>JAESUZ010001463.1:0-627185 GCA_017311185.1 Proteles cristata cristata
CACTGATTCCCAAGCCAGACAGAGATCCAGCAAAAAAAGAGAACTACAGGCCAATATCCTTGATGAATACGGATGCAAAAATCCTCAACAAGATCCTTGCAATCGAATCCAGCAGCACATAAAAAGAATCATCCACCAAGATCAAGTGGGATTCATTCCTGGGTTACAGGGCTGGCTCAACATTCGCAAATCAATCAATGTGATACATCATATCAATAAAAGAAAAGATAAAAAACCATATGATCCTGTCAATAGATGCAGAAAAAGCATTTGACAAAATACAGCATCCCTTCTTAATAAAGACTCTCGAGAAAGTTGGGATAGAGGAACCTACTTAAACATCATCAAAGCCATCTATGAGAAGCCTTCAGCTAACATCATCCTCAACGGGGAAAAACTCAGAGTTTTCCCCCTGAGATCAGGAACACGACAGGGATGCCCACTCTCACCACTGCTGTTTAACATAGTGCTGGAAGTCCTAGCATCAGCCATCAGACACCAAAAGGAAATCAAAGTCATCAGAATTGGCAAAGAGGAAGTCAAACTTTCACTCTTCCCAGATGACATGATACTCTACATAGAAAACCCGACAGACTCCACCAGAAGCCTACTAGAACTGATCCAAGAATTCAGCCAAGTTGCAGGGTACAAAATCAATGTACAGAAGTTGGTTGCATTTTTATACACCAACAATGAAGCAACAGAAAGAGAAATCAAGAAACTGATCCCATTCACAATTGCACAAAAAACCATAAAATACCTCGGAATAAACCTAACCAAGGATACAAGAGATCTGTATGATGAAAACTATAGAAAACTTATGAAGGAAATTGAAAAAGACACAAAGAAATGGAAAAACATTCCATGCTCATGGATAGGAAGAATAAACATAGTTAAGATGTCATTACTACCTAAGGCACTCTACACATTCAATGCAATTCCAATCAAAATTGCACCAGCATATTTCTCAAAACTAGAACAAACTATCCAAAAATTTGTATGGAACCACAAAAGACCCCGAATAGCCAAAGTAATCCTGAAAAATAAAACCAAAACGGGAGGGATCACCATCCCAGACTTTAGCCTCTACTACAAAGCTGTCATCATCAAGACAGTATGGTATTGGCACAAAAACAGACACATAGACCAATGGAACATAATGGAGAACTCAGAAGTGGACCCAAAAGTATACAGCCAACTAATCTTTGACAAAGCAGGAAAGAATATCCGATAGAAAAAAGACAGCCTTTTTAACAGATGGTGTTGGGAGAACTGGACAGCAACATGCAGAAGAATGAAACTAGATCATTTTCTCACACCATGCACAAAAATAAACTCAAAAATGGATAAAGGACCTGAACGTGAGACAGGAAGCTATCAACACCCCAGAGGAGAAAGCAGGAAACAACCTCCTTGACCTCCACCGCAGCAACTTCTTACTTGACACATCCCCAAAAGCAAGGGAATCAAGAGCAAAAATAAACTGTTGGGACCTCATCAAGATTGAAAGCTTCTGCACAGCCAAGGAAACAACCCAGAAAATTAATAGGCAACCAACGGAATGGGAAAAGATAGTTGCAAATGACATATCAGATAAAGGGTTGATATCCAGAATCTAAAGGAACTCACCAAACTCCACGCCCGAAAAGCAAACAACCCAGTGAAGAAATGGGCAGAAGATATGAACAGACACTTCTCCAAAGAGGACATCCAGATGGCCAACAGACACATGAAACGATGCTCAGCATCCCTCCTCATCAGGGAAATACAAATCAAACCACACTGAGATACCACCTCACGCCAGTCAGAGTGGCTAAAATGAGCCGATCAGAGAACTCTAGATGCTGGCGAGGATGTGGAGAAACGGGCACCCTCCTACACTGTTGGTGGGAATGTAAACTGGTACAGCCCCTCTGGAAAACAGTGTGGAGGTTCCTAAGGAAACTAACAATAGAACTCCCCTATGACCCAGCAATAGTACTGCTAGGAATTTACCCAAGGGATACAGAAATGCTGAGGCATAGGAGCACATGTACCCCAATGCTCAAAGCAGCACTCTCCACAATAGCTAAAACATGGAAAGAGCCTAAGTGTCCATCAACAGATGAATGGATCAAGAAGATGTGGTTTATCTATACCATGGAATACTACATGGCAATGAGAACAATGAAATCTGGCCATGTGTGGCAACATGGATGACCTTGAGGGTGTTATGCTGAGCGAAATAAGTCAGGCAGAGAAGGACAAATATCATATGTGTGCACGTATAGGAGGATTAGGAGGAACTTAACAGAGGACCAAGGGGGAGAAGAAGGGCGGAAATGGTGGGGGAAAGGGAGAGAGGCAAACCATGAGAGACTCTTGAATGCTGACAAAAACTGAGGACTGATGGATGTGGGGGGAGGAGGATGGGCATGGAGGAGGACTTGTGGGGATGAGCACTGGGTGTTATATGGAAACTAATTTGACAATAAACTATTTGTAAAAAAAAAAAAAGAAAGAAAATTACTAAGAGGAGACATCAAAGGCAGGGAGATTCTTGCTGAACTGACTTAACAGGATTCTTGCACAAGGCAAATGAGGGTGATGATTATTAAGGGCAAGGAATAAGAAACTGAGCACATGGCAAGTGTAGAAGATTGTCTCTAAAATTACTTGGCAGGATTCTTTCTACAACTGGACTATGTAGGCTAAAAACAGAGTCTAAGAACAAGGTCCATGCAAGAAGAGGGTTCAGAGAAGCCTAACTAAATTTTAGTCAAGAAAAGAGCTTTGTGAGAAAGAAAAAAGGATGTTCTCCCTACCTTTCTTTCCTTAGCACCATTCTCAACAGGATAGAATTTTTTCCCTAGAGATTAGTAAACTTTAGAGAATTTAGAATCTAGAGATTAGTATATTTTAAATATTTGGTAGGTGTAAGTCTCAAGTTGTGAACACTTGCTATGTTCTCTTAGTTCTTTATACTTTACAAAATAGGGACTCCCAGAAAATAAGAAAATGTATGCACACATTCAATGATAGGGAGACATCAAAGGGACACAAGGGCCAAATGAAAGAAGGACTGCAGCCAAAGCTGAAGCAATTTGAGCAACATAATAATGTATTACTGTATTATAACTTAAGGTAGAAAATAAATATCCATAAGTCCACACTGATATAAATCAATAACTGAATAAATCAATGATTGAATGAATAAATACATGAAGAATGGACAAACCTCTCATATAGAACAATTCCAAATAATTTATGTAAGTATTTTCCAATCAAGTAGAAGGAACTTAACTCCCCACCCCTTAAGTGTAGGCCACCCATAGTGACTTCCTTTCAAAGAGTATACAGAATGGAAAGGACGAAGAAAGTGGAGAAACCAGACAAACACTCCCTGGACCAGGTGATCGAGGCTACCAACCACAGTGATAAGTCATACTGATAGTGGATATTCTTGAGAGGATGAGGAGTTTGGGACTTTACCCCTAAAATTCATAACGCCTATTTTATCATGAAAAAAACATTCCACAAATTTCTGAGAGAAATTCTTCAAAATACTTGACTAGTATACCTCAAAACTGTCAAGGTCATCAAAAATAAGGAAAATCTGAGGAAAGGTCACTGTCTGAAGAAGCCGAAGGAGACATGATTTCTAAATTTAATGGAGCAAAGCTAGATGGGATTCTGGGGCAGACAAAGGGTGTTAGGTAAAAACTAAAGCATCTTTCCCATCCTCAGATGGGCTTCCTGCTGCAGCACCACCCTTATCTTGAATTCCCTGTTCCTATCAGGTATCTACCAGCTGCACCTGTATCCCACCATCCCTCCAGCCTCAGAGCACAGAGTTACACCCTGGGGCTGCCCACAGGGAAGGCTGCCTCTCCACATCAGCATCTCCGTTCCTTCAGCTGCTATGCAGTTCCTTGTGCCAGATTTGGCCCGGTGGGGCTCCTGAAAGAGATGCTAGAGTGATTATTCCAGTTCAGCAAGCCATGAGGGAACTGGTGGGAACAACCAACCCAAGCTGCTTCTCCAGGAAGTTGTGTCAGAGCTGGTCTCTTCCCCAGCGTCACAGAGTTCAGATCCAGAGGTTCTGCAGGAATTGTGCAGGTCCTCAAACTAGAGCAAAAGCTTCACATTTGTTCACCTCCACATCTCACTTAAACATTTGGGAGAAATATTTATCGGAGGATTTTTAGGGTAGTAAAACTACTTTGTATGACACTATAAGTCTGTATACATGTCATTTACATTTGTCCTGATCTGAATATACAACATCAAAATGAACCTTTATGCAATCTCTGGACTTGGGAGGAGTATGAGGTCATTAGAGATCCATCAGTTGTCACAAATGTTCCTCTCTGGTGGGAGATGTTGATTAATGGGGGAAGCTACACATATGTTGGGAAAGGAGGTACATAGGATATCTGTATCTTCTCGATTTTGCTATGAACCTAAAACTGCTCTTAAAACAAAAGGCTACTAAAATAGAGGAAAAAAATAATAAGGATTTCACACGGCTTCTGGGCACTTGAACAAAGATCCTCATAGTGGGTTTCTGCAAGGTCTGTCACTTTCAAGCCAAAGTACCCTATTTTAGGGCAAATATTTTGCAATCAGATTGCAAAGTCATGGAGCCTCCTTTCGTTCACTGCCCTCTTACTCCAGCCTCCATATGTCTCATGGAAAGCCTTACTTCTTATTTATTCCTGTCAGAACTCACACTCTTTTGTATTTCGCTGTATATCTTAAAAGCTTATTAAACTCAGCCCAGTTCATTAGATTACTAACAACTATTAATTTCCCTCTTAGGAGTAGAAGGCAAATATTTATATTCCATGTTTTCTGCTGCAAAGAAAAGTTTTAAAAATTCAGATAAGTCTCCATAAAAATGCAAGGACATCCTTCCTTTCTCTCACTCACTATGCAATCCCTAGTGGGGTTATGAGGGCTTGGCTCTGCACATAAATTATATCTAACATCTATACACTTATTTCCAGTAAATTCCACTTTTTCTGCCACTACCCTAATCTAATTGTTTATCATCATTTACTTGAATAATTGATAGCCTACAATCTGGGCTCTTCAGTTTCTCTTGCTAGACCCACGGTATTTCTGAGCACAAAGCAGCAGTATCCAAATAATGCTGAGGTGTTGGGCCACAAAAACTTTCCAGAAGCTGATGGTTTATTTGTGCTTTAGAGGATTAGGAGATTTTGGTCTTACAGGAAATGGGTGGAAAGTATTCCAAGGGAAAAAAAGGATGAGAAAGACTCACAGGTAACAAGGTATAAGAAGGCGACAGTGGCCAGGTGGGATTTCAAAGTCTAAGAGGATGGTGACTCACCTGGGATTCTTGGAGAAATATGCAGACATTTGATCTAACTATGAAATATGGGGGCACCTGGGTGGCTCAGTCAGCTAAAGGTCTGATTCTTGATTTCAGCTCAGATCATAATTTTGCAGTTTGTGAGATCAAGCCTTACATCTGATTCTGTGTGGACAATATGAAGCCTGTTGGGGATTCTTTCTCTGCCCTTCCCTACTGGTTCACCCCTGCTCCCTCTCTCTTTCTCAAAGTAAATAAGCACTTACATATATAAATAAGAAATATAATATTTTGAAGTACACTTTATCCTAGTTGGCATATTTCTTTCCATATTGTTGGGAAATAACAGAGAAATCCAATTTAAATAAGGTTATGGTTATTAGAAGTGTAATTTTCCCCACTTGGATTTATGTTCTGTTCCTGCATACTAAAATGCACAACCATTTCTTCTTCCCTTAATGAATCATTGGTCCTTTGAAAGACAGATGAAATTTACATGCCTGAAGAACAAGCAGCCTTTGACTCATTATATACCAGCTTTTGAGAGGTGGATATTCACCTTACTTTAGCACTCTCTGTATGAAGAGTCACTTCAGAACATTAATTTGGTGTCATGGTGATAGAGAGGAAGAAAAGGGAGAAAAGGATCTTAACATTTTGTGGCAGAAAATATCTTCCTAAATAATATATAATAGCAAAAGTGCATCAGAATCTCTGACTGTTGCTGGAGTTCCTTATGCATTTAAAATTTAAGTGCATAGAGAAAAGAAAATAGTTTTAACCTGTGGCTCTCAATTATGGAGAATTTTACCCATCAGGGAAGACATTCTTAATTATCCAGGGGCTGCTACTGGCTTGTAGTGGGTAGAAGACAGGGATGTGGATAAACATGAGGATACTTGCAGGTTAAGTCCCTCACCATGAGGCTTATCAGCCCACAATGTTGATAGTTATGTTTGAGAAGCTTTGTTCTAGACCAAGCCTCTCATTTTATGAAAGACAAATCCAATGCCCAGAGAAAGAACATGCCCAGTCCACAGTCTCACAGCTGGGGAGAAGTGAGATTTTTCCCACCTACCTCCTGCGCATCATAGCTTATGCCATACAATTGAACTATTGGTTACAAAGACAAGGTTCTTCCAAGAATCCAGGTATCTACCAGCATGATCGCTATTTTCCTTTTATGGATATGTTAAATCTCATTGCTTTCTCTCTGTGGAAGAAAAAGCAATACCAAAAAAGTAATCTAATTTCAGGAGCAGGGAACAGCCAAGAGTTTTTAAGTTTCTTGCAGGAAACCAAAGAACTCTGAGAATATGGAGTTTTCTTCTGGGATATAAATAGAACTCATATGAGCCTTGGAGAATTTGAATCACCCACTCCTTGGCACCTAAAATTTCATTTAGCCTAACAGCATCTGTAGTGTATTAAAAAAAAAAAAAACATTATTCAGATTATATCACTCCCCTGCTGAAAACTCACCAATGGTTTCTCATCGCAATTCCAATAAATTCCTGACTCTTTTATCAGTGAGTGCAAGACCCTGCTCTTCTCATCATTCTGACCTAATCTTTTACTTCTCTGTCTTTTGTCTCTGCCTCAGAACTTTGAAGTTATTCTTCTCTATAAAGGAAATGCTGTATCCCCCAGGGAATTCACATTTAGATTCCTCTCATCATTCATTCAGGCCTTGGGAAAAAATGTCAGCTCTCTAAAAAAGAAGATCACCCTATTTAAACAAAGTTACCCCTATGATTACTTATAGTCACCTGTTTATTCCTTCATAACATTAAGAAATTTAGGATTATTTATATGTTGTTTACTTATTGACTTTTCCTCCAACTAGAATTTCCAGAAAAGTGGGACTGTCTATATCTATCTTGTTCAGTGCCATATCCAGAGCATTTTCAGTCTACAGCACTCAGTAAAAGTCAGTATGTTTACTAAATGTATGAATGAATGAAGTCAATGACAACAGTGAAAAAGGGGGAGAGGTTTTAGTGTGAGACCTCAGGGGGAAAGGAAAGGAATGAATGTGGGGGGGATGCACAACAAATTCTATTTCCAGGAATAAGAATGATCAAATAAGGAGTAAAAATGATTTTATCAGGAATGATATCAATAAGAAATCTATCCTGAAACATCAGTCTAAACTAAGTATGATCTAAACTTTAACTTAAAAAAAAAACAGTGAATATATGAATAAGAATAGGGGAGATATTGTTTGAAGATACAAACTTGCAACTAGTAGATGAATAAGTCCTGGAGATCTACTGCATAGTATAGTGAATCTAGACAATATTTTTGTTATAATGAAACTTACTAAGAGACTAAGTATTGATTATTCCCACCACAAAATATATCAAATTACAATTATGTGACATGATAGAGGTGCTATCACTGCAATGGCAATCGGATTACAATATATACGTGTATCGGATCAACATGTTATGCACCTAACATTTATACAGTGTAAAAGTAAGAAAGTGAAAACAATCTTTTCATTCTTTTAAGATTTCCTATTTTTCTGAAACTTTGATTTTGCACTTTCTACCTCCCAATGACTTGGATTCCTCCTCTGGAGTCTGAGACATCACAAATACTTCATACATAAGACGATCTCATAGAATTGTTGTTAGGATTAAATTGAATTTAAAATACAAGAGTATTATCACAAAGCCTAGCATCTAGAGTTTAATAATTATCATTACTGTCAGTAGATAATAGAGTTTATTGGCTCATTGCTATCTGCTTTAATTTAATTACTATCAGTAGCAAAACCACACAGAAGAAAACAAAGAAATTTAAGAAACCCAGAAGGAACTATGACAGCAAAGGGAGAAATTAGGGACTGGTACATTCCTCCAGATCCCCAGTAGAATATAATACAGGTGGAAGAGTCGGTGATGTCAGCAGGTAGGCAAATCCCTGGGGCCTGGGGGAGGAAGAGTAAAGTATAGCACAATGAACCACTGGAGGTTATAGATGAAAAAAGAGAGGAGATATTGAATTTGAGAAACTCTCCACAGAAAGCAATAAGCAGAATTTGGAGCTGGCTCTATATTTGAAACAGGAAAATGGTGAGGAAATAAAGGTAAAGCTAAAAATATGGCAAAGGTTTGTAATATAGACATATCCACATCTTTCTAATTCTTTCTTGAACTTTTCATTTTTTCAATATATTTGCATCTCTAGGGCACATATGTGTTTTCCTGTCTCTCTTTGTATCTGTCTTATTTTCTTCTTCCCATTCCTTCTCCTTTCCCTCTGTCCTTTTCTATTTCTAGATCTTTTTCATTCCTCGTCTTTTTGACATTTTGAGTATGTTCTCAGATGGTTTCCATGGGGAATTACTAAAGTGAGAGCCACAGTTCCTTTCTAGCAGCACTTCTAACATGAGCCTCATGGCTCCTTGTGATTAAAATAATTAATCTTCATTTACTTCAAAACAGTCATGAGACTGTAAGTATCTCCCACACTGTTGTAAACAACTTAAAGTAAAAGCATGTGGTATTGGCTTTCTATCCCCAGCGCTAAGTATCATGCCTGCCTGGCATCTTGCCAGCATCTAATAAATGAAAATGTTAAAATGAGTAAGTAGTATTTATCTTCAAAGCAGCATCTACTAAAGGACCCACCACAAAATTTTGGAAAGACAAACTATGGATATAATGAAATAGAACCAAATGTATTCAATGAAATTCCTATAAGAGAATCTCTTGAAAGGCACTTATGAAACAAAAAGGTGAGAGCTCAAAGGAACCTAACTATGGTCTCAAATCAATCCAGGGAGAGAGATGAGAAAGAAATGGAGGGCATCAGGGAGAAGTGGTAGAAGTTGGGGTGGAGACAACAATTAACAATTTTGTGTTCTACGTATGCAATATATCCTCTTCCTATGTGTGATCTTTACAAATCTACAATAAATGAGCTGATGAAACACCCAGGTGGTCATTGGTGGAAGCCAGGAAAGAGCTAGCAGGTGGAGGGTCTAACTGACATTTCCTGTGTTCATTTGTGAAGGCAAATAAAAAATGAAATAGCTACCAAACTCCTTGGAAATAAAAGGTGCAAATCAAAACCAGAATATTTTTCTAATCAAGTAAAAAGTAAAAACTATGGTTGTTGATTGATCTTTAGAGTATAGAAAGATTAACAGGCTTCTATAATAATATTAGAAATATTTTATTCTTTTGGAAAATAGGAAGACAAGCCATATCTTGCTTTGAATATGTAAATTCTTTGACCAGAAAAATATGCTTTTAGAGATCTACTCTAAGTAATTGAACATTTATAAAAAAGTCTTTCCATTTAAAATGATAAAAATTGAAGCTACCTAAATATTTAACTTTACAAATATAAATACATCGGGTGCATTCATTGATTTTATACAGCCATCATAAATGATGTAAGAGTACACTTATCACGATGATCATTAAGAAATGTATAGAATTGTTCAATCACTCTATTGTACACCGGAAATAATATAACAATTATAATAAATAATATAATATTTAACTGCACTGAAATTAAAATGTAAAAATCACTTAAAATTGAAAAATGACAAAGAAAAGTGTATATTATGTAAAAGTACAAAAAATAAAAAATATATATTGATTTTGAGCCTATTTGCTTGTATATAAAAATGTGTACATATTTCTGTACTTTCCTTTTTAAAAAATTTGTTAATGTTTTATTTATTTATGAGAGACAACAGCATGAGCAGGGGAAGGTCAGAGAGAGAGGGAGACACAGAATCTGAAGCAGTCTCCACGCTCTGAGCTGGCTGTTAGCACAGAGCCCAACGAGGGGCTCAAACCCACGGACTGTGAGATCATGACCTGAGCTGAAGTCCGACGCCCAACCGACTGAGCCATCCAGGCGCCCCATGTACTTTCTAAATTGAATACAAAGAGCAGTAAAAGAAAATGAGGATATAAAAGTTTAAATAAATTCACCCATAGCTGCCATCAGTTCATCCAATTGTTAAAAGGTGAATAGTGGCCCTTGTAAGCATACAGAACAACTAATGCCCACATCTTGGTTTACAACAGCAGGAACCATGGCTCTTTGGAGAATTGGTTGACTAAGGACTGGAACAGAGAGTTAGAAAGGGGAGCCTGAAGCATTTTGCAGTGTCAAAAATTAAGAAAATGAAAAAAATAAACAAATAAAAATATAAATAAATTTCTGGGGTTATATGAAAGGAACACAGTAGTTAACTGAAAGCTGACTCAGTAGCCAAAGCTAGGACATTGAGAAATAAAAGAGTATTAGATTATAATCCAAAGTATATAAAATATTCATGAACTGACACTAATACAAATAAATGATTGTATAAATAAATGAGGAAGATTAGGCCAATCTCCCTTGTAGAAGAATTCCAAAAGAATTTATATAGATATTCAGCCTTCATAAAGAATAGCATATACCCCCAGACCTTAAGTGTGAGTTGTACAGAGTGACGACTTCTTTCCAAAGGGGTCAGTATAGAAAGAGGAAAAAAGTATTAACTTTCTAGTGAATAAACTTGATAAATGCTACCTCTATAGGTGATTATGATCAAATATATTAATAATGAAAAATACTGGTGATAGCATATATATCAATATGATGTGAAGAAAATGTCACCTTTCCTTTATAGTCTTCCAATCAAAAAAACATAACCATAGTCTAATGAGAAGAAAAACATCAGACAAATTACAATAGAGGGCAGCCTAAAAAATAGCTGACCAATACTATGAAAAACCATCAAGGTCATAAAAAATAAGCAAAGTCTGAAAAACTGTCACAACCAAAAGAAGTATAAGAAGATGTGACAAGTAAAGACAATTTGGTATCTTGGATGGACCCTGAAACAGAAAAAGGACATTTGGTAAACAATAAGGCAACCTAAATAAACTATTTATCTTCGGTAATAATGTATTCACCATGATGAATCAATATTGTCTTATTATTTTTAAGTACCATATTAAATAAGATGTTAATAATGTGAGAAACTGTACATCGTGGCATTTCATTACACCAATAATGAAGCAGAAGAGAAATTAAGAAAATCCCGCCAAAAATACTAAGATTCTAAGGAATAAACCCAGTAAAACAGATGAAAGACCTGTACTCTGAAAGCTGTAAAATACTGAATGGAAGAAATTGAAGATGACACAAATAAATGGGAAGACATTCCATACTGATTAATTGGAAGAACAACGATTGTTATAATGCCTGTACTACCCAAAGTAATCTACTCATTAATGCAATCCCTGTCAAAATACCAACAGCATTTTTCACATAACTAGAACAAAAAATCCTAAATTCCACAAAAGACCCCATATAGTCAAAGCAATCTTGAAAAAGAAAAGCAAAACTAGAGGCATCACAATTCAAACTTCAAGTTATATTACAAAGGTATTTTGATCAAAACATCATGACCCTGTCACAAAAATAAACACATAGATCAATAGAACAGGATAAAAATCCCAGAAGTGAACCCACAACTGATGGTCAACTAATCTTTGACACAGCAGGAAAGAATATCCAATGCAAAAAGAGACAGTCTATTCAACAAATGGTGTTGGGAAAACTGGGCAGCAACATGCTGAAGAATGAACCTGGACCACTTTATTACACAATATACAATCAAGCAAGTATTATATAATCATACAAAGTAAGTTATAAAAAGATAACTAAATATCCCCTCTTATTTGGATAATGTAATGTCCTTTTAACAAAATCATGAAAAAAAAGAAAAATGTAATGGAAACTATATTAAATTAGGTGAGATGAAGCTAAAACCATATAGGAGGAAAATCTTTATCCTTGAATGCTTGTTATAGTAAGAAGAAATATTGAGAAATAAAAAATAAGCATCCAACAAAAGAAATCAGATAAATGGAATATAGGAAAATAAAAGCAAGATGTAAATACCAGTAAAAATAGAAAAAAAAAAACAGGCAAAGAGGAAACCTCAAGAAAATCCAACTTGATGCTTTGAAAAATTAATGTTAGACAAAATTCTGGCATTATTTTCTAGGGGTAATAAAGGAAAGGCACTCATAGAAGCACAAAAATGCTTGCACACATATACACGTACATCCCCATGCTACTAGAAATAAAGAAAGGAAATTAATTGGTATACTAAAGATTTGAAAATATCATAATACTATAAATGATTTTATTGCATTAAAATTGAAAGTGTAGATGAAATGAAAATTTGTTAGAACAAAGTATTTTACCAAAACTCACTTAGGAACAAGTAGAAAGGCTGAGCAGTCCTATCATGATTTAAGAGAATGAAGAATAGAATAACATCTCCACCTATGTACAAATAAACCTATAGGGTGTAGGTGGATAGATTTAGGTCCGGGTGGTTTTATAAAGAAATGTTTACCCAACTTCTAATATACAAATGATCCATATTTTAAGCAAATTATTCCCCCCAAACAAACACAAAAAATAGTACAATCTTAATATTAATATTTAAAAAGGATAATATAAGAAGTGAGTAGCTCAATATCACTTATGAACAAAAATTTACTTATGCAAAATTTTCAAAGAACATTTTAGCAAATATGCTAATTCTTACCTACCCAGGCCCTCCACATGTCAATTCTGCTCTATTCCAGTCTTGCCCATGACTAAATGAAAAAATCTGCCTAATTCTGAGGTTATAAATAACCATACTGGCCTGATCCTATAAACTATGTCCTTTAATTAATCTTTAATAATAAAAGTATTTCGACCTCCATCTTTACTCCTTTATTTATCAAAGTACATCTAATGTCATCAAAAGAAAGAAAGGCACAATTTAATATATGTCACAAACTCACTTAAAATGTTCCTACCTGTAAACTCATTTAATTTTACAATGTCAGTAAATGGTGCATTATTTTTAGCTGTATAAACTGAGGAATGTCAGAAGCTGAGTAACTTGCCTAAGACCCTATAGCTACTAAGGGTGGAGTCAGGATTCCAATTCTGATGAAATGAATTAATTGGCTTTACATATCTATGGCAAAATAAGGCATATTGAACAAATGCAGCTTTAATTATGTAGAAAATATTTCTTCATGTAATACACTCAAGTCAACTCTTTTTTTCTGGAAGCATCAACACATTCCACCTAAGAAAACTCTAAAACTTTTAGAAAAGAAACAGGATACTATATCTTTGTGGCAGGATAGAGAATATTCTCAGACACATGCAGGAAAGGGTAAAATTTATAAAATAAAATAAAAATTTGGCATATTAAATTGAAATCCTTGGCAAGACAAGAGATCAGAAACAAAATAAGTCAGGGGCACCTGGGTGGCTTAATCGGTTAAGCGTCTGACTTTCACTTAGGTCATGATCTCGCGGTTCGTGGGTTTGAGCCCTGCGTTGGGCTCTGTGCTGACTGCCAGCTCAGAGCCTGGAGTTTGTTTCGTAGTCTGTGACTCCCTCTCTCTCTGACCCTCCCCTGCTCACACAGTCTCTCTCTCTCTTAGAAACAAGTAAAATATTTAAAAAAAAAAAATAATAAGTCACAGACTGAAAGAAGATATTCACAACCCATTTAACAAATAAAGAATTAGCAATTGGAAAGTACAATGAACATCTTCAAATCAATAAAAATCAAAAGCATGAGAACCCAATAAAAACAATCCAAGGATACAAATGGGCAATTCACAGGTGAGGAAATAAAAATGAATAGTAAGTATTAAAAGCCCAAGATCATTGGTAAAAAGTTAAATGCAAATGAAAATAACAGTAAGACTCCCTCTCACATTCAACTGATTGTCAAAACTAATGAGAATAGGAACACCAGATATTGATAAAAATGTAACAGGGACTCTTATTTTTAGTAGACTATAAAATCATAGAGTCATTTTGGTTGGCAACTTGTTTAAGGTAGGCACATCTCAGAACCCTGAATTTTACTATAATCGATCACCCTGGAGACAGTACACATGTTCAAAAAGACATGCAGAAGACTGTTTCTGCAGCATTAATCATACCAAAACCAAATAAGATAAACTCTAAATGCCTCTTGGAAAAAGAATAGAAAAATTAAATGGGGTGGATTAGTACAATGGAATACTCAACAGTAGTTAAAGCAAAACAGGCTATATCTACATGTATCCACATGAAAAACCTCAAAATTAAAGTTGACTCCACCACAAAGATTTTTAAAAGTACAAAATGAACCCATGTATGTAAAATATGAACACACCCAGAGGAAGGGAGATTTAACTTGCAGTTAAATGAACCTTAAGTTTTGGCAGCTTTTGCTTGCCCAGGCCTCTTTCCAGAGAGGATTTTTTTTTCTGCATGTTAATTCATGGTTAAACATAAAACTTTTAGTGTTAGAATATTGAAGGGTAGCCAATACAGACAGAAGTTATCAATGATGCACATACCTAATTTATTAAAATAAATACACGTAAATATTTTACTAACCCAAGTAGAAAGATAGTAAAGTAATTGCTTGAGACAGGTCAGGCCTTCCCTCACCCACAGCTGCTGCCCTCCAGCAAAGCTAATTTATACCTCCACCAGCGAGTGTTCCTTCCTCCTGAATCCTTACATATATTGAGCAAAAACCTGTATCAGCATGATAAGAAGGAAGCATGTGTGTGAAGTAGTACGTTCACTACACTCCAGCTATCAATAATAAAATTAAATTGATTTCATCCATGCTAGAAAGAAAACAATTTTCTAATTGCTCTATAAAAATTATTTAGGAGTGGTGTCATAGGAAGAGGGAATCAAAGACTACGTGGTCACAAGAAAAGAAACATGTATTATAGGGGTAGATCTGACCCTTTATCTTAAAATATTATGTTACTTTTGAGGAATGTGAAGTGCTTATGACATTTATCAGCTCTTTACATTTTTAAATATGTTGTGGTTTTTTTCCTCATTCTACACAAATACTCACTTTTGCATCTAACTTTGCTCTGTAATCCTGTATTTTTTTCCTCAAATAAGGGCCCCAGAGTGCACACACACACAAATTTCTACAGTAAAACCTTGGTTTGAGAGCATAATTCTTCCCAGAAACATGCTTGTAATCCAAAGCACTTATCAAAGTGAATTTCAAGAACCATTGGCTCAGTTGTGATCATGTGACATTCAGCATCACACACTACAGTACTGTTTTATATATACAAGATGCCATGCACAAAAAAGATATGCAACTTTAAAGTATTGGTGATTGGTGAGGAGGAAAGGAAACAGAGGGAGGAGTTAACTCAATCTTTATTATTTTTCATTTTCAAAGACAAATTCAATGCACATATGGCAAAATGTTAACATCTGTTTAATCTTGGAGGTGGGTACATAGGTATCTATTATTTTTGTACATTTTTTATGTATTTGAAATTATGCTTATGTTTTCAATTCATACTATTAATAGAAAACTATTTATTCATGTGGAAATTTTAAGCTACTGCTATAATTAATAGGTCACATATTTGACAAGGTGATTCTATCTTGTCTCATTTATCCTAAGGTAAAAATAAAAGGAACACTTTACATACATAAAATATTTACTCTAATATTTGTTTTAAACATATGAACAGGCAATGTGCTAAGCTCCAAAATAAGATAAAAACAGAGAGGGAGGCAAACCATAAGAGACTCTTTTTTAATGTTTACTTATTTTTGAGATAGAAACAGAGAGAAAGAGAGACAGAGAGTGAGAGGGGGAGGGCAGAGAGAGAGACGAGATACAGGATCTGAAGTAGGCTCCAGGCTCTGTGATGTCAGCATGATGTCTCATGAACCATGAGATTATGACCTGAACTGACTGAGCCACCCAGGTACCCCTAGGGACTCTTAAAGACAGACAAGAAACTGAGGGTTGCTGGTGAGGAAGGAGTGAGGGGATGGATTAAATGGGTGATGCGCATTAAGGAGAGCACTTATTGAGATGCACATTGGGTGTTATATGAAAGTGATGAATTACTGGGTTCTACTCCTAAAACCAATACTACATGTAGGTTAACTAACTTGAATTTAAATAAATACATTTTAAAAATAATAATTAAAGCATTTCTTTATTGATATATTTCTTTTCTTTGTAAATGTCCCATGCTTATATTTATACTATTGATGTTTTGAAGAAAAATTCTTGAGAATGTGACTGGTTGAATTTACAATGCAACGGGCTGTAGAGTGAGTGCATGCATACATTTATTCAAGTATCTACTGAGCTCTAACCATGTTCTAAACTAGTACTGGGTATAAAGACCTGGTCCCAAATTTTGCAGATCTTGCAGTTGATTGGAAAAGACAGGCGACAGGGGCGCCTGGGTGGCTTAGTCGGTTAGGCGTCCGACTTTCGCTTAGGTCATGATCTCGCAGTTCGTGGGTTCGAGCCCCGCGTCGGGCTCTGTGCTGACTGCCAGCTCAGAGCCTGGAGCCTGTTTCAGTATGTGACTCCCTCTCTCTCTGACCCTCCCCTGCTCACGCTGTCTCTCTCTCTCTCCTAAAAATAAATAAAACATTTAAAAAAAAAAAAAAGGAAAAGACAGGCGACAAATAGACCAGAATATAAATAAATTTTGATTATACATTATGATAAATATTATGAAAGGGAGAGCCTGTTGTTAGAGAAAGTGGAATAAGGGGCTGGGAAGCTACTTTAGGAATCTCTGTCTTTGGAGAAAACATTTAACCACAGACATAGAGGCTGACAAAAATCTACTGTTCAATGAATTCATCAATAATGAAAATAATAATCACAAAGTTTTAAAGGTGAAAGAATTAAAGATATAAATGCCATTGGCAAAATCAAGGAGATCAATTTTAGGAGCCATTCTTTAGGAGCCTGTGAAAGGTCAGGGGATATTACAAATTCAATTATTAGCATATTGATGTTGAGATGTTATTAGAAAATCACTCCTTAGGAACCATCTCAGGAAGGAAATAGCATAATCAGCCAGTGGAAAAATAAATTAATTGGATCTATAAGTAAAAAAGAATATGAGAAGTCAGGAACATAATACTGATTGAAAGAGCAAATGTGAAACATGATTTATGCAACATGAAATAATTTATACAAAGTATACGCATACAAAGCCATACTGCATATTTATTGGAGTTCAAATATGTATAGTAAAAGCATAAAACATACATGGAATATACATATATTTTATAGGATATTGGTCATCTCTGATGATAGCTAAAAGTGGGATTGATGAGAGATTTAAATATATCTACAATATTTTATTTAGTTAATTATTAAATTTTATTTTGCAAGAGACAGACAACGCAAGTGAGGGAGGGGTAGAGAGTGAGGGAGAGAGAAAGAATCTCAAGTAGGCTCTGCACCACCAGCACAGAGTACGATATGGGGCTCAAATTCACAAAACCATGAGATCATGACCTGAGACGAAGTCAAGAGTTAGACCCTCAACTGACTGACCGACGCAGGTGCCCCATATCTACAATATTTTAATTAAAAAACAATTTGAAGCAAATATATCCAAAGTCAATATCTGATCAATCTTACCGTGGATATCCCAAGTTCATTATGTTGTTTTTCAGAATTTGACTGAAATATTTCCTAGTTTTGAAGAATAATAAGCAAAAATTTAAAAAAAGCAATAACAATCAATGAAATAGTAGTTAAGTCTATATTATATATTTTACTTTTGGTGGCCAGGCAAGGAAGTAACTAACTCAAGGTCTCTGGTTTTAGCAAGATTTGATTATGTTAGGATTCAGTTGCAAATAATAGTAAGAAAGCTAGCAACAATTGACCCTTGAACAACGCAGGGGTTAGGAGCACCAATCCTCTCCACTCCAAGCAGTTGAAAATCCCCATACAACTTTTGACTCCCCCAAAATGTAACTATTAATAGCTTACAGTTGACCAGAAGCTTTATTGATAATAAAAACAGTTGATTAATACATATTCTGTATCTGTATTATATACTGTATTCTTAAAATAAAATAGGTTAGAGAAAAGAAATTAAGAAATTATAAGGAAGAAAAAAATATATTTGCAGTATGGTCCCATAAAAAATCCACATAAAAGTGGACCTGCACAATTCAAACTTGTGTTGTTCAAGGGTCAATTGTATTTTAAGCAGAAGGACATTTAATAAAAAGAATTAAAAGCTTACAGAATCTCTGAAAGGCTGAGTAGCTAGCTCTCTAGCAATGAGGCACACACCAACTGGACAAAACTAGCCCACCAAGGGCACTGCTGTGTTGCCTCTAACAAAGAAATGAGAGTGGGAAGTCACCCCCAGGAAACACTAGCTCTGCAAATTCACAGCCTTAGCTTCCCTTCAGGAGTCAGGAAGTCAATATTTGACTATTGCACCCTGCTCCTTCCTTTTCACACTTGATGAGACACCCTGAAACGCTTGGAGTGTCTCATAGAGGAGACCATACAGCCATGTTCCTTCCTTCCTTCTTGTTTGTCAGTAGCACAGAGACTGTGCTTAAATCTACATTTCCAACACCTGATGAGTGTTCACTGAACTTCCAACACCTGATAGTACACAGTGGCTCCTAGAATTGAGCTCCAGCTAAAACAGCTTCAAAAACTCCCAGAGCCTTCCTGACCAAACTTTCTAGCAGTGACGGCAGCAGCCGCAAAGGTATGCCTCTGCTCCGTCCCATGTTCCGACCTAATCAGATAAACTATATGAAATTAAGAACCCTCTCTGCAAAAGGGTGTTAGAAATGTAGATTTAAGCTTCTCAATCTCCACATAACTGACAAACACAGAAAGAGGATGGGAGAATGGCTGCCATGGACTCCTCCAGACCCTCCAAGCACTTTATTCTATCTCATAGAAAGTCCAGGGAGCTTTTGACATTTCCTATTATAGTCAATCCAGAAGCCATGTACAGTATAAATGGAGGATAATATCTGGAATATTTAGAAAGAAGCACATGCTCCTTCCAAACTCAAATGTCAGCAATCAGACCAGGTGGCTGTAGAATAGAGACTAGCAGCTGATCAGTGTTGGTTAGTAGCCAGGCAAATGCAGGGTATCTGGAAAATAAAGAAACAGATTTTGTTTCTACACTCATTAGGAAATTCCATTTGGAGGTTTAGCAGCTGTTCATGGTGATAAGGAACCTTAAAATTGTTTTCAATAAGCTGAATTTATACAATCTACCTGAAAGATTTTCACTTGTTTAGCTTGGGTGCTAAATTTTAATTGTCCAGAGGTCTTATTTTCTGGCTCATTTCCTTTGTCATTTCGTTTTCACTTTTATCTCCTTATAACAGTCCTGGGTGCAAGAGAACACTACTCTATACTTGTCATTAAATAATGTCAGTTAATACTTCAAGTCATGAAGAAAAGAGCTAAATGAAACTCACCTCCCTCCAAATTCCTGAAGAGGGAGAATAGGGAGAAGAGTATAAACAATATTCCTTTTTGAAAGCACTAGTAAGATCAAAAAATTCTTCTCTCATGGGGAATATAATAAGTAAATTATGTGTTACCAGATCCATGAATCCTATGGAAATGTGGACTATATCAAGCTGTAGGGATATAAAGTAGCTACAATACAACTCTGTGCAAATCACTTGCAAAACGGCCCCAGTTTTTTTTATCTTTCCCTGTATTGATACACTTTGCCACATAACTTTGCTATGCCCTTCTATGCCAGCTCTAGCCTTAGCGATGAGGCTTGCGAGGATTAGTAGGAAGTCAGTAAGTATGACCAAAGCAAGTTTTGGAAGATTCTTTTTCAAGTGGGCTTGCCTACTTTTGCATCTCTGCCATTATTATAAGAACATGCCAAGACTAGACTCCTAGAGGATAAAAGATACATGGAGCAGTGCTGGCTCACTGACATCATCCCAGTCAAGGCCATCCTAGATCAGCCAACAGTCAAACAACTCCTGCATATGTCTGAGTCCAGATAATAACAGCAGAGCTATCTAGACAAGGATGCACACATGACCCTGGGCCAGATTACCTAAATCATGCAACTTCCTGAGCTGATTAATGTCTTTAATGAGCTGTCTGCTAGGTAGCACTAATGCAGCAATAGATAATCAACAACATGACCAATGAGTGAGGATTATATGATGGAGAACTAGTGATGATACATAAACATATAAGTTACCTAAGTTTTATTTAATTTTCTTAAAGTGACTTTAGGATAACAAGAAATCAGATCCATAAGAAAATGTTCAAAGTATTCAGTCAGTGAAATGTTTCTTTCTTGTATTTCAAAAGAATTCTATCAGTGGCCCTTGTCATGATCATGAGATCTTTCCAAAGTTCTGATGTTTAAAGAGAACAGCTATATGTACAATTAATTTTTAACACATGCTTTGACTTCCTACATCATTTTAGGTAACCATATATTTACCAAAACTCTTCCTAAAAAGGAGGTAATAAGAAAATTTTAGTGTGGGGGAAAACTCCAGATGTCCTGCAATACTGAGTTTAGAAGAGAAAAAAGAAAGGCAAACTGGTTGGGTATAGCTTATTTTTGGCATGCTTCTCTCTAACATCTCTTTGTGTCCTGCTCCTCCCTTCCAAAGAACACCAAAGAAAAAAACATATTAGTATCGACAAAGGAAGCTCTCATTTTCTGTATGTGTCCTCTTGACAAAACTTGTCAGTCTTGGGTCTTCATGGCCATTCTTTGACTTCTAAACTTGGCCTATGTACAGGGTTTTTCATAAACAAGATTCCAAGTGTTATGAAGCATTTCCATACCAAAATTGCTTACTTTAAGAAAGGAAGACTTTAACAAAAAATTTGAAATTACAACATGGAGGGAAAAAAAATCAGTGTAAGGAGGGAATGATGGAAAAATAGTGAAATGATACCAAAGTGTGCTGTGCACTGAACATAAGCCTTAGAGACAAGTTTTATGCATAATAATTCAAAGTGGGTGAGAAATTTGACTCAGTATACTAGTTGCAAGGAAAAAAAAAGAGAAATATCATCCTTTATAAGGTTAGCATGGTCCATAAAATAAAAATACACTGGTTACTTAGGACAAATTCACTTCTTTAAAATGGTCAGGAACACAAATCTTCCATGCATGTTTATTTGGTTAAGTGACCTCACCCCTACAAAATAGAAATTACAGTAAGACAGCTTTTTTAAAATTCCTACATGAATGCCACGTAAAAGCAATGATACAAATGTTAGAAAATATCATCATTTGTGCCACTTTCTGGCTGGCAGACTGGTCGAGAAACAAATGAGATGACCTAAAGAGATGAATGAATTGCTTATCTTTCAAGCAATCCTTTATAAATATAGTTTCTCCCAATATAACTCCTGGATCATAGACATTTTAAGGTTGTGTTTTCAGATACTGAAATAAATTCAACTGGTAAGAAAAGATGATGTCACTTACTTCACTGAAAAAGTAGCACTATCTACTTCTTAATTGTTTATGAATTTGTGGCAGATATGATCACATTCAAATTGTGTGTGTAGGTAAAATAAAATGTTTAAAGTGAACACAATACAAGCATGTTGATGACATTCAACAGTTTGATTCTGTTTATGATTCAATTTTGTACTTAGCCTGTTGGTTTTGTTGGTGTTTGTACTCTCCAAAAGATCTGGGTTCTAGAGTAGCTCTTCCAATTGTGAATTGTGGTATAATAGTCAATTTACTTACTTCCTTAAGGCTAATTCTATATTCAAAAAGGAGCAAAAGATAATAACTAATACAATAAGATGTTAAAAGAATTAAATGAGTTCTTATATTCAAAACACTTCACACACAGTAGTTATTCAATACATGCAACTAACAGCACTGGCTGTCATTTGCATCAACTTTGGTATCATCACTGCCCCCGGCACAGCCATCATCATTGTCATCCTGGCCTTAAGCTGCATTACTTAAGGGAGACACTCCCCTAGAAAGTATGGGTAAGTTTATGACTGTATTCAGAAACTTACCTTTTAAGATTCTTTATTTCATTTTCATATAACTTTGAGCACTCACCCTGGCCATCATATGATAAAGAAAATAGATAGCAATTATCAGGCCACTATTTCCAAATCATGTTAGATTAAAAAACAAAATCTACCTAGGGTAAAAAACAGAATTGAACTGTAGGTTGTTAAGGATTAAAGGCAAAGTTAATGGGGAAAATGTCTTAGCAGGTAATGCCACCTTGATAATATTTTATTTATATATTTTGTGATTTGTATTACTTAGAAAATATGATTTTTATTTTTTTGAATAATAACTTCTTTTTTTAATCATTCTTCCCTGAAAGTGTTTGTTCACTCATTCATTTGTTTATTCAAACATCTCCTGAGTATCAAAGCCATGTCTAACAGGCACTAGCAATGAGAAAGTAAGGTGGATCTTACTCTCAAGGAATTTAGATGGGGCACTGAAAGATATGACAATGAACTTTACAACTGGCCCTAAAGAAAGAGATGATTACTATAATAAAGGCTTTTAATGCTATTAACAAAAATGCAAAAAGAACAACTTATTATGGAGAAGGGTTGAGAGGAGAAGTCAAAGAATTTTTAAGACTCTGCACAATTTCTTCTAAAATTATGCATGGATCTGGGCACACCTGGGTGCTTAGTAGATTGAGTGTCTGACTTTTCATTTCAGCTCAGGTCATGATTCCAGGATTGTGGGATTGAGCTCCATGTTGGGCTGAGCACTGAGCCTGCTTAAGATTCTCTCTCTCTCTCTCTCTCTCTCTCTCTCTCTCTACCACTCAGCCCTCTCCCATGCTCATGTTCTCTCTTCTGTAAAACAAAAAAAAAAAAATTAAAAATGTATTGATTCAACATCTGTAATTAAACAGCTGCCTTTCTATATGTCTGTAGCTGTTAAATGCATGAATCTATTTTCCATCAGTTAATTTTTTTTATTTCCCAGGGAAGATAAAATACAATAAATTATAGAATTTTAAAGACAGAAATGTCCTTAAAAAGAGTTTTAGCCCAATATTACAATTGATTTAGAATAAGAAAAAAAACTTTTTTCAGTTGAGCATATACCCAATCTGGGGAAACACGCTTGATTGGTACACTATAATCCCTGTCTCCTGCCTCAATCCCAAGCCAGGATGTGGTCTGTAGAATGGCTCTTTTTTTTTTTTTTTAACGCTTAAATCTCATGTAATTCAGTGTCTAATAAAATACTAACCTTTAGAGGATGCTTGCAAGAAATGCTTGTAAAATAATGACTAAACTTCTTTTGACCAGAGCAGAACAGAATTCAGCACAGCACCACAGCACTTTATTAAAAATGTGTGGTTGTTCTGAAACCGTTAATATAGCTCCACAAATTCATACCTTATGCCTTCAGAGCAATTTACGCACTGACAAATCTTGTGTAAATCTCATTTCACAAGCCATGCTTGAGGAAAACTGAAATTAGTGCTATTCGCAAGGCAATATTAGCAACTGTATTTTTCCTATGCTAAATATGTTCTTGTCATTTTTATTATCTATGAGTGTGGTTTTGCTTATTACTGACAAGAGACATTTACTGAAATATTTCCTTATGGCCTTCAGATCTACAGAAGCCACAGAACAAATTTATCATGCTTTTCATTAATTTATCCTTTACTTTGCCATTATATTGCCAGTTCCATTACTATAGATTTTGGTAACCATTCCAAATGATATCCATTCAGCCTAGATTAAAAATGAGAAAAGAGGGGCGCCTGGATGGCTTAGTCGGTTAAGCGTCCGACTTTCACTTAGGTCATGATCTCGCGGTTCCTAGGTTCGAGCCCCGCGTCGGGCTCTTTGCTGACTGCCAGCTCAGAGCCTCGAGCCTATTTCGGAGTCTGTGTCTCCCTCTCTCTCTGACCCTCCCCTGCTCACGCTGTCTCTCTCTCTCCTAGAAATAAATAAAAATATTTTTCAAAAACTGAGAAAAGAAGGAATTTATGGAGCCAGAGAATCTCCCCAAAGTTTCTTTTGTTTATAAATGTCTATTTAATAAAGTAAAAAGCTCTTGAATTCATTAATTGTGCTCGATAAAAGTTATCATCCTGTGAACTATATACTTAAGCTATGTTCTAATAGGCCTTTCTGGTTAAGCTACTCAACTGATTCCTTAGCTTTAGTAAATTCATACTCTCCTACATGCAAAGTTTCACAAGCAAATTATTAATATTCACAAAAGGTACATAAACTTAACTGTCCTTCGTTAGTTAACATATGCTTAAGGGACAATCACCTTTCTCTATGTTTTGATGAAGATTTCTTTATCTCAATATTCTATTTTCACACTTCTGAAATAAGAAATTTAACTGATTATTAAGGAAACTGTAGTTTACATGATTATCACTTGAAAGTCACAAAGCAATTATACCTATTATTTCTGAATATTACAACTCAAAGGTAATTTTAAGAACATTTATATAAAAAAATATGCTATATACGATTTGAGAAAACTCACTATTTTGTACCTTGATCTGATAGTAATGCTGACATTCTAGAGAGGTTTTCAAGCTATTATTCGAAAAATTTTTTAGAATAATTATGGTTTTAGGGGCGCCCGGGTGGCTTAGTCGGTTAAGCGTCCGACTTTCGCTTGGGTCATGATCTCGCGGTTCGTGGGTTCGAGCCCTGTGTCGGGCTCTGTGCTGACTGCCAGCTCAGAGCCTGGAGCCTGTTTCAGTCTGTGACTCCCTCTCTCTCTGACCCTCCCTGCTCACGCTGTCTCTCTCTCTCTCTAGAAAAAAAAAAAAAAGAATAATTATGGTTTTAATTTAGAACCATAACTCTTTGAGTACATCATTCTATCTTTATGACTGCATGTATAATATCTGCACCTTACAGATGTTTATAATTCAGAGTTCTCATGCCAACCTTATTTTATTTTATTTTATTTTATTTTATTTTATTTTATTTTATTTTATTTTTTTAATGTTTTTGTTTATTTCTAGGAGAGAGAGAGAGAGAGACAGCCAGCGTGAGCAGGGGAGGGTCAGAGAGAGAGGGATATACAGACTCCGAAATAGGCTCCAGGCTCTGAGCTGGCAATCAGCACAGAGCCCGACACGGGGCTCAAACCCACGAACGCGAGATCATGACCTGAGCGAAAGTCAGACGCTTAACCGACTAAGCCACCCAGGCACCCCATGCCAACCTTATTTTAATATAACCTTTTTCATGAAGTATTCAAAGAGCTTTATAAATACTTCACTACATATTCTTATCTCAAATTGCCATAATGAGAAACTCTTTTGGAACTTTTCAGTTGAAAGACATAAGTTGCACAATATTCAGTTTATGTCAAATGAAAATTTGGAGGCTTATATAACTGAAAACTCCAGGGTAGATTCAACTTAAGATATGTCATATTCATGGTACAAAGTATGCCACTAGGTCTGTCTTCATTCTGGGTGATCTTCATTCTCAGGCATGTTTTCCCTTTGTTGTCAAATATGATCTCTGTACGCACTAGGTTACTATTATTTCCAGAGAAAAGAATCCTAACTTTCTCCTAATCCAGAAAAAAGTCCCAGGGATGACTCTCATTGGCTCAACTAGGGTCACAGGTAACCTTCTTGAATCAATAATTTTGTCTAGGTTGTGAACTGCTCTGCTGGACTAGGCTCTGGCCACATATCCTGCATTGACGCCAGAGGAGGAATCAGCCTCAGCAAAGCCACACTAACTGAGAGGGGGTAAAGTCATGATTTCTTAAAACAAAGTACTACGAGAGCACACAAACTCATTAACTCAGCCTTACGTAGCCACAGATAACATTTACAGCTTCCTCTTTTCTCTCTGTTTTTGGAGAATTAAAACAGAAAATGTGATATCCCCAAGACATTCAATAAACTCATCGGCACACCTAACAAGATCCATATTATGACATTTACAGCATTGTTGGAAATCTGTACTCCTTACCAGATTCTCTGAATCCTGCCCAAATGCCAGAATTTTAGCTGTAACATTTTCTATCTAGTATTTATCTAAAGCTAAGAGTATTACAGAAGGAAACCTTGCATGAACTTTGTAACTGAGTTAGTTTGTTGCTATTTATTTAGGTCATAGCTATCCTTCCAGGAACTGAAGACTTCAGTTAGGAAACAAAGACACATATAGTGGAAGACTAACTGACTGTGGATATTCAGCTTTTGAATAATGATTGCCATTTTATAGTCAACACGAGGGGTATTCTACCATTTAACATCATGATGAACTCAATGTATTTCTTTTTTCTCTCAAGGCAATAACTAAACAGTATACAGGATCTCAGGAAGTCATATCAGTTGAGCGAGAAACACACAATGCTTATAGAGAATGAAACCAGAAAAGGATGCTCATCTATTTAACAGTTCCATACTGGTGTTTATTATGTGTTGGGCTCTGGGAATAAGTCAGTCAATTATACAAACAAAAATCCCTGTCCTTACAGACTTTATATTCAAGTGGATCAAGATATATTGAGCATGTTGTGAACTTTTCTTCTCTCTTTTGAAAGGGAAGTTTGTTCTAAGTTTTTCTCTAATATTTCACATGGAGCATCTTGGCTTGTTAAATTTATTAGTACTGATAGAACAACTGTTTGAAGTATGACCGGGGCATGATGCAGGCTAATTTGAGAGACCTTGACTTAAGGTATGATATCACACAGAAAGTCTGAATTTGGATGCCCACCCTCCTGTTTGTCAGGCTTAGTATATTTTTATAAATAACAGTTCTGTACAAATCATAGTTAGCTGGAGTAGTGTTTAAGTTTTTGTGGTTAGGGGTACCTGGATGGCTCAGTCGGCTAAGTGTCTGACTTTTGATCTTGGCTTAGATCATGATCTCGCAATTCGTGAGTTCGAGCCCCACACTGGGTTCTGTGATGATGGTGTGGAGTTTGCTTGGGATTCTGTCTCTCCTTCTCTCTGGCCCTCCCTTGCTTGTGTTCTCTCTCTCTTTCAAAATAAATAAATAAACCATTTTTTTAAAAGCTGTAGTTATATGTGTGATACCTAAAATATATTAATGGTGACATTTTGACAATCTGTACTAAAGAATGTGTATTGAGTTGGTTGAAAGTAGATGTGGGAGTATGCTGTCCAGCTGAAGAGCCAAAAATTAAGTCCTCCATTAAGAGAAACCTCGGGCTGCACATAGCCCCAGTCCTAGATAAACTAAACCTAAAACTTAACCAGCTTTTCCGCTTCTGAACAAATGCCTGCGCTACGGGAAGCCATTACCTAACCAGCTCTTTCTGCTTCTGTAACAATGCTTAAGGCTTGCTTTCCCACCACCGGATTGCCCAAGCGACTAGCTTCATGTTCCCCCTGTCACCCCATCACCCCACCTTGGCGGAAGCCAATCCGAAAAGGCCAGCGGATGCCCCCCACCTTGCTGAGGGAAGGGCCTGGAGAGAGAGATGTTAACCTGTTAGTCGCCAAACAAGACTTCAAACTCGCTCTATGATAGGCTGAATTCAAAGGTACCCCAAATATTATAATTGGATCCCGCCAAAAACCTGATGGCGGGAACCAATCAGATGCGGTATATGTTCACATTTTAATGTTAACCAATGGCAAACTTGTAACCATGGAAATCTCCTGTCCCTCCCCATGACTTGTTTACTTCTGTCTATAAAAAGCCTGCAAAGGCTTTGTTCAGGGCCTCTTAGCGTCACCGGCAACGAGTGCGCGGAGGTCCAGGTTCGAACCTGCAAATAAACAACCCTTGCCGCTTGGCTTTGACTCTGGTCTCTGGTGGTCTGATTTCGGGGGTCTTCCGATCTCTGGGCGTTTCACAGCCAAACAGATCACTGTAGAGGACACTTCTGAAAAGTGCCTTTCTCACTCCATCAACATGGTTACTACAAGGCTGCCATATTCTTAGATGACCTCAACGCTGGCCACAGATGATCAGTTCAGACATATGCTTGCATGACCCAAACTAGGCAAATGGGTAAAACTCCTATTACAAGTCCTGGTGTTTTTAAATTTTGGATTAAAATAATCATTTTTTTTTTTTACTTATTCCTGAAGACATAGCATTTACGAGCTATTGGTTTTATGTTTTCAACCACAGAGTGAGAGGCAGTCTGAGAGATAAAGCTACCACAAAGAGAAACAACAAAGAGAGGAAGCAAGTTCTAATGGCATCCATGCCCTTATTGCAAGTACTTCTGATAAATTTCTCTGATTACTGCAGATGATTCAAGTTGGATTTCTGTCATAGACAAATAAAATGTACCTAACTAATGCACAATTGTCATTAATGTCATTAAATGCCCTCAGACTTTGTTCTTATAGTTTTTTTTTTTAGTTTCTTTTCTCTCTGTTTGTTTCACCTCTTGCTCTTTTTAGCTCCTTCCTGTTTAGTTGGGAATCCAATTAACCAGTTCTGCCAAAATTGCATCTAAACTAAGGTTTCTAATTGCATTTAAACTAAGGTTTCTAATTGTATCCAAATGAGTTTTAAATGTACTTTGTGATGATATGGACAGTTCTCTTTTGATCAGAATGCCTGAACACTTCTGAGTAGATTTTGTGATAGCTATTTTGATAGCTGGAGGTCGTCTTGTTTTCTTCCACAAGCTGAAGGCTGTTAGTGTGAACAATTGCCCCAGTTTGCTTGAGACCCAGGGGGCATCCAGGAAGCAGAGTTTTCAATACTAAAACCAACCCCAGGCAGTCAGGGACAAGTTTGTCACATTGGTTCTTAAAGCTGCCTTGTGAAAATGTAAGGTACCATTGTATACTTAAGATAGGTACTCGGGCTTTAGAACCTGATCCTCTGGGTGAAAATTTTTGTTTCTGCTATTTAATGTGTCACTTCTTTTAAACTACTTAATCTGTTTGCATGTTAGTTTTTTCTAGCTGTAACATGGGAGCAACAAAGATGTCTATTTCTTAAGTATAATGAGCATAAAATTAGTTAATATATGTAGTCTGAATATAACGCAAGGACTCAGTTTTATCTGCTATTGCTATTTTTGTTATTATTGAGTTTCTAGTTGCTATGTCTGAATCAATGACATGCAATTTAAAGGAAATTTAGTACTGGACTGCCAACAAGCTTTGAGTAGAACATATGTCCTAAAATACTTCAAGCCTTTACAACTATCCAAAGTTTAGTTCTTCCATTAATTTTGCACAGTGTCAGAAGGGTTTTGTTTTGTTTTGTTTTGTTTTTTTCTGTTCTGTTTCTCTTTCCCTAATCTGCATTATACCACCAGAGTTTATTCTGCATTTAATTTAATATGAAGCAATTTATTTGTCCCCCAAAGTTCCCTATTCTTTCCTTTCCTTATGACTAGGCAAAAGGAAAATAAGGAAAAGGAACCAAAAGACGAAGAAAAAAAAAAATCAAATAGTCATAAAATGGCACAACGGTCATTAGAAAAGAATTTAGTATTTGCTTTGAATATAAATCCAATTGAGTTTACACTGAATCTATATCCAATGACTTTCTTTTAACTTATCCTTTTCTTATGAGAACTCTTTTAGAAGGTCATTTCATACAACACAGCAGTTTTTAAATATTAAATAAAACATGATACTTTTTAATTGCAATAAAAGTTGATTTCACACACACAAATACAAATAATGGCTTTTACTTTTTATTGAAAGACTTAATGAACCCAAAGCTTGGATTAAAAGTATTTTGCATCTCATTTTTGCCTTTGCAGTGCTTTATGACTTAAGTACTCTTCCTACCCCTTTACACAAAAGATTAAACTGTGGATGAGTCTCAGCTCACAGATAATAATTAATTTCCAAGTGACATAACTAGCATTTGAATATGAAGTTTGTTTTATTTTGCTCAAGCTAAATTTTCTTATTCTATTACTTACAAAACTTTTTATCAAGTTCCGGTTCTGACATTATTCCAGGGTTGCCTTAATTATAGTTACTTGCAGACTACATGAGCTGGCCCCTGTTTGTATCTTCAGTGTCACCTAGATTTGGGGAACAGTTCTTACAGTCAGAGCAGGGGGGCTAAGAACCTATTTATCTGACAGATCTGTCTTATCACTGATTCTATTCTGAAAATATACTGTGATTGCAGTAACTAACCCAATTTTCTGTGACTCCGAACCTAAGTCCTTGCTAGCCACTCTGCTTTGTCTTTGACAATATCTATGCTTCCACCCACACTGCCTGACTCAGGGACTAGGGTTAGTAAACTAAGGTCAACAGGCCAAACCTGGCTTAACACCTGTTTTTGTAAATAAAGTTTCACTGGCACAGAGCCGTCCCATTCACATTTACATACTATAATGACAGAGGTGGGTAGATGAAAAAGACACTATATGGACTATAAAGCCTAAATTATTTACTATCCAGGCCTCAATATAAAAGTTTGCCAGCCCTTGGTCAACTAGACTATTGATCTCAAACCAGTTAAATTCCTCTGATGCAGTTTTCCACCCACCAGGTCCATACTTACTGTTTTTCGCCTGTTAGTTGATAAGGCTTCATGCTGGCCCACCTCCTCAAACTTCGTAATTAACTCTCCCATAATTATCTCCTTGGACTGTCTGTACTTAATGTCATGGTCATTGCATCTGGGCGATATGACATGTTTCAATGAAGCAACTCAATGTTATCACTCACTAGTCCTCTTGTTCTAATCAGATGAACAGGAAGGTGAGATAAAATATGTTGGCATCCTATAGATAAAGCAGTGATGTCACAGATAGGTTGACTTAGGGAAATGGGACCATTAGTTCTTTATTTCTCCCAATAACAAATGTCATTTCCAACATATTTCAATAGTGCTTTATTTCCTTGTTTGGAAATGGTATTCAGGAAGGGAAACACCATAGAAAAATTCTTTTATTTTTGACATATTGTGACCTTTTTTTAAAAGAGTAATAAGAGCAGAACTCTGAATAATACTACAATACATACATCTTTCCACAGGAGGACAGGACTTCATTAAGCAGGAAAATGATTATAGGATAATCACTTTTTTATATCAAATTAGAGCATTTAAAAAAATCACAGCCACAGCTGTAGAACTCCCACTGAAAAAGAGCTAAATTTAAAAATTCTCAGGTTCATAACTGTGGCTCCCTATTGGTGGGCTGCACTTCAGATGCTTTGCCAAACCACTGAAGTTGCATGACTGTTCTTTGAGGCAAGAAATTTTCCCGTTTCTTAATCCTAATTGGGCTAGTTAGAGCAGGGCAGGCTGCTGCTGATTAAGACAACTCCCTGGGGATTTGGAACCAAGCAATGAACTGTGCAACTGAGGACTGGTGCTTATGGCCAGGATGTCTCAGGGACGTGGCTATTTCCAGAATAAGAAGCAGAAGGCCTGAAAATTCTTAGATAAAGACTCTGCTTCAGTGACTTACTTATAAATAATACCTTCACTGGCACAGATTATAGGAAGAACAGTGCTCCCACTTGAACTTAGGGAGCTCTCTATTCACTGTAAATTGGGAAAACGGGAAAAGTTTGCATTGTAATAAAGGATTTGTATTCCCCTGTCATTGTTACCACAGATTATGAACCACATTTTATTTCTGATGTGATACAGAGCTCTCCTTGAGAAATTTGAAGCTGGGAAAAGCACCTGTTGTACACAGGTAATGTTTTCTTCCCTTCCTGGTAGATTCAAATTGCTGGCTTGATCCTCTGATTACCGAAAGCTGTTTCTCATCCATCTGTCATAACATATAACAAGATATTTAAAAGAATGTCTGACAACCAATATGAAAAGCTATTTAGTTCCTAGTCTAGCTTTTCCAAATGGTAGTACATTGATCAGCCAGGCAGTTTAATGAATCTGCCATCTTGCATCAGCAGTTCTTCTCTAAATTAAGTCATATTCCACATAAAAGCCTTATTGTTATTCAAGGCACTTCCCAGCCACAGCTGTAAGATTCAATGAAATCAATATGTTCCTATGAAGAACAGCTTGTTGGGGGAAGGTAATGTGAAAATGCACAGGGCAACAAGAAGAGAATGCAGGATTTTGTTTTAGTAACAAAGTTTCAAGGTGGGTTCTCATCGTCTAGCAATGTCTCTTTTCAAAGACTTTTCCTCTGGATTTTAAAGTTTTATTGACCCGAAATGCTGTGTATAAGAGCTCTTTGAAAGAGAGAAGACGAGCTTCAGGAGATTGTTTTAGCTAAGAGAAACACGATTACACATACAAGGCCTGGAATTGTCAGTAAACTAAGCAAGCTACCCTCATCTATCCAATGACATTAGTATAGAATAAAGAGCAAGAGCCAGGACAGAGGGAGGGGGAGAGAAAGAGAGGAAGAGAGAGGGAGAGACAGACGAAGGGGGTAGAGAGAGAGAGAGAGATAGAGAGAGAGAATCTTAAGTAGGTTCCATGCTCAGTTCAGTATGAGTCCCCATGCTGGATTCTATCTCATGACAGTGGGATCATGACCTGCCCAAAATCAAGAGTTAACCACTTAACTGACTGAGCCACTCAGGAACCCCATAGATTCTGTCATTCTAATCCTGCCAAAATTTATAGGTAAATAAGGAAGTGGTATGGAAATTATTTGTAAAAGAAACCAATCTGTATTTAATTCCAGGCTTTCCTATTCACCAGGTATGTGAACTAAGCCATCAGTTAACTCTTTTGTAAAATGAGTCACTACTTCCTTGTTTGTTTCACAATGCTGTCATGTCTCATTCATTTTTGTATCTTCAGAAACTAGACAAGTGCCTGGCACATGGTGGGTCCTCAAAATTTTTGAGGAATGAATTAAAGCTCTGTGAACCCTATAAAGCTTCATGAACTAGTATTAATATAGCATATTTTAAACCATTGAATGTGGTTGATTGGATTACTGGTCCAGTTCTTCAGCATGCCCTATTTCCTCACTCTCTTTGTCATCTGCTTCTGCAGGTCTTCTCACCACTGACAGAGTGTATCTCCTTACTCTTTGATTTCTGGCTTGGACATGGAACTGATGTTGACCAATCGAAAACGGGTAAAAATGGCAGTGCTCTAATAAAGCCTAGACCAAAAGAGGGATTGCATATTTCAACTTGCTCTCTTATCCTCTGCCATTACCATGAGAACATGATTTAACTAACCCATTGATCCAAAGTGGACAAGAACCATGTGAAACATTTCCACACTAAACCTGCAGATGACAAGCCTAGAATGGATTAGCTAAGTCCCTAGTAAACTACAAAATCATGAGCAAAATTAATGCTTATTGTTGTATGCCCCAGAAATTTTGTAGTTATTTGTTAAGGGCACAAGAGTTAATGATATGCTAGGCAATTTAAATACTTAGTTGGGGAGCTTAGGTGATTCAGTCAGTTAAGTGTCTGACTTCGGCTCAGGTCATGATCTCACAGTCTGTGGGTTCAAGCTGGCATCCGGCTCTGTACTAATGGCTCATTAAATAGTGATTGTGTATTGTGTAGTGACATACTCCTAGGGAAGGAAAGATGAAAAAAGGACAAACATGGCACAGATAATAGCCTGACTCTCAAGAAGCTCTAAGGCAATTGTGGATACAGAAAATATCTGTGACTACTATTACACAACACAAGATAGAATGAAAAAATTCACTACAAAATTAAGGATGGAAAAGCAGTGGTAATGTGGTAGTCAGGGAAGGTTTGTTTATTTATTCAACAAATATTTACATAATGTTTATGCTTATTATGTGCTGGGTACTGGAGAAACAGTGGTTTGCAAAGCAGATTTAATACCTATATTTATAGTTTATCATTTAATAAATTAAAAAAGAGAATTTTTGAGCCTAGATAAAAAGGATAAACTTTTTTTCACCACTGTATAGATGGAGAAATGAATACTCAAGCAAAATAAGCAACTTGTGTGCAGGAGTGAAAAGTAGATGGAATGATCTAAAAATAGGAGGAAGCTGGTTGTTTTGCTGGAATGTATAGTAGAAGATCCAGGATCTCAGAATTCATGAATCAAATGCCAATTTTCCTTTGTATCATGGGTCTCTCCCTCAACATACTCACCAAGTCTTTTAGATCTTTAAATATTTCTTTCTTCTAAATTTATTTTAATTATTCTAGATAGTCTTCTCCCATTTGTATTTCTTAAGTGTTAACCTTGTTTTCACCGCTAGCTTTTAAGCTTGTCTCCTTATTAATTGTAGCATTATTTCACAAAAATAATACATGTTTTGTCACTTCCTATATGCTAAGCCCTGGTAATATAGCAATTAACTAAACAGACAAAAATCTTGCTCTCAAAAAACTTACATTAAATTGTAGTAGAAGGCTCACATGTAACCATAAAGCAAAAACCAATAATAAATACTCAAAATATAAAGAGAAAGAAATATAAGCATACTAATAAGGAAAGTCATCAAATGATAAAGAAAGAGAGCAAGAGAAGAAAAGAACAGAGAGACTCTATAAAAATATCCAGAAAACAATGAACAAAATGGCCATAAGCACATACCTATCAGTAATCACTTTAAATGTAAATTCTTCACTCCAAAGACACTGGGTAACTGATGGATATTTAGAAAAAGGCTACCTACAAGAGACACATTTTAGGGGCACCTGGATGCCTCAGTCTGTTGAGCATATGCCTCTTAATTTCATCTCAGGTCATGATCTCAGGGTTGTGGGATCTAGCTCCACACAGGGCTCCAGGCGAGCAGGGAGCCTGCTTAAGATTCTCTCTCTCTCTTTCTCTCTCTCTCTCTCTCTCTCCCCTTCCCTTCTTCCCTCCCTCCCTCTGCCCCTCTCCCCAACTTATGTTCACTCTCTCTCTCTCAAATAAAAAAATACAAAATAAAAGTATTTTAAAAAGGGGGGGCACATGTTGGATGTGAGAACACACAAAGATTGAAAGTGAAGGGATGAAAAAAAATATGGCATGAAAATAAAAACCAAAATAAAACTGGTGCAGCTATACTTATATTAGACAAAAGACTTTAAAAATAACATTGTAATAAGAAACAAAGAAAGGCATTACAGTCATAATAAAAGGACCAATGCAACAAGAACATATAATATTTATAGATATTTATGTAGTCAATAATAGGAGTACCTAAATACATAAAGCAAGTATTAACAGACCTAAAGAGGCAAATAGATAGAAATACAATAATAGTAGGAGACTTTAACACACAATTTATATCAGTGGTTGTTATTCAGTCAGATAATAAATAAGAAAACATTGTCCTTAAACGACAGATGAACTTAACAGATATTGATGAAGCATTCCATCTGAAACAATAGAACACATTTTTCTCAAGTACATATGGAACAATTTCCATAAGAGATCATAAGTTAGATCACAAAACAAATCTTAATAAATTTAAGAGGATTGAAATCATATCAAGAATCTTTTCAGACCACAACAGTATGAAACTAGAAATCAATTACATGAAGAAAACTGGAAAATTCACAACTATGTGAAATTAAACAACAGGCTATTGAACAACCAATGGTCAAAATAAAAATTAAAGTAGAATAAAAAATATATTGAGACAAATGAAAATGGATACATAATATGCCAAAACCTATGGGATGCAACAAAAGCAGTTGTAAGAGGGAATTTCATAGTGATAAATGCCTATATCAAGAAATAGGATATATCTCAAATAAACAATCTACCTTTATATCTCATGGAACTAGGAAAAGAATGTATGAAGATCAAAGTTAGTAGAAGGAGGGAAATTTAAAAAAAGATTAGAGCAGAAACCAATGAAATAGAAACTAAAAAGAAATTAGAAAAGATCAATAAAACTAAGAGCCGATTCTTTGATAAGATAAAACAAAATTGGCAAACTTTTCATTAGACTCATCAAGAAAAAAAGCAGATATGAATAAATAAAATTCAAATGAAAGAGAAGATGTTACAACTGATACCACAAAAATATAAAGGATATGAGATTACTAAGAACAATTGTATGCCAACATACTGAGTACTCTAGAAGAAATAGATAAATGCCTAGAAACGTACAACCTCTGAAGACTAAAACATGAAGACATAGAAAATTTGAACAGATTGATTACCAGTAAGGAGATTGAATTCATAATCAAAAAGCTCCCAGCAAACAAAAGTGATGACTTTTACTGAACCAGATGACTTTACTGGCAAGTACTACCAAACATTCAAAGAACAATTATTACCAAACTTTCTCAGACTTCCCTACCCCCAAAATAGAAGAATATAAAACTCCTCCAAACTCATTTTATGAGGCCAGCATTACCTTGATACCAAAACCAGATAAGGATGCCACAGGAAAAGAAAATTACAATTGTCGATATCCCTAATAACAATAGTTGAAAACATTCTCAACAGAATATTAACAAAACAAATTCAACAATACATTAATAGAATCATATAGCATAATCAAGTGATATTTATTCTAGGGGTGCAAAAATGGTCTCATGTTGGAAAATCAGTCAGTGTGATACACCACATTAACAGAATAAAGGATAAAAAATCATATGATCATCTCAATATATGTAGGAAAAGCATTTGATAAAATTCAACATCATTTATGGTAAAAACTCAACAAAGAGCTATATAGGGAACTTACTTCAACATAATAAAAGTCATAGCCATAGTACTTAATGGTGAAAAGCTAAAAGTTTTCCTTTAAGATCAAAAACAGGATATGGCTGTTCAGTTTGGCCATTTTTTAATATAACATACTATTGGGGGGTGCTTGGGTGGCTCAGTTGGTTAAGCATCTGACTTCAGCTCAGGTTATGATCTCACAGTTCATGGGTTCGAGCCCCACGTTGGGCTCTGTGCTGACAGTTAGCTCAAAGCCTGGAGCCTGTCTTTGGATTCTGTGTGTGTGCCTCTCTCTCTGACCCTCCCCTGCTCATGCTGTCTCTCTCTCTCAAAAATAAATAGAACATTAAAAAAATTAAAAAAATATATAACATACTACTGGAAATCCTAGCCAGAGCATTTAAGCAATAAAAAGAAATACAAGGCATCCAAGTAGGAAATGAAAAAGTAGAAATGTTACTATTTGTAGGTGACATCATATTATATGTAGAAAATTCTAAAGATCCCATCAAAAACTGTTAAACCTACTAAACAAATTCAGTACTAACATGATACAAAATAAATATGTGAAGTCTGTTACATTTCTATACACTAATATACTAATAGTAATGAACTATCAGAAAGAGAAATTAAGAAAACAATTTCATGCACAATTCCATCAAAAAATATCTAGGAAAAACATTTAAGCAATGAGGTAAAAGACCTGTATATTAAAACCTACAAGACATTAATGAAATAAATTGAAGGCAGAAATAAATAGAAAGATATTCATCCTCACAAATTGGAAGAATATTGGTAAAATGTCCATACTAACCAAAGCAACCTTCAGATTCAATGTAATCCCTACAAAGACTTCAGTGACAGTTTCCACAGAAATAGAATAATCCTAAATGTGTATAAAACTATGAAACACCACAAATAGACAAAATCATCTTGAGAAAAAGAACAAAGCTGGAGGCCCATAGTCCCAAACTTCAAACTATGTAACAAAGCTATAGTAATTAAAACAGTAGGGTATTGGAATAAAAATAGACACATAGATCAACAGAACAGAAATACAGAGCCCAGAAATAAACCCACACATATATGGTCAGTTAATTTACAACAAATGAGGCAAGAGTATAAAATGGGGAAAGGACAGTATCTTCAATAAATGGTGCTGGGAAAATTGGACAGCCAAATGCAAAAGAGTAAACTACTGTCATATAACAAACAAAATATTAGCTCAAAATGGATTAAAGATTTATATATAATATCTGAAACCATAAAACCCCTAGAAGATATAGGTAGTGAGCTCCTCGACATAGGTTCCCAGCAATGATTTTTTGGATATGATGCCAAAAGCAAAATCAACAAAAGCAAAAATAATCAAGTGAGACTACATCAAACTAAAAAGCCTCTGCACAAAAAAAGAAACCATCAATAAAGTGAAAAGTCAATCTACTGAATGAAAGAAAATATTTACAAGTCATACGTTTGAGAAGAGGGCAATACCCAAAACAAATAAAGAACTCATGCAACTTGATAACAGCAATAACAAAAAATCCAATTAAAAAATGGGCAGAAGATCCCAACAGTAATTTTTCAAAAGAAGATACACAGAAGGCTAACAGGTACATGGAAAGATGCTCTACATTATTAATAATCAGGAAAATATAAATGAAAACCACAATGAGACATCACCTCACACCTGTCAAAATAGCTATTAACAGAAAGACTAGAAATAAGTTTTAGTGAGAGTATGGAGAAAAGGCAACCATTTTTGGTATTCTGTTTGGATGAATGTAAATTCATGCAGCAAGTATGGAAAAGAGTATGGAGGTTTCTCAAACAATCAAAAAGAGAACTACCATATAATTCAGCATTTCCACTTCTGGATGTTTATTCAAAGAAAAGAAAAACACTAACTCAAAAAGATATATGCACTCTCCTGCTCATTGAAGCATTATTTAAATAGCAAAGATAAAGAAATAACATAAGTGTCCATCAATGGAAGAATGGTTAAAGAAAATGTGATATATATATATATATATATATATATATATATATATATAGTGAAATAAATATATAAATATATGAAATTATTGTCATTAAAAAGATAAAATCTTTCCATTTATGACAAGACAGATGAACCTCATGGCATTATACTAAATGAAATAAGTCAGGCAGAGGAAGATAAATATCATATGATCTCTTCTATGTGTGGAATCTAAAATAAATAGATAAAAATAAGTAAATAAATAAATAAACAAATAGATTGGTGGTGGCCAGAGACAAGAAAGGGGAGGGGTTGAGAAATGGGTGAACTGGTTTTGTTCTGTTCTGTTTTGTTTTGTTTTGTTTCAGTTTAAATAAATTGAATTTGAAAATAAGATGGGGGAGGAAAAGAAGAGACACATCATTTTCTTTTTTTGTTTTTTAAAGTTAATTTATTTTGAGAGAGAGGGAGGGACAGAACACACATGCTAGCAGGGGAAGGACAGAGAGGGAGCATGAGAGAGAATTCCAAGCAGGCTCCGCACTGTCATCACAGAGCCCAAAGTGATCTCCAAGTCATGAACTGTGAGATCATAAGCTGAGCTGAAGCCAAAAGTCAGATGTTTAACTGATTGAGCCACTGAGGCATCCCAGAGACACATTATTTTCAAAGGAGAAATGATAGCACTGATAACTCATCAACAGCAATGACAGAAATTAAATGAATACAATTTTTAAACTGCTAAGAGAAAAATGTCAACCCAGAATTCTATTTCCACAAAAAAAAATCTTTTAAAATAAATTTGAAATAGACATTTCTATTCAAAACTTGAGACAATTTGTTGCCAGCAGATCAGCACTAGAAGAAATACTACAAAGAGTTCTTCAGATAGAAGGAAAGTGATCTCTGGTAAAATCACAGATAAGAAGGAAAAAAAAAATCAAAAAGATTAATCATGTAGCGAATTACAAATAGTATTGACTGAACATAGCAATGACAGTACTGCCTTGTTAGGTATAAAGCGCATGTGAATGAACATTTATTTACTTTTGAGAGACAGAGACAGAGCATAGTGGGCGAGGAACAGAGAGAGAGAGGGAGACACAGAATTTGAAACATGCTCCAGGCTCTGAGCTTTCAGCACAGAACCCAACGCAGGGCTTGAACCCACAGACTGCGAGATCATGACCTGAGTCGAAGTCAGACACTCAATTGACCAAGGTACCCAGGTGCCCCAAAAAGCATGTGAATTAAAATAACCAACATCAATAGCACACACAAAAAAAATTAAAATGGAGGTAAACAAAGATTGAGTGTTCCTAAGATCAGAGAATCCTCTGGGAAGTGACAAAATTAAAGTTTACATTAGACTATTATAAAATAAATGTAAGTTGTAATCTCTAGGAGAACCACTAAAAGAATAATAATGGACTGTGTGAGGAGCAACAAATGTGTATGGCAAGACAGAATAAAAATAAAATGAATCTAAAAAGAAGACAACAGAGGGGTAAAACAAAGTGCAGTAAGATAATAAAGAAGCAAAATCAATGAATAAATTATATGATATATTAGAAGGTCATAGGTATAGAAAAAAATAAAGCACACACAGGAAGAAAACATTCTAAAAAGATATAATTTGTGATACACTGGTCAAGAAAGCCCTCACTAAAGTGCTGGTAACTCCTGAAAAAAAAAGGAGCAAAACATGAGGATATCTGGCAAAAGCTTTCTGGGCAGAGAGAACAGCAGGGCTATAATTCAAGAAATGAATGAGAGTGGCTTAAATCAAGGTAGTAGCAGTAAAGGAGGAGAGAAATGGTCAGTGTTGAATGCATTCTGAGAGTAGAGACAACAGGATTTGATCAACGATTGAATGTAGCGTGTAAGAAAGTCAGTTCAATGTGGCTGGCCTTAGTAGCTGAAAATGCAAAGTTGCCAATTATTGAGCTAGAGAAGACTAGGGTAATCTGCTTTCCCAGAGAGTATCAGGAATTTAATTTTAGAGATATTATGTTTAAGATACTTATCTCTGAGTGGGGATATAAAGCCATCAGTCAAATTCATTAGTCTAACATCAGAGAAGAGATATATGCCATAGACATAAATTTGGGAGTTTTTGGCATGTTAGCAGAATTTAGACCATGAAACTGGGTGAGATCACCAGATGTGTAAATGGAGTAGGAAAGAGAAAATGTCTTAGGTCAGAGCCCTGGAACATCCACATTTTAGAAGTCAGAGAGATTAGAGATAACCAACAAGGAAGACTAAGAAGGAAATATCTGTAAAGTAAAAGGAAACACTAATAGATTATGGTGTTCTGAAATCCAGAATCAAACAAGGATCAATTGAGTCAAATGCTGGTAATAGACCAAAGTGAAATGGGCCAGTGGCATCAAAGGAGATGAAAGGTATTATTAGAGGAAAATAATGCTTAGGCCATGGACATCTCGGAAGAGGACATTCTGAAGTGGTATCATGCTTGTACAATGTTTGTACAATGCGTGTTTGTAAATTAGTGAAAAATACTTTGTAGAACGAACAAATAGGATGTAGGAAAAGCAAAGTGGCTTCATAGCCACTAGGGCTATGTCCTTGAGCAATTAACCCAAAACTTTTAGGAAAAATTTTACTTCCTCTCTCTGTCCCATGAAGTTGTAAATCTTATCATGTCTTTCAAATGTAAACACCTAAACATTGCCCACAGGAGTTAACCTAAACATTGCCCACAGAGACTGAATTTTTTCAAAAGGGACTGGGGAGGTGTTTAAAACTACAGACTACTGTAGTAGCTCCCTTGCCCCAAAATCTAGTCCACAGCCTCCACAAGATCATAGTTATTACTGAAAAGCTTTGACCCCGTGAATGGATACCTGATTCATTGCTACGTTTTAGAAAAATACTTGAATAGATATAGGAGGTTATAGAAAGTTTATAAAGAAAAGGATCTTGGGAGGAAATTTTTTATATAATCAAGCTAGGATTAAAATGGATTTACATAAAAATAGAATTTTAATAAAAAAAAACTACACTGGTGCAAAGTTAGAATATGGTTTTCTCTTTGTTAGAAAGAGAAAGTTTTCTTAGATTATTGGTTTGCTCTTAATAAAAGAATATATATAAACAAAGGTTTTCCTCTACTCTTAATGTAATCTACCTAGAAAATGAAGACTACATCTTGTCTTTACTAGATCTTTGATCACTTAAAAACTGAGTCTCCTCTATGGAAAAAGCTAGATTTTTTTATAATGATCTAATTTTTTATATGTACTAAATTTCATAGATAACATTGTCAAATAAGAAAAGCTAAACTTTCTTTATATTAGCATTATTTATATAAAATTGCTAAAACTTCTCTTATATTTTGCAGTATTTACATCACATTGCTAAAAATCTGATATGTCCTTCTATAACGTTATCAGTCATCATTTTAAAATATGTGTCAGAGAAATAACTAAATTTCCCTGTCAATTGCATTATAATGAACTTTCATTAGGTCCTTATGGTCATTTTTGAGTTTTTTGTCATTTATGGACAGTTATTATTTTCTGCTGATGTTTTGACAGAAAGAAAAAAAAGCGTTCATGCAAAAGTGCTTTGTCTTCAAGGAGATGCACGGAAAAGACTTGACAAGTACAGGTTCTGATAACTGTCGGAGGCCGCGCCAGCTCTGACAGGTCCAGGGGTCCCTGAAGGATGGACGGTGTCGGCGAAAGAGAGTGAGAGAGAGCCGAGATCCTTTCTGATCACCAGGCAGGCATCTCTGTCCTGTCGGTTTTGGTATCTTTATTTTAAGGTTCAGCAACAAGATGAAGTCATAGAAAGGAATTTCTTACAATGGGAGGCCTTTTGTGATATCAATTAACAGAATGTTCATAGTGAAAACAGCATAACATACAAGTTAAATTGTATGTAGATAAGCTAGGAGTTATTCTGTCTGGCCCTCAAGAAGATAAATGTTTCTGAATTGGTTTATTTGTGGAAACTACCATGGGGGCCCTAAATTGTCAGTCTTTGCACCTGGGTTTATGTTTTAGCTACTCTTCTCTATCCTCATCCCAGGTGCCAGTGTAAGGGAGGGTGTTTGTGGAATGTAGGCCTTGAGGAAGGGACTGCTATGCTTCACCAATTAGCAAAGATGTATGTAGTAACTTATGTTCTGCCCTGAAATAGGCTCTTTGTCTCAGGGCCAGGCTCAGTTGTAACTCTTGTGTTCTTAACCCCTTAAGTCTTGGATCTGCAAGGCCCACAGGAAGAACCTTTTGACAATCGCCCATAGAGCTTTCATCGAAAGTCTCTTTTGTAAAGGCAGGAATATGCTTTTCCTTATGAGGTATCTGTATTCAGAATATGGGTCTGATATGGAATATTGTGAGGCCTGGTCACTACCAGCAGGCTCATTTCCAGCATGAGCCAGTAGTAGCGGAAGGAGATACTAGTCTTCATTTCTCATGGCAGGAGCTGTGCAAACATTGCCATTTCCTCGCTGTGATTGCCATCCAGAGAGGCTGGTGCGGCTCCTGGCAGATAACTAAGATCAATATGACTTCCTGTGGGAAGGACAATAGTAAATGTTTCAAATGCTCCACAAAGGCTACCTGCATAGCCCTATAATACGTCATGGGATGGTGACTGGGGACCTGTCCCTGTTCTCCTTCTCCACATAAGTAAAATGGGCCCATTACATTGATGGACTGTTAACATATGAAGATTTGCCTCTTCTGCGGGACATTCCACAGGCTTTGCTAAACCATCTGTGAGGGAGAGGATGAGCAATGAATCCGTAGAAAAGTCAAAGCCCAGGCACCACTACAAAATTTTGGGGAGTTGTTTGGTCAGAGAGAATGCATGCAATCCCAAAAGTTATGATTCATAAAATGTAAGCCTACCCAACCCCTAATAATGTGAGAAATGCAAGACTTTGTAGGGATTTGGGGGTTTTAGAAGATTATTATCCCCCACCTGGCACTGTGCCTTTGTCTCTTATGTCATCTGGTAAAGAAAGGGCACCTAGGAGACTGGCAATTGAACAGCAAACCACCTTGGAGAAAGTAATCATACTTATAACACAGATTAAGTCTCTGGGCATATTCCAAGCAAGGCTACCACTTGGGTAAGATGTGTCTGTGATGCCAAAAGGTGTGAGTTGGATACTAAGGCAGAAACAACAGGAGAGAGTACCCCTAGGATTTTGGTCCCAGTGTTGGAAGGGGGCAGAAGTCCTATAAACCCTCATACAGCAACAGCTTCTAGTAATGTATACAGCACTCATCCAGGCAGAGTCTCTCACTAAGGAATAGTGCATTGTGGTAAGAACTTCTCTATCTGTCAAGGGGTTGGTTAAAACTATGCTCCATTGGCCCACCTTTGTCATGGCTCAAATTCCTACTTTGACTAAATGACATGCCTATTTGTAGAAGAGGAGCATCCTGTTCACCAACCCACTGTCTCTAGAAATATAAGTGTTACTAGACCCTAGAATATATAGATCATCCAGATGCCCCCACCTTGTTCCTGTGTCAGGGCCTGCAGACTATAGAGGGGGCACACAACAAAATTCTCACTCATGCCTGGTATACAGACATGTCTAGTTGAGGAAATCTATCGACATTGACTACAGTCACTATTCAGCCCAACACTGATAAAATCTGCATAAAAACAAAAACACACCATAAGCAGCCAATGGACTTAACTCATAGAGGTCTGGCTGATAATCACTCATGAGACCTGGCTATTAACCCTTTCCACTGACAAACTGTTCTAAGGAGATTAACCCAATGCCTTGGACAATGGGCAGACATGGATAATCATAAATAAGCTCTAATGGGGGCAAGATATATGAAATATATTTGTATCCATCTGCAAGAACCTGAGGCAGTCATCACTGTTTTCCATGTCTCATCTTATAAGTCGCTGACATCTGTTGGCAATCAGCAAGCAGATGCCCTAGCTCAGGTATGAGCTGTAGCTACCTACCCTTCAGTAGAGATAGCAGACTACACAGCCCAGAAGGAACGCCCACCACAATGCCCAAGTAAGACTGTATACTGTGAAGGATGGCAAATTGTCCTTAAAATACAATTACTTTGTTCATGCTCTAACAGCATGTCCTATGTATTCTAAAATATGCCCAAGGCACCTGCCGAAAAGAATCTGCAGCAATTCATCAGTCAAGGATTGGCAAATTGACCATATTGGTCCCCTCCTGCTTAATGAGAGTTCTAAAGACGTCTTGGTTTATATGAACACTGCATCTGGCTTTCCTAAGTTTTCTTTGCCAGCATGCAAAACAGGTTGCCACCATTAGGGGATTAAAATACTGAGTATTACTCACTGAGTGAATAATGACTGGTGGTCACAATTCAAAGGTTATAATATATAAGACTGGACAAAAGTAGATGACATTGAATGGCAGATTTCATCTACCCTATAACCCACAAACAAGGTGATAGAAAAAACAATAGATGATAGATAGATAGATAGATAGATAGATAGATGATAGATAGAAAGAAAGAAAGGAAGATAGATAGATATCCACCCCATAAACCAGACTGGGGTTCTCTGGAAGGCATCCACAACTGCAAAGGTATGGAAGTCATGAGAGGAAGCCATCACCCCAAATCTCACTGTGGATCAATGTGCTATGCTGCTGAGAATATGAAGCCCCAATGCACCTGGGAAAGAAGTTATCTACTAGAATTTGGAATGGGACATCTCACCAGAATGAGTGAGTTACTTCGCAACCATGAGTAAGAGGAAACTACTCATTCTCCTTTGGAATCCCGTTATCCTGCTACAAGCTGGACTTGTTAAAATACATTATACTTGGAACAGAAAACACCTCATTAAAGGAGGCAAAAAATGGGGTCCTGGTCTCGCATATCCTGTCCCCAGTCCAACTCCTCATTCCTTACAGTGCTGCTCCCCTAGCCAACATATATGGTAGGTCAAGTTCTTAAAGTTGTTAACCTCCCTCTCCTCAAAGCCAGATAGGCACTGTTTTCCACTACCATGATCATTTTACCACCATCTTTGTTTTCTCCACTGGCCTGAAGGACATTATAGTACACATAGAAGCCCTTTCTAAATTTACCCAGAAAACCTTAAATTTTAAACAAAGCTTGTCCTTACTGAACACTGAAATTACTCTAATGAGAAAAGCTGTCCTCTAAAATAAAATGGCCTTAGATATTATTACTGCCTTGTAAGGAGCCAACTATGCCATTAGCCAAACACAATGTTACATGTTCATACCTGATAAGTAAGCTCGTGTATAATTTTTTATTAAATCACATAAGAGGGTGACTGGGTGGCTCAGTCTGTTAAACATTTGAATCTTGATTTAAGCTCATGTCATGATATCATGGTCTGAGACTGAGCTCCATATTGGGCTCTGCATTGAGTATAGAGCCTGCTTGGGATTCTTTCTCTCCTCTCTCTGCACCTCCCCTGCTCGCACTCATGCACACACTCTCTCTCTCTCAAAATAAACAAATAAACTTTCAAAAATAAGTAAATCAATCAATCAATCACATAAGAACACAAGCAAATTCCTGAGTGACTCAACTTTCAGCTTAGGAGACTTAATAAAGCAATGGTTGAAATTATGGATATTTATAAAAAAGTTGTCACTAATTTTGGAAATTATTGTCAATCTATATTTTACCTTACATGTGCCTATATTCTTGTGACATTTTCCTCCAGTGCAGCCAGAAAGCCACCAAAAGGGCCACTTCAATTCTAATGAAACCCTTTGCTGACTGCCCAGAGCCCATTGCAGAAGAGGGGGCCATTAAGAGATTGCAAAACTGGTCACAAGGAAGGAAACATTGGGGAAGGTCATTGAGATGTCATGACTGCTGGTTGATATAGAGCTGGATCCAGGAGATCAGTGGCTCCTCATCCCCACACTTGTCCTTGGATTGTGGGTGCTGCTTGTCTTTCCCGCTCCTAGAGGCTGCTCCAAAATCATAGCCTTGAAATAGTGATACGATGTTGAGAACGCCTGCATAGTAAACATGACTGAACCTAATTAAGGGCTTTTGATAAACTTTTAAGATTTGGTGGCAGATGTAGGGATACTCATCTAGCTGTTGCCTAAGACAAGCCTCCTCTGTAAGTTCACTTTGTTTATTAAAACTGCAACCAAACAACCTGGAGTGGCTTGCCTCTTTCTTGGGTCACTCCCTGCTTTTTGCATATGGGAGCTGCTTTCAGATTTCATTGAAAGCTCCAGAGAGGGTTGCAAACCAACAATAAGACTGAAAAAGAACTCTTTGGGGGTGCTTCCGTTAAGCACCCAACTCTTGATATTGGCTTGTGTCATGATCTCATGGTTTGCGAATTCAAGCCAACAATATGGAGCCTGCTTGGGATTCTCTCTCCCTCCCTCTCTCTCTGTGCCTCCTCCACTCATGCACACATGCTCTCTCTCTTTCAGAATAAATAAATAAACTTAAAAAAAACTCTTTGGAAAATAATTATTTACCCATTCAATTTTACTGAAGTGACTGCTACCAGGTATACGAAAAAATATGTTCAGTTTTCTTGAAATGTAGAGTTTTAAAACATCATTGCACTTTCCCAGTATCAAGACAAGTTCCCCTATGGAACATAATGTAATTCTAATGAAAATGATGCAATTCTCTAACTAGTTATTCATGATACTATAAATATCTAAAGCTAATCATCATTATGTTGAGGACTGTTATACAAGTTGATGAATATTAATTACTAATTAGTATGCATCTGGATTTCAGTGTTCACATGGAACATGCATATAAAAGGATAAAATGAAAATGCATACTAGGAATGGAATTAATGTTTTATTACCTAATTTCATCAAGCTCTCTCTCCACTATGATCCCTGTCTCATATGTAGATTTTGTCTTCATTTTGTTCTTATCTGAATGATCATATTGAAATGAAAAATAATATTATTGCTTTTTAAATAGCAATATTTCCCAAGATAATTATTCATCCCTAAATATATTCTTCTATAGCTATTTGGCATCTGGGAAAATGAGGTTTTCCTTTCAATGTCTTGCCATCATTTAAATGATGACCCATTCTAATGAGATCTAGAAAAACTTTTCAAGAGAAAAAGCACTACTACATCTCTTAAAGGCCTAGAGTACTTTGTGGTTTTTATTTTTTTTTTAATGCTTAATCATTTATTTATGAGAGAGAGACAGAGCATGAGAAGGGGAGGGGCAGAGAGAGAGGGAGATTCAGACTCCGAAGCAGGCTCAAGGTTCTGAGCTGTCAGCCAGAGCTCAGGGAGGGGCACAAACCCACAAACTGTGAGACCATGACTTGAGCTGAAGTCAGATGCTTAACCAACAGAGTCACTCAGATGCCCTCATTGTAGTTTTTGAATAAAAGTAAATAAAAATAAAAGTCTTCTCAGTTGATCAGATCCTTATAACTCTCCTGGATCTTAGAAGCCAGTGAGAGAGGGTCTGAGAGCCGATGTAAGAATTGCAGCCAAAGGTTTATTAACAGTGCCTGGTGGGGAATTATATCATGGGAGAAGGCGTTGCAGTCATAGGTTGTGAGATAGTTGTGCTTTGCTAAAGCAGCAGTTGCATCAGAAGAAGTTGGGGTGGGCTACTGATAAAAGTTGTTATAGACAGTTGGTTTCTGGAAAGGGAGACCCAGTGATGGACCCAGTGAGGTGTGGGTCATGAAGGAAGAAGACAGATTTGTGTTTCCCACCTAGATTTTTAGAAATAGAAAAATCTTTGACCTAGTCTTAAAAGTTGCTTCTGATTGATGTAATAGGAAATGATTGCTTTATCTTATAAGGAGACTCAGAGACGCTAAACGAAGAGTTTATCGTGCTACTACTAACTATTGACATAACTAACATCAAACGCTATTTGGTTTCCTGCAACTTCCCTTCTGACATTTGGAGGTAATTCTATGGTATGTTTTATCAATTTAAATTTTGGAAATTTTAAGCAAAAAAAAAACTTCTGATGATTAAAAGCATTCAAAAGATCCTATTTTTATTACATTCAATGTTTATTTCTTTTAAGAAAAAGCGTTGGTCCAAAATATAAGTGGTTAAATGATGTCTGTGAACTGATTCTATAATTTTAACATGTTGGGCTTTTTTTTTAAGTCTAAAGAAAGAACACTAACATTTTGATTGCCCATTGTTAACTCAAATTGGATATTTTTTTTCTGTGTATTATGTGAAGTGCTTGCAGATTTAGCTTCCCTCCCTCCCCACTCTCTCTCAATGTGATTTTAAGAATTATCTTGGATCCAAATTACTTGGATACACATTTCAAAAATGTAGTTATATTGTAATATTACAGTAATAGGAAATGAAATGGATTTGGCTTAGAGCTGGATTGGCTTCACAACTCTACCACTTTCATTCACTGTGATTTGATCACATCAAAGTCTTCATTTATTCATCTATTAAGGAGTGTAATAATACTTTCCTGGCAGTGCGCCTATGAGTTTAATTTATAATGGTTATAAAGTTCTTAGCCTGGAAACAGATACAGAGATACTCAATAACATGTTAGTTTTCTGTAAGCATAATTGAGTCACAAATCCACCGTCTTCTACACATAATCTAAGTGTTATAGTAACAGTTCAGATCAAGTTTTCAGAGGCTTTCCACCAACTGCATCTTTCCTACATGATGTCGTATCACTCATGTTCTCAACCCACTTCAAATTGACCCATGTAATACCATTTCTCAAATTTAACAAAACCTCCTACCATAATGCTTTCCATCTCCCTGAAAAACAAAACAAAACAAAATAAAACAAAATTGCTATAAAAGTATTGCTTAATATTAGGCAACTCTGAAAATCATCCCCAATAAAGCCTAGCAAATTGCAATGACTTAAGTCACTTAATGAATCTAACACCTTGTTTGTAACTAAAATGTGTTCATAGTTCTGTTTGTCATATTAGCTATTTTCACCCAGGAAATGTTTTGTTTCATCCCTTAGAAACTAATTTGCGTCAGGTTCTACTAATATATAATTTTGTATTCTTCATAGCAGTTAGTAAATGCATTTCCCAAGATGAGTATTTAATAAATAGTCTTACATAAATGATGCTATTCAGTGCCTTTTAAACCTATCTGAAGTTATGAATCACCTGCTGTCCTGGCTAAAATGAAAATTCCTATATCCCCAACCCAACCTAATGAATCCACATTTCCAGGGAAGAGAGCACCCTAAATGGTTCACCTCTTTAGGGAGGCTTGGTGAACTCCAATTCATCACTGAAAACAGTTCAGTTGCCCCAAAAGGGCTGGTTAAAGTTATAAGAAGAGAAATCAAATCTGAAGTGCAGAGAGCAAGAAACAAGAAAGAATACATGCTCTGATCAATCCTTATGTTGAGGATATGGTAGAAAATGCAGAATGTTAATGATTAAGTGCTTGATGAACTTTATTTTCTTTGAGATATAGGAATGAGTAACCATCTACTGAAGGAAGAAGCAGAGCAGCCATCAGGGGTTTGAGGAGCATGGTGAAAGTTAGACATGTCTATGGAGAATGAGAGACAAGACAGGTAAGAATCATGGAGAAGAGTTCAAAGTAACAATTCGGTACTCTTCTGAAGTAAGAATCCAAGAATTTGTGGAGATTATGCTAAATTTATGTTTATATGGGGACTGTGATACCTCCAAATAATTTAACTAGGTGAGAAATTTCCTAAATAGAGCTAATGGATATGGTAGACAGCCTCTAATATAACTTCCAATGACCTAGGCCTCCTGTCAAACATTCCCTTGTATAATTTTCTCCCCTGGTTTGTGAGCTGGATTTATGGATTCACCTCTAGTAAAACAATATGGCAGAAGTATTGTGATATCACTTCCAATATTAGGTTATAAAAAGACTATAACTTTCAATTTGAGTCTCTAAGTAGTCTTCATGCCCAACATGGGGCTCAAACTCTACCAATGCTCTACCAATTGAGCCATCCAGATGACCTTCAACTTGAGTCTTTCTCACTCACTTTTGGATTCGTTGCCTTGGGAGAAACCGGTTGCCAAGAAAGTCCTGTAGAAAGATTACATGAGTGAGATTGGAAATGGATCATCTGAGGCCTGTAAGCAGCCACATGGGTGAGCTTAGAAGTAGAATTTTTGGCTCCTGTCAACAGTGCCTTTATTGTCATGGAAATAAATCTTGAAATGACTGAAGCCCTTGTCAACATCTTGACTGCAACCTTGACAGCAACGTGAGAGATTTTGAGCCAGAATCACCCAGCTAAGCCACACCTGATTTCATACCCACAGAACCTGGGACATAATACATGTTTGTTGTTCTAAGTCATTATATTTTGAGTAATAACATAATTTAATTTATAGATAACTAATACATAATATATACTAAGATATATAAAAAGAGAATTGGGCAAAACAAAGAAATTGGCTAAAATTAATCATTAATACTGAATAGCTTTTTATACTTATTATTTGATTTCTTTAAGTTTAAAAACATTTATATGATTGATTAGTACTATTTTCTATTGTTCATGAAATGCATAATTCAGTTTCTTATTTGTAAAGCATGTGGTATATCATTCTCTTGATTTTTTCCCCCCTTGGGTAAAGAAATTCTGGCCAGATATATCTACTGCGCTATCATACTCAGGTACCAGCATAAGCAAACTGCCAGAAATAAAAGCAGAGGTTAAAGTAAATAACACAGTTTTGATATATTCTAGGTCTTTAGTCCATTATCCACAACAGAATACTAAAAAATGCAGTATTTGGTGATGACTGTAATTATACAAATAGCATCTTTATAATATACAGATTTATCAATTCTTTTTTTTTTTAATTTTTTTAAAATGTTTTATTTCTAGGAGAGAGAGAGACAGCGTGAGCAGGGGAGGGTCAGAGAGAGAGGGAGTCACAGACTGAAACAGGCTCCAGGCTCTGAGCTGGCAGTCAGCACAGAGCCCGACGCGGGCTCGAACCCACAAACGCGGGGCCTCGAACCCACAAACCGCGAGATCATGACCTAAGCGAAAGTCGGACGCTTAACCAACTAAGCCACCCAGGTGCCCCAGATTTATCAATTCTTAATATTCAGATTTTCTCACTCTCTCAAGTATCTAACATAGAAATTTTCCCACTTTATATTTTAACCAACTAGTTAATTATCTCAAAACTTGCTTTGTATATATAGCAATGTTTATTACAATAACATCTATATAAGAGGAATGTACTGTATTTTCTATGTCATGGCCAATGAAAATAATAATTATGTTAAGAATGTAAAGTTAATAAGTGAAAGAAAATTCACTTCATGGACACAGCTCTTCAATCTATCATGTATCTGATTTAGATAATGTGATTGAAATACTGATTAGATTGGCTTGAGGAAAAAGCAGTCTTTATAGAATTATAAATATTTATCCTCTAGCTTTTTGTATTACCATAATGAACTTACTTATGCATGCCATGTGCTCATAGATCTTTGAAATTATCCTTGACACTTGATTTATTAAATAAAGTACACAGACTTCATAGGATACATTGTAATGACAGGCACACACACCCACACTCTTACACATTGTTTTGTATTCAAGAACCATAATTTCTCTCTTGCTACAAAAGAATACAAGGAAATACTTGTGTATAATGGAACATATGAAAAATTTATTTTTTAAAATTTAAGTACTAATTTACTTAAGCTACTAGATAGAATCTGAACAAAGCAGCAATTTCTGAAAATTAGAACTTCAGTATTTTGAGCAACCAGCTAAAATAAGAAGATATAAACTTACATTTAGAGTATGGGTTTTTTTTGTTTTTGTTTTTTTTTTATATTTTTATTTATTTCTCGGAGAGAGATAGACAGCGTGAGCAGGGGAGGGTCAGAGAGAGGGAGTCACAGACTGAAACAGGCTCCAGGCTCCGAGCTGGCAGTCAGCACAGAGCCCGACACGGGGCTCGAACCCACGAACCACGAGATCATGACCTAAGCGAAAGTCGGACGCTTAACCGACTAAGCCACCCAGGCGCCCGAGTATGGTTTGATTAATCAGTTAATGGTGATAAAAATCAAATAAGACCTTTAATAAAATTTAGTGAAAATGATTAGTAAGTAGGAAAAACATCTATCCTAATTAAATGTGTCTACTCTAGGGTACTGAAGCTGGTATATTTGGTTTATTAAATATCTACTTGAAACACATCATCATCATTTTATTTAAGTTAGGCACACTCTACTCAGTTACATTGTAAAACAGCATACTGAGCCTTGAACACAACCTCAAAAATATTTCATGTTGGAATCATATCTTTATCGTTACCTTGCAACAACATTTAAGAATTTTAGATCTTAGCCAAGTTAATTCATCTAATAACTTGAGCTAGATCAGCTGATTCTTGAATTTCATTTCAGGTAATTTTAGCTTGGAATAAAAAGATCACACACATACCTACACATGTACATATATGCATACAAATGCTATGAACACACAAGCCACATATGCACACACACATAAACACATATACATATACCACACAGGCCCACACAAAAAGTGAGAGCAGATGACTGAAATGCCCAGTCCAGGGCATCATACAATTGCAGGTGATTGCACCAAGTTGGAGATATTCAGATCCTGCTGGCACCAACTCTGTTTCCCAGGCTTATACCACCTTAACAGAAGAACTTAGACTACTCATCTACTCACCGCCACATAAGGAAATGTTAATAACTGTATGGCTTTCTTTTTTTTAATATTTTAATTTTTAATGTTTATTTATTTTTGAGAGACAGAGGGTGAGAGAGCATGAATGGGGGAAGGACAAAGACAGAGGGAGACACAAAATCCCAAGCAGGTTCAAGGCTCTGAACTGTCAGTACAGAGCCCGAAGCAGGGCTCTAACTCACTCCCAAACTGAGAGATCATTACCTGAGCCTAAGTCAGACGCTTAACTGAGTGAGCCACCAGGTGCCCCTGTATGGCTCTTCTTTGAAACAAATTCAAGTCCACACTTTGGGTGGGGAGGAGAGAAAAATAGTCAGGCTGTACTTTAGCCTTGCAGGATCCTGCAAAAATCTCCTCTCAAAAACTCTTTTCATATCACCAATGTCATATAGGGTAGTTGTAAAGAGTAGATTATAATTATTTTACTTCTTCCCTTTCTACGAATATTCTCTTTGGAAATTTGTATCTAATATAGAGATAACTAAAAAGTTTTTTGCTAATGTTTCACTAATGTGTAACCCCTAGTCTAAATATAAGGTCCACATTTCCTCCCACTTTCTAGAACTCTCCATCTGGAATTACATAAGAACAAATGGCACAAAAAGACTAAAACCAAATGTATTACCTTGTTACCCTGCTCCCACTTGTCCCCAAACTACCCTCTATTCCCATCTTGTATATATATATGACTATTTTCTCAATCAGTGGCAAAATCTTTGAGTCTTCATGGTTCTTTGAATCCGTATTTTTTTCTCCAGCCTCACTGACAATCTTTGTACATGTCTGTACTATTATTGTATTGGATATGGTATTTTTTATTACCTCAGCTGTTTTAATCACTCCCAAGTGGTCTCCTTTCCTCCACAACAGCCCCTTCTGCTTATCCTCTACATTATAAGACAGGACCATTTATCTCAAATGCAGATAGGAACATGACCTTCTTCTGCTTGGAAAAATCTTCAGTGTTCCATCATTATTTTCAGAATAAAGTGAAGTTCAACAAATGATTTATTTTATGATCTCCGTCTTCTGTCCACCGCACCCCCCCCCCCCATCTTGCCACAAAAACCAGTTGCTATTTTCTGCATGCATTACGTGCCCTCACAGAGCCCTGGATTCACACATCGTGCTCAATTGCCTAGGTAACCACTCCCTTCCCCTCCCTTTTGGAAAATTCATATCTTGAGGATTCAGGAATCATTTCAAACTCCTAATTCCTGTTGAGTGAGCAGAATTATATGCATTTGTCTTTTAGGTCTTGAGAAGAAATATAGGATCTTGAGGCTGGATTCCTTTTTAGTTAGCCCTCTCTATGTAATTTTCTTAAAAAATAAATAATGGCAGAAATTTACTAAAGCACAAAACCGAATCATATAAAAAGCAGAACTTTAAACACCATTAAGCCTCATGTTTGCATGCATGTGCTATCACTCATTCTCCATCTTTCTCTCTCCTTTCTTTCTCTCTCTCACATCTTCTTTCTCACCTCTGAATGAATATTCACTTTATTCTGTACTGAATAACAAGCTTTTGCCCATGGTGAGGTGAATGGGAACATGTTAGATTGTTAGATTATGTTAGATTGATGTTAGATTGATATATTATGGGCACGTAAGATCCAAAAAGCAAGAGAATTTTTTTTCTAGTTCCAGTTAGAAAAACTCCTGGAGAAGACTCATGTAGGTTTTCTTGGGCTATGTGCTCACCTCCAGATCTGTCAGTGTGATCAGGAGGATTGGATACTAGAAGTGATAGTTACATATGTACCATGTGACTAGAGTAAGGACGAAGACATTGGGTTCTGCCATCAAAATATGGGTTAGGTTGGGAGAGTCCCAGGTCAACAAAAATAAGCATCACAATTGCTTCTAAACTCTGACTTTCTAAATCAGCCTGATTTAGAGTAATAGAGTCAGAATAATAGTCTTAAAGCAAAATTTTATTTATGCTAACCACCTACTCTCACTTTTCAATTCTTCCAGATAGGTTGTTAAATAAAAGTTATATCCTCAGTAGGTCATTCAACCTACCCCTACAACAAGTGAGATTGAAGTGGGTTATAATTATCACTAACATTTTTTCTTCTGAAGTCCCTATTTGATTTCTCTAAACAAAATGGGAAAAGTTTTTGTTACTAAAGAAAAGAATCATTGATCTTCAAAGATAATACTGCTCCTAATAGGTATCTTCTCACATCCTGAATTCAATGAAATGCTATAAACTCACATTCGATTCTGTGAAATTTTGAATACTGTCTTTCTGGAGGGACAAAGGAGTTTGTCACACAGTAGCAATGTTTTTGTCTTTTGACAAATTGCTGTTCAAATTTCCTCTATTTTATGTAAGATCTTACTTATTTAGGCCTATAAAGGTGATGAGGCATTAACATGGTTGACACTTGTTTCTGGAATTTAAAGTGAGAACTACTGGGGCACCCGGGTGGCTTAGTCGGTTAAGCGTCCGACTTTCGCTCAGGTCATGATCTCGCGGTTCGTGGGCGAGCCCCGCGTCGGGCTCTGTGCTGACTGCCAGCTCAGAGCCTGGAGCCTGTTTCAATCTGTGACTCCCTCTCTCTCTGACCCTCCCCTGCTCACGCTGTCTCTCTCTCTCCTAGAAATAAATTAAAAAAAAATAAAAATAAAAATAAAGTGAGAACTACTTCATTTAATACAAGATATCACCTCAAAGCCAACAATTGTGTTGGTATATACATATGCAAGTGCCAAGGAAACAGTATTTCCAATAGTGAACAACTTGAATGTCTCTGGTAAGATCACTTATTAATAGAACAATTATATGAAGAATCAATTAGAAGTACACAACAAGATTTTTTTTAAAAAAACAAGAGGCGGCACATAAAGACTTTATCCAAAGATCTGAAGCATTTACACTAAATGTATAATTATTCACTGTCCAGTGCTTTTTAAAAAGACCTAAGCTGCCTAAGGGAAGGGAACATCAAAATGGAGGGTGAGTTCTCAGTTGTAGGTAATAGATTTGTAATTTCTCTATTTCAAAGCATTAGGATATATTTACATTGGTGGACAGATTCAGAAAGGCAGCAATGATTTGAGGTTAAGAGTTTCGTCCTTAGAGTAACAGTTATCTAACTTCAACTCCAAATTCAACATAAAATCCTGGTTTGTCCATCAAAGTCAAAGGATCTATTGCCAGTGTCATTTCCCACTAGTTATAGAAGGATTCTTAGTATACTTTACCTTTCTGGGATCAGTTGCTCTTTAGGGGTTGGCTTCCTCCAGTAAACTGTAGCAGATTAACCTAACAATTTTCATCTCAGATGAAAACATTTCCTCCCTTAATCCCCTGATGTTTGTCTCCATTCTATGATCCAGTCAATAACTAGTACTCTTACCTCAACCTAATCCGTGCTATTCGAGTAGATGCATTAAAGAAATAGACCTTTTATATTAGAGCCACAATGTGATTCTGTTCCCATGATTAGGAAGGAATGCCACTTTCCCATCCCTCATGTTGCCACATGAGAACATTACTTGTACTTTGGGCCATATTTTGTTAATTGTTCCCTAGAGGAGGAGGAGTGATTTTATAATAGGATAATATTTTACTTATATGACTCCACTCTCTCCTCCATGCCTGTGTGTGTGAGAGAGAGAGAAAGAGAGAGAATCAGAGAGGGCAAGAGGACACAGATTTTTGTGTAAAGGTACAGTCTAGTCTGCTCTCCCCAAACTGGTTAGCCTTATTAGAACAAGCTCCGGTTGAATGGGACAGTCTTGGATATTTTTTTCCTTTTGGGGGTATGTGGGGTAAAATATGTAAACCACATATCCCAGTATAACTAATATCAGCAAAAGTTTTATATTTTTATCTTTATCTGCTAAACCCTTGTGCCTTTTAAACAGTTCACAATTCAGACACAGAACAAACACAAGTTTTACTTGGTAGGCCCTCTAAAATAGAAACATTGGAAAAGTGGCTGGAGACTTTGCGAAAAGTTAAGGAGTAGATTTTGAGAGCCAAATAACAGGTACACGCAGGTACTATGACTCAAGGCATTAGCTTAAGTGAAATCAGTATTGAGTGATTTAAACCTTCACAATTTGTAGTGGATCTGTTGTTCCAGATGACTGATTTTTACAGGTGTGGAGATGATTTCTTACTTTTACAAGCAGAAAGAAATGTAGAAATTTGACTGGTAAATATGATTTATCGAATTTTGAAATTGGCAGAGTCCTACAGTTTGACAGTGTGAGTCCCAGGAAGCTGGTTGTTTGTATTTGAAATGGACCCCAGCAAGTTCAGGCCATGGTATAGGACTCCATAGACCTAGATGCAGGGGTCTTGATGTGTAGTCCCTGCAGCTTAACCCTGACTTCTTCAGGTACCTGTGCCATCAGCACAGTGGCTGCAAGGATTATTAGAAAAGAGACTCTTAGTCCCAGGGAAAGCTCACTTTGCAAAAAGTAAATTCTTAATTACAGTTTTATTGGAGGTCTTGGCCATATATGCATCAGGAGACTAGGACTTTAAACTTCAAAGGTGTCTAAAATCTATAAGTGCTATAGAACATTAGAGGTTGAGGCTTCAATTATTATTATCCAATAGAGATAAGTAATGCTAAATGACCTGCTTTGAATTCTGTTCCTTTTTAATGTCGTTTTTAATTACCTCAAGGCCAAGAGAAAGAACTGCTGCTTCTCCAGGTTCTTAAGGGTAATGTTGAACCAGACAGCCTCAAATATGTTAATTAAACTCAGAACTTGTCATGCTTTTATATTTAAGGGACTAGAAATTAAGGCTTTTACCAAGAGAAGGCTAAGCAGAGAAATAACTCAATAAAAATGTTCTGAGGGAGTGATATCACCAAGATGGTTAATAGGAAATCCTAAACTCTTCTTACCAGAGACACACCAATTCAATAGCAACAAATGGATCAACTGCATTTGTGAAAAATCCAGAAACTCACTAAGAGGCCCCTGCACCCCACAGAAATGTGAAAGTCGCAACATAGAAACCAGCACCAAAAGCAGAGACAGACTCTTACCACAATCCCCACCCCTATCACATTGCCCCATGACTGGGAGAGAGCCTCCAGGTCCCACATTCTCCCTTAGGAGTGAATGAGTTACATTAAATATCTAGCATCCCAACTTGTCTGGATGCTACCTACAGGACTGACTTATACCTTTTTCTGGGAGAGCTGATGAAGTCTGGTGTACACTAGTTCCCCAGGGGCTACCGAGAACAAAGTGGCAGTTAGAACTAGCATGCATGTGCTCACCATGGCTCTTCTTTTTGGCTTTGCACAGAGTGAATGATGATACACTCACAGCTTCCCTGTGAGGAGCAAAAGAGTTGAACTACACATATAATGTCCCAACTTTTCCAGATTCAACCTGGAGACTGTCAGTCTTCTATCTTGCTTGTTTCAATCTCAGCTTAAGCTCATTCCTGGGGAACTACAGAGAGTAAAGTGGTAATTGGAACTAGTAGGCAGGCACATGCCTCAGTTTCTTTCTTCTATAGTTTAGCACAATAGTGAATAAGCAATAAAAGCAATCAATCATCTAGCTTCTCTGTGAGGAGGGAAGGGGTTGGACTGCACACCCAGATTCCAACTTCTCTGGGAACTACTTGAAATATTGGCTTCTGTGTTGCCTGTGTCAGAGCACTGATGGAACCTGACATACTTTAGATGCCTTGGGGCAGCAAAGAACAAGGATGGCAATTTGGACAAGCACAAAGCTTTAAGAGGCCCATAAAAGCTCAGGCCACATTAACTGCTGAAGATTTTCTCCAATATGAGGCCATTCTGGGGAAGACTCGGAGAAGTGGCAGTTTCTTGAATGTGTATATATCAACAAAGAGTCAAGAAAAATGAATACCTTCTTCCTCCAATAAAGGAACAAAGTAAAACAAAGAAACCAACTCTAATGACTTGGGGGTATATTTTATTGGATAGAGAATTCAAATTACAGAAAAATTATCAATGACTTCAAAAAAGCAATACATGAGCAAAGGCAGAAGGTAGAAATTTAACAAAGAGGAAATCTGGAAAAGAACCAAAGAGAAATTCTAGAGCTGACATATATAATAAATTAACTAGAAAATTCCATAGAGGGGTTTAACAGCAGACTAAAGCAAACAGAAGAAAGAATCAGTGAATTCAAAGTGAATTCAATTTTTAAAAAACCCAGTCAGAGAAACAAAAAGGAAAAAAAATAAATAAAAAAGAGTGAAGGTAGCTTAAGGGATTTTTAAGACTCCATCAAGTAGATGGGAGTCTCAGAAGAAAGAGAGAGAAAGGACTATAATGCATATTCAAGGAATTAATGGCTGAAGACTTTACAAATCTGTAAGAGAAAATGTACATCAAAATCCAGAAAACTTTAAAGATTCCAAATAAGATGAATCAAATCCACATTGAGGAACATTATAATGAAATTGTGAAAAGTCATTTTATTATTTATTATTTTTATTTTTTGTATATTTTTGAATTCGTTAACACCCAGTGTAGTCTTTGCTTCAGGAATAGAACCCAGGGATTCAACGCTTACATATTATACCCAGTCTGCATCCCAGAAAGTGCCCTCTTTAATACATGTCACCCATTTAACCTACACCCTTCCTGCAGCCCTCAATTTGTTCTCTGTATTTAAGAGCCACTTATGGTTTGCCTCCCTCTCTGTTTTTATCTTATTTTTCCTTTCCTTCCCCTTTTCTCATCTGTTGAGTTTCTCAAATTCCACATGAGCTAAATCATATGATATCTGCCTTTCTCTATTTTGCTTAGCATAATACTGCCCAGTTCCATCCGCATTGTTGCAAATGACAGTATTTCATGCTTTTTCATTGCTGAGAAGTATCCTATTGTGTATATATATCACATCTTTTAAAAAACTTTTTAAACATTTCTTTATTTTTGAGAAAGAGAGAGAGAGAGAGCATGCGGAGGCAGAGAGAGAGAGAGGGAGACGCAGAATCTGAAGCAGGCTCCAGTCTCCAAACTGTCAGCATGGAATTCAACACGGGGCTTGAAATCATGAATTGCAAGATTATGAACTGAGCAAAAGTCAGACACTTAACTGACTGAGCAACCCAGGCACCCCTATATACCACATCATCTTAATCCATTTATTAGTTGGTGGACATTTGGGCCCTTTCCATAATTTGGCTATTGTTGATAATGGTGCTATAAAAATTGGGGTGCATGTGCCCCTTTGGATCAGCATTTTTGTACCCTTTGGATAAATTCCTAGTAGTACAGTTGCTGGGTCATAGGGTAGTTCTATTTCTAATTTTTTGAGGAACTTCCAAACTATTTTCCAGAGTAGCTACCCCAGTTTACATCCCTACCGACAATGCAAAAGGTTTCCCCTTTCTCCACATCCTTGCCAACATCTGTTGTTTCCTGAATTATTAATTTCAGCCATTCTGACAGGTGTAAGGTGGTATCTCATTTTGGCTTTGATTTATATTCCACTGATGATGAGTGATATTAATCATTTTATCATGTGTCTGTTGGCCATCTGGATGTCTTCTTTGGAAAAGTGTCTATTCATATCTTCTGAACATTCCTTCATTGGATTATTTGTTTTGTGGTTATTAAGTTTGGTAAGTGCTTTATAGATTTTGGATACTAACCTTTTATCTGATATGTCATTTGCAAATATCTTCTCCTGTTCCATCAGTTGCCTTTTAGTTTTGTTGATTGTTTCCTTTGCTGTGCAGAAGCTTTTTATCTTGATGAGGTCCCAATAGTTCATTTTTGCTTTTACTTCCCTTGCCTCCAGAGACATATTAAGTAAGAGGTTGCCACTGCCAAGGTCAAAGAGGTTGTTGCCTGTTTTCTCCTGTAGGATTTTGATGGTTTTCTGTCTCACATTTAGAAAAGATGCTCAAAGTCCCTAATCATCAGAGAAATGCAAATCAAAATCACAATGAACTAGCATTTCATATCTATTAGTAGGGTTATTATCAATAAAACAAAAAAGAACAAATGTTTGTGAAGATGTGAAGAAATTAGAACTCTAGTACACTGTGGTTGACTATGTAAAATACTTCTGTTGCTACTGAAAACAGTATGAAGGGTTCTCAAAAAATTATAAACAGAAGTACATATGATCGAGCAGTCCCCTTTATGGCTCTTTATACAAAAGAACAGAAATCAGAATCTCACAGAGATATTAGCACTCCTGTGTTCATTCCAGCACTGTTCACAAAAGTTAAAATGTGGAAACAACCTAAATGTCCGTTCACACATGAATGGGTTAAAAAAATGTGTGCATACATGCAACTGAATATTATTCAGCCTTAAAAAAGAAGGAATTCCTGCAATATGACACTATATAGATAAACCTGAAAGACATTATTGGACAAAGGGAAATATGCCAGTGGCAGAAGAACAAATACTGTAAAATCCCACTTTTGAGGTATCTAAAATAGTCCAACTCATAGAAGTGAAAAATAGAATTGTGTTTGTCAGGGTCTGGGGACAGGGGTAATGGGGAGTTGCTAATCAACAGGTATAAATTCTCAGTTTTGTGGGATGAATATGTTTTAGAGATCTGGTGTACAACATTGTGCACAGATGTCAATATAATGTGTACTTAATCTGTAAGTGGGTAGATCTCACATTAAATGATTTTGCCACAATAAAATTTTTCTTTAAAAGCCAAGTAAAAATTAAAGTGTTGCAAATGAAAAATTTAAGAAAGACCATTTAAAAGACCTATGTCGGGGCGCCTGGGTGGCTTAGTCGGTTAAGCGTCCGACTTTCGCTTAGGTCATGATCTCGCGGTTCGTGGGTTCGAGCCCCGCGTCGGGCTCTGTGCTGACTACCAGCTCGGAGCCTGGAGCCTGTTTCAGTCTGTGACTCCCTCTCTCTCTGACCCTCCCCTGCTCACGCTGTCTCTCTCTCTCTCTCCTAGAAATAAATAAAAATATTTAAAAAAATAAATAAATAAAAATAAAAGACCTATGTCTCCAGGAATCAGATACCTACACAGAAAAACAAGGAGGGGCTGGAGTTTGGGGAAAAATAGATTTCATTGTTACTATTAAAATAAGAGCAATAGAAGAATGAAAGTGCAATAAAGGAAGACGGGCTGATTGAACTAGAACAAGAGAAATCTCCATAAGAAAAAATGTTGACATAGAGAACAGACAAGAGATGAAGTGGAAAACAAGAACTTGAATGTCTATATACACAGAAAACAGAAAAGAATTTGTGTCGGATTTCTGTATCTATCTTAAGTTGATTTAGGACTCCAGCCTGATGAAAAGGGAGTTATAATTTATTGAATAGCCCTCCTCTTTCACATCCAAGCATTTGTTTCAGCTTACAAGATATTTTTACAAATGTAGATGTCCTATTTTCTACACAGAATCTTTAGTAGCAAATACAAGGTCCTTTCCAATCTGTATCTAGCCTGTCCTCCTAATCATATCTTCATTTGTTCATACATTCATTTTTAATAACATTTATCTGGGACTTACAGTTGCCAGGCACTATGCCACTACACAGGATACAATTTTAACGAGACATACGCTGTCTCCCAAAACATAGATTTACTACCTTGATGGAAAGTTAAATATTGCAGACAATTTTCCAAGTTTGTTTTTAGTTGGAATTTTAATGAGTAAAGGAAACATACAATTGCATCAAAGTCATATAACCAAAGGATTTAATCAAATCTTTGGTGTCAAAGAAGGGCCCTGAAGAAACAAGGGTTGGGCTCTCCTCTAAAGATGAGTAGGTACTAGAGGGAGTGAGATCATTCTAAGTAGGATGAAAAGCAAATAAGGAGATCTTAAGGTAGTAAGGAGCAGGCACAGTCCCTTGAGAATATAAAATGTGCTTACTACCTTGAAGTTAGAGCCCTAAAGAATCCTCAAGGATTGCAAAATCAGGACTAAAGAGAACTATAGAAAACTGAGTCATCATAGCTGTGGAGAGGTAGGTAAAAACATGGAAATCATCAATAAGACCATGTAGATTCTGTACCAATGGAAGTCAATATATGCAGTGGTCTAAAGCATGTTACTAGGACTCCTGATATAAGTGGAAGTAAGAAATGAGGCTGGAAGTTTCTATAGGGGCCAGGTCATGTAAGTGTGGGGACAGTTTAAGGCTTTATTGGATCTTTATCAGTTTTTTTTTTAAAGCAATTGGAAACTACTGAAGATTTAAAAAAAATTTTTTTTATAGCCTATTTATTTTTGAGACAGAGAGAGACAGAACATGAGTGGGAGAGGGGCAGAGAGAGAGGGAGACACAGAATCCGAAACAGGCTCCAGGTTCTGAGCTGCCAGCACAGAACCCAAAGTGGGGCTCGAGTCCACAAACCATGAGATCATGACCTGAGCAGAAGTTGGACGCTTAACCAGCTGAGCCACCCAGATGCCCCAACTATTGACATTTCTAAGATGGAGAAGGACAGGATCATATTTGCATTTTTAGAAAGATCAGTATAGCTACAATGTGAAGAATTGTATCCAGAGACATGTGTGGATGAAGAAAAAGCAGGTGGAGACTTTTGCTCCCATTCAGCATTTCCTGAATGTACCTCAAGACTTCTCTCAACCCTGCATTGCTGCTCACTCTTCCTTTTGAAATATGTTGCCTCTGCCAGCCACTCTTCCTATCTAAACATTTCAAAATTCCTTACGTTCACTGCCCAGCCACAATGCTGCTCTGTCATAAATCTAACCATCAACTTAACTCAAGATTATCCTGAGAGATCATCTTAGCCTCCAGGAATTAATCCCTCTTATTTCCACTTGATCCATTCACACCTAGAACATTTTTAAAAATGTTTATCTATTATTTTTTGAGAAAGAGAAAGCACAAACAGAAGAGGGGTAGAGAGAGAGAGGGACAGAGGATCTGAAGGGGGCTCCATGCCAACAGCAGCCAGCCTGATGTGGGGCTCGACCTCCCAAGCCATAAGATTGTGACCTCAGCTGAAGTCAGATGATCAGCTAACTAAGCCCCCCATGTGTACACACCTAGAACATTTTTGTATCACTCTTTCATACTTCAGACAGTTTACCTTCATTCTGTTGAGTCTACGAGGATTTTTCTTATTTTCAATATTTTTGAGAACATTTATCATTTCTTATCCATCTACATATATGCTTCTAACATCTTGGAGAGTGACTTACAAATAGCAGATGGTAATTTTTTTTTTAATTGCAGCCATCTATCACACAGAGACCCTTAATGCATGATTTTGAAGGAGGTTGGGGCACTTACCAGAGAAATCCAGATGGGGAGTTCAGCAGAGAACCAGAATTGATTTCTGCAGAGATTGTTTCTTTATTCCCTTTCCAGGCTGCCAGTATCACCTGATCCACACAGTAAGACCTGGTGTCTAGAGATATCTTCAATTAGTGTTTGCCTCTCTGATTAAGAAATAAATACAACTTTTTAAATGTTTTACTGCTGGAGTTAGTAAATGCTGTTTGTATGGTTGATGGCTGTGATTAATAAAATCCATTAGGACAAAAAAGAATATAAATAATTGCTTTGTGAAATGGAAAATGCTAATTGCAAGAGACAATCAACAGAAATCGTTGGGCTTGGATAGGCAGTGACAGACTATGTAATTGCTCAGTGCTCTTCATTTGTTTTTACAGAAGTGACAACTAGTGATTTCTTGTTAGTCCATAATTTTTTATTTGTACCATACACCTGCTGCTTTTGTATATAATAATTAAATAGTTCAATTTACAATTCTACACCTTCTTTAAAGCCATCATAACTCTGCTTCATTAAAAAGAATAAATATGACAGCTTACAAAGTACCTGTTTTAGGCTGTACTATTTAGTCACTGAGATAAATCCTTTAACTACCACCTGTAAAAAACATCTCACTTTCCTTAACTACTTCTCGAAAGGGCAGCCTCTTTACCTATTTGTATCTTTTTCTCCAAACTATGTTACCTGACACCAAATATGGGTTTCACATCCAAGTAAAGTACAACATCTCTCCAGGTTTGTTGACATGTTACCAATCCTGTGAGTGTCTCCCAGGCAACAGAATTTTAGGAGGACTAAACACAGTATATGAAAAACAGATGGAAATTAAGATGTTGATCAAGTAAAAAGTGAAGAATGGAAACTAGAAAAATGACAGGCCTGACATAGATGCTTGTATCCTAATTATATTGCAAGAAGCAAGTAATGAAAATTGACAGCTGATATTTGTGCCTGTAATAGGCAGAGCTAGAAGTAAACCGTGGGGTTGACTGCCTCGACTGATGTGGGAGGCAGATTCATGCACAGGCCCCAAATGTGGCTAATTCCCAGAACCTGTCAATATGTTAGATGACAGGAAAAAGGGGAATTAAGGTTACTAATCAGCCAATTTTAAAATAAGGTTATCCTGGAGGTGCCTGGGTGGCTCAGTCAGTTGTGTCAGACTCTTGATTTCACCTCAGGTCATGATCTCACAGTTGTGAGATCAAGCTCTGCATCAGGCTCCACACTGAGCATGGAGCTTGCTTGAGATTTTCTCTCTCCCTCTCTCTCTGACCCTCCTCCTCTCCTCTCTCTCTCTAAAAATAAAATTAATAATTAATAATAATAATAAATACAACAAGACTATTCTGGATTATCTGTGTATGCCCAGTGTAATTCTAAGGGTCCTTACGGGAGGAGGGAAGCAGAAGAGTCACACAGAGTTATGCCTACAAATGGACAGTCAGAGAAAGCAACATTGCTGGCTTTGAAGATTGGGGAAGTGGACCAAGAGCTAAGGAAGGCTAGTAGTCTCTAAGAAGTTTTAAGAGGTAAGAAAATAAGTTCCTCTCTAGAGCCTCCATAAAGAAATGCAGACTCAACAGCACCCTAATTTTAGCCCAGTGAGACCCAATATGGGCTACTGATCACCAGCAATGTGAGACAACAAATTTTTATTGTTTCAAGACACAAAGTTTGTGGTAATAGGACAGCAATAATAGGGAACTAACACACCCAACATTATTTGCATTTTCTTCACTGTTATAGGACCTAGAAGCCAAGAGAACCCTTAAAATAAGCAGTAAGAAGGTGGGTCACTATATTAATGCAGGGCCATGATAGAACATGGACATATACTAAGAGGTCTAATAGTTTTCAGATCAAGGGAGAACTAACACAGTTTGCAGTGGTTTGTGCTGACACAAAAATATGGGACAGGGTGCTTTCCTGACACAGGGATCTTTACAGAATCAGTACTACTCCCTCTTCACAATCCTTTCCTCAAATAAAGGGTCAGTATTTCCCTGAAACATTGAAAGGCCCCAACACATGCAAGTAAGTACTTGAGACCAAAAAGCATTTCTCATGACTCACTCTTCCCAGCCATCCCTTTCTATAAAAGAGACACTGCCACTGGGTAGGAAACTATTGATATTCTAGCACTTTCTCTATTTTTTAATTTTTTAAAATATTTATTTTTGAGAGAGAGAGAGACAGAAAGAGACAGAGAGATAGAGCATGAGTGGGAAAGGGGCAGGAAGAGAGACACAGAATCTGAAGCAGGCTCCAGGCTAATGTGGGTCTTGAACTCATGAACCATGAGATCATGACCTGGGCCAAAATTGGACGCTTAAATGACTGAGCCACCCAGGCAGCCCTATATGTCATACATGAGTTCTTATCCTAAAGATTGAGGCAGGTCGCTCTGGAACAAGGTAGAACATGGTGGTCTTAGTGAGTTAAGTTAAGCATTGCCTGAAATTGTGAACCATGAAATGGATCTGCAAGATCCATTCCACAGTGGGAGCCAGAATTAGCAGGCTACAGAACTGACAATTCCACAACTCTGGTAGGTAGGATTCTCTGTCTCCTGGCTTAGACATATTGTCTCTATGTCCTAGGGCAAAGTCAGACTTTACTTCCCACTCAGAATTTCCTCCCTAAGACACATTGTTTCTGGAAGTTCTTTCAAGTGCTCTATGATTCTTTCAGATACTGACCATTAGGTATAAAATAGAGATGGAAAACAAAGTCAAAGGATATATTTCATTTAGAAGAAGAAATCATTATAGGCAAATTCTGTTATAAAGAGAAAAGTGGGTCAGTTATGTTGTGGTAAGAAGTATAGAAGTACTCTTCTATCATGCAAATAATGCAGTTTCATTACGGTATGGTCAGGGGGACATGTAGACATGCTTCTAGAGAAAGGTATGGATTATAACCATCTAAACGTAGAATACAAAAAGTGTCTGAAGGTGAATATCTGGGTGTTTGGAAGTCTATAGAAAAGCAGATCTTGTTCACATTCAAACACACACACACACACACACACACACACACACACACACACACGAGTGTTTGGAGAAAAAGAAAAAGATATTACATGTAACATTGTCATAACTGTGTCCACACCAACCATGGGTATAACTGTGGAAAATGGTAAAATCAGGATTTGGGCTCTAATAGATCTGGGTAATTCAGGTCTGCATATCAGATCCACATATGTGCACTAGACTACTGATATTGTATTTATATAGGATTCAATGTTTTGAATAGAGAAAAATAGGCAGCCAAGATGCTGTGCATTAGGGGTTAAAATAAGGGTTGTTGTGCAGCTGTTTATTTATTTATTTATATTTATTTATTCATTTATTGGCCTCTCATATCCAGAGAACAAAGCAGAGTTGAATTGAATCCTCTGCTGCCCATCTCCTCTCTAAATCATGAGGTGCCCAGTAAAATGACACAACTAAGATATATAAAGGATGAGAAATAAATCTACCCCTTATTATTAGCTGAGTTTCCTGTATTATTTCTCATGATAGAACTCTGCTAAAGCTTGATTTGAAATCTTAACTCAATTTTGAGGCTTATGCTTTCTCTTAATGATTACTGTTCTATTTCCTTAAAAACATTATGTGGACATGACCAGTAGGTAGAGGCAATGTGATTTGGCCCAGGATCCAGAATTTCCCAGGGAAGGTAAGTATTTGCCTATTCACATATTTTCTCTGTCTCTATGCCTCTGTTTCTCTGTGTTTCTTAGATCTCTCTTTCTTCTTTGTCATCCTCACTCTTTCCTCTTTCTCTCCTTTTTTCCTTCTCTCCACCTCCCAACCTGCCTCCTGTCTGAAAACTGCTAGGTTCCCTTTTACAGATAAGATATTGTTGCTTAACTCATGTGCTTTTGTTCCCCCTATCTGTAAAATGGGAGCAAGAATGAGCTGTAAGTTATTGTGAATATTAAATAAGACACCCTATAGTGATGCACTTCGGGAAGTATTTAGCACATGGTAAGTGATCCAAAAAAGATAGCAGTAACAGCAATGGAGGTTGTCAAAGAAACTTGCACCAGAGAGAGTTAAAGAAGCAAGAAAGACTTTATTCTAGACCATCGCAATAAGGGAGGAAGATCGAACTCAGCTCCACTGAAACAAAAAGCAGGAGTGGTTTTCAGGCACTGGAGTGAGCAAGTAGTGAAGTACTAGACATTGTTGGGGGAAGGAACATTGGGGTCAATGTGATTAGATGTTTGCTAATTAAGGATGTTAAGCTCCTACCCTCCCACAGAGGCTGGGAGATAGGAGTGACATCTCATTTGATGAGTACATTTGAAAGGAATGACAGCCAGAGCCTTGAGAAAGACACTCTAGGTTATAAAGCTGTAAGAGGCTGAGAGAAGATTTATATCTCAAAGGGGCAGAGAAAGAATTTATGACTAAAAATGCCCTAAAGTTAATGTTCTAAGGAAAGGGAGTTCAGGGACCTAATAAGATCAGGAAGAAGCCTATCTATAGTTGAGTGAAACTGAGGGGGATAGTAAGGCTGTCTTGGTCATGATATTCAGGATAAAGGTAAAAGTAACTGCAAAGATATGTGGACCATGCAGACAATGAATTAACTGTAAACTGATGTGTATTTCATTTTCATTTTCTTTCAGATTAACAGCGATTCAAACACAAAAAACTCAGAATCCCGAAGGTCTTCTTGTGAGCATTTGCAGAGTGTCAGTTACATAGGTTGAAAACCTCTTCAATAAATCAGGTTTCTATCTTTTTGTAATTTCTAAATTTAAAGATTTAATATCAAACTCAATCAAAGGAGATATATATTAAGAGAATTGAAAGAGAATGTACATTCTGTTAGTGCCACATATCTAGGTTAAAATATTAGTACATTCAAATGTAAATTCTCTTTATTCACCTCTAAGTTTACGTATGAATGTGTTATTAAAATACCTTTAATGTTAACCCTGCTTTATGTAGTCTTGGGCAGGCTGAGAAGAATATCAGAACACCTACTCATTGTTTAAAAGCAATGACAAGCTTGGAGTCTGAAAATATTTCCTCTTTATGGTCTGTAAAATTCCCTTTCTTGAAGTGTGTTGATGCTGAAGTTAATTCTAATTATGGGTGGGAAAAATCACCCATTTTCAGTAACTAGACTAACAGGAATATGTAGATGAATTGGGTTTGCTGGCAAAATCAGATAGAAAAATGCAGATACTTTGGCAATTAGGTATGTAAGTCAAAGAAAAATATGCAAATGACCTAGTTTTCACACTTAGAAACTTTTATGAAAATTCTTCTTTTGAATTTAAGAATATGCTAATTATATCTTTCATAGTTAAGATATAAATGAATTTTTCCTGTAATTGTGGTCAGGATAATTGTTATTAAAATCTACTCAACAATAGAACAATAATGGACAGCATTTAGTATTAAGACTGACAAAGTCTGGGTTCATAAACAACTTCATTCTCTAGGCACATGACCTTTGACAAATCTCTGATTCTTTCTGGACTTCCATTTCTCAGCTGTAAAATAAGAATAAATGGCACCTGTTTTATTATTACCACACAAATCCTTCTCAGGAGAATTAATGGAGGTGGCATACATCTGAAAACTAATTTTAAATTTCAAACTAGTGAAATCATTTTGCTCTGGTCATTGATTTTTGGGTGTCACATGAAACACACTTGAGCTACAGGTATATCTCATGTTGATTTTGCCGTGAAGATATCATGGGAGAAATCTAGGACCTATGCACATGAGATGGACATTAACTCTAATTCAGACCTGAAGGAAAATGAAAGTTCTGTTAAAGACGTTTGCGGATGGGTGGTTAGCTGACATTGTCCCGGTTATCTGCTTCTTACTTTCCCTTTTGCCTGTTCCTCACTGAGTACTTCTCACGTGAAATGGATTCCCCTCCACTGTTTTCCACAAACAAATTGACAGGAACACAGAAACACACAGAAAAAGATTTTCAATCAATTTTTACAAAAGATTTTGAGTCGCACAGATTAAATCGTATGTAAGACATGTGAGCTCTTTGTCACATGAGCCCCACAAGCTCTGGACATTTCTTACTGACTTTCATTTCCTGTATTCAAACATCTATCTTGCTGCTGTTCCTCCTTTTCTTCTATCTGTACTTTTCTCTCAGGAGCCTGGAGCAGTATCAAGAAATAAATATAAAATTCCTATCCTTTTATTATATAGAGAAGCTTAAATTTTCTTTTTATTGCTTTGGCTCTAGTTGAAGCACAAGCCTTTGGGGTTTCATATTGTGTCCTGCTGTTTATCAAACAGCACCGATTGTGTCCAAAACAACAGTAACAACAAAAAAGACAAACCAACAACAACAATAAAAATTCTCTGGTACCAGGTGCTACAATTAATAGGTTGTACCCACCGAAGAGTTGTGAGAATTGAAACAGTTTTTGAGAAAGTTAATAAGCTTCTTGTATTTCTCTAATGAGGATAATGGACTACTGTGTCATTTTAGACACTTGTAGATTGATCAAGAGTTTAGAGCTCTCTTGTATCCAATGTGAAATGGCTTTCTTGGGGACAATTCTGGTATAGGTTGTTCATTTCTATAACACTATTATATAATCCTCAGCTTTGTATAGGCCTTTCTTAGCATAGCTGGAGATCCTATTTGAGAGAGTAGTTTTCTCATAGAAGCAAGTATGGTATGATTTATTAAATTATATATAAGACTCATAAGGGCAGGAACCTTCTCTTGCCTTATTTTCTCTTCTATTCTCAGAGCCAAGTTCAGTGTTCAGTACTGGCTAGAAATTCAATAAAAATATGATGATAGAATGAAAAAACAAAGTAAGAAGTGAAATGTAGAGACAGGAACATAGAGCTTTATCAGGAGCTCTAAAGTCAATATTCTCTTTTGGAAATTTTGACCTTCACCCCTCTAGTAATATTGCTTGACATTCATTCTGTGAGGATTGTAATTTTGTATCTTCCTAATTGTCCCATCCATTTAATCCCTTTCTGCCATGCTCTCTTCCTTTTCTTATTCCCTTTTCTTACCCTTTTGCTTGTGAAGTGAGTATTAGAAGAAATGCTGATCCTCTCTCAGGAAGAATACAAGAACCTCCATGAACCCAGATGAATCATCTTAGGGCTCCTACTAAACATGTGCCTCCCTGCTCAGTCCCAATAACCACAGACAGTAATGAGGGCATTTTCTGGTCTGAAAATGTGCAAAAACAGGAACTCTCTTCTGTGAAAGGGCACATCCACCTCACTCTGCCTTGTCTCTGGAAGAGCCCTTTACTGTAGATTTAGCATGAAATTATGCCAAGCCTAATAGGCTTTCATTAAAATTTTCAGCTAACATAATCAGAATATTTGTTTTTGATAGATTCATAATGAAAACAACACAGGGAGACAACTAAGATGTTTTCAAATGAAAGGGAAAAGGGTCTATGAAACAGGAACATTCTAATAGCTCATCAGTCTGATTTTTGACAGCAGAAACACACATACAATGCAATTACCAAGAAATGAAATGGATTGTTTTGCAAAGAAAGTGTATATTTGGAAGAGAAATTATGCATGTTGGCTTTTATGGTAACGATCTTCACAAACTGTTTTTTTGCAACTGATTTCTCTGGTCAACAACTCTGTTGATGACCAGGGATCAGTTTCCTTTTCAAAAGGACACTGCCAAGGTGATCAAGACTGTATCAGGATCTTTTCTGTAATTATTGATCTTGGATTAGAGACATCTATATAGAATCTGTGTTTTTGCTACTAAAAATGAAAAGAAAGTTATATCTAGGTAATGGTGGGCAACTGGTGGGAAGAAGTGGTTGTTATGTTAGAAAGCTGGGAGGTGGGTTACAAAAGCATCCTATATCTTTTTATAGATTGGACAATCCCTGTTTATCTGGTTTGATCCTCAGAGGGAAACCAGTCTCTGGTATCCAGGATCACAAAAGAAATTGTGCCAGAAGGAGAAAGTACTTGAGAACATTAGAGCCCTAATGTAAATAAATTTCTATAGCAGTCGCTTACACAAATATAAACCAGAATCCCAAATAGCAAATTGAAGAAGAGTGAAAAATGTGTCCCAGGGAGTGAAAAATTGTATCTAGGCAGTTAAGCTTTTGGCAGCTGCTACTTCAATTGATAGCAAATAACATCTGACATGTCAATTCCCTGTGGGTAAGACTGAATCTGTACAAATATGTGTTATTTTTCTAACACTTTTTTTCTAAATAAAATTATTAAGACCAATGTTAGAAATTTCATTTAGTTTTTGGCAGGAGTAACTACCTAGAGTTTTATTTAACAGAGATCCTTAAATATGTCAAGATGAAGATTTATAGAAATAGATACTAAAAATTCAAGTGGTAATAATCTATATTTCTAGCTAATTGTTTTGTAAAATGGAATTAAATAGTCATTATATGGATAACTAATTATGCTCTTCGGTAATAATTGAAAGGTAGCATCTTGTAATTGAAAGGTAGTATCTTGTCCTTGTTAAGAACATGAAAGACAGGGGCATCAGGAAGGATGGGTAGCTAGATCAGTCACCTGAACATCTAACTCTTGATTTTGGCTCAGGTCATGATCTCAGGGTCATGGGATCAAGCCCAGTGTTGGGCTCATGCTGAACGTAGAGGGTGCTAAAGATTCTCATTCTCTTTCTCTCCCTCTCCCTTTCTCTCTCTCTCCCTGTGCCCCTCACCGCCTCCCCTCCCCCCCCACTTTTGCTCTTGCTCTAAAAAAAATATAAAAGACAAAATCAGTTTGAACCCAGATTCATGTGTACAAATCTGGACATATTGCATAGCCTTTTTCTACCTTAGTTCCCTCAATTGTAAAATTGAGATTAATAATAATAATATCTATCTTTAGTGTCTTTGAGAAGGAAAATCTCATAAATAGCATCTCCCTTCTCTGCCTAATTTCTGAACCAATTATGAAATAAGACAAAAGAGTCAGCAGAGAACCTAAATATAATCTCAGTAGGAAAAATCAGTTAAGGATGAGAACTTGTATTAAATTATTTCTGTCTGTTCACTCAGGCTAGATCTTTAAATAAGGCATTGGAGAGGAAATTAAGTCTGTAGAACAATCTCACTTATAAAAATTGCTTTATCCTACTGATTCATAAACAAGTTATCAGAAATCAAATCCCCTGTTTAGGAATTTTGAAAGACAAGTTACATATTTTTGAGTACATGGATCAGTGGCTGTAGCCTAATGACCAGGCAAGTAATTCCACTTTTGTACAAAGAATAAGGGAGTCAAGAAGTAGAAATACTTAGTAAAAATCACTTCTCATGGAAATTCTCCACTAATATTTCTTACCTTTTTATTTTCATAGACTATTGGGATTAACCTTCAGATTATGCTCATGCAGGAGAGTACCCACTTCTTTGGAGAGACTCCTATCTTCTTGAGGTCACTCTGTCAATGCCCACCACTCTCCTATGGGTATTCTAGGACTGCTAGTGGGTAGTGCAGATTTTGCCCCCAAACACTCAGGAACAGATCAGAACAGAGCATTACTCAAATCCACTCCTATTCCAGATCATTTCAAAACTATATTTTCCAAATGCAAGAAGATTAAATGAAAACATTAATTAACAATAAATTAGATGGAAAATTGCATTAATAATAAATTGCATGAAGATTCTCCATCTACAAAATCTAACAGTACAGAGAAACCTTAAATGGATATAAATCTTATCATACACTCAAATACTCATGCTGAAGTCCAAAAATTAAATTCCTGGGTTTGGACTGAATTTCCTAGATTCTCCAAGAAAGTACGGATATCATGCTTCTCATGTCACGGATAGAACATGTGTTGTGGCTTTTGATGTAGAGAATATGATCTTATGCATAGAGACCTAATAGGTATTTACAGCTCTCTGTACTCAGGTAGACTCATTCTCTGGGAGCTTAGAATTAGCCTGTATAATCTGGACTGGACTTTTTTATGTTAAGTGTTTCCATTACATTTAATCCTCTTGCTGCATCTTAGATGTCTAACCCAGAATATGTTTTCTGGATAAAAAGCAATTACTGGTTCTGACAGGTCCAGGGTGCAACATATTGATGTCTTCAAATCTTGCACAAAGGAACAAAGTACATCAAAATTCAGTCTTGAAATTTATATTAATTCATTCTTTCATTTATTCATTTAGTAAAAGTTGAATGCTTACTCTAACAGCATGCCTTGTCTAAGTGCTATGGATAAAATAGGAAACAACACAGACAAGCTCTCTACCTTCATAAAAATTACAGTTGAGTGGGATTCACTAAATATTAGTAACCAAGTGACTGTATCATAGGGTTTCATGGATAATAAATTCCATCAAGAAAAATAATGCAGGAAAAGTGGACAGAGACTGATGAATGATTAGAGAAGGCTTCTCTGGGGAAGAGACATGAATAAGAGAGAGCAACAAGTAAAGGACTATAGGAAGAGATTTCCTAGTAAAGGAAAACAGCAAGTCCAAAGGCCCTGGGGCAGGAAGGAACTAAGTATGTCTAGGCATCCAAAAAGCAGGAAGATGGTCAATGTAGCTGGAGAGGAGTAAGCACAGGCTGAGCAATAGGAAACAAGGACAGAGATGTTCTCAGAGATCAGATCCATGGTGTCTGATGGGCCATGGGAAGGATTTAGTATCTTTAGTTGTGACAGGAAGATATTGAGGAAAGAGTTTTGAGCCATGGCATCTGATCTATATGTTTAAAATACAACTCTGGTTTCTGAGTAGAGACTCTATTCTGGGCAGACAAGCATGTAGGTAGGAGATGTCTAAGAAGGTGACCATGGCTGGCCAGACACGAGATGATAGTGGCATGAAAAGGCTGAGAAGTGACTATATGGATGTGATTTGTGAAGGAAATAGTCAAATTAAATTTTACTCTGGGATTTTGGGCCTGAGAAAAAGGGTATATGGTTCTGCCATTTGCTGAGATGGTAACTAGGGAGTAGCTGGCTTACATGAAGTGACAAATATAATAGCTATTCAGATTTTGTGGGACTAATTCAGTCATAATAAGACTGGTATATATTTAGGATAAGATAACTGAAATTCAACATTGATCTATTTTTTAATCTTCCATAAACCCATTATCCACACTACTGACAAGTGAAAAGTTTTGCCATATGACTCATTTATTTGTGAAATCACTTCCTCAGTACATACAGATGGTGTTTGCGGAGACGGTGATAGGGGATGGCCTGATAGAGAAGCAGGGATCCTCAGAGTCACATGGGACCATCTCACCTATGGGGTTGACTGTGAGCATGCTTGTGTTTACACCCCTGCAAGTCAAAGCCAAACTGCAAGCCTTTTACTGTCCTGTTCTCCAGTCTAATGTTTAATAGGTTTTTGCTGCTTTTTTTTCCCTTCTCTACATAGCTTTCTGTAACTGTTGTCATAGCAACAAGATAGTCTTTGCTTAGGAGAAATGGTTTGGACAAAACTAAATTATAAATCAACATCATCAGTAATATGGTTGTTTTTTACATTATTTTCATGAACCCAGGTAATATTGAGGAGTTATACTTTTACTAAGGTTTAGGGACATAGGACCCACTTTGTCTAATGCAGGGGTCAGCAAACCTTTATGTAAAAGGGCCATATAGGGGTGCCTGGGTGGCTCAGTCAGTTAAGCAACTGACTCTTGATTTCAGCTCATGTCATGATCCAATGATTCAGGATTTGAGCTGTGAATTAGGCTCTGTGCTGATGGTGTGAAGCCTGCTTGGTATTCTCTCTGTCTCTCTCTCTGTGTCTCTCTCTATATATCTATCTATCTCCTGCCTTCCCCATTCATGTCCTTTCTCCCCCAAAAAAAACCCTAAAAAAATAAATAAAAGGGCCAGATAGTTAATATTTTAGGCTTTGAGAGCTATACAGTCTCTATCACTACTATATCTCTGCATTTGTCACAATGATACAGTTCTAGATGATACGTGAATAACTTGAATGTGGCTGTATCCCAATAAATCTTTATTTATAAGAAACAGGCAGCCCACTGGAGTTAGCCCATGGACCATAGATTGTCAATCCCTGATCTAATGGGTTCCTTCCTGTCACTTTTTAAGATAGTGTTCAAAGTATATTTACTCTGTCATGCACAGAATTCCTGGGCCTTACCTCTAACCCACCTAATTGGAATTTCTTTGGTTATGAATTTGTAACAAGCTCCACTCCCCATATAGTGCCAAATTAACTAAATTCAAATACTGAGGTTTATCAAACCTTTATAAAGGGTTCCCTAAATAGAATGAGGTACAAATCACCACAAGGCTTTCTACGTTCTAAAACCAATGTTCCTCTATTAACAAGTGAAGTAACATATGAGCAGCATGAATAGTGGTTTTTAAAGGAGAAAGAAATTTGACAACATTTTAATGTGCCAAGATTTCACCCAAAAAATTGGATTTCTGATTCTTCTTATAAATCATAAAATCTGGCAACACAGAGCCCACATTCCTGCACAGCAAAATCCTGCTAGAATCGAATCATGAGCACCTGATTCAGAGAAAGTACATATACTGATCTAGACCACATCCCCCCCCACTCTCTACCGTCTCATATACTGTCCCACTTTACCCATTTCAGTTACACGGCTGCCTTCTGTGGTCATTTCATTTTACAACCAATGATTTAGTATATGCACTCTCAATACCTGTCAGTCATGGTGTATCATTGGCTGATACCCATCTTTCTTATATCAGAACATGAGGGCATATGTCATAAGCTATATATATGCAAATTTTTAGGCTGCCCATTTTAATAGAATCCCTCTAAAATGGAAAAGATAAACAAGTTTTATGCTTTCCGTTGTAGTACTTATAAGTTTGTTGTCTTTATGAGGCATGACAGAAGGGACCCTGAATATTAAGTGACAAGTCAAATGCATGTATTTTTATTATCGTCAAAGTATTTCAATGAGACAGAAAGGATCAAGCAGTCTTGGTTTCATAAATTAATGTCTGTTCCAGCACCTCCTATTTAAAAGGAGAATGTGTTCTTTGGCCGGCTGCTCCCTTGTGCTTCTAATGGGGACACTTTCAGATGAAGCCTGGAAGAGGGGATGAAGACAGAGTGTGACTAGAAACATAAGCATTTCTGTCTTGCCAAAGCAAATGTCTCTTTTCACCCTTTGTACTTGTGGACAGGAAGTGAGGTCTAACTTTGACTGGTTGACATTTTGTTTTATTTTATGCCCTTTCACTTCCTGCACTAGGTACTCTGAGCCACTGGTGGGAGGAGGTAGGAGAGTTCGGGGAAAGGGGAAAAATTGCACAAAGATAGAACTCATTTCTAAGAAGGATGTTTCTCTCTCTATAAAGATATTTAATATGATAAAGAAAAAAATCACTTGGGAACTTTTTACTGCTATCTTTTTGCTATCATTTATATCTACTCATAAATGTCCTAATTTTTTAATGTATTGCTAATACTAGGAAAGGCCAATATATGTTTATGATGTTAGACACTAGATTTGGTGTCAGACAAAGATAGATTTGAATGCCAACTTCATAACTTCCAAGATTTTGAGTCTTTTGTGTGTCAGTTTTCTCATTTGCAAAATGGAAAGAGAAATCCTTTGTGCCTCATCAAAGTGTTATAAAGAGTAAATTCATGTGAAGGATTTAATAAAGGACCAGACATTTAGTAAATATTTTCTTTTACCTAGTAAATATTTTATTTAGTAAATATTTCTTCCTAATTATAATATTTATCTGTAAAATGTGGATAATGATAGAATCTAGCTCATTGGGTTATTATGAAGATTTAATCAAAGCATACCCATGAAATATTTCTCAGAGTGCCTTGCACATGTTAAGTCCTTCACATATGCCACTTGTTATTAAAATGTTATTACTATAACAATTATTGTTAATAATAATCACAATCCTTTGGAGGAAAAAATTCATTTTGAAAGAAATGGCTAATGGTTACCTAATTTTTCAAACTACAATCTGAATCATACTATATAAAAACATCCTTGGTTTTCTTGGCAGAATATAGCATAATGTATTGGAAAAGAAATGGGCTTTGGAGGCTGGCAGATCTGAGTCTGGTCTCTACCCACCTAGTTACTAGTTGGGTAATGACATCAGGTTTGACCTCTCCCTGCTTGGGTTATCTTTGAGCCATTGTAACCACTTGAATTAGAGTAAAAAATAGTTCAGACGGTTTTTTATAAGATTCAACGAGATGAGTATGTCCTTGATGTGAAGGCTTAGCAATCTGCTTTGGGTTCCCACAGTGCTTTGGTTTTGAATACTTTCTAGTACAGGTTTGCTTTCCACGTGCTCTTACTCATGTTCGAATATATTTATAAGTTGTTAGAAGACTCTGCAGATGAATCGTATGATCTAATACATTGGTTCCACCAGGGGCAACTTTCCTCCCAAGGGATATTTGGCAATGCCAACAAACACTTTTTATGGTCTTGCCTGGGCTGTGGGGGAGAGGCAATGAGAAAGAGTTCTACTGGCCTTTAATAAGTAGAGCCCAGAAATGCTCCTAAACATCCTAAAAATACACACAGCATCCCCCATTGCAGCGAATATCAAATAGTCCAGCCTAAAGGTCAATAGTACTGAAGTTGAGAAATTCTGACCTAATACATGGATCTTTGTACTTCAACTTTAAGGAGTTGAGAAACTTAAAGTAGACAGTAGCAATTCCAAAACTGGTCTTGGAAACTGTCAGGGTGAATGATAGGATTCTCAGAAATACTGAAGAGTTTTTTCTATACTAAAATTCTCCCTTCACTCATCTCCACAATTACAGGTTCATTCCTTTGGTAATATTTAATCCTTTCCTAGGTTCAAAATGTATAGCATCTCATTTGTCATTAATATACCTATGTGCTTACTGTGTCTGCTGGAAAAGCACCTAATATTTGCTTAGATAAGGCTGAAAGACCATAAGTACAATAGAGGTTTCAGAGGCCCATCATCCACAATGACTGGTCTCAGGGCTTCCATACTTGGCTGTCTTAAGTCTCAAATACACAAAGCAGTTAGATGGTGTTGTTTATAACCTAAGTGAGTATAGAACCATCTCTTGATCACCATGGTTTCACAGAGTCTTAGAATAAAGCTCAAATCATTACCCTAGCCTACAAGGCCCTATGTAATGGAGGCTGCCCACTCTCTGATCTGGTGTTATAACTGTCCCTTTGCTTACTCAGCTATAGTCACATGAGCCTTCCCATTATCCCCCCAATAAACCAAACTCACTCCAGCCTCAGGCACTTAGCCGTTTCTATTTTTCTGGAACATTCTCTTAATCTTTGCTTATTTATGTGCCTGCTTCAAAGCTCACCACATGAGAGCCTTGAGCATCCTATGAAAACTATTATCTCAACACCACCCTTTGCACACATCATTCCTTTCCTGTGCTTCATTTTTCTTCATAGCACCCATCACAGTCACACAGTATATTATACAAGTGTTTGTACATGTGTACTGCATGTCTCTACCATTCTAGAAAGTCAGCTCTTATTGATTTGTAATCCCTATAAACATCCTGCTAATCAGAAGTCAATGGAATACAGCTGGGCAAATGCTTTGCTGATCTGTATTTTTATATTTTATCTTCTCCTAGTTTTTCCATTAAAAAAATAGAACAGTCTTGGGGGGTCTGGATGGTTAAGTGTCTAACTCCTGGTTTTGCCTCAGATCATGATATCACTGTTTGTGAGTTCGAGCCCTGCATCAGGCTGTACAGCTGGCAGCTTGGAGTTTGCTTGGTACTCTCTCTCCCCCTCTCTCTGCCCCTTCCCTGCTTGGGCTCTCTCTGTCTCTCAAAGTTAATAAGTAAACATTTTTAAAAATTAAAAAAAATGGAAGTCTATATCCATGTGTCACTAGAATATGCTAGAAATTCCAGTAATTGTCAGAATTTTGATTCATCTGACTAGAGGCCCATCAATCAAATCTGACCAATAGAGACTTTTAAGAAAATTACGTCTGAGTGGCTTTCAAAGGAACTTTATTCTCCAGTTCATTCCCATACCTGGTGAACTATTACCTCCATCTACATTAGGTGATTATATATAACATATAATATAAGTATATATACCTATACGTATATGTGTGTGTCATACAGATATATATCTATATAATATCTATATTAAGTTCACCTATCTATAAGAAGTGAATATATTTTCATACCTGGTCACCTCACACCTTTGTGGGGTTTAAAAAAAATTTTTTTTTCTAATGTTTATTTATTTTTGAGAGGGAGAAACAGGGAGAGAGTGAGCAGTGGAGGGGCAAAGAAGGAGGGAGACACAGAAACCAAGGCAGGCTCCAGGCTCCGAGCTGTCAGCACAGAGCCCAACGCAGGGCTCAAACCCATGAACTGTCAGATCATGACCTGAGCCGAAGCCAGACACACAACCAACTGAGCCACTCAAGTGCCCCACACATTTGTGTGTTTTGCCTGACTCCCAAAGGCATTTGGGTTTATTTATAAGTCCTGATCTACATGACAAAAACAATTTGCCTAACTTGACTAAATTGCATTTATTGAATTTAATTAAACATTATGAATAAGTGGAATAAGCTAGGCAATGCAATGTGAAGACTTCATATGTGCCTCTTGCATCCAAGATTTGTTTTTCCTTTTGATTCACCAATGACAAAATATCGATGTGAACAGCTATAACAAGCCACAGAGGTTTTATGCAGTGACGGCAATAGTCTACGATATTACACTGGTACCAAATACACATTTTTCTACAGAATCATTCACTTCTGTCTCTAGCAATGTCTAATGGCTCTGAGGGTACAGGAAAGGTAGAAACTCCATTATTAAATTAGGCACTCATCAAGGAAAAGTTGAAAGATACCACTGGTTAGGGAGTTTCAAAAGATGAAGAGGAAATGAGAGAGAAACTAAAAGAAATGTGACCTTTGATTTCTCCTAAATCAGAAACTGCCTGATCTTTACTTACCCAGCATCCTGTCTGTTCACATTCTCATCTACTCTTACCTATCGGTATCCCTTCAGCCTTGTTTGCTGTTGACTCTTGTATTCACAGAAAGAATATGAACCTCTCTGAGATGAACTAAAGAAGAGTTTATTACTGAGATCATTTTTACTGTTGATACCCTGTGTTTCTTCTCTGTTGACCAGCCATGGCAATTTTTAAAGACCTTGTAGTTCCTGTTTGTCTGAACTTCTGGTCTTCTCTCTCTCTTTCCCTCTTTTTCTGTCTCCCTCTCTCTCACACACACACACACACACACACACACATACACACACACACATATACTTCTCAAAACAGACCAAACTACAAACACCGTTTGTCCCCAAGATATCTGTAACATCCTGGCTCTTAGTTTTGTGTCTGGAATTCACCCTGTGTAACGCCCTGGTCCCTCTTGACTGGTGCTCCTTGTGGTGTGTCTCCCCTGTTTCTACTTTATTGCCTGACTCTCACTAGGCTTCTGGTAAAGCAGCCCCATTTCCTTGCTTGACCTTCCAGCACAAATACCTGTATCCTGATGATCCCATGGTGCTCTGTCCTGGACGTTGGACAGACACACATTCACCCTTATTTCCTATTTTATTTAAGCTTATGGTAACCCCTGGATGTTTTGTTTTTGTTTTTATAGTTTATTTTTGAGGCAGAGAAAGACAGAACATGAGTGGAGGAGGGTCAGAGAGAGAGGGAGACACAGAATCTGAAACAGCCTCCAGGCTCTGAGCTAGCTGTCAGCACAGAGTCCAATACAGGGCTCGAACCCCCAAACCATGGGATCATGACCTGAGCTGAAGTTGGACGCTTAACTGACTGAACCACCCAGGTGCCCTTCCCTGGATGTTTTAAAGTGATAAATGCTCTGTGGGATTTTCCAGAAACATAGATGATTATCAGCAGAAAACTGTACCTAAACTATTTGTTAACTTTTTCTCCTGTAAGAATTTAAAGGAAAAAAATTCTGATGTACTTTATTTTTCCCATCTGAAAAGACAACTCTCAAGGGGAAGGATGGGCACAGAGAAAGTATGCTCATCCCTCAAGGCTTGAATTTATGCTACACCGAAGTGTATAGACCTGTGACTTTTATTGTTCCGTGCTCTATCTAAAGAGGCATCAATCTTGCTTGTCCAACTGAAACATCCTAACAGGCATACGCTGAAAATAAGAGACTCCTTAGCTACATAATCATAGCCTTTATAGAAAAATGCTTGTATATGAGTACTCACCAGGTTTTTTCAGTGACAATGTAGCAGGCCAGAAGGTTGTCAAGATTCATATAATCAGCCATGCAAATGCAGCTGATGGAAGCATTCTAATTGCTTTGAAACACAATCCATCATAATCACATCTTCTGAAAGCAAATGAATGACATGATACCTTAAATTATAGGTTTTCTATAGACTGAAGTGTAATCTTTTACTTTCCTTTTATTCTTTATGTCTCCCCAAACTCTATTGATATTTCTGGCAGTAGGAATATGCATACAAGTTTTGTTCCTCTTTTGAATGACTTTAATTTAAAATCAATTTGAAAAGTGCCCTATATTAAGAAGCCCTGTGGAATGCTATTGAAAACACATCTGCTGGGTAATTTTTTCATGTGATATGTAAAGTTAAATCTTCATAAACAACGTAAAGCAAATTATAATCCCCAGTATTAGGTTTTGCAAAATAGCCCAAAGCAGATTTTTTCCTCCTAATGAGGGAGTCAGAATTAAATTGAACAAATACCACCACCAAAATTTAATTATTTCCTCCCTGTTCACAAAGAGCTGTAGGTAACTGCTCTTTAGTGAAAGCTCATCATAGTGCATAATGCTCCTCTGACCTAGAGTTACTATTTTAAATTCCAATGCATGAGTTGCTAAAATGTACTCAATTATTTGCTGACCAATACCCCTCTCCTTTTTATCCTAACAGAGCCATTCTTTTCCTCCTCTGCCCTCTTCCTCATTCAGCCCATCTATTTGCAAAGCTGCTGCCTCTCAAACCAACAAAATGAGAAGGATGTGAACTGGTTAGTTTTTTATTGTCTAATAAGCCACCCCCAACTTGGTACCTTTAAACAGTCACCATTTACTTACTTCATACATCAGTGAAGTGGTGATTTGGGCTGTTCATAGCTGGTGCTTCTTCTGGTTCAGCTGGGTTCAATTACATGTTTGTGAACTGCCTCCTTGCTGGGAATCAGTGACTGGTCCAGAATGGTCCCAGCTGCGAAGATTCATTTCTATTCCACGTGTCTCTCATCCAGCAGACAAGCCCAGGTTGTTCATGTCGAAGCTGAACAGTTTTGCAAGACAGAAAGCAAAGGCATTAAAAAACCTTTTGAAGCCTAAGCTCTGAAGGCCACACAGTCACTTCCACTGCATTCCGTTGGGTAAAGCAAGACGAAAGGCAAACCCAGATTTTATGGGTAGGAAACTAGCATCTTTTGATGGGACCAATGGCAAAATCACATTGTAAGGCTCCTGGATACAGAGTAAAGAAATTGTGGCTCATTTCCCCCAGAAAGTTTGATAGGGATTTGGAAATGAGGCATTTTTTTTTTAAGATTGTTATATATGAAGAGATAGCTTCTTTTCCTCCAGATATTTTCTTGTGAGGATGTCAAATTTAAAACTGCAACAGCTAGGGGCACTTGGGTGGCTTAGTCGGTTAAGCGTCCAACTTTCGCTTAGGTCATGATCTCGCGGTTCATGGGTTCGAGCCCCATGTCGGGCTCTGTGCTGACTGCCAGCTCAGAGCCTGGAGCCTGTTTCAGTCTGTGACTCCCTCTCTCTCTCCCTCCCCTGCTCATGCTGTCTCTCTCTCTCTCTCCTAGAAATAAATAAAAACCTTAAAAAAAATAAAAATAAAAAATAAAACTGCAACAGCTAACTCAATATCAGCAAGGTAGAAAGTCAACATAGAAGAAGAATGAGTCTACAGAGACAAAGGAGACAAACTTGACAAAGCTAACTCTACTCCATCCTTCCTCCCACCTCTCCCTGGCCTCCATCATTCCTAGACAACCACTAATCTGCTTTTTGTCACAACAGGTTAGCTGCAGTTTTCTATATATGTTATTATACAGCATGCACACTTTTCATCTTGCTTGTTTTACCCAGCACACTTATTCTGAGATTTATCCGTGTTTTTGTATGTCACAATAGTTTATTTGTATTGCTGGGTAGTATGCCACCACACACCACAATTGGTTGACCCATTTGCCTGTTGGAAGACATTTAGGTTGTTTGTACTTCCAGGCTACTCCAGTCACAACTCTATGAACATTTGTGTACAGGTCTTTGTACAGACATATGCATTGATTGACCTTGGGCCTATCTTGGAGTAGAATGTCTGGGTCATATAGGAGGTGTATTCTTCATCAACTAAAATAGGAGATATTCACTGTACCTATCACATATTAATACCTACCAAAATAAAACAGAATTATAATGCCATAAAATTAATTATTTAACCACTTTTCAAAATAGCTATTTCAAATAGCTATTAGGTCATGATCTCACAGTTAGGGACTTCAAGCCCCATGTTGGGGTTTATGCTGATAGCTCGGAGCCTGGAGCCGGTTTCAGATTCTGAAGTCTCTCTCTCTTTCTCTCTCTCTCTCTCTCTCTCTCTGCCCCTCCCCACTCACACTCTGTCTCTGTCTCTCTCCCTCTCTCTCTTTCAAAAATAAGTAAACATTAACAAAACTAAATAGACAATCTTTATCATTTAGAAAAGGTAGAAGAGCTATTATTACATTAAACATATGAGTCATTCTTTTAGTTCATTTTTATTGTACAATTTATACTTTATGAATTCTTTTTATAGTCAGGTAGGTCTTTCATCAATACTGGAAATAAGTATTTTGTGTTAAATACAAAGAAGGACATATATATTTGGCCAAATTGATCAAGTACTAGATAATATGAAAATTCACTAAATAGCTTGTCTTTTATAGAGAGAGATCATGCAAACTTTTTTCCCTATCTAGATATTGTTAAAAGTAGTCAGAGTTAATTTATCCAGTGAATCTTCCAGTTACATCAACTGCGTATCATTTCAGCCTGTTGAGACAGAAATGGTTTCTGTCTACTTTCTTCAAGGCTAGTTTCTTCTCTTTAACTTTCGATTATTCCTCTTTGACCAAAAACTCACATACTTTCCCATACTTTTCTAAAGACTAATTTTATCCTTTTCTTTACATACTCAAGCATTTATTGTAATTGCTTTGGGAGAAAGAGAAGAAATTTTTTTTCCTGGTTCACTTAATGAAGGGAACTCTGGCAAAGCTACAGGTCTTCAACTTAAAATGTATTTTATTATTTATGCATTTGGTACAGGCTTGTGGTGAGCATTTAGGAAATTCATAATGTTTTAGGAATATAAGGAAAAGAAATACACATAATTCCACCTCCTAGGGATAAAAGTCATTAACATTTAGAATATTTGGTTCTAGTATATGAAGCCCAATTTGATTTTTGACTGCAGTGTATATATTATTTGCTTCTATCCCAACCTATGTAGATATTCACCAGATGGAGAAACTCCACTAATTATGTTTCCTTCAGTGTCAAATATACCAGCTGGTGATCTCATCACAGCTCTTTGGATCCCTTCCACCATGCTACTGTCTACTTCTTGCTGTCTGCACAACTGTGTCAATTTCTTTCGCTCACTTAAGCCACCCATAGCCCTCAGTTAATCAAAGAGAGAAGTTACTAGCAACCTCCAAGTAGACTCAATCTATCAGTTGTTTTCAGATAATTGAAGATTAAAGATACATTCAGGGAAGAAAGAGGCTTAAATGACGCAGCCTGGTATAGAATAAAATTCACTGGTATGAGAGCACTGAGTGTATTTCTCTCAGCCACCCCCTTCTTCTGGCAACAGACCTAGGTCTCGACAATCATAGTGGTGTTTCCATGCACCTACAGGTTGCAGGATGGAGGCAGAACTGAGAGCAGAGGTTGAAGGGGAATTTTCAAGTTCCACTCCTGCCTCCATGGCCCTGTGACTTGTAATGGCCCAGGTGCTGGCGTCAGAGGTGAGGTGTGATGAAGACCAGTGTGAATGGATAAGATGAGTGCGCTTGGGCATATACTTTTCTCTGTTTTCCACCTCTAAGCACCCAAAGAGAATATGTTTCCTAAGAATCTCAAGATTAAGTTCTAGCCATAGACTGTGGGACCTGATGCTTTATCTCAGGGCTTATCGCTTCCTCTTCCTTAGAATTACCAGGAGGGATACAGCATTTACCTGGTTTACAGCCTTTGTCTTACATACATATTAACAGACAGAGAAACTGATACCCCTAAAAAACACATGTTTACAGGTCCAAATATCCATAGACTTGAGGGATACAACTACTACAGAAGAACAATAATATATGCCACATGGATCATAATCAGTAGAATTTTCAAATCAGTAATTTAAAAGAAGCCCTGTCCAATATAGGTAAAAATATTTTAAAGATTAATTATATGAAACAGATATGAGACAATGAAAGAAACAAGATGAAATATTTGATCTGAAAAACATAATAGTTGAAAGGAGTTAATCGGAGTAAAATAGTGCCACCACTATGGAAAACAGGATGGAGGTTTCTTAAAAATTAAAAATTACAAATAGATTGATGCAGCAATCTCACTTCTGGGTATATACCCAAGGGAATTAAAAACAGGGTCTAGGAAAGACATTTATACACCTATGTTTATGACATCATTATTTGTAATAGCCAAAAAGTGGAAACAACTTAAGGATCCATCAACAGATGAACAGATAAAATGTAATGTCTACAAACAATAGAATATCATTTACCCTTAAAAATTTACCTGTAGCATTGTAATAATTTTTGAAATCAGGGAGATTTAGACCTGTAACTTTGTTCTTCTTTTTCAAGATTGTGATGATTTTGGCTGTTTGGAGTCTTTTGAGATTCTATATGAATTTTAGTATACATTTTTCTATTTTCACACACCCAAAAAATGCTTCTGGGATTTTGATAAGGATTGCATTAAATCCAGAGGACATGTGCGTTTTTAAGGCCAATTCATCTTGATTCTAAAACTTCATAAATTATTACAAGACAGGACAATTATAATTCTATTTTGTTCTGAATATAGATGCAAGTATTAAAATTAGTAAAATTAAGATACTAAATGCTAAAAATAATATTAATTAATAAGTCAATGATATGAAAAAACATCATGATCAAGTAGAATACATTCCCCAAATATAAGAAATAATATTGGAATTGTTTTTCCACATTAATAAGCAATAAAACAGGAAACCAGTAGAAAATTAGCCAGACTATAAACAGGCAGTTTCAAGAAATGGAATCTCCAAAAAGCTAGAAAGCATACAAAGAGATGTTTAAGCACATAAGTAATCAGATAAATAAAAATTCCACAAAAATGAAGTATCATCCACCATTATGACAGAAAATTAGAAAGCTGGATGATGACAAGTGTTAGTAGAGATGTGACTATAGAATCCCATGCCCTACTTACAGATGTGTGGACTGGAGCCCATTCTGTACAGGACACTGGTAGCACTCATTCAAATTAAGTATGTGTATATACTGTGACCCAGTATATCCATTCCTGGGTATATAGCTGAAAGCAAGTCTCATATTTGCTGGAGTCCAGCTCCAGCAGGTCCAGGGGTCCCTAAAGGATGGATGGTGTCAGTGAGGGAGGGATGAGAGAGCCCCGAGAATCTTTCTGATCACCAGGCAGGCATCTCAGGCTCAATTTTATTTTATAATTAAGTGTTTGGGGGATGGTACAGAAATGGCGTTTGCCTCTGACAATGATTTCTGGTGACAAACTTCTTTGATATGTAAGAATTTCCCAGAACACAGATTTGTAGAAGACTCCTGCATAACCTTTATTAATAGTGACTGAGATAGGTAATTTGGATGCTTACCCTCTGGGGAAGGAAGGTATCTAGCATCCAAGACAATGTTTTTAGCATAAAAAGAGTGAAGTTTAGTTTGTGAGCAGGGGTCAATAACTTGTTTGTTTAAGAGGAAGCATTAAGAAAAACAGGTCTTTCAGGAAACACAGATGTTTGCTCCCATAATCACAAAAGAAAAAGTTCTTACAATAGGTTCCTTCACAGGGTGCAATCAGCATATTCAAGGCCAGAGTAAGTCACTCCAAATACTAATCACAAGATGCCTTGGAAGTCGGTGCTCCAAGCAGAAACAATTGGGTGGGAGGTGGATATCAGCCAATATCTGACCTGTAAGAGTCTGTGCAACTTACCTTAACCTCATAGGAAGTTCTTTTTCAACTTATGAGCTCAGAAATGGCTCCCAATACATATTGACTCATAAGGGGACAGGTGTGAGGATATATATGGTAGCATTGTTCAGAGTGATGTGGACTAGAAACCAATCTCTGTGTCCACCTAATGTGGTGCAATTAGAAAAAAAATATGCTATTAACATATAGCAACATGGATACATTAAAACACATTGCACGTTAAAAAAATGAAATGAAATTTCAGGCCTAATACAATTGTGGGAATTATAATACATTTAAATCACACATCAAAACATCATTATATATTTTATTAAAAACACCCAAAACCTTCAACAATGCATTAGTCAAACACATTAGAATGATTGCCCATGAGAAAGAGGAATGGGGTTGGGAATGGGAAAAACAAGAATACAAACCAATAAGTCAGACCAATGATGATTGTGTGCTGAGAATGTGCCTTACGTTTAACGCAACACCTTGCAACTCAGGACAACAGCAACAACAAAGTCACAAACAGAGGCAAAATAGAGGGCCTCCCACCCATGCTTTAGAATATTGATAAACAGATGGGCGCCTGGGTGGCTCAGTCGGTTAAGCCTCCGACTTCAGCTCAGGTCAGGATCTCGCCATTCAGAGTTGAGCCCTGCATCGGGCTCTCAGAGCCTGGAGCCCACTTCAGATTCTGTGTCTCCCCCCCACCCGCCCCCCTGCCTCTGCCCCTCCCCTCCTCTCTCCCTCTCTCTCTTTCTCTCTCTCAGAAATAAACATCAAAAAAAAATTTTTAAACTATCTTTTATCAAATTGTGTCATCTCTCAGACTGATCATCTCAATAGTCTCCTATTTTTCCTGCTTACCCTCTGATTCTCCAATCCCTTCCTAATCCTTAGACAAAGTGATCTTTTGAAGTGTACATGAGATCATGTTACTCCTCTATTAAGATCCTCTAAAAACTTGCCATTATTCTTACAATGATACTCAAATTTCTATTACGGTCTCAAGGCCCTCCAACTAAATATTTCAATATCCCCTCTACTTTTTACCACCTTCCAACCACACTGGTGCTTTTCAGACACCCCAGCCTCATTTATACAGCAACATTTTTGCACATCCTGTCCTTCTAATTGGAGCACTCTCCCTATGATCTTTGTCTTACCGATTCCTTCCTGTCTTCACGAGCCAAGTCCAAACCAGTCTCTTCAATGAGGTCTCCTGTGAGCACACTTTCTTTTTAATTTTTTAAATGTTTATTTATTTTTGAGAGAGAGAGATAGAATGTAAGTGGGAGGGGGACAGAGAGAGGGAGACATAGTCTGAAGCAGGCTCCAGGTTCTGAGCTGTCAGCACAGAGCCCTATGTGCAGCTTGAATTCATGAACCATGAGATCATGGCCCGACCCAAAGTCAGATACTTAACTGACTAAGCCACCCATGCACCCCTCCTGGGGACACACTTTCTAACGGGACTCCTCCCCCAAACACTTGCTTCGTATCACCTTATTTTATAATCTTCATAGTAATGATACTTATTGACTTTATCTTATAAATGTACTTGTTTGTTTTATATTTCCCACACTAAAACATAAGCTTGGGTTCTTTTTTTTTCTTTTCTTACTACTCTACCCATGGGGCCTAGAACAAGGCTCCCCACAAAGTATATACCGAGAAACACCTATTGTTCTGAATGAACAATGTAGCAATTAAAAATTTTTCCAATTTTTAAGGGCTCAGTTGAATTTGAACACACTTAGCAAAAGAAACAACGTGCATGCTAGAAAAGACTTAGGTGGGCCTATTTTTTGTGGGAGATACTGCTGAGCTTTCATGGTGATAAAGACAACACTAAAGTTTTGGTTTTCTCATCAATATAATAGAGATAGTGTCAGGAATAAAAGAGAACAAGGCATTTAAAACACAACACAAACACTGATTCCAATTAAAGCATTATTATTAATAGTAATAATAATAATAATACTCTCTCTAAGCTTTACATAGACTATCTATAGTTGGATATACACAGTCTATTAAATTTTCTTTCATCTATATTTTGTTATTCTTTGCTTATGTTCTCACGGGGTCATCTTTATGTGTATAATGCTGCAAGATCAGTCAAACCTTGTCCAGAACCTTATTTCTAGAGCCTCAAAAGATTTATGTTTAATGTAGCATTGACTGAGATGCACCAGTAATTCCCATTGAAAATAAAAGATCCCTTTTGTAACATTCTCCCTCTCTTATTCTGTGACAGCCTCTACTAACCATATTTTTGCTTCACATTCTTTTACCCTTAATCTCCTAGCAGCAAAAATGGTTTGTTCATGCTTGTTCATTTCATATAGTTTCTTTCCTTTAGATTTGCTCTTCTCTGGTTTCTATTCTTATATTTTTCTTGGTTTCTTGTCTTGTGAAATTGAAACAAACATAATCACTGCCTTCATGGTGAGAACATTATTTGTTAACAGATGGTAGGTTTTCAAAATCTGAATCATTTAAACTTGGAGACACTGAAAAAGGTAGTCAAAATTGGGCTCTGCCTAAGATGAAAAAGAAAGGTCATTTTTTTTTCCAAGATAAATTAAACTCTTATAAACAAAATTACTGACTGCTAGAGGCATTAAGGAAAACATATATAAAGGCATGGGAATTCATTTGTCTCTCTCCATTGGTTAATGGATTTTGAACATTAGTCATTAGGTTTCTCAGTTTTAATTAACTTAAGTAATTTATATAATGAAATTTCTGTACATGAAATATTCCTAATAAGCATTTCATCATCTATCCCAGAAGGACTTCAAATAAATTAGTTCACGTAGTTCAGCTATGCTTCAGATAGGAGGTAGTGGGAATTGGAAGCCCTGAGACACTGAACTGAGACAGCAAAGCAGGAAAATGCAGGGAGGGTCTAGTGGAAGTTCCTCTGATGGTTATGATTCACCAGGCAAAGGGCTAGACACTAAATGACCAGGTTTACAAAACATTTTGTTTATACTAAATCCATTTTTGTCACTGTACGGTTTTGCAACTTTGCTGAGTAATTATCCTCTAATTTTGTGTTGTTTAAACTAATTGTAAGATGCTTACAATCAGACACCATTTTTTCACTGTCTCATTAATCTTTATTATTATAAGAGTTATTATAATGCCTATGAAGACTCACCTTGAATGAAAGTTGTGGTTACCTGTAGCAAGGAACTGGAATGGGAGTCATTTCTACTTTTCCTGTATTTTTTACTGCATTTAAGTTTCAATTTTGAGTTAATTTTAGACCTATAGCAGGGTACTAAGAGTTCCTGAATGCTCTACATTTAGCTACCTGTAATGTTAACATCTTGCATGATGATACCACAACTATCAAAACTAAGATAACATTAGTTCAATACTATTAGATAGATTCCAGACTTTACTCAGATTTCACTTTTTTTTTTTTTTTTTTACTAATTCTGTTCCAAAATATAGTCTAGGATCCCACATTGTATTTAGTTGTCATGTCTCCTTAACCACCCCAAACTGTAACAGTTCTTCAGTTCTTTTATTGTCTTTAATGGCCTTGAATTTAAAAAGTATAGTCCACTTATTTTATAGACTGTCCTTCAATTTGGATTTGTCTAATATATTTCTCATGAATAGACACAGATTATGTATGTTTGGGAAGAATGCCACAGATAGAAGGTTTCCTTCTCATTGAATCTTATCAAAGGCACATGATGTCAGCGTCTCTTCTTACTGGTAATTTTTTACTTTAATTTCTTGATCATTGGAGTCTGTCAAGTTTCTCCACTATAAACCTACTATATTGTCCTTTGAAATTAATAAATATTTATTTTTTGACAATTTCTTTGAGAGTATGCAGCCCAAATTTACCCATCAATCTTAGCTTTCATTGGTAGATCTTGCTTGCATCAATTATTACTGTGATGTTCTGATGATGATTTTCTATTTCCCTCAATCTTTCCATATTTACTAACTAGAATTATTTCTCTGTAATGAAGAGTGGTCCCTTCTCTCCGTGTATGAATGTATGTATGCATGCTTTTGTTTAGAATGAGATGTATTCATTTATATCATATAAGTTCAAAGACAATTATCTTACTATTGGGTTCATATTTATTATTGTTATTATTATTATTTGCTCAAATTATGTCAACTTGGCCCCTGTGCCTTTTGATATATTTTCTTTTTTTCTATCTTTTTTTCTTCAACACTACCTTATTTTTTGGCACTACAATATGTTGTAGGTTCATCTCCTATTTTTTCTGCCCCGGCCCTGGAATCCACCTTTCCTCTAAGAAGTTTTTCCTTTTATTAGGCAGTTATTTATAGAAACAAATATCTGAGCATGAGAGGCATTGATTGCTACTGAGGTATCACTACTTCTAGGCTTTCTCGGTAAACAGAACTAATATATATGATATACATATCATATATATTATATCTGTATATGTATATATATGTATATATATATCTTATATGTAACCATGCAGAACATGGGTTCATTTATTTAGATTTATAATTAGTTCATACTGGCATCTCCTACTCTAATTCAACACCATTCTAGTCTTCCCTCCTTTATTATATATAATATTTTTCCATAATAGTTATATTTCTCTCATTTTCTAAAGTATATTTATTTATTTGATCAAACCTAGTAAGCATATAAAGTAGTTTCAAACTTGTTAACTCACATCTATCTGAGAACCCAATTTGCTAACTAGGATATAGTGTTTGTGTATGTTTGCATTTAGCCTTATTGTATCATATCAAAACATTATTAGAAAGCTTTGCTTTTTACTTATACATTTTTCTTTGTTTTCTGGTATAGCTCTAGGTAGAAAACCAATGTTTTATGTGTCGATAATTAATAAGCCGATACCAAACCCACTGACGGCTTTGGTCCACACTAACACAATACTAATGGTCTTAGTCTACAATTGTACACTTTATTTTATTTATTTATTTATTTATTTATTTATTTATTTATTTATTTATTTATTTCCAAGAGAGAGAGAGACAGCGTGAGCAGGGGAGGGTCAGAGAGAGAGGGAGTCACAGACTGAAACAGGCTCCAGGCTCCGAGCTGGCTGTCAGCACAGAGCCCGACGCGGGGCTCGAACCCACGAACTGCGAGATCATGACCTAAGCAAAAGTCGGACGCTTAACCGACTAAGCCACCCAGGCGCCCCTACAATTGTACACTTTAAAGAAGATCTGAAGTAGCTTCTCTTTTCTTCAGGGCCCTGAATGAATCTGAGTCTGTCACAGATTAGCTGTAAAAGATTCTCCTTCCCTTATATCCAAAAAATGCATTATTTTATTTAGAACAAGATTTGTCTGGCATGTGTTTAAATGAATAGAACAGTCAACTTTTTATTTATGGCAGTAGTTCTCAAAGTGTGGACCCTGGATCAAGAGATTAGTATTACCTGGACACTTGTTAGAACTACAAATTCTCAGGCCCCATACCAGACTTACTATATCAGAAACTTTGGAGGTAGATATCTTACATTCTGCATTTTAATAAATCTTCCAGGGATTTCTGATGCATGCTGAAGTCTAAGAAACTTTGGTCTACCCCATTGTCCAATTGCCTTAGGATACTTTGGGCCAATGAGGATTCGAGATCAGTTTAGAACTAGAGTCAATTCCTGATCCTTATGGCTCATTACTATCTAGACAAGAACAGATATAAACCTACATATCCTTTTGGAGAAGAGCAATTCAAAGCGTCTTTAAAACTTGATGCAAAATCACAGAATCTCTCAGTGGTAGTTGTGTAGATTTGTGCTTCTTAGATTAAAGTTCGCAGGAATCACCTATGGGTCCTGCCAAAAGCTGATTCTGATTCACTAGGGTTTGAGATGGGGCCTGAGGCTCTTCTATCCAACAACCTTCCATGTGATGTCAATGCTGTGGGTCTCTTTGTGTCCCCCTTCCGGTATTTTAATCTCCCAGTGTATCTTCAGAAATTAGGCAAATGGGATGATATCCTTGATACCCTCAGCTTGTTTTATCATTATTTATTGCTCCTGTCATGTCACAGCTCACATCCACATTTTTCAAAATTCTGGTTTCACATTTATCTTTGGACTATAAACTCAAGAGTCAGATAAAATGTTATAGAACATTGAAAGTATATCAAAATTACATGAAAGCACTCAAAGTTATTCTACTTAGAACTACCAAGGGTGATCAGTGGGGTGAGATTTTAATGTAAAATTTCTGAAAGGTATTCTCCTACTTAGAAATTTATGTTGAAAGATAACAGGCACTGGTAGGCAGGCCAGAAACATCTATAAGAACAAAGATTTATAGTGTTAACTCCTCCCAAACCAAGCATTACCCAGAAGTAATAGACACACTGTTACAAATGCATCAGAAAACAAATTGGACATAGTTATTTGGAAGTTACATGGTTATATTGGTAAAATATGACTTGATATTCAATACCAAATTCTGATTAACTTTCAGCAGTATATTCCTAATAATCTCCATTCCATCCAGCCTTGATCATGCATTCCTTTGTGTAACACTGTACATCAGAATTCACCTCCAACTATAATAAACACACTGTGAGCTCCAGGTATGGCCCACAGACCAGCATCAGCAGCTGCAAACCTGTTAGAAATGCAGAATCTCACATTCTACCCTATACCAACAGACTTAAAATTTGAATGTTAATAAAATTTCTCAGGAAATTACAATGTCTATTACAATATGAAAAGCACTGCTTAAGGAGAATAGGAGAGTGACTTACTCATTTTAATATCCTCACCTCAGAGTTTCACAAAGAGTAGGCCCCTTCAGAACAACTCTTGAATAGTGTGAAATGAGTTGACTAGTATCATTTAAGTTTCTATAAATGATTAAATCTGTTTAAAGAGAATGGCAAAGTCTAAGATAGGGATCAGGTCATCAAACTAATAGGAGTACTAATGAGGCAACACAAGCAAATTCAAATACAATTTTCTGAAAACTCTGTGAAAAGCTGTCTGTGCTGACAGCTCAGAGCTTGGAGCCTGCTTCAGATTCTGTGTCTCTGTCTCTTTCTGCCTCTCCCCTGCTCATTTACTCTCAAAAAATAAATAAACATTAAAAAATGTTTTTTAATTCTGTGGAGGGCAAAATAACACAACCACAACATGTGAATCATGAATTTTCAAACTCTGCTTTGCAATTGACCCTATCATATGTGATGAGTAAGCAATAACAATTTACAACAATAACAGCTAATAGCCCAAAGATATTTGCAAAATCTAACATGTTCTTTTAACAGAATGACATGAGATCACAATTTTTTAATGTTTATTTTTGAGAGAGAGAGAGAGAGAAAGAGAAAGTATGGCAAGAGCAGAGAGAGGGGAGAACAGAGGATCCGAAGCGAACTCCACGTGCTGACAGCAGAGAGCCATATAGATGCAGGGCTTGAACTCAGGAACTGTGAGATCATGACCTGAGCCAAAGTCAGACTCTTCACGGAACAAGCTACCCAGGTGCCCCAAGATCAAACTATTTTTAAAATACTGATTGTAACCATAATGTTTACAGAAATGTGTTGGGAATTCACTATGTTTTACAGGAATCTTTTCAATAACTTTTACAGTCATATTATGAAGTAGGCACCACTGTCCTTATTTTACAGACAGAAAAACAGATTTATAGAAGCTCATTATTTAAGAGCAACTACCTGAACTTCTACCGATCTCAGGCTCAGTTCTTAATTACAACAACATGCAGATGTTAGCTGAGAAAACACTACACTTTTTAAAATACACGTGCATCCAGAGGAAAGAACATGAACTCTGACATGCAACAAGCCTCCTTACCAATCCTAACTTATATGCAATTTCTTCAACTGTCTCAATTTCTTCAACGAGGGCAAATAACACATACCTACCTATAGAGTCTTTGCCAAGATTAATCACTTGTAATAGATTCTAAATTTGGGAAAACTATTGTTATTTTCTGTTATTAATATCATAGCAAATAGCTGTACCTCAAGACTGTACCTTCAAGTCAAAGTTAAAGGCCATGGCGTGAAAAATTTTGAGAGGGCTAATGTGATGAGAAATGAGAAATCCAGCCAAATGGAGGACTTGTGTGTATAATTGCTCATTTCCACCTGCAGTAACATAAGAAAGGAAAAGCAATGAACTAATAAGTAGACTCAACTGCTGTTTATAACCCAAAATCATTTCAGCAAACAACATTTTCCTTCAGCTGAATCCTCCGCTCACCTTCACCCCCACTCATAACTACTCACAATACCATATTTTTCAGAAGGATGTATTTCATAAAAAGTAATATAAGCCATATTTATAGTGATTTGGTACTTATCAAAAACAAACTTTGATGAATTAATATATTACCCTTTTTGTTCTAAAGTATGCATTTGGAAAAGCCAGGGCTACTCCCATAGAGCTAAATAGAGAACTATAAAATTGGTGACTGTTTTCACCCTTGAGTTGTTTAATATATTATACATTAAAAACTTTTCAAGTCAAAGGATGCAATACTTAGGACTCAGCAAGCATGCCAAATTATTTGTTGGTTTGTTTAGCTGCCCTTTAGACATACTGTTCAGATGTATAATGTATTAAAAGAAAAAAGAACAGAAAGTAGACAACTTGGTAATATTAATTGTCAGCTGAGCCAGGAAGCTCAGTTGAATGCTGGTATTTTGTTCTAGGATCTGTATGCCTATAGAAAGTATATGAGAATGGGAAATGAAGGCAGAATAGGAAAAGTCAGTGGTGACAAAAACTACCCAGCAAAGAAAGAGAAAATAAATCTAACGTTATTTTTTTTTTCTTTTCTCACTGGAAAATATAGAGTCTTTTTTAATAGGGTTGTGTGAACCAGACTAACACTATCTTGGACAAATGTGCTATGATGACCACCCTGTGACTTGAAGCCTTCTGGAGCACAGTCCTCCCCACCAAATCTTTCTGTGTTTAACCACACTCTTAAGTGTCCTCCTGGGGCATAATATCCTTTATCTGCCCTGGAGCTTCTGTTAAGCTTCTCAAACATTTCCCCCAGAGGGTACCTCTAGCAGCAAGGGCTATAAAAGCAGGTATTAGAGAGGTGGGGGTTGCGGACATTTATTCATCTGGAAACCACCCAAGACACTCTCCTGTTCATGAGTTCTCTTAATAAACTATTTTTTGTCAAGTTGGACTTGCCAGACTTTTCCATCTTACAGTTCCTTTGGCCTTTGGAGATAGTTTTTGCATAGAGCCTCCTTTCATGGAAAAATGGTCAACTTAAGTCAGACTACCTGAGTTCAGTGCCAGATCCCTTTACTTTCTAGCTGTGTGACCTGTCCAGGAAAGTCAGATTCCTCATCTACAAAATGAGGCTTACTAATACCTACTTCAATAGGGCTTAGCTGTGTAAATGATAATTCTTCAAAGAAGCCTTTCTGATTCCCTTGATGAAAATAGCACTTGAGCATTACTCTCTACTCTGTCTTAGTTTTTTCTTCATTACCTGACACTTAACCATTACCTGATTCTACATTAAATAAACAATATTTGTTTTTATTATTCTATCTTTCTGTCTCATTTGCTCAAATGCAAGCCAAATGAGGGTAGAAATATTTTTCCTCACTGCTATGTGCTCAGCCCTACCAAATGGTCTGGCACATAATAAGCACACAATGAATTTCATAATTAATTGTTATTGAAGACAAATGGATTTATTGTCAAGATATTTGCCTATTGTTTACAAATCACAAAATACTTGTTCATTCATTAGAAAAAAATTGTCTTTCTCCCCAAAAATTTAATTCATCACTTTAGATTAATGAAGAATTTTTAAAAGCTATCAACTTTTAGACAATCGAATTTGTTATGAGGTAATTTTCCTCTCTTACCTGCATGTGATTTTTATTTTAGCAGTAAACATTTCTAAGGGGCATTAATGGAACTGTTTCAAACAAAATACCAAAGACAGCCTTCCCCAAGTTTTAGGTGAGGTTCATTTGGTTATAAGCAATAATGAAAACCTATGATGGTTTATCTAAGAATAAAGATAAAGGAGTGTAGGCTGTTCATTGGAAAGAGACTGGAATATCCCAGGATCCTAATAATAGCTGCCATTGTAATAGCAGATAATGCATTAAGGTGTCCTTTATGTTCCAGACACCATTCTAAGTCCTTTACAAAATTACCTTATTGCATTCTTCCATGCAATAAGCTCTGTGAGGTATTACAGCTATAATATGTCTCTGATAGATCAATAAACTGTTATATAAGCTTCCCAAGGTCACACACAAGTTAGTAAGTGACAGATCTAGGATTCCAACCTAGACAGCCTGACTCATGGCCCTTATCCACTCTGCCATACTACATCCCAGATGTTCATGAATAGTGCATGTCCAGGCTTCAGGAAGGGCATGTACTTAAGTAACTCTAGGGATCTCATGTTAGTTCTAGGGTCCTGACATGAAGATGACTCACTCTAGTGATTGTCAGTTTCAAATTCTTAGGAAAAAACAATAATTGGCTTAGATGTCTGTCTTGCATTAATAATAAATGATGGTCATTGGTATATGAAATATAGACATGGCATTTCAAGATTAACTCTTGTGGTGTGAAACCTCCCTGAGACAAAAGCTAATTATCATAAGCTCCAAGAATTATTGAATATATAGGGGGTAAAATATTAGAGATGTAGTCCATAGCTTTAGACATGTAGAAACATTAATAAGCAGAGAAGAAAAATAAATTTTGTTTAATTTGTGTGGCAACCTCAACTGCTATACATTATTATTCCTATTTGATAGATTTGAAAACTGAGAGCAGATATGTTAATTCATGCCCAAATCTAAAGAGCTGGTAAGTAACAAATCCAGGCTTTTACATATAGCTATTGGCTCCAAAGTCCATGCTTTCTCTACTACACTATAATCCTTCTTTTTTGGTTGGCTAAAAATTGACTCACAAGGAAGAGAAAAGGAGCATAACGATGGGGCATCTATAAGAAAATTTTAGTAATCTTTCTTTGTGCCCTATAATGATAATATGCAGAAGGTATGTAACAATTTTAAGAGCTTTTTTCATCTGTCTAAAGAATTCAAGATACTATTCAGAAAGAAAATTATAAATTTCAAAGCTCTATATTAATTTCATTCAAGACCACTTGATAACTCTATATCCACTTAATAAAGAAGTAAGAACTGAATCAAGATATTATGCAAGAAGAAAGATATGAAAAGGTATTGAAACAAATGATTAGTGGAGAAACTCAAGAGACCATATAACACATACTGTTCACAAATGGTATTTCTATTTGAGATATGGACATGATAGATCTTCACTGCTAAACATGGCTGTATCAAAATCTTGTTGATTCCTAATTTGAAAGAGGAGCATAATCTATTAAGAAACTTGTTTTAATGAGAGCTAGTTGGGGGGAGGAATTAATTACTTTCCTCTCCCTCAACGTATTAAAGCAATTAAAGATAGACATTAGAAAAAGATAAGGATCAAACTCCCAGCTGTATTGCCAGTGGAATGAATCACATATAACAAATTCAACCTGAGGTGGAAAATGGCCTCTCTAACTCCTAGCACTTTACTTGAAATTATTCAACCAATCCCAGGCATGCCCTCAACCCCTCCCCCCCCCAAAACATCTGCAAAGAAAATCTATACATGGCGTTCACGAGAAAAAAACAGCTTCCTTGTGCTGCCTGCTGACAACGACATTTCCCATTTCCCACTGATAAAATTATCAAGAGCTCCTTCCACCAGCAGATAATGCATTAAGGAGGCGCTAGATGGTTTTATCATCACTCCATACATGGTTGGTTCTAGGTGAAGAGAAGTTATTAACTTATGTCCCATGGAGATAATTCAATAATATTTTTATCTGCTTACCCAGCCAGCCAACAGGTCATCTGTCCACATCTATCCATGTATCCATGCAACTACAGATATATCTATAAATCTCTAAATTATGTATCTAGTAACCTGTCTATCCATTCATCATAAAAAGAACTCTCTAGTCCTAAAAACGATGCATAGATGATTTTATGTACCAAACGTATTTTCAGAGGTACAACTATTATGACCAAATATTAAAAATACTAACTAGAAAGATGTGCGTGGATAGAAATATAGTAAGTCAACATTTTAGACCTAGATTTAAGGGCCTTCAAGCCTCAATTTGCTGAATATAAAATCTACGTTGCAGTCATTTAGAACAGGTGTAAATTATTCTAGGTACTATGCCTTTCAAATGTTTAGTAATTTACAAGTTTCATTTAGAAGTGGAAATCATTCACCCTAGGAAGAAGGAAGTGCATGACAAAGTAATTAGTATGAAATTGACCTCCTAAGGTCCCTGACTCCTTTCAAAGGAGTATTTTTAATATCACACTAAATAATAAGCATAGCGCATTACAAATTTAAAAATATGTGAAGCACTAATTAGGTAGGATAGATGCTACTCACTAGGACTTACTGAAATGCATGTATTGAACAGACAAGAGGCTATAAGCATTTGAAGCTTCATTCTAAAGACCAAAGCCGAGGGTCTCCTAAATTCATAGAATACCTCACAATTTTCCTTAAACTGGGCATCAAGTATAGATGTAGGGCAAAGGTGCTTAAAGAGAAATAATTAGACTTGTATTATGGTTATTGTTGTTTATGATATACTCAAGTCTTTCTCTGTAGCAATTCATTTTCTCTCTCTCCTTCCCAGTCGTCCCCATCAGAAAGTTTCTTTGTTGAATCTATAACATTCAAGATTTTTTTTGGACTCTCCAAATGTTTTCATAAGACTGACGGGGGAAATCCTTGTTTTTCTTGCTCTGCAGTAAACAAAAGAGCAGAAATTCTAAATTTTTGTAAACCACCCACCTGTGTGACAGTATAGCTATATTCCAGGCTCTTTCAGACACATGTGGTCAGGAATTTACCACCCCATAAGCACCGCAATATGGGCGGAGAAAAACTAGTGTTTTTTGCAAATCTGAATAAGTTCTGGAGATCTGATATACAACATTATGCCTAAAGGTAACAATGCTGTATTTATTATACACTTAAAAATCTCTTGAGGATAGATTTCATGTTAAATGCTCTTACTAAGTTAAATAATAATAATAACATGCTATATATCACTTCTAGGATGGTGCTTCTTAGCCAAGGATGGTTTCAAATTTCTCTGAGAAATCGTTTTAAAGTACAAAGCATATATGCCCAAGGATATCCGGACTTCAGTTTATAAATCTGAGGTTGAGGAAAAGCTATGCTTAATTTGGAAAAAGCTACCGAGGAAGATCACCATTCTTACCTCTAGCCAGAAGTCACTCTTCCATAAAGCACAAAATTCACCCCTGAAATAAAAGCAGAACTTCAGCGAGACGCATATAGGACTATGTTTATTGTGGCTGTCTTCCTCTCCATATTCTTTGACCATAAGGTATGCCATTGATTTTGTTTGAGTAAACTCTTTAGTGTCCCTTATTTGCTTAACTTCCAGGCTTTGTTGTTCTGTTCTTTAGTTAGAGATACTTTCAGTATCATTTCCAAAATGCAAGTTGGTCCTTCCTGCTGAGCCTTCTAAGAAGAATGCATTTTTGAAGACAGATCTTTAAATGAGTATATTCAAGACCTGGGATTGGCTTGCTTTTACCTGCCTCCATTTGCTGCTGTTCCCTAGATAGAATGACCTGTGTCACTTCCAATGAGATCCATATGCCCCGAGGGCATTTTCTCCTTCCACCCCATCCTTTAAGGTTGCAAAGTAGAATTCATGATTCTTAAATGTTTGTGAAAGGAGTGCCATTTGGTGTGGAATCCTTTTGCATTATGCTAGACTCTCTCACTGAAGCATGGATAGCTTCCCTGCCTTCATCCACTAAATGTCACTTGTCAGTATAAAAATAAAAATATCTCCACCTATTTTTAAAGCTATTGAATGGGGGGGGCGCCCGGGGGGCTTAGTCGGTTAAGCGTCCGACTTTCGCTTAGGTCATGATCTCGCGGTTCGTGGGTTCGAGCCCCGCGTCGGGCTCTGTGCTTACTGCCAGCTCAGAGCCTGGAGCCTGTTTCAGAGTCTGTGTCTCCCTCTCTCTCTGACCCTCCCCTGCTCACGCTGTCTCTCTCTATCCTAGAAATTTAAAAAAAAAAAGCTATTGAATGGGACAACATCACTCAAATTCAGAGCCATTTCCCATGAATCTAAGGGACTCAGATACTCCCTAAAACTGTCTTCATATTACCCCAAAGGGCACTGAGATATCCACTGGAACTAGATTCCACAGAGTTCTGGGTACTATTAAATATATCTGATATTTGAATTAGTAATAAAAATAGGTAAGTCAGACAATAATTTTTTAAGCTGAAAAAATTACGCAACACAGAAATTAGAAGGAAATAAACCACCAAGTCTAAAAACAACCTATTTTTGAAACACCTGTTAGAAAGTACGGAAACATTTAACTATTATGTATCATACCCATGCACTCCTGATAGCCTGTGTATTATATTCTCCATGTTCTCAAAGCTTTGCCTGGGTGGTTATCACAGCTCTGCTTCAAGCAATTCTTCAATTTCTATGTTGTAATTTCAGTGTGAAACTCCTGACAGAGAATGTAATTAAGTGACTGATGCAGCCTTCTGAGTTGGCTATATCACAGGCAGCAAGTCGGAATGAGAGACTGTTTCTTTATCCCAAGAGGAAAAGACAACAGAACACTGGGATCGTTGCCATTCCATGAGAGAGAGACCATTTGGCATTATTTAAATTGCTCCTGGTATCACCTTGAAGTGCCAGGAGCAGAACTGATACGAGAATAAGGACAGTCTTATTTCTGCTTCTCAAAACTTGGGCAAGTCATTGAACATCAACTCAACTGCTACAACACTGTTTTGCATTTTTAAATTATCACCCCTGCCCACTGAAGGAGACTTTTCAGAGATTTTTCCAGGCTCCACCTCCTACCACCTTAATCAGACTCTCTATAACTAAGGACTGGGCAGGTACTTTTCTCAGAGTTCTGTAGGGGGTTCTGATTTCTATCCCTGGTTCAGAAAGACTATATTCTAGGACAGTGTTACTCAAACTTCACATGTGTCAGAATCACCTAGAAGCTTCGATAGGTTAAAAATTACGGGCCATCTAAAGATTCTGATTCTGTGGTCTAGACTAGGGTCCAAGAATTTTCATTCCTGAAAAGTTCCCAGGTAATATTGATATTGCTTGTCATGGGGCCACACTTCCAAGAGCATTGTTCTGACCTATTAGAACTCAAAATGTGTCCCCGGGCAATGTGATAGAAAGATATTATCTAGGAGACTGTTAAAATGTAGAATCATAAGCCTTACCCCAAACTAAGTAAATTAGAATTCACTTTTTAACAAGATCCCCAAGTAATTCATAGGTGCACTAAAATTTGAGAAGAATTGGCCAAAGTTTTCTTGAAATTTCTATGATTTGAATTTTGATAACCAGCTGTTTGGCCTGCTCAGTTATGGCATATATTTTATCAACATGTTACAAAAGCAACAATTAACTTTACTTTTTAAAGCACTTAAAATCAAAATCAACTTCTACTAAAATACCATTAAATATGTCCATCTTTTTACTTGTAACTACCATCTTTTCCTGATCTGATATTTGAACATAATTTAGTTTTATCTTGAAGTTCTTAAAAACTGTTTCTTTCACAACTTGGCATTTGGCACACACAAGATTTTGCTTAAATGACTCATTCATTCACGTTGCTCCTTCTGTGCCTTAGAGCGCACTTATATTTTCTGCTGCCTCTCCTATCTTTTCCCCATCTACTTCCTGCTAGGGTGTTTAGGGAGATTAGTTTATAAAAGTAGTATATATAAGATATTACCAAGAAACCCTCCTACAGAAAATATTTCATAACAAAACAAAGAGTTCTCTTTCTTCTGCCTTCTACCTCCTACCTTAAGAACATAATTTTATAAACTTCCTTAAAAACAGGTGTATATAGTGCTGTGCAAAACTTCAAGTTTCCTGTTTTCTCTAACTAGCTATCACTCTTAGTGAAGTTCTTAGAGTACTTGTACTTTTGGCATTGGATATCAGTGGAATTTAACAGCCAGAAATACATATAATTGTTTAGTAAATTTATAACCAAAGTTCCTATCCCTTCTCCTCCAATATCATTTTTGAGCATTTTGTCTCTGGCAGAGCTGGAGATGAGCTCAGGATGAGTAAAGAACTTGCATAGCCTGGAAAGAAAGGGTCTTCTTAAAATCTGTATCCTAGATTTCTCACTTACCTCACCCCTTATCCTGTCCTGATTTCCTGTGTTAGTTATCTGTTTCTGTGTAACAAATTATCCTAAATCTTAATGGTTTAAAACAACCAACATTTCTTACTACATAGGTTTTGTGGATCAGGAATCCAAATGCAGCTTAATTGAGTCCTTCATCTCAAGGTCTTTTATCAGACTGGGATCAATGTGTCAGCCAGGAACTGTAGTCACCTCAAGGCTTGACAAGGAGACAGTGTACTCTCAGTCTCATTCACATGGTTGTTGGCAGGATTTGGTTCTTAATGGGCTGATGATCTGAGGGCTTCAGTTCCTTGCTGTCTATCAGCAGAAGACCTCCCTTAGTTCTTTGTTATGTGAGGCTCTCCACACAGAAGCTTACAACATGATAGCTTTCCTCATCAGAGAGAGAGAGAGAGAGACCAATATATTAACAATGATATCTTACCACTTTTATCATGTTCTATTCATTAGAAGCAAGTCATGGGAGTCAGTATGCACTCAAAGGGAGGGGATTGCATTAGAATGTGAATATCAGGAGTTGGGGATCATTAGGTATCATTTCAGAAGGCTTCTCACCAACTCTCTCTTATTCCTTTGAAAATCACGTCTTGTTCTTTTTCGTCTACTTCATTACTCCTTCTTCCCCTCTTCTTCCTATTCCTTCTCTTCTTCCTACCTTCCTTTTTCTTCTTCTCTTCTTCTATTATAACATTTGTTATCATGCTTGGCAAAATGGAATACACTGGTGCTTATTGGTAAATGAATTGATTTAGAGTTTTATTATTTTGCTATTTTTTGAAAGATTTTTTTGTCTTTTTTTATTTATTTTTTCATCAGGGTAATTTATTTTTTCATCTTTAATCCCCATCCCCCCCATTCCCCCTCTAGTAACCATCTGTTTGTTCTCTGTAGTAAAGAATCTGTTTCTTGGTCTCTCTCTCTCTCTCTCTCTCTCTCTCTCTCTGTCTCTTTCCCTTTGATCATTTGCTTTGTCTCTTAAATTCCACATATGAGTGAAATCAGATGATATTTGTCTTTTTATGACAATATCACTTATTTCACTTTGCATAATAACTCTCTAGCTCCATCCAAAGCATTGCAAATGGTGACATTTCATTCTCTTTATGGCTGAATACTATTCCATTGTGTGTGTGTGTGTGTGTGTGTGTGTGTGTGTGTGTACCACTTCTTTATCCATTCATCTATCAGTGGACACTTGGGCTGCTTCTATAGCTTGGTTATTGTAAATAATGCTGCTATAGACATCAGGTGCAAGTATCCTTTGAATTAGTGTTTTTGATTGAATTAGTATATTTAATTTGAAAGATTTTTAAGTTATCTAATATTTTCTAAAAAGTAGGAAAGCAGACCCTAGAATCTGGGAGCTGACCTGGCATTACCAGATAGACCCTGGTAATACTAGGAGATGACCTGGGACTCAGATATAGCCCTCAATATTCTTCTGTTGAATGTAAACATCATCACTGAAGGCCACTCAGCAACTCTAATGAAGCAAAACAAAAGAGACTGTTGTCCAAATGACCAAAATGATGGTTCATACCTCTATTCTGGCTGATTATGAGTGACTGTGACTTTATTACCAGTTACAGCATCAGCATGCTTTGTTTTCTCATTTTCCAAGTAAGAGTTATGAAGATGCCTGATGGCAGAATTACCTAACTTCCTAAAGCATCCCATCCAGTACAAAGCCTTTCTTCCTTGAACCCTCTTTAAAATCACCTAAGCTAAGCCCAAGTCCTGCAATAAACTCTTTCTAACACACACTAATGGGGACATTCCATGGTTCTCCAGGTGCACTTTCACTCTCATGGTGATGGATCACAAAACTAACTTTCTTCAGCTACAGGTTGTCTGTAGCTATACAGCATTGGTCATTACAGTCATTCATCTTAAAAGTGATATGAGTCAACTATCATGAACTATTTGGGAGGGATGTGTTTGCTATTTATATAACAGCTTTTGCATCTTTCATTACTTTTTTCAAAACTTGATTTATGAAAAGAAAGATAGTTGTGTTCTATTTCACCGGCTATAAATTGCATGAAATTTCTGATGAAGGGTCATCTGGTTCCAAACAGCTATTAAGCCAATACTATATCCAGAGAGAAAAAAACTAGACTCATTCTATTTTGATTCTTACCCTTTCACTTATTCCTTTCCTCAAGTACAAAATACATAAAATTAAAAACAGTGCTGATTGGCTAGCAAAAACTGAAATATACCTTTCTAGGAAGTCAACACAATATTGTTCTACTACTGAAAGTTTGGCATATTTTCTCCAAAAGCACCCTGCCTATGGGATGACCCCTGAGTAAGCACGAAATAGCCACTTTGGAGTTTAATTTCCCCAGGCTTCAAGTCTATCCATTATAGGATGTTTAGCATTTACAGAGGCATGTTACCTCCTTTGTAGTTCCAGATTATTTTTGAATGAAAAACTTGCATAAAAAGCTAAATGCTATTAAACTAAATTCCATACCTATAATTAAATTTTTCTGATCTTTAGATCAGTCATATGTAAAGAAATAAAAGTGGCATAACAAAGTACTTACATTGATGCAAAGCAGCCAGTTTCTATTAATGGTGGATTGAGTATAAATTAACCTCACCATCTTTAGGCATATGGATAATTAAAGAATATATAATAATGCCATTGTTTGAGAACACCTCTAATTTAGTCATTTAGGCATTAAATTGTTAGACATTTAAAAAAGATTATTGTTGAGTAATCAGCCAGAATAAAATAGGTGATTCTGGCTACTTGTCTTAGTAATATAGGTGAATTGGATCTATGACTCAATCATTTTATAGCTGCTCAGCCATTATAAATGTACTTTTTATTAAATTTATTCTAAATGCTAAAGTCTTTGACGGTAAATAGAATGAGTATATACCTTGTAACTACTGTTGGGAGCTGCACTGGCCTTGCTGGAGGACAGTCACAGCGAGGAAATGGTAGTGTTTGCACAGCTCTTGCCATGAGAAACGACAACTGGTATCTCCTTCTGCTACTACTGGCTCATGTTGGAAATGAGGCTGCTGGTATTGACCAGGCCTCACAATATTCCAGGTCAGACAGATATTCCCCACACAGATTGCTCGTAAGGAAAGACATGTCTCTGCCTTCCAAAGAGACTTTAGATGAAAACATTGTGGATGATTGTTAAAAGGCTCTTCCTAAGGGCCTTGCAGATCCAAGACTTACATAATAAAGGGGGCTTGAGTCTAGCCCTGAGACAAAGAGCCTAATTTAGAGTCAAGGGTAGATATCCACCCCCACCCAACTGTTTCTGCTAGGAGTACTGGCCGCCCCCCACCCCAAGACATTTGTTATGAAGTATTTGGAGTGACTTATTCTGGCCTTGAATATGCTGATTGCTCCCTGTGGAGGAACCTATTGAGGAACTTCTTCTTTTGTGATTATGGGAGCAGAGGTATCTCCTGAAAGACCTGTTTGACCCCTGCTCACAGAGAAGTAACCTCACCCTTTTGTGCTAAAAACATTGTCTGGTATGCTAAAGATACCTTCTTCCCATAGGATAAGCATCTAAATCTCCTATCTTACTATTGATAAAGGTTATGCAGGAGTCTTCTACAAATCTATGCTCCAGGAAATTCTTACATATTAAAGAAGTTTGTTATCAGAAATCATTGTCTAAGGCAAATGCCACTTCTGTGCCAACCCCAAACACTTATAAAATAAAAAGTTGAGCCCCAGTGAGAGCAGAGATGCCTGCCTGGTGACCAGACTCTCGGGCCTCTCTCACCCCTCCCTTGCCGACACTGTCCATCCTTCAGGGACCCCTGTACCCTGGCCAGAGCCAGTCTCTGACAAACTACTTCTTGTGTTTTCTTTTTCTTTTTGAGTGAGAAGTGGATAAGAAGCAATAGAAAAATAAAATAGGGAAAAAGAAGAACAAGAGCAACATAAACCTTCAGTATACAATAACAAGCACCTTTCTGTACAGAGACAATAGTGATATTTTTTAAAGACCTGTAATTTTTTAGGTAAGGGAGTGGGAGTTGCTTGCCTTTTGTTTTATTTTCTGTTTTTGTTTTTCAAACTCTGGACATGGCTTTATCTTCCTTGGACCATAGTATTAAAAGATTAAATCACCCTGTAAAACATTAATCAAAATGAATGATCAAAGGTGTTGGCCATATTGTTTCAGGGCATATGGCAGCTGGCAGAGGACAAGGCAAATTAAATTTGTTTGCTACATTTTAAGAAGAATGCTTTCCAAAATGTTCTAATTGAAAGTAACCATGTTTCCACAGACCAGGATTTGAAAATAGAAGAGGAATAAAAGATCTCTAAAACATAAATCTGATACAGGTTGGTAAGTGATATCAGTGAAGAAAGAAGATGTGATATCTTGAAAATCAGCAATAAGGTGGCTCTAGCAAGACAAATTTAATAAAAGTTGAAAAAAGTAAATGAAGAAAAAGGCACATAATTTAAGATGAATATAGGAGAGGCACAGATGTCTCAGAATAGTTTCTAGAAATAGAAATCCTAAAATAACCCAAAGCCTATGAAAAAAGGTAAAGGCAAGAAAATGGTATTTTTTCCCTTTATGTTTGGATACATAAGAAAAGAAAGAGGCTCAGCCATTGCCCAGCACAAATAAGGTGACATGATGAATGACAAAATGGGAACCTTCTCAAATTTTGTTTTTATTATCTTCTCTATGTATGCTTAAACAGATAATCTTCAGACAAAAAGTTTAGAATGAACTTCGGAATAAGAGGAAAGATCCTGAAAATAAGTAGCAGGACCTCTTAGTATTCCCATAACTAGTGATAAATCCTAAAACAAGTCTTTGGCAATGTATTTCATCATTTCATGTGGTGCCTTATATTTAAAATATTTTTCCTAATAATTTAATGCTGGTAGTTTTATTACCCAAAGCAAAAATAGTTCTGTATTATAATCACATCCCAGGGCTAGTTGCATACATCTACTGTGATTATGTAATTTATCAATTTAAGGATATTCCCAGTCCATGATATTAGTTATTGTTATTTTTTTTTAATCTGAAAAACTATTTGCTATTCTGCCTTTTATTGTAACTGGTAATTATCTAGTGAATCTACTTCAGTCTTCATATAGATCAGTTGTATGAGACAGTATAATCCACATATACCTTCTCTTAAATAAATATAGTCCAAGTGGAACATCATGTTTGGGTTTTAATATATAATAATACTTTAGTAGACTGAATCAAGTTTACTCTTGTTATAGTTTTGGTTCCTGAGCAAGGGAATGAAAATAAGGCTGTAAGAAGCAAAGAATGCAAAGAAGCAAAGAATGCTTGATTATCTACAATGATGACAGGTGGGTGGGAAAGGTGGGTAGCCTGAAGTGGGGGATGGGGAAAGACCATAACCAGGGTCATGAGAAAAGTGAGGAATGTTTGCAGAGTCTGCTGGTGAGCAAGGGTAGGACAGACACCCACTGCAGGAGGTATTGTCAGAAAGGTAAAGAAAAGCCAACTAAGGATGTGATGAAGGAGCCCAGTGGAAGTAGCCTCATGAAGTGGCTAACCTAAGTAGAGCTTGTGATAGAACTCCAGGCAAAGAATACATGGCTTCAAATCCAGCTCAGACAATCTTCTAAAAGATGGAGGAATATCATCTTCAGTGACACAGACATGAAATGTGGATGTATAATTTTCTGTAAATGAGGATGAGAGAATTCCAGGATGGTCATTATTAAAGCCACCTTGTGTTGCTAGACATTGTCTTCCTCACTGTGGCCTTTCTGAGAGCAGGGTTTGGCAGTCTTCATCACTACATGACACAAAGTGTCCCTCATAGAATGGGTATCAAGTATGTATGGGATTGAATCTTTTTTTTTTTTAAGTTTATTATTTATTTTGGGAGGGGGGCAGAGGGAGAGAGACAGGGGAAGAGCAAGAATCCCAAGCAGGCTCCATGTCCAGCATGGATCCTAACATGGGCTTGATCCCACAAACTGTGAGATCATGACCTGAGCTAAAATCAAGAGTCAGACATTCAACTGACTGAGCCACCCAAGCACCCAGGGATTGAATCTTAAATATAATTTGGCAAAAATAGAAAATTTTGGAAATACAGAATGTCTAAACAAGAGAAAGAAACTCACCCTTGAACCTTTCTATGCAGTGGTAAATTTAGTTAAATTTTACATTTTTCAACAGCTTGGGGAATTGCAGACAACAGTAAATACATTTCACCAAATATATTGTTAACATTTATTAGCCATTTAGTCTTTTTATAAAGCATGAATTTAATACAATGACTAAATATTAGATCATAAATTAATAACAGTAATAACAATAGCAGTATTATAAGTGACAGTTGTAGTTGCAGAAACAATAATGGTAGTAAAAGCATCAGTTGACAACAAATCCAAATATATTGCATGCTTATGGTTTGCAATGCAAACTCCTTATGTACTATATATATTATCTTATTATAATCCTCTAAATGACACTATAATATGGGTACTATTTGTCATCCACTTTGTAAGTGAGGGAACAGACTTTCAGAGGCCAACTAGTTTGTAGGCTTAGGTGTGTTGTTAAACGTATCAATGCTCGACCTTAGCCCAGACCTCCTGAGTTGGAATGTGTAGAGTCGGTTCTAGGGTTCTAGGATCTGTATAGTTAAGAAGCAACATGGATGACTCTAAAACTACCCAGCTGGGAAAACACTTTGGCAATGTCTTTACCATATTTACCCAAGATTTAAACCTGGTCTGATGACAAAGTCCTTGGCTACTGGACTGCATCTCAAAGTGTAGATCACCAGGATTTAACCAGTCTCATATTTTGGTATATTTAGACTGTTTCAATGTTTATTATAACTAGTGCTGAGATGAAAATTTTATATAATAGAATTTTTTTTCTGATTATTGTTTAGGGTCAAATTCTGTAACTAAAAACATAATACTAATAAACATTACAATTTAGCTATTTTCCATAGTAAACAGAAGAAATATTAAATTACCATAGATTCTACTGATATCAGCAAACTTGAAAGTTACAGTGATGACAGAGAGAGAGATTTAGCTCAAATAAGAATTTGACAACAAAACAGTGTTAGGTGAGTTATATACATTTTATCATACTCTGAGTTCTCATGCTTAGAGTAATTTTCCCCCCATTTTATGAATGAAAACTCCTTCAGAACCTTTTAAGCTTTACATTTTTTAAATCATACCATTTAAAACTGGCCACAGTTTTAACATTAAAGATGAGATGCACGAGAAAGCTAAGAATACATAGAAATAAAGTAGGTAGCTTTTTCTTTGTTTCTCTGAAAATAGAAATAGCAAAGGCAAAATGTCATGGGCCATATTAAGTCTCAGGGGGTATTTTTGAATAAGTAGAACAGAGTCATCCTATAGAAGAGAGTGAAAACAGGAAATTATTTGTAAGGTATTTATGGTATAAAGTTTATAGTAAAAATTATCTTACAAAAATGTATGAAAATAAAATCTGGAAAACGTAATAATGGCATTTCTCTCTACATTTATATTTTGTTTCTTTTTAAAACAAGTTATAAATTATTTTGGATACTTTCTTGGTTCTTATTATTTGCTGTCTATACTATAGAAGTTTTATTAAAACATACATTAAATTTTATCTACTTCCAATCTAGGGTACCATTCTCTTATATTCACTTCATAGAATATATTGTTTGTGTCTGTCCAGAATACTTCAAATGAAATTTCAACATAACAGTTTTGTCATATGTTTTGTTATAAACAATGACACAAATTTGCCTGACCTCTTATAATGCTCTCATAATTTAGACTATGATGTAGCTACACTATAAATTGATCTTTTCCTCAGAAAAAAACACAACCCTATACCAAAATAGACATCCACTTCTTTCTTTATTTACTCTTGTATAAATTTCAAAGAAAAATAATTTTGTAATTTAGAAATTATTTCCCAGGGAAATAGTTGGCTTTCATAAAATTGAAATTTTTAAATCTCATGATATAAATATCAAACCAGAAATTATCCAAGTTCAACAAATTTTGCAAATATTTATTGATCACCTATTGTGTGCCAGAAAATCTTCTAGGCTCTTCAGCCCCTTCAGTAAGGTTTAGAAGGAGCACCTAGGAATTTCTGCTGAATGAGATTTGGTGGAAGAAGGTAAGAGGAATGAAGATGGCTCCTCAACTTCTCTTAAGCAGGTAGTGAATATTCATGCTCATTTATAAGACGAGGACATCTTAGAGAAAAGATTTGCAAAAAAAAAAATTGTTTTAATTTAGATGCATTATTTCTAAATGTCTGTTATATTCAAACAGACATATGTAGTGCATGATTGTATCTTCTAGTAATAAATTTAGAGGAAAAGTCAAGGCTCAAGAAATTAATTTGAGGTTCTTTGTGTTAGAATTCTTCGTCTCATTAGACTTCTTACACTTTGAAGTCATGGCACTAGAAGATGGCATAGAAGAAAGAGAAGAAAGTCAGTTATTCAGCCCTAGATGACTCTAACATTTAGAGGTTAAACAAAGGATGGGGGCCTCAACAAATGAACTTGAGATGAGTGACCAAGAAGACAGAGGGAAATTAGGAGAATATTTTGTCACTGGAACAAAGATAAGAAAGCATATAAGACAGAGTAGTTCTTTTGAACACCGTTAAGTTAAAAAAAATCTATTCCCATTGAGAACACTGAATTAGGTAACATGGAGGTCACTGGTGATTCTTACAAGAATAGTTTGGAAATATAGTTTCAAGAGAGAATGGAAGATCAGGAAGTGAAGAAAGACATAGGAAACCCTAAGACTAATGTTTCAGGAATGGTGGAATGATTAAATTCATACAGACACCTACTTTGTGTTTAACATTTATTTGCTGTTATACCTTACAGGTATTAAAGTTTTCAAAGATAAGTTATGTCCGTTTGAGAAGTGACTCTTAGGAAACCTTCATCACTTTATGTTCTTCGAATATATTTGTATCATATAGAGACTTTCAAATTTGATCTGGAAACCCTGTGAGAAAGACGATGTTTCTCTTTTCTCCGTAAGATCTGTGAGTCGAGGGATGTTAACATTACACTTGGGCTCTGCTGTAATAATGCTGCTCTATGCTTTTAAAGACCAAAATGCATATATTCATTTGAATTATTTAAGTTCAGAATTGTTATTTACAAGGAATATGTCCATTTTGTACACATATGTTTTAATACAAAAGATTTCTAAATGAAATATTCTAAATAGTTTTATCGCAAATCTTTCAAAGAGAAATATTTACAAGACTTTTTAAAAATGTTGGATAGCATCAGAGAATTTCACAAATGCATAAAAATACATAAATTGAAGTTTCTCATTTTGTAATTACTTACTGCAATAAAATTGAATCACAGCTTCTTAGGAAATGAGAGTGGAGTAAGAGTATGCACACATTTTATGAATGCCATTTGCACAGAATGCTATAAACATTTTTTTTTACTGAATGCAATTTTAAAAAGTGAGCTAAACCTTTCAGTTACATCTATTTATTTGCTGGTCCATTATAAGCCTTTTCTATTTGTTAAATCAGTATATGTTTAAATGTAATATTTACAAAGTAATATTTATAATTAAACTTGGTGTCTTGAGGAAAAAATCATTGTTTCCTCATGTGTAAGCATATTTTCAGGAACCTGGAAGAAGCAATCACAAACCTTTTTTAGAAAAACAGTTTTGGGGGGTGCCTGGGTAGCTCAGTTGGGTAAGCGTCCTACTTCAGCTCAGGTCATGATCTCATGGTTCATGGGTTCAAGCCCCATATCAGGCTCTGTGCTGACAGCTAGCACAAAGCCTGGAGCCTGTCTTCGGATTCTGTCTCCCTCTCTCACTGCCCCTCCCCTGCTCATGCTGTCTCTATCCCTCTCTCAAAAATAAAACATTTAAAAAAATTTTTTAAAAAGAAAGAAAAACAGTTTTAGGGCACCTGGGTGCTCAGTACGTTAAGTACCCGTCATAGGCTCAGGTCAGGATCTTGCAGTTTGTGGGTTTGAGCTCTGCCTCAGGATCTGTGCTGACAGCTCAGAGCCTAGAGTCTGCTTCAGATTCTGTGTCTCTTTCTCTCTCTATTCCTTCCCTGCTTGCTCTGTCACTCTCTCTCTCTCTCTCTAAAAAAATGAACATTAAAAAAGAATTAAAAACAGTTTTTCAACCTACGTCTCTCAAAATTTTACTATGGAAATGTTAGTACCAAAGAGAAGTTCATCCCTTCCCCGACCAAAATCTCTGAACTCATAAGGAAACAATGAACAAGAATCATTACAAACAGAAACCATGAGATTAGATCTCAAATAATATAGGTGTAAGAATTACCAAATACAGAGAGAGAAGTAAGTATATTTAATAGATTTATAGAAATAAGAAAGAGAAGTGATAGTTTGACAAAGGAGACAGTGAACATCAACATTTACATGGCAGATTTTTAAAATACACAATAAGACTTCTAGAAATAAAAATGGCAAACCTTGAAAATAGCAAATAAATGGAGAAGTAAAACATTCTGTTAGATACTATTAAAAAGAGAATTAGTGAACTGGAATATAGATATGAAAAATAATCCAAAAAGCAGAAAGAATAAAGACAAAAATACACTACTGAAATTAAACAGAATAAAAACCCAAATCTGTTTTCATGGAGCCTCATGGGGTAGATATCAACAGAAAGCAATAAATGTGCATAATAAATAAACATGCATCCATACTAATATATGTGCATATATATGGTGATAAATGGTATATATATGTGGTGAAAAATATTAAGTGGGAGTGTATATGGAAAGGCACATGCATAATTTTACATATTTTAACTAGGAAAGTAGACCTCATTGAAAAGTGACACTTGAGTAAAGCCTTAAAGTTGGTGAGGGAGTTAGTCATGCAGATATCTGAAAGAAGAACATCCCAGAACAATCTTCATAAAAATAAGGGAATAAGTCTGACTTATTTGAGGAATAGCCGAGAATCCAAGATTGAAGGAGACCAAGCAAGAGGAGAATTGTAAACAGTTAAGTCAGAGAGGTAGCAAACATCTGATCATGTAGGATCTTTTGACCAGTGTAAGGACTTTGGCTTTAATGCTGAATAAAATGAGTAACCACTGATAAGTGCTGAGCACAAAAGTTGATCACAAAAACATGATCCAAAGTATATTTTTAAAGGATCCATTTGGTCCTCTACTAAGCATAAACATATCAAATAAGTGCAAAGGCTCAATTAGCAAGCTATTATTACTGATTTTATTATTTCATAGTATCTTTTATAGAACTGTCATTGAACATATCATGAACTTTCAGAGTCACTGGTAAAGGAACAGGAAAAGTTTAAGTTGTCCTCTAGATTCCTTTTATAACATAAGGGCTAATGTCAATCTTGGATGTGGCCAGAAACATGTCAAAGGTGCCAGCCTGAAGAGCTGAGATGGGGATAGTGGAGGAAAGACATAAATTGCTTATTTTCCAAGGCCAAGAGTAGAGGCTTAGCAGATGGGAACTTGCTATGCACTCAGACAAAAGTGGTCCAATCCTGGTTCTAGCTCTTTCTCGCTGTAACATGGGACAAATCTCTGAATTTGCATCTGCCCTTGTTTCCTTTCTTCAGCTTTATACTGTTATGCCATATATACAGAGCAGTATATGAAATGTAAATAAAAATCCATTTAATTTTTCCAATACTAATAAATAGTAGTACTTCAAAAGCCTCATCAGGGACCGTTCCTCAATAGCCTAATCTAATCATCTCCTTATCCCTAATTTTTAATCACTCACCCTCAGAATGACTTTTATTCAAAATTTTGTGAAAATTATACCTGTGTTTTCAGTATATTTTAGTTTTACCACCTATGTATAAATCCCTGACCAATAAACATGTCTTCTTTTTCCTCTTAATTCATTGATTTATTCAATAAATATTCATTAGTTCAATAAGTATTCTTCTTTGATTTACTGTTTTTACTACATATAATGTTTATGAATGCATTTATGTTAACATAGGTAATTATGCTTACTTATTTTCACTGTATAATATTATTTTCAGTGTAAAATTACATGGTAAGAATACACCATACTATTTTGTACAATTACACATTTATGGACATTTGGGTTTTCAGAATTTTTTGATATGACATGTACATACATCCTACAGAAAACCTTATGGAATGGAATTTCTGGATCACTATTACTAGATGTTGAACCACTTTCAAAAATTTCTGAAAGTTTTTAAAAAATACTAAGGTGCTCTCCCAATGCAGACTGTAAGAGTTTTCTTTCTTTAGCATGCATACTAGCCCTGAATATGTCAGAAATTTAATTTTTTATTTCTCATTGTGTTTTAACTTGTATTTCTCTAAGTTCTATTAAAATATTTTCATATATGTATTGATTAATCAGGTATTTTCTTTTATTCTGCTATGTTTTCTGTCCTTCTCCTTTTAGTTTATTTTACTAAATATTATGATTCTTTTGAAAATAAATACAAATGTAAACTTAAACATTGCTTAGTCCATTCAGGCTGCTATAACAAAATGCCATAGACTGGGCTGCTTATAAACAACAGAAATTTATTTTTCACAGTCTGGAGGCTGAGAAGTCCAAGATAAAGGTTATGAAGGAGTCAATGTCTGGTGACAGCCCACTTCCTGGTTTCATAGACTGTCTTCTCATATAGTGGATGAATGCAAGGAATCTCTCCAGCATCTCTGGTATAGGGCACTAATTTCATTCATAAGGGCTCTACCCTCCTGAGTCACATTGGAGGTTAGAATTCAATATATGAATTGAGGAGAAACACCAATATTCAGTCTGTAGCAAACACAAACATAATATAAATTAAACACACACACATAACACACACACATACATACACACACACAGATATATGTATACACATTCTAGATAATAGTCCTCTTTATCAGCCACATATGTAGCAAATACCTTCTCTCACTCCATAAAATTATCTTTTACCATCTTTAAAATAACTTTTAAGTAAACAGGACTCGTAGTGTTAAGTAACCAGATTTACCAACATTGTGTTATGTCTTGTGTGAGTTCCTTCTTTTTCCAAAGTGATGAAAGATAATACTTCTCTGTATTACTTTCTAAAAACTTTAAAGTTTAACTTCACATTTTTAGACCACTTGTGACTGATTTTATAGTATGATGTAATGTAGCGGTCCAATTTTATTTTTTCCTTATAGATAGCTAATTACCCTAACATGATTTAGGAATTATTATTCCCTGACTATCTTTACCACAAAATATCCTTAAAAAATTAATTTTTGACATTAGGTAGGACACCCACTCAACATGTTCTTTTTGATGTGTCTGCTGGCATTCTTGGCATATTTCACTTCAATAAATATTTTATAATCATATTTTAAGTATATCAAAAATGTAGAGACATGTTTACAATTACATCAAATATACAAATGAATTCAAGAAAAGTTGATATCTTAATTTTAATATTAAAAACTATAAACATGACTTTTTTTCAAGATACTTTTAAGATTTTATTGTCTAACTTTTTATTGTTATATAGGAATATAATATGTTTTGTATTTTTTAATCTAGCTACCTTGCCAAACTCTGTGAAAAATTCTAATATTTCTGTGGATTCCCTTTAGAATTCTCTATGTACAAAATCTTTAATAATAACTTTTTTATTTTTAATCTTTGCATCTTTAATTTATTTTCTTTGTCTCTTACAGCAGTGTGTACAAACCTCGGTGCAATATTGGGAAGAATTTATATTATCAGACTTCCTTGTTTTAGATCTCAAATACAACACTTCCAACTGTTAAGTGTAATGTTTGCTGTATGTCTTTGTAGACGCTCTTTACCTGGTTGAGAGTATTCCTTTCTCCACCCATACTGCTATATGTTTTCAATCAGGAATAATTCTGACTTATATCAGACTTTTTCTCCATCTATCCTGATAGACATATATTTTTCTTCTATCTTCATCTACTAATTCATCTCTTCATGTATTCTTTGAATAGACCTTGATAATAGTGAATAATATCTTTTAAAAATATATTATTGAGGTGGGAATGTTAACATTATACTTGAGACTTTGCATCTTTTTCATGAAACATGTTAACCTACAGTTTTTTCATTTTCCTTTTTAATGCTCGTCCTGCCAGTTTTATTTTCAGGGTTGTGCTAGCCTCATAAAATGAGTTGTGTTTAAGTGTCTTTAACCAAAAGAAATATGTACAGCAAAATTAATAGCTTCATAAAACAAAGGGCTGAATATGTACACTTTTATATAGTCCTTCAGTCAATAATCCAACAAATACATATTGAGAAACTACTATCTCAGATATTCTTCTACTAGTGGGGACACAGTGGTGAGCAAAATAGTCCAAAATGTTTGTCTCTGGGAAGTTTATATAGGGGAGAATGAGACAGAAAATAAACAAATAAGTGAAATATATAATTTGACAGATGATAATAAATAATACAAACAAATATAAAGCAGGAACAAAGAGAAATAGGAAAGACTGGGGAGGGACAGGGATCACAATTTTAAACTGGTAAACATACAGTACCTCTGTAAGGATAAACTTTGTAAAAAGACTGGAAGGAAGTGAGGGTGGAGAGTTAGAGATTTCTGTGAGAGGGATTTCATCTTCCCGCCCTTCAGCAATGTCCTTACCTTTTGTATATAATCCCTTTGTAATTTAATCCTGACCCTTTCCCCACCCTGCCTCACTAAAATCTCCTTCCTGTACCCCATACACACATTGAATCTTTGTATTTTTTCTCAGGAGCTCAGTAAAGTTTTTCCCTACCTAACTTGTAAAGTAACCAAAGCATTTTAAGTTCCTTGAGACCTTTCATAATAACTTTTTAAAAACAAAAAATAAAAATAAAAACAAACAAAAAACCAAAAGCCACAAATTTCTTCTTCAGTTAAGACTCCACTAAGATAAAATTAAACATACTATACTGTTCATCAGCTATTGATTTTGGTATATTATTCTTATGGTCCTAAAGAAGGAAATCAAATATATTTAATTTTGTCTGGATTTAGTCTTAATGAAGCATTGGCATTTAATTATTGTACCAAAGAGTTTGGGTAAGTCAGACATTCGGAGGAGCTGGGGCCCATACAGCCATTTATGCATTATCACTCAAAATAAGTCTCTCAGCACAAAATTTTAATTGCTTAAAATTAACACTCCTTGCCATGACTTTTTGGCTGTTGAGGGTAGGGGGAAAATTCCCGTAAAGAATGCATAATATATGTGTACTTTAACATCTTGAAAATAACTATTTTAGCTTTGTTCTTTTATGAGATCATGTATATATATATTTTTTTAGATTTTTCTCAGTTTCAGGCTAGATGGCCAAGCACATTTGTCATTTCCTATTTTAATCCTGAGAGAAATGTTAATCTAAGTGTATTTCTCCTGTGATGAACTTTTAGGGCATCTGTCTGAGATCAGAGATTTAGCAACACATTACAAGACTGCCTGATGAACTGTGTTGGGAAAATTTTTTCTCCTCTTAAATATGTTTGAAAAAAAAGATCTTGAGTGGAAAATCCTTATGTATGCAAAAGCATTTATTAAAATTAATAAGATCTGCGTATGATGTTTGTAATAGTGCCAGAGGAAAGGCAAATAGTAAAACAATGTTTTTCTTGCTACATTAATTCTCTTATTTGGAAAGGATAGCTCTGAGGCTCTCAAAGTACAATACAATCAATGAGAATAAATGGGATTTGGAAAAAATACACCAAAGCTTATACCTTACCTCTCCTCGTTATTATCTGTGACCTTGAGCAAGCTGCATGTACCTCTTTGAGTTTTTATTTTCTTCTCCTATAAATAGGTTTAATAACACTTACCTTTAGTAACACCACAGTGCGGCAGTGAGGACCCGAATTAAGATATACACCTGACACAAGCAAGTAATCAACAACTGTTAACAACTATACTTGAGGGACGCCTGGGTGGCTTAGTCGGTTAAGCGTCCGACTTTCGCTTGGGTCATGATCTCGCGGTTCGTGGGTTCGAGCCCCGCGTCGGGCTCTGTGCTGACTGCCAGCTCAGAGCCTGGAGCCTGTTTCGGAGTCTGTGTCTCCCTCTCTCTCTGACCCTCCCCTGCTCACGGAGTCTCTCTCTCTCTCCTAGAAATAAATAAAAAAATATTAAAAAAAAAACTATACTTAGCAAAGAAGAAAGAAACGTGCCTTTTAGAAAATACATATTATAAAATAATTATTTTGCCTTCCAAAAGAATATTTCATTTTGGTAAATGTTTTATTTTTCAACAGTAAAATTGGCATAATTATTTGATGACCCACAAATTTTGTAAGAAATTAGTGGGATAATAGACTTGAAGTGTTTATGACAGTGTCTGATAAAGAGCATCTACTCCATAAATGGTTGCTGCTATTAATGTTATTATCGGTAAAATTATTACTATAAACAGATTTCTTTTTCAACAAGAAACCCATTACTAAAGAGCAGTTGAATTTTCCATAGTCTTTGCTGGCAGACTTGCTTAAAATTGTGAGCAAGCTTGGCAATCACCAGGTGGTAACCGTAGATAACATGAAATGAAAAATACAATTTAAGGTAGATCAATGCAAGAAATTATGAGTGATTTATATACAACTTACCTCAAATATCCAGGGATAAAACATTCATAAAAAGTAAAGTATAAACCAGTGACTAGAAGATACTGCCCAAAGTTGAGAAGAGGACAATGAGATGAGAGGTAGAAGTAAAAAAAGACTTTAGGGTTTTTTTCTCTTTAAATAATATATGATTTAGAGAAACAAACAAACAAAAAAGACTAAGCAAATATGTTCACAGTTACTAATTTAGAACAAAGGTGAATTATAAGATCATTTTTGGGGGCATTGCTCTCTGTACTTTACATTTCTCAAGATACATTTGTAAAAGTGTTAAAAATATCAAAGAAAAGCCAAGTGTACCGATGGACAAGTCCATGACTGAAATCACCATAGTCTCATAGGAATGCTCTTGAGACAGAGGCAAAGATCTAGCTCAAGATAGATCTTGTTGGGAAGATAGCATTCAGACAGAGTAGCAGACTGGCTTAGCTATGAAAAGGAAGACTAGGTGTTCTCAAAACTTGCTTATTCCTAGCAACTGACTAAACCTGCTCAGAAGCCATGCCCTTGGGTATCATTTGCAGAATTGTTTTAAATACACCGATCATTAGGGAACCAGTTCACAGAGGTAACAGCATAAAGGAAATCATCTCTCATGTCCTGGATCCTTTCAAATAGAAGAGGTCAGCTTCAGGTCCTTTTGATGACAGCTTCACTGCCTCATCAGATATAAACTGAATTCCTAAATGCTGAGGGGAGAATAAAGTGTCCATCTGCCAAGTGTGACCCTGACCTTTCCTCTGAGATTTCGTTGGATAGTACCCAGCTCTGCAGTTTGCCTTAAATTTAACATAAACAAGGCACTGAATGGTTGTCTAGAAAAAATAATGTGTGACAGGCCAAGCACATGCATTTTTTTATGTATTTCTTTCACCAGGAATTCTAGTATTTTTCTTAAGTGCTATATTGATTTCCCTTCATTTTAGCAAATGAAATTCATATAGTCACAACTGTTTCATCTTCTAGTAGCTGATACACATTTTGTGCTATAACAAAATCCTACCATATCCCATTTATTTTTCATTTTGGAGTTGCATTAGTTGATTTCTAGTAATTGCTTCAATAAAATGGCTCCAGGCCATCTGTCAATTCTTTCTGTTACCTCTCTAGGTGTTTAAAGATGAAATCTGTCTGCAAGTTAGGTATTTGCAGTTTTATCAGCAGCTTGCTGAGATTTACTGTCAAAGGCCTTTACTTTCCACTCTTATAGATGAAAGAGGGTTAATAGATAATTCCTTTTCGCTAATGAACAGAGACTTCATTTAAGAAAATGTAACAAATAAAATAATTTACTCAACATATATATTTAACAGTGATTGCCTATAGTTTCTTAAGGAATTCCTTACCAGGAATTCCTACTTAGGTAGGTAGGTAGGTAGGTAAATAGGTAGGTGGATAGGTAGGTAGATAATAGATATGATAGATAAATACAGATATCATCTAGATAGATTACAGTCCAATACATAGATGTTAGATAGATAGATAGATAGATAGATAGATAGATAGATAGATGATAGATAAATAGATGAGAGATGAGAGCTAGATGATAGATCTAAACAGAGTAAAACTCCTTTATCGTCGGAGGCCGAATCCGGCAGGTCCAGGGTTCACTGAAGGATGGATGGTGTCAGCGAGAGAGAGTGAGAGATTCTTTCTGATCACCAGGCAGGCATCTCTGCTCTGACTAGGGCTCATTGGGGGATGGCACAGAAGTGGCATTTACCTTAGACAATGATTTCTGATGACAAACTTCTTTGATATGTAAGAATTTCCCGGAAATCTAGAAGACTCCTGCATAACCTTTACCAATAGTGATTGAGATTCTTATCCTATGGGGAAGAAGGTATCTTTAGACAAAACTTTTAGCATAAAAAGGGTGAAGTTACTTCTTTTAAGGTGGAAGTATCAAGAAAAACAGGTCTTCCAGGAAACACCTTTGCTCCCCTAATGACAAAAGTAGTTCCTCAATAGATTCCTTCACAGGGAGTAATCAGCATATACAAGGCCAGAAAATGCTCCAAGTAGAAACAAATGGGTGAGGGTGGATATCTACCCTTAACTCTAAATTAGGCTCTTTGTCTCAGGGCCAGACTCAAGCCTCTTAAAAATACTGATTTATAAAATTTGATTGGATTTGTTCTATGAAAACATCTACCTCATAAACAAGGAAGACATGTGTACCAAACAGGTTTCCTGCTATAGCTGCTCTTACATCTTCAGCAGGAAGCATTCCTGCAGCGAACCAATACTTTATTTTGGGGATAGCATTTTAGAATTGTTAACAAGTCAGGACATGAGGCTCCAACAAAGATAATTAACACCTCCATTCAACTCTGAAATTGTCCTGTAGAAGTTGAAGACTAACATGATATTGTGTGAGCTGATAGAATTTAATTCCAAAATGATGTTGAGTTTGTTCAGAAAAACTTGGCTTTGTTAAAAACTCTCTTTCATTGGTTTTTGTCATGCTCATATAGTGCTCTAAGTGGATTTATTGTAATACTAAGACAAATCCTAATCATTATAAATTCGCACCTTTCCTAGTGTTAAATATAGCAGATTCTAAAATGCTTACATATTATATGCTGTTCTCTTCTACACAATGTTTAATAACATCACTGATTATATTTACTTCTAACCAACTAATTCCTTAGCTTATATTTTTGCTGATTGCTTTTCAGTAACAACAAAAGTGCTAAATGATCTCTAAATAAATCTCTCTGAGACTATTTTAAACATTCCCCATCAATTTATCAAATTCATTTTCAATTTTACATGGAAGATATTGATGCTGAAAGAAGTGTTCTCTTTATTAATATTTTACATTACAATCACATGAAAAGATTATATTGATATTGGGGTAAATGGGAGAATAGAGATTGAGTAAGCAAGGCATTGGGAGGCAAGGAGATCAGAAAGGCGGTTCACCTGGACTTATATTTTTATAATATTGCAGGCATAAGATTAGCAAAGATATATGAGATACAATTAGAGAAATTCAGAAGATCTAATGACAAATCACCAATGGTAGAATTAAAAAATCAGGTCGGCAGCAACAAAATGGAAAAATATTATCAAGCAAGCCAATTTCCTTCCTAAACTTACAGGTTATTCAAGATTGATTTGCCAATCTTTTGTACATTCATTTATTCCTTCATCATTAATTCATTTGAACATTAGCCAACAATATACTAGCTACAAATACATGTCTGAGGAAATGTTAGAGATATTAACAGGTGAAGACATTTCCTTCTATGTCAATCTCTTCATTGCAAAACTGACAATGAATTCAGTAAACTTGTGGGGAATACTGCCCTTAGCTACTCTAAGCTATTCATGGGGCAAAATGTAGTTGAATCAAGTAAACTGTCTCTTGTTAGTATGATAGATACTTAATTATCTGTACTTTCTGGCAAGATTCCATATAATATGAAAAGGCCTCAAGAGAAAATATTTCAGAGATATGAAGCCTGGACAGTTGTGCTGCCTGGCAATACCCTGCACTGTCTGTGAGCAGAGCATGTTTTCTTGTGTTTGCCTAAACTTTTATTTTGAAGTTTATTCCTTCCTAAAATGCATGATAGACAACGTTCAGGAAGAAATACCAATGTGCCATGGAATGGAGAGAGGAACAAGGACTTTCAGATTTTAAGTCCATTGTGAGTAAGTGAGACTGCTGGATGCTCTTCTATCTTGAGTCTTTTGAGCATTACTAGAGAATGGGATGCCTGTTCCTTCCAATTGATTTTAGGGAAATAGGATACAGCTCTTTGCCAGCATCTCCTGGACACAGTCCTTCCCAGAGGCAGAGGTCTGGATTGCATGACCCCTCAAGGTCCTTTCTGAATGTGTAATCTGATACCATGAACTAAAACTTGATGTTCTATTCCAAGACAAGAAATTAAATATTTATAGATAAGTTTTTCATCTAATGATATTGTTTCCTTTTATATTTAATTCTAGCAGTTAGTTTGAGAAAGCATAAAGGTTCTATTCAAAATTTTATGAATCCCTAGGCCCACCAGGTTGTTAATTGGATGGTATATTACTACAAAGGAAGTGAGAAATGCTTGGCATAATTGTATAACATTTGTTTTCTCTACTCTGTGGGAATTCTCAGGGGTTTCATTAGCAGATAGATGGTTACTGAAAGCCAGCATCCTGGAGTCTGGACTAGTGAATATCATTCTTCTTAATTATTCAACAACTAGCCTGCACAGGTCAGGTCTAAAACACAGATATTAAATTCAGAGCGTCCTCAATAATAAATTGCTTTCTCTAGAATTAGATTTTTATTCTCCTCAATTAAGTAATGCTAGGGGTGTGAAACACTAATTCATCAGAGACGTTGAGTATTATTTACTTTATTTACTTGTGAGTCACTGTTAGGTTAGATTTATAAACTGGATCTTTTTCAAAAGCCATCTAGTCAGTATTCATATACTTCACTCGGTAAATATACTAAAAAGCTAAACTAGTCATTTCTCCAAAAACAACTTTTAGAGACAGAGTCTTCCCTTAGGGTTGATACAGTGATTGAATAAATAAGATAATGCAGCAAATAAATAGTAGCTATCACGTCGGACCTTGTGTTGACAACTCAGAGACTGGAGCCTGTTTCACATTCTGTCTCCCTTTCTCTCTGCCCCTCCCCGGCTGTGCTCTCTCTCTCTCTCTCTCTCTCTCTCTCTGATTCAAAAAACTAATAAAATAAAACATTAAATAAAATTATCTGTCCCTGAAGTTTTATCACATTGATGCTGAAGTTAATGTGGATTTCCAGCTGGCATAGCATACTGCATTCCCTAACTCCTGAGCTCAAGGTAGCCAACTCTTTCAGGCTCCATCGTGGTAAGCAAATATTCTAGAAGCAATTTTATCCAGGTTCATCTGATTTAAACATCTCTCCTACTTAATACAAAGAAGCAACAACTCAGATGATGCATCCCTATATTGACTCTTCCTTCTCCCCTTCCTCATTCCACTTGTCTCTTTGGGATTGACTCTCTATTAAAGACTAGTTTGCAGACTTTGTCTGAGGCACTTCAAGCTCTATTCACAGCTCTGCTGGAAATTTAAATGTTAAAAAAGAAAATTTAATGTTAAAAAACATTTTGTTGGTATTTTGGGAGAACATGTGGGCAATATGTGTCCTTATCACACATGTGGTAACAGAAATAATAAATGTGAAAAAAAATTGCATCTCATTGAAAAATGAGACCATATTCTGTGTCATAAAACCTCAGTAAATTTAAAAGAATAGAAATCATGCAACATATGTTTTCATACTACAAAATAATTAAACTAATAAATGCTCTTAGATAATATGAGAATTAAATTAGAAATAAATAACAAAAATATAGCTGGAGAAATCCTAAAATACTAGGACATTAAAGAGCACACTTGTAAATAATGCATGCGTCAAATAAGAAACCTCAAGAAGGTGAAAAAATACTTGAACTAAATGAAAATGAAACTTTTTCATTGAAAAAGTTATTGAATTTGTGGCATGCAGTGAAAGTAGTGCTTAGAGGGGAATTTATAGCATTGAATGCATATATTAATAAAGAATAAAGATTTCAAATAATCTAGCTCTAATCATAGAGACTAGGAAAAGAAGGCCAAATGAAATCTAGAGTTAGCAAGAAAAGGAAATAATAAATATTAAAATAGAAATAGATGAAATTGAAAACAGGAAATCAATAGAGAAAATCTATGAAACTAAAAGCTCTTCTTTGAAAAACAAACAAAACTGATAAGCTGAGAACAGAGATGAGTAATATCAGAAATGAAAAAGGAACATTATTATAGACCCCATGGAAATTAAAAGGATAATAAAGAAATACAATAGGCAACACTATGTCCACAAAGTTGAGAGCCTAGATGAAATGGACCAATTTCTAAAAAGATCACAATCTGTCAAAACTCACAGAAGAATAGGTCCATAACTAATTAAGAAATTGAACTGATTATTAACAACCTTCTAAAACAAAAAGCAACAGACTTCTAGGCTTTCTCTGGTGAATTCTACTAAACATTTAAGGAAGAAATTATACCAATTCTCTACAATCTTTATAAGATGATAGAAACAAAAGAAATACTCCCTAACTCATTCTATGAGGCTAGCATTACCCTAATACCAAAACCAGACAAAAGTACTAGAAGAAAAAAAACAAACTCAAACTACAGACCCACATCTCTTATGAACATAGATGTCAAAATTCTCAACAAAATATCAGCAAGTAAAATTCAACATGTAAGAATGATATACCATGACCAAGTGGGATTTATCCTAGGTATGCAAGGCCAGTTCAACATTTGGAAAATCTATTAATGTCATCCATCATACCTATAGGTGAAATCAGAAGTCACATAATTATATCAATAGAGGTAGAAAAAGCATCCGACAAAATCCAGAACCCATTCATGTTAAAACTCTCAGTGAGCAAAAAATAGAGAGGACCTCCTCAATTGGATAAGAAACATCTGCCAAAAAAAAAAAAAAAAGGAATCTAAAGTAACGTTATAGGTAACAGATACTTGAAGTTTCCTTACTAAGATCAGGAGTATGACAAAGATGTCTCCTTTCACCATGCTTTTTCAATATTGTATTAGAAGTCCGATGCAATAAGATCGGAAAAGGAAATTAAAAAGCCATAGAGATTGGGAAGGTAGAAATAAAAGCGAAATTTTGCAGATGTCATGATTATCTATGTAGAAATTTGAAAGATTAGGGGCGCCTGGGTGGCTTAGTCGGTTAATCGTCCGACTTTCGCTTAGGTCATGATCCCGCAGTTCGTGGATTCGAGCCCGGCGTCGGGCTCTGTGCTGACTGCCAGCTCAGAGCCTTGAGCCTGTTTCAGTCTGTGACTCCCTCTCTCTCTGACCCTCCCCTGTTCACACTGTCTCTCTTTCTCTCTCTCTCCTAGAAATAAATTTAAAAATATATTTAAAAAATAAAGAAATTTGAAAGATTAGACAAACAAAAATCTCTAAAATCAAACTAAACAAACAAACAAAAAAAACCCTCCTGGAATTAATAAATGATTATAGCAAGGTTTCAGGATACAAGATTAACATATAAAAGTCAATTATTTTCATATGCCAGCAATGAACAAATAGGATTGGAAATCACAGACTAAATACCATTCATATTAACACCTCCCAAAATAAAATGTTTATGTATAAATCGAACAAAACATATACAAGATCTATCTGAAGAGAACCGCACAATTCTGATAAAAGAAATCAGAGAAGACACCCAATATCCAAGGTGGCTCACATCTGACGTGTACAAGACATTCTCCATGAAAGGTAAATGAAACAGGAGACCATACCTTCTGCTGAAAAGAATGATTAACATAACTTCCTTCACCCAAGTTAGAATCCAGCAACCCTATCATAAACCAAAAAGATTATCCCCAGAATATTAAAGTTCATTATTGTTCTATTTTGAAGTTCAAAATATTTTACAATTATGTAATATACATTACAAAAAAGAAATCACAGAACTAAATGAATTGAGAGATAGTCCATGTTCACAGATAGCAAGACTCACAGCCACGGTGTCCATTGTTCTCAGCTTGATCTATGTACTTAACACAACATCAACCAAAATCTCACCAGGTTATTTTGTGGATATGAACAAACTTATTCTAACATTTATATAGTCTGAATAGAGAGGCAAAAGATCCATAATAGCCAATATAACATTAAAGGAGAAGAACAAAGTCGGAAGGCTGATACAACCCTGATTTTAAGACTCACTATAAACCTATAGTAATCAAGAGAGTGTGTTATTGACAAAAGAATGAATAAATAAATCAGTGGAACAGAATAGAGACTGTAAAATTAACTCATATAAATACAAACAACTGGACTACACACAAAAATTAACTCAAAATGAAACACAACACTAAAATGCAAAATAATAAAACTCTCAGAAGATAATTTTTCTCCCAGGTAGGAGAAAACCTAGAAGACATTGGATATGGTAATGACTTTTTAGATACAACATCAAAGGCTAGATTCGTGAAAGAAATAATGAATTAGCTGGACTTCATTAAAATTTAAAACCTATGCTCTGCAAAAGATAATTCCAAAGGAATAAAAAGATAAGCCACAGACTGGCAGAAAATATTTGCAAAAGATACATATGAAAAAGAAATCTTAATTGTCAACAATGAGAAAACAAATAACTTGATTTAAAAATGGGCAAGAGTCCTTAAAAGAGACCTCACAACGAATATACATGCAGATGGCAAACAAGGATATGAAAAGATGTTTCACATCATATGTCATCCGAGAGATGCAAATTAAATCAATGAGCTATCACCATATATCTACTAGAATGGCCAAAATTTAGAACACTAATGACACCAAATAAATGCTGGAGAGAATGTGAAGCAGTAAAAGCTCTCATTCACTGCTGATGGAAGGCAAAATGGGACAGTCATTTTGGAAGATAGTTTGGCAGTTGCTTACAAAAGTAAACATATTCTTACCATAAACCGCTTGATATTTACTCCAAGTAGCTGAAAACTCGTGTTCACACAAAACCTGCACATGGATGTTTATAGCAGTTTTACTCATAATTACCAAAACTTGGGCATAACCAAGGTGTCCTTCAGTAGGTGAATGGTAATCGACAGTACATCCAGAAAATGAGTATTTTTTAACACTAGAAGGAAATAAACTCTCAAGGCATGAAAAGACATGGAGGAATCCTAAATAGCAGATTACTAAGTGAAAAAAAAGTCAGTCTGAAAAGGCTACATATTGTATGAAATCCTGGAAAAGGCAAAGCCATGGATAAATAAAAAGTTAAAAGATCAGTGTTTTCCAGGTTAGAAGGGAAGGAGAAATTATTAAGTGAAGCAGGAAGGATTTGGGGGGTAATGAAACTGTATTCTACTATAATGGAGAATACATCACTGACACTAGTCAGAATCCATAGACTGTACAATACCAGGAGTGTATTAGAATGTAAACTATGCACTTTGGGTTATAATGTCTCTATATAGTACCATTACATGATAGTAGGTTCATCAATTGCAACAACTGTTACACTCTGTCACAGGACGTTGACAGTGGCAGAGTCTATGATCATAAGGAGGGCAGAGGGAATTTGGGAACTCCTTGTAAACTTCTGCTCAAATTTGCTTTGAACTTAAAACTGCTCTAAAGAACACATTCTATTTAAAAGAAAAAAACAAATTTTAAAAATAAAAATATATGATCCTCATTTTTAAAAATTACTTAAGATGATTCTCAGATGCACCAAGCATTGAGAACCACTGTCCTTTAAATTTTATGCCAAGTTTTTTTCACAGTGTAAGAAGTCAAGAGTGCAAGTCAGTCTCGAAAATATTCCTTTTTCGCATAAAGGCGAAAGATTTATGCGAACTGAAGCCAGAGTATCCTTTTTTTAAAAAAAAAAAGAAGGAGCATAATTCACAAGTCCATAAGCCATTGCTAACTTTTTTGGCTCTGCTCTTGAAAGACAAGCTAATGATCTAAACTTCTATCCTAGCCTGGCTATGATATGAATGGAAAAACATTTGGATGAGTTAATTAATTAATAGACACTTCCTCCTACATAGAGACCATTTCTAAAATTTCAGCTGTGCTACTTAGGAAAAAATAATCCACAGCTGTGGGAGCTGGATGTCTAATTCCATATCTGTTAAATTTTTCAACAGAATCACTTTATTCTATTTATGCTCACTACATTAGTCACCTTATGGAAGAATATTTCATAAACTTCTAACAGACCTTTTAACAATCCACCATAAATTAAAATTACCTTAGTTTCTGGGGTTTCTTATTTGTGTTAGAATTAAATTTGCTATGGGTGCCTGGGTGGCTCAGTGGATTAAATGTCCTACTTTAGGTCATGATCTCAGGGTTCATGGATTCGGGTCCCATATTGGGCTCTGGGCTGACAGCTCAGAGCCTAGAACCTGCTTTGGATTCTGTGTCTCCCTCTCTCTGCCACTCCCCAGCTCATACTCTGCCTCTCTCTCAAAAAATAAACACTAAACAAATTAAAATAAATAAATATTTTTAAAAAGAATTAAATTTGCTGTAAGGAAGTTCTTATTGGAAGATGAATCGTTAGATATTGAAATATTCTTTGAAATGTTGCAAAATAAAATGTGATTTTAAGATAAATGCAGTTAATTTTAGAAAATGAATTCTTTCCACAAGACTTATACAGACTTGTAATTTTCTGATATGAATTAATATTTCTCTCTCCATTTTCCAAGAGCCAACACCTATCACTGAAGGAAAAATTCACCCTACTATGTAACAGGGGCTCCATTGTATCACAAGTAATAAATTTGCACATTGAGGCCTAATTTTAGATTAACGAGTTCTGCCTTGGTCAAGGAAACTTAGCAAGGTTCGTATATATATATATATATATAGGAACAAAGAGGGTTTAGGATAAAAGAATATGACATTAAACCAACCAAAATGTCTTTAGGGAGCTTCTGGGCTTATCTGTCATGCTTGACGGAATGTTCACATAAAAGAGATGCGGTCTCAAGGTGAACATGTAATAAAGAAGGCTCAGGATACTTGTTCTAATATAAAATCAGCCATGGGAAGTATTCATTTGACAGCTCACCCCAAGAGAGTAATTCACAAGATGAAGAGTGCATGATACATGAAAACTAACTTTACTATATAATTAAGGCTGACAAAAGAACAAAGAGAGAACATTGTATGGATATATATTAAGCTAAGCCAAAAGCAAAGTTAAAACAATCATACTGAGTTTGTGTGTTTAAATAAGCATGTATACTCACATGTGCACATACACTTTTGTATATGTATACATATGCATGTCTTATTTGGTATATATGTATATATACAATATATGTTGTTAAGTATATATAATCATATAATGTATATATATTAAATGACTTTATTAAAATTCATAAGGCTGAAGATCTGAATTCCAATAAAGCCATCTCTCAGTAAAGGATGGCTAAAGAAGCAGATAATTCACACAAAAAAATAAAAAATAACAACTGAATGCTTAATAGATGCTGAACTTTATTAGTAATCAAATAGGGAATTTCAATTTCATCAAAAATTCAATTAAAAATGAGATTCATTCTACTCATAATATTGGTAAAAAGAAAAATATTTCAGAGAAATTGGAATTCCTGCATATGCTGCTGGGAGTAATAATGGACTGAACACTATGGGAAGCAGTTTGGAAGAACTAGTAACTATACCCTTAACCTAGAAATTGTATTCACAAAATCACTAAAGAAACCTTATTGGGAGTTATACAGAAGGATGTTTACTGCGGAATTATGCTTAAAAGTTGTAAATACTCTAAATTCCATCAATAGGGAAACAAAATAAATATAAATATTTTTATGCTAGACTTCTGATTCAAGTCCATTTAAATGTCTATATTAGTAGATGTCAAAAACAAAATGTAAAATGAACAAAGCACATTGCAGGATACATACACTATATACAATTAAACATAGATTTAAAAAACTATACAAAGCAAAATTTTCTGTGTGTGCAAGTGTGTATGTGTGTGTATATGAAGACATATATTTAGTATATATCTAAATGTACACTATACTCATAGTAGTCGAAGACTCTAGGTTGATGGAGAAAGGGGACAGGAATGTAACTGGGATAAGAAACATCATCTTTGTTTGCCAGGCTTCGATTCTTTTATTTTGTAAAAGACAAATATTAATAAGAATATTAACAAGAGTTAATATGGGCTTTGATTATTTTATATATTATACTCTGTCTTTTTAAATGTCTTCAGAAGAAGTAAGTTATATTTGGGAAAATATAAGCACAAATGATGGTAGATGAATGAAGTCATGGCTCATGTGGGGTTCTATTTATCTCATAATTATCTTGATTATTTGAATAATATCTCAAAATTGCACTTTTGATCAGAACTATAAATACAGAGAACAAATTGATGGTTTCCAGAGGGGAGGGGTATTGGGAGGAGTTTGGGTAAGAAAGGAGAAGTGGGGAGGGAGATACAGGCTTTTAATTATGGAATGAGTAAGTCATGGGAATGAAGAGCAGAGCATAAGTAATATATAATCAATGACATTATAATAGTGATGTAGAGGGACAGATGGTAATATGCTTTTGGTGAACACAGTATAATGTATAAACTTGTCAAATCAGTAAGTTGTACATCTGACACTACTATAACAGTGTGTGTTAACTATGCTCAAATAAAAATACATTGAATTCTAGCTCAAAATATGAATTTCCAAATCAGCGCTATAGATAATTCTCAATAATTTTCTTGGAAGAAGGTATCATGTATATTAGCAAATTTACATTACTGAAGCTGCTAATATCAGACTGTAGGTATAATTAGTCTTTGTATTGATTGGGAAAAATTGTGTCCAGCCCTGTGCAGCACTTAATTACAAAACAGGGGGAGGGCTAATCTAATAGGGCATATAATCAAAGAACTCAAAGAATGACTACCTAAATTCAATTTAGGGAATTACAGGATAAGATTTCAATCCCATCTCACTCGTCTGTGGTATTAAATAAGGCAATCATATCTTTTTTAACTTGTGCACCTAATCAGTTAAAAAGTAAATTAAAAAGCATGTACTTCCAGAGGCTTAATCTGTTTGGGCTGATATAACAAAACACCATAGTTTATGAGTAGTTTGCAAAAATAGAAATGTATTTCTCACTGCTCTGGAGGCTGGGAAGATGCCAGCAGTTTCGGTCTCTGGTGAGAGCCTGCTTTTTGGTTCATAGATGGGATCTTTTTACTGTGTCTTTACATGGCAGAAAGGATCTGGGATCTCTCTAGGGTCTTCTTTAAAGAGGGCACTAATTCCATTCATAAGGGGTCCACCCTTGTGATCTAACCACTTCCCAAAGGCCTCCACCTCCTAATGCCATCACTGTGGGCATTAAAATTTCAACAAATAAATTTGGGGGTGAGAAGATCTAAACCTGCACTTCATTGCACCTATTTATTTATGTATTATTTGATTACTTATACATTTATTTATCTATAATTTATATACCTAAACTGCTATATTAGATGTATCAATTTTTATTAATATGAATTGTATTAAATGTCAGAAAAAGATTAATTTCTGTATTATCTTTGTATATAGGAAATTAATCTTACCTTTAAAAAAATTTTAATGTTTCTTTTTGAGAGAGAGAGAAACAGAGCATGAGTGGGGGAGGGGCAGATGGAGGGAGACACAGACTCTGAAGCAGGCTCCAGGCTCTGAACCGTCAGCACAGAGCCTGACGTGGGTTTTGAACTCACAAACCATGAGATCATGACCTGAGCCGAAGTTGGATGCTTAACCATCTGAGCCATCCAGGGCCCCCGGAGTTAATATTATCTTGAACCCGCCAATGAAACATCTCTCACCCTACTTTGAAGACAATAGGACTATACAACCATGGAAGGAAGCATAAATCTATTTTGCTCTGTTATGCTCTGCAATATGTGTCTATGAAAATTATTAAACTGTGTTTTTTTACTTGTCTTATTTCTATTGCGACTTATTTGGCACTTCCTGATCTGCACCAAAGATGGTGCTTTTAGTCACCAGTCCGCCCAGCCTCATACAATTCCCAATATGAACCTATGCCATAATCAAACATTCTCTTGTGCCAAATAGTTCATCCCATTTAGTGTACTTAATCCCTGCTGAATCTTCATCAAGGCTGACTTTTTGATTCCCTCTTTTAATAAGAATTCTTGTCATGGCATTTAATTAAATTATGAATCTAATCCATATTGCTTTGTGTTGATTCCCTCTTCTCCATAGTATCTTGAAGTTATGGTTTGTGCATTCTTGAAAAGCTACTTTCAACGGTCCTACCTCAGTGTAATCCCCAGCATTGGGGAATAGAACATGTCAGTTTTATTCGGTATTGAACCCATAGCATGTAATACAGGGGTTAGGCAATCCTTAAGATATTCTTGGAAGAATGAATGAACCAAAAATTCTACGTTATTAGGGAACATTTAAAAATATGGAAGGATGAGTTTTTTAAAAATGGACATTTGGATTTACTACAACATGAATTTTATCCTTTGAACATCCCATGTCCTGCTACATTAGCTTGGACTCATTTAAGCTAAAGATAGGAATAATAGGAAAAGTAGTAGCATGTTTAGTCTAGTGAATAATGTTTGGCCCCCCAGGCAAATACAATCCCAAGGACTGAAATCCTGAGGTCCAGGTGAGATAAGCTGATTCTTCACCATTTCTCAAGCCCTGAGTTCCTGAGTCCAGTAGGAACTTCACATGACTCATAGCTCTTCCAGGACCCCTTACAACCTCTTTGGTGACATTTGTATGATTATAACTGTGCCAAGGTCAAAGTTAGATGAAGAGAAGCATGTTCTGTGATGTAGGGTTTCAGGATAGTCACTCCTACAAGAAATAAGGAAAGGTGCACTCATTTTTCTCAATGCTTCAGTGACAAGACTGACATTTGTTTTTGTTTTTCAGTGTAGATGGAGTAAATAAATAGTTGTGAACTCAACTGCCCCTGCCAAAAAAAAAAAATAATAATAATAATAAAATGGAACTACACTATACAGGCTGCTATGACCAAATCTTCAACTTAATTTCAGAGGAAGCCAAGGATGAATTTATATGCTTTGTAACGGATTATAGTATAGATTTTTAGAAAATTTGTATGTGTGTGTTTATCCTCTAGGATCAGTTTCTTTGGTTTTAGTCAATAATCACTTTTTTCAAGACATGGTAAATTCATTTGATGTGACCTTTAGTCCCTAAGTACCTGTAAAAAGAGAGCATATTTCTGGATAAACTGATTATAATTGTATGTAATCTGTTAAACAAGAAGAAAAGTGTATCATTAAAAAAGTGTAATATATTGAAAACTAAATGAGTTTTTCAATTATGATTAACATATTTTTAAAGTTTATTTGTTTATTTGTGGGAGAGGTGGGGGGCAGAGAGTGGGAGAGAGAAAGAATCCCAAGCAGACTCTGCACAGAGCCCAATGCAGGGCTCAAACTCATGACTCATTAGATCATAACCTGAACTGAAATCTAGAGTCAAGACACTTAACTGACTGAGCTACCCAGGTGCCCCTGATCAACACACTTTTATTTTTCTTTTTATGATGATTGCAGGTAATGAAGAAAAATATGTATTTTTTCCCACCGTTTATTTACATTTCTGCCACCATTTAGTTAGTACTTTTGATATAGATTATCTAATTCCTGTTTACCCCTGAGATCATTGTAATGTGAAATATTCAGGTAGGGTGAAATGGTGGTTAGATGGAAAGATACATGGTATGGGTGTATAGCCCACTGCAATGCTGTTTTGACTTTAACTTAGAGATTGTATGATGGAAAACAGGAGCCAAGCAATGTACAGACAAAATAAGAACCTTGTCACAGAATATCCACTTTCTATATTTCATCCTACTGAATCTCTACCAAAAAATTTCATTGGGAAGTCAAACCCAAAACTTTCACTATCGCAGCTCTGTGTCTACTGCCTCAGAAAATATTTCCCCGGGGCGCCTGGGTGGCTTAGTCGGTTAAGCGTCCGACTTTCGCTTGGGTCGTGATCTGGCGGTTCGTGGGTTCGAGCCCACCGTCGGGCTCTGTGCTGACTGCCAGCTCAGAGCCTGGAGCCTGTTTCAGTCTGTGACCCCCTCTCTCTCTGACCCTCCCCTGCTCACGCTGTCTCTCTCTCTCTCTTAAAAATAAATAAAACATTTAAAAAAAAAAAAAAAGAAAGAAAGAAAATATTTCCCCTCCTTAGGCAGGATTACAGTATTCAATAGCAGTGTTTACCCTGGGATCTATTTCACCCTTTACTGTCTCCAGATAGTCAGTGATAACACATAAAAACAGCAAATGAGTAAACATGTCATTTTCTCAGTCAGCCTTCTTCCCCTAGGGAGTTCTGAGCTTGGCAAAACACGGGAAATTTACTGCATTTATAGATTTTTTGCCTATAGGTCATCAAGGTGAGAGGTACTTTTTCTTTTTGTACTCTGCACTTTGTCCAACAGAACCCAGGCATCAAGCCATATGTGCAAGGAATTCTGAAAATCCTTTTGTCGAAAATATAATTATATATATTTGGACTGCTCTTATATTTTGATAACAGTTCAACACTCTAGTTGAAACATTTGATCCTGCTATTTATGCTTCTCTGTTTCTAGCCTCAAATTCTTATATCAGCATCAAAAAGATTTGGGGGTTATGTAGTGAATAGAACTACCAGCACCTACACATTTGGCAATTCACGCTTTCCACGTTTTATTTATTGGCCCATAAGAATGAGCTTAATTACACCAAATTTGGCTGATCAGCTATCAGTTAGCTAGTGATGATCTGAAGATCTTTTATGGTAAAGCTTTCTGCCAGCCCTTGCCCTCTCTTAGGAGAGAATGTTGATGGGTGAGTATTTTCTTAGAGGATAGTCATCTTGACACACCTGGGTGGCACAGCAGGTTAAGCAGCAAACTTCGTCTCGGGTCATGATCTCACAGTGCATGAGTTTGAGCCCTGCATCAAGCTCTGTGCTGATAGCTTGGAGCCTGGAGCCTGCTTCAGATTCTGTGTCGCCCCTTCTCTCTGCTCCTCTCCTGCTGGTCTCTCACTCGCTCACTCGCTTGCTCAAAAATAAACATTAAAGAAATTTTAATGCTCTTAGAGAATAGGCATCTTGAAGAAGAGAAGCAGGGCATTACTGGTATTCCTTATAGCTGCTGTATTTGCCTGCCCCAACCCAAACTAATCAATTAGAATGTTTTCTTTCGTGACACAGTAAACAGTTCAGGGATAGAGAGCTGACTTCAGCCAGGCAAAGAAGATGCAATCACAGCCTGGCACTTTTGCCAGATCTTCTGGGAAATAGACCCTGCGCACTAAGAAATAGATCTGGAGTTCCTGGTGGCCCTCTCACCACCATCTGAGGAAGAAAGTAACTTAGAGCAAAGGACACAGGAAGGAAAATCAGAGCCAAAAATTTAAAAGGGTCAGGTTTCTGAATTTACTTAAGCATCTGATCTGCTTGCCAGAAGTGAAATAGACCACTGGAGCTTTCAGTTACATTATCTAATAAATCCCTTTTTTGGGATTTAAAATCCCTTTTTATAAAAATCCCTTTTTTGCTTAAGCTCTTTTGAGTTGGGCTTCTGTTACTTGTAACCAAGACCTGAAATATATACCAGCTACTGTCTCTAGAGATCAAAGGGGGAAAACTTAAAGATGCCCAACTGTCAGGAAGCCTAGAGCTTGGCCACTAACTGAAGATCATCTTGAGTAAGTTTCCCCAGGAATAGTCTCCTACTCCTCTCTATCTACGCATTAGGTGGGTAGAGGGAGGGGGTAAGTTTCCAGAAATGATCACATGTGAGGAGTTAGTGAAATATTTAAGCCTCTCCTGAATCATCATGGGTAGAAAAGACAGAAGAATAAAGTATGCAGATTAATAGTGAAAAAAATATGGCTTAAGGACACTCAACTCCAAATTAATCTCGTCTTCTTGTCAGATGGTTTGGGAAAATGTGACTGCTTTTCTTATTTATGATGATAACTAACACTTATGGAGAGCTTATCATTTGTCAAACATTGTTTGAATTCCGTTAATCCTGTTAAATTAATCAAATGAGGAGACCATTAGACTGATGTAGCTCTGTTTCAGCTGCCTATGCTAGCAAACTGAAATCTAAGCCTGTGAATGCCTCAGAATTATGAAATCCAAACACTGAATACAACCAACTGTAAAGAGCCAACTAAGCTTTAAGCTATGGCCAATCAAATATTTTCCTTTCTTTGTTTCCAAACTTTCTATATTGTCGTCTTTCCCCTCGTTCCTGTGTGCTGCCTGATTCAAATTGATTTTCGCTCAAAAAACTCTTGAAAATTTTCATATGGCTCACTTTATCTTTTAACAATCCTCATACAAATCCTTTGAGGTAGGTACTATTATTATCCCCAATTTGCTTATGAGAAAATTAAGGGCTTAAGTAACTTGCTTCACATCATGCTGTCAGTGAATTGGCAGAGCCGTGAGTTGAATCCAGTATTGCTCCTGAGTATGAATGTGCTCATGCCCTGTCTCCTAGGAATTAATTGTTAAAGACATAGGAGAGGCCCAACCCTTATTATCAATTGAAGGAAAGGAATAGACTTCAGTATCTGCACATACACAAAAGAAATTCTACAATAATCATTAACAAACCTATGTCAATGAGCTGATATACGCAGAAAAAGGACCCATTGAATGAAATTATTTTGCATTATAATGGAAGGATTCACCTTTTCCAAAGGATTTGCCTTTTCCAAAGGCCCCTGCAAAAAGGTACCTGCATATTCAGTAACTTTTAAGTTTAAATTGTACTTACTTACTGGCCTTACCTCACCTCTCTTTTTCTCTTCTTGCCAGCCAGAACTTGGAGACTACAGATAAGCCAGCCCTGATCACATGCATGGTGAAAATGAAACAGTAGAGAAGGAATCTGGTCCTCAGATGACCTCAGAAAGCAAAGTAACCTTCTCTGGAGCACCAGCCCTCCTTGCATTTGGGGGTCCCTTTTCACCAGATCTTAGCTTGTATTCTAATACAGAGCCTAAACTGAGACAACTTCATTTGGCATGGAAAAGAAGGATTTTATGGTTTTTAAGGAAATCGAAATAACAAGACTGAGTAGTGACTGATGGGTTCTGTCAGTAAAGGGAGATGAGGGAATAGAAAATGACCCTGAGGATTTTAGCTTAGAGGATAGGGATGGTGATAATGCCATTAATCAAGTGAGAGATGTGTTTGTCAGGAAGGAAGGGTGGAATAATGAATCATGTTATGAATATGTTAAGATGGAGTTGCCTCAGTGGCATCAGGGTGAAGACTTGCAATAAATGTTCCATCCCCTGCTTCACCCAGAACAGGTATAAGCAGATCTGTGGTTTATGCATCGGCCTTCAATGTAAGATTTTATGGTTCTGTACCTAAATATAAATGTTTAATTCACAGTGGAAAGCTTTCTCATGCAATCAGAAAGAGAAGATTGTAGACCTATAGATCGATCCATCGATCGGCAGACAGATAAACAGACATGGATGTATCTTACATTTATATACAAATAAGCAATTAATATGTCTACACTATTTGCAAAATATGTATCATGCTTTCTTCTTAGGATAGGTATTCATATTAACTACCATATAATTTGAATAAAGAATGCACATTTAAGGAGCTACAACCATTTTGAAATGTTACCTAATATCCATCATCATAATTATAGAGAATACATATGTTTCTCAAGGAGTTTCTAAAAAATCAATATCTCCTCTCTTTAAGTTTTGCTAGGGAAACATCTTAACACATATTTATTTGTTAGACTATGTCTAAATAAATGTTTAATAAGTAGAAAAGTTTGTCCTTAAGATAACCTTTTATAATACAATACTAGTGAAATATTTTTTACTCCACAATTTATACTTCTAAATGTATGCACTTCTAAATGTATCCAGACATTTGAACATGCACACACCCAAAAAGTACACATGATATCCCTTGAATTAAGATCAATAATATCAGAAACTTCAGCCTGAAAATATCATTAGCAAGAGAATAAAGGTCTTTGGGAAAACTTGCTTTATAGTTCTCAAAAGTGTTATAATTCAGCATAAGGTAGCCGAGTTGATTGTGGCCCATCAGGCAAGGAACTTAATGAGTCAAGTTTGTGGGTTAATGGCCATGTCTTTTGTCTGCTGTTATTCTTCTGTTAGGGGAAAGAGGAATGAAATAGCAAGAGAAGAGAGGTGAGCAATATGGAGTAAGGAAAGAGCAGAGTAGACTTCCCTAGACTCCCAAGATAATCACAGCTGGAAAATTGAGTCTCTATTTCCCATCTGGGAAATAGGTCATCAACAACCTAAGTCCCACCTTAGTCTCTGTGAAACGGGGATTACTTTTCAGCCTTAAAATGGAGCACAGGAATGCTATAAAAACCTTTAGGAATCCTAGAACTGGAACTCACTTTCAGTGTTGCAAAGGGTGGAGAGATTTTGAAAGAGATTATGTCATTTTTCTCTTATTTTTTTTTTTTTGGTATGCTTTCCAATTAAAATGAAACTGAGGTAAGGGTGCAGAAGCTTCACTGTTTTAAGGCGGTTTTTCCAAAAAATTCCAACGTGGCACTCAAACATGGGTCATTTATTCTTAAGACCTGAGCCTGATTTTGGAAACTATTGCAATAAGGCACAAATGAATTTTTGATGTCTGACCTATCACAAGCAATGTTGACAAGAGAAATTTTCTTCCTTAGTACTTTATTCCATCAATAAATTGTTTTATTCATTCTTTTCTTTTTTATGATTTTTCAAATGGTTTTATTTATTTTTAAAAGAGACAGACAGTGCATAAGAGCGGGAGGGGCTGAGACAGAGAGGAAGACACAGAATCCAAAGCAAGCTCCAGGCTCTGAGCTATCAGTACAGAGCCCAATATGGGGCTCGAGTGCATAAACCATGAGATCATGACCCGAGTTGAAGTTGAATGCTTAACCGACAGAGCCACCCAGGTGTCCTGTGTTATTCACTCTTTTAAATGTAAAAATCTTTTATTAAAAAAAAGAAATCTTTTTATTCATCATTTCTTTATCATATACTACTTGACTGCCTCTTCTATATTATATTCTCCTGGAAAATTAGCTCATCAAGGCATGCTGAGTTTGTGATTTCAAATGTAAAAATGATTCATTTTAAATATGACAGGTAGTTTCCCCTTTTAAGTATAATTATAAAGTGTTTAAATGTAGGTGAAGTTACAAATACCCAAGAGGTACCCTTATGATGATTCCATTAGTTATGTAAGAGAACAGATATGTATACATGTGAACATCCTTTATATTGTAGGGAATCCACTTGCTAAAGGTGCAAATGAATCTTCACTGTAAAACAAAATACATGGGAAATAATGATGAATAAAAGATCTCTTATTCCTTATCAGGCTTATTTCAAAATTTAGCATTAATCAGTCAGTATGTATTCGTTGAAAATTTCACAACCATGATGTGGACAAACGTCAGTGGTATGTTGATACTGACAATGAGACCAGACAGAGATTCCTACCGAGTGACTGGATCAAATGTTAGTTACTTGAGAGTTATGTACGGATGTCAGAACAATCAAGATATGTGGTAGATATTTTCCATCCTCAAGTGGAATGTAAGCACTCAGCTTCCTCCCAAAAGGGTTACATGACAGTGGACACGTATTTGTGAATGAAGAACGAGCTCAGAACTGCTAGTTGCTCAGTGGTCCTTCTGAGTCCATAGCTACATATGTAAAGTAGGAGCATTTCTGTACACAGGTTAATCTGGAGATAGCGGGGACCAGCTCCCTTGGCCAGTCCTTCTTATCTATTTTAGGAGTATGCAATGCACAAGATGAATTCAGAGGAGGGTACATACGTTCTGATGTACAGTTCTGATGTACAGTCCTTTTATCATCCTCAGTCTTCTCAGGCTAATAAATTTCCTACAAGCACCTACCTGAGCCAAAAGCTACACCACAGAGCATAGGTCAGTTACGAGACTCTTTAGAGCTGCAAAGCCCTTTGAACAATCTTGTAAGTATTCCAGGTACTGCACATAAGATGCTACATGGACAGTTTTGTACAAAATGAGAAAAGTAGGAATATAGGAGCCAGACCAAATCTTGGGCCCATCACTTATTTACTTGTGTGACTGAAGGAAACCTCCTTAAGTTTATGAGGTTCAATTTTAAAATGTGGGTTATAATAGTTATAAGGGTTATAATAGTATTTACTACCTACTACCCAATGTCGTGGGAATGAAATAATCTATGTAGAAAGCCTGGCTAGGAATAAAGTAATATACCAAAAATGTTCCTTTCTTTTCTCCATTTCCTAAAGTAAAGTAAGATGCACTGGCCACCTTTGTCCTCAAAATGCTTAGCATCTTAATTGTGGGGAAAAGAGCTTTCTTCTAACAATATTAATTTTAGTTGATATCACAGGTACGAGGTTGGTATTTGCCAAGCACTGACCTAAATTTGACAAATGGAATCTCTCATTTAATCTTCACAAAACATAAGAAATAGGTACTTTTGTTGTCTCAATGTTTATTTAAAAAATATTCAGGGACATCTGGGAGGCTCAGTTTGTTGAGCATCCGACTTCAGCTCAGGTCATGATCTCACGTCTTGTGAGTTCAAGCCCCTCTTCAGGCTTTGTGTTGACAGCTCAGAGCCTGGAACCTGCTTTGGTTTCTGTGTCTCCCTCTCTCTCTCTGTCTTTCCCCACTTGTGCTCTGTCTCTGTCTCTCTTTCTCAAAAATAAATATTAAATTTTTTTTTAAATAAAATCAGCTGCTAAAGTTCCATACAGTGTGTTTTCTCCTAATAAAAATGTTGAAGCTCAGAACCTGAGATCATGCCATCTTATGGAAAAGGGAGAGAGCCTGAGGGAGAAAGAGAGAGAGAACGGGAAGAAAAGGGAGATTGAGAAAGAGAGATTTGAATTCTTAGACTTCTTTTTTTTTTTTAATATTTTTTTATTTATTTCTAGGAGAGAGAGAGAGAGAGACAGCATGAGCAGGGGAGGGTCAGAGAGAGAGGAGACACAGACTCTGAAACAGGCTCCAGGCTCTGAGCTGGCAGTCAGCACAGAGCCCGACGCGGGGCTCGAACCCACGAACCGCGAGATCATGACCCAAGCGAAAGTCGGACGCTTAACCGACTAAGCCACCCAGGCACCCCTGAATTCTTAGACTTCTATTTGAACTCTCTTGCCATTGGCAAAACAAATCTTATGATCAATCTTGACAGTAAGGCAGAGAAATATACTCCACATACAGGGAAAACATGACAGTCACACTGTTACAGGCAGAGAGATTTATAGTCTACACAAGGTTAAAAATAACCTAAGTCCAAAGCTGCACTCTAATAAGTGCGAATGCCAGTGTAGAGTCTTAGCTAATAATTCTAGGCATCACATGACTGGTAAGAAGTTACTCCTGGAGACAAGAATTAATCAAGAGAGAAAAAAGCTATTGGACAAGAGTTTTGCCAATTACTTGACTTCTTTCTTGTAAGTAGAGGGATAGGAATAGTCAATTTTATTTGGACGAGAACATAGTGAAAGGGACTAACGGGGCATATATACAGAAAGAAAAGCTGTATCCTGATTTGCAAAGATTAGAAATCTATCCTGAGTGATTATTCTATGTCCTATAGTCCATGATTAGTGTTTGAAGAAGGTTTCATATTAGAAGAGTTTTATTAGCATCAGTTTGTATCTGTCTGTCAGTGGATATGTTTAAATGACAGCAGCTGGAGGGGAGGCATTGTGGTAATAATCCCAAGTAACACCTGGAAGAAAGAAAATTTTTGTAGTGGAGAAATGCCTTAATTAGGGTTACTGAGAGATGCTGAATTTTAGCCATTCTCCTGTCTTGTACAAGAATTACCTCTCTTAAAGTTCCTTGATCCCTAATTTTTGAGAGAAACGTCAGTTATTTTAATCATCAAAGTTAATTTTCCTTCTAATTTCAAAAGCCTTAAGGACAAATTCCAATTCTTCAACTCTGGTATGCAGCTGCAAAATTTGTATACGTTCTATTTTATTTAAATAAATCATTTTAACTAAATGGGACTAAGGAGAAAAGTCAACATAAACAGAAACTTATATTTAAGAGAAATTGGGGTCAGAACACCTGAGGTTTTACACATAGAAGCATCCCTTCAGCCTTAACACAGGTTGTAGACTCCATAGTTACTTCTCCAGTTCCTCTCAGGAAGGAATTTGAAATGACAGCACTCCTGTCTTATCCATGAGGATAAAGACACCAAGGATCCCTGTACTGCAGATAGCATCAAACTCTAAATGCTCTTGTTGTTTTCCTATGCATACATACCAATGATACAGTTTAATTTATAAATTAGGCACAGGAAGACTTTAACAACAATAACATCAAATGGAACAATTACAACAAAAGACTGTAATAAAAGTTACATGAGTGTGGTTTCTATTTCTCAAAAATATTTTACCCTTTTTCTTGTGATGATGGGAGATGATAAAAAGCCAATGTGATGAAGCAAGGTGAGTGACATAGGCACTGTGACATATAGTTAGGCTACTATGGACCTGCTCATTAGTCAGAAGGAAGATAATCTGTTTCCAGACCATGGTTGACTGATGAATAACTGACTATGGAAAGTAAAAGTGCAAATAAGGCGGGAGGGGAGGCACTACTGTAAATATTTGTTCATGTTGATTCAGGAAACAATTCATATATAAAGGGCTAAAACTCAAAATCTCTGATGCCTGTGCCATTGCCCTAATAAATACAATTTCAAACTGCAGTTAGTAGTCAGTCACCTTTATTTGGATAAAGTCTACACTATTGCTCTGTGCACCACACAAATTCAGTATCCAGAATATTCTGTATCCTTACAACACACAGGAGATAGACTGTTGGTGTGAGAGCTTGAGACTTTCTTATAGAAAAGACTTTTTTAATAAAAAATCAGGCCAATTGGGGTTTAAGCAGAAGCTCCTTAATTTTGTAGCTTGTGGGTATCTAAGCCCCAGTGTCTCATTTGTAACATGAAATATTAACAGTATCCATTTCAAAGAATTTTGCAGCTTTAAATAAAGTAATGCATTTTTCCATGGCAACAATTTCTAATAAAAGCCTCTCTAACCATATATTTTTAAATAACTACATATCTTATTCCTACTGAGTAAATTTACAATTTGGATTCTTTTCCCAAAGATAAGGATCATTTTCCACCTCACTCCAAAACCATGGACTGAGCCCAAACATGCTTGAGACAACCACCAAGAGAAGGGATCGAAGCACATTTGGTCCCCGCCCTCATGGATTTTCAGTGACGTGAAACTTCCAGGCAGAACTCTGCCCTAGTATACTGGAAGGTGCATTCATGAGCCATAACTAAGTTTCTTTAGTCAGCTTCTTCACTTGGGAAAGTCCTTTTCTGTGGGGTCTATACTTCACAGTTCAGCTCTTGGTTATACCCTTTCATACTAAATCCCAAAGTTTTCATGGACTTTGCTATTCTTTTGAAGTTTTTACACAACTCAAATGGTGCCAAAGTAATTAGTAGATACTCCAAAACCTTCCATATTTATCTATACATCTAAGAGTAATCTGGAAAATTTGGCTCCATTGCTCTTACTATATCATTATTTATCAGTATTTCTAAAGTCTTACCTCTTCTTTTTTTTTCAAGTTTTATTTATTTATTTTGAGACAGGGAGAGCAGGAAGGGCAGAGAGAGAGAATCCCAAGTGGGCTCTACACTGTCAGCACGGAGCCGGACACAGGGCTCAAACTCACCAACTGCGAGATCATGACCTGAGCTGAAATCAAGAGTAGGATGCATAACTGACTGAGCCACCCAGGCACCCCAGGTTTTACCTCTTCTAAGCTTGAAACATACAACATTCAATCCATTAGGTGCACTTATTAATTTTCTCATGTATATGTTGAACAAATAGGTATTAAGTGTCTCTCTTATGTCAGGCGCTATTCCAGACACTGGAAAGAAAATAGTGTGAAGTACACACATACTTTCTAACCTTGAGGAGTTAACATTCTACTGAGAAAGATACAATAAAAAATAAAGCAAAATAAAAAGATTACCATACGGACATAGAAGAAAAGAAAGAATTCTATGATAGATCATAGAACATGGCAGCATGGGGCAATGATTACACAAGGTGGGGGGAAGAGCCTTTCTGAGGAGAAGACATTTTTCAGTTGAGACCCAGAAATGACAAAGTGTCATTCGTGTGAACAACCTTCCAGGTGAGCACATTGACAGATATAGGACTTTGAGATGGGAGATAGCTTAGCATGTCTGGGAATATGAAGACAACTGGAGTAATCGATCAGAAGAAACTAAGGAAAAAGCGCATGAGATGAGTTGAGGGTAATCAGGGGTAAGGTGATGTAGGACCGTATGAAGCATGCAAGGAATTGGGATGGTATATTCTAAGAGTATTAGGAAATCACTCAAATGTTCAAAGCAGTGAAGCACATGATTACTTTTACAATTGCATAAATAATAGCTAACATGTATATGGCACTTACCAAGAATTATTCCAAATCCTTTCACATCTATTATTAACTCATTTAATTTTGATAACAACCCTTGAAATAGGTACTCTTATCATTCCATTTTATAGAATGGAATAGTTACTGTGAGATTAAATACCTTGCCCAAGATTGCAAAGCTAATAAGTAGCAGAACTGAGATCCAAACCTAGTTAATTTAGCTCCAGAATCTGTATTCTCTATCTTACCATGTTGCATTAGTTTGTGGGTCTTGTCCAAACACCAAATCAGGGATATTCAGCAAACATCCTGTGCCCTAGGACCAACAGAAATAGCATACTTATTTGTACTCTGTGGCAACATAGTATAGCTACTAAAAATCATAGAATTGTACAACTTCAGGAGACATGAAAGATTGTTATGTAATATTTATAATGAGACTCTAAGAATATAAGTAACTCATCTCAGATTGCACACCTAGTGACATAGCCATCATAAAAACTATTAGTTTTGTTGGAGCAGACACAAATAATTTAAGCAATAAATACTTGACTATATTTCAACAGTCTTATGAAAATCAGTTTGGGGTTATGTAAAGTAATCAAAATCTCATGAGATCTTTTTAATAAGAGATGGTTTAAATGATTTCATAATAAAGCATAGGTTTAAACTGTGGAAAACAGACAGAATTTTCTTGAATACTATGCTATGTAAACTTGCAAACAAATGAAAATTCTGCAATTGATTAAATAGATTAAATGAATGTTAGAGAAAATGCAAAAATAAATTTAACTCATTTCTTCTAAGATATACACATTCATAATAGGGAAAATGTTTGTAATAGTAACAAAGGTACTATGACCTCTAAGAAGACAAGTCTAATAAAGTTAACTGTCAAAATATTGTGACGCATTTAATACATAGTAGACGACGAGTTCTAATCATGAAAATACAATAATAAATAAAGCACTGGTTAGACAGAGCACACATTTATGAATCCTAAACTTTAACTGAGAGCACTTACTCTGAGCCAAGTGGCCTTGCAAGATGTATATAAAGTTCCTGTCCTTATGGAAATTACGCCCTAGTCAGGGGAACCAGCCAAGCAAAATATCAAATAAATAACAAAACATCAAAAGACTACCAAGATAAATAAAAGTTGTGACTTCATAAGCACAAAAATCACAAACTTTGCCAATAAAGAAAGTAAATCAGTCCTACTGAGGCATTTTAGAAATAAATAATGTCATGGCTACTAATCTATAGCAGCTAAACAGGGAGTCAATGGAAACCATTTGTCTGTAATGGACTTTAGGAAGCATATGATACACCAAAGATGCATTCATCTGCCATATTTTAAAACCCATCTTCATTATCATTCACTGTCTCATAAGCACTTCTCTCAAAATGAGGACAGGTTGGGTCTCCATCAGATTGGAGTGATATGATCCCAGTCCTCATAAATGACATGAAAAACAAAGAAAATGAACAGCTATGTGAAAGATGTAACAGAAAATTGACCAAGTGGAAAAAAAAAAAAAGAACATGTTTGACACAGGCGCTCACGAAATAGGCTAAAGAAAGTGGTGTCACTTTGGAAAGGAGTGTTGAGGGGAAACGGTGTGTGTTCTTGGCAGTTTGTTCTCACATCCGTTTTTCATGTTCTTGCCTCTTCTTTGTATCATAGTGCCACTGAGCCCTCGGGGCCGTGTTTTCATTTTTGTTTGTTTGGATTTTGTTGTTGTTGCTGTTGTTTGTTTTGTTGTACGCAGCTTCCACTGGTCTTAGTCAATGGGAGGAAACAGCAGAAGGAAGCCTGGGGGAGAACAGGGAAAGCCAGAGTTTGTCTCCCCATCTCTTCTTTTGTTTTTGGTGGTGTCTTTTCAGTTGCTGGGATGCTTCCCTTGTTCCAACTCCTTCTAGACGGTTCTATTGCAATTCCAGCTCTTACCAGATGACCCCAAGCTCCTAGGTGCCAGTAACACTATCCCTTCACTTAGATCTTCTAGTCTAAAAATATTAGCCCCTTCCTGATGTGTTTCTGTGTTGCCTCAATATCCCTGGTTAGCTCTCCAGGTTTTCCATGACTGTCCTCAATGCCCTATAATAAATCCATCTGTTTAAAAGACTTTTAGATTCCTTTTTCTCTGGTTGGCTACTATACAGAAATGACGCAGAGTAATGTAGAAGAATCCATACATATTTCAAGTCCTTAGTTAGAAACCTGGTCTGTCATTTAGGCTATTTAAACTTGAGAAAGAGAGAGAGAGAAAGAGAGAGAGAGAGAGAGAGAGAGAGAGACATTATATCCCTCCAGTTTCCATTAATTCCTACCTCCCTTCATTCATCTGTCTACAAAGTGAACATTTTAACATTGACATTCTAGGATTATTTCAAGAATAAGATAGGTGATGCAGAGGCAATTTCTAACATTGTACCTGTCTCCTGGTCAGTCTTCATTAATGATACTTTACTTCACTCCATGATTTCCTCTTGCCTCCAACCAAGAACATCACACTTATACACTCTGCACAGTGATACCACTATGTGTAGTGCCTTGGCTAATACCTTTGTGTATGTGTATGTGTATATGTATATATATATGTATGTATGTATTTTTAAAATTTAATCATTACAACAGTCCTAAGAGTTAGTTGCCATTATTATATCATTTTTTCAGATAAAGCAACTGAGACTTAAAATGCTAATTGACATGTTTGAAGTCATATAGTTAGCAAGTGGTAGAACCAGTATTCAAATTTATGTCTGCCTGACTCCAAAGTCTGTGGCCTTTCCTCTTCTAAATAACCTTGCATCACTATAGTGATGGGTCATATCTGGTCCTCAGATACTCTAAAAACAGGGAAAACACAAAACCCCAATATTCCCAATATTCCATCCCATTTTAAGCCAAAGCCGTTATATAGGGTCACCTATGGATTTGGAAATGAGGCTTTTATCATCACTGAAAAATTTTAGAGTGATGGATATTGTAGCATATGAAATCCACGTGGTAATATTCAGATCAATCAGAATGTCATAAAGCATCTATATAGTATATAATACTTACGAAAAATAAAGCACCTAAATATGGAAGTGTATTAAAGTATTTTCTAATAGTATATGAAGATGTAGCACAAAGGTATATATAACTTTTAAAAAGGACAGCCAAAATAAAAGATAGCTGTTTTTGAAATTATAAGATTATAGACATTTCTTGATTAGTGATCAAATAATGTCTGAATTATGTGTTTGTGGAAAACAATGTAATTAGAACCATGAGAAAGGAATATTCTCTGAGTATAGCTGTGTATCTTTATATATGTGTATATATATAATTTGATAATTAAAGGAAAAGATCACCAGAATCAGTCACTAAGGACAGTAATAGTGTATAATTCAATAAGACCCCACAACACATTCAACATTATTCTATGAAGTTTTTATTTTAAAGAGTGTTGAACATAAACATTGCTAAGAATTATTATCATCTTTTATTTTTGTCTAACAAAAAACAGAAATTTTAGAATTGAAAAGATATTCAAAAGTATGTTATACAAAGAAATAGCATCTAATTAAAATGTATCCTACCTCAATGTTTAAGTTTTAAGTAACTGCCATACCAGAACCCTGTATGGAAAAGTTAGTTTTTTAATCACACTTTTAGTATTTTTTCTTAAAACTGACACAAAAATGATAAGCATAGTGAATCATTCCTCATGTGTTGTATCTAAAGGAAGGCATACCTTATTACAATAGAAAATTACTACAAAGAAAAAAAATCCTCTTTAAAAAGTTGTTCATGAAAGACTCTAAGAAAGTTTAATCAGCAGTATTGATCAGAGGGGGAATCGATTGTCATGCAGGAGTGGGGAAATGCCAGAAAAGCAAATTGAAACAAGATGTGTGGATCACTGGACTAGGAACACTATCTGTGAACAAACAGTTAAAAGGAGGAGACATGTGCAGAATATCATTAAGCATAGAAATGAAGTGAATTAAGAAGAAATGGAAAAACATTCCATGCTCATGGATAGGAAGAATAAATATAGTTAAGATGTCATTACTACCTAAAGCACTCTACACATTCAATGCAATTCCAATCAAAATTGCACCAGCATACTTCTCAAAGTTAGAGCAAACTATCCTCAAGTTTGTATGGAACCACAAAAGACCCCGAATAGCCAAAGTAATCCTGAAAAATAAAACCAAAACGGGAGGTATCACCATCCCAGACTTTAGCCTCTACTACAAAGCTGTCATCATCAAGACAGTATGGTATTGGCACAAAAACAGACACATAGACCAATGGAACAGGATTGAGAACTCAGAAGTGGACCCAAAAGTATACAGCCAACTAATCTTTGACAAAGCAGGAAAGAATATCCAATGGAAAAAGACAGCCTTTTTAACAGATGGTGTTGGGAGAACTGGACAGCAACATGCAGAAGAATGAAACTAGATCATTTTCTCACACCATGCACAAAAATAAACTCAAAATGGATAAAGGACCTGAACGTGAGACAGGAAACTATCAACACCCTAGAGGAGAAAGCAGGAAATAACCTCCTTGACCTCCACCACAGCAACTTCTTACTTGACACATCCCCAAAAGTAAGGGAATCAAGAGCAAAAATAAATGACTGGGACCTCATCAAGATTAAAAGCTTCTGCACAGCCAAGGAAACAACCCAGAAAATTAATAGGCAACCAACGGAATGGGAAAAGATAGTTGCAAATGACATATCAGATAAAGGGTTGATATCCAGAATCTACAAGGAACTCACCAAACTACACGCCGAAAAACAAACAACCCAGTGAAGAAATGGGCAGAAGATATGAACAGACACTTCTCCAAAGAGGACATCCAGATGGCCAACAGACACATGAAACGATGCTCAGCATCCCTCCTCATCAGGGAAATACAAATCAAAACCACACTGAGATACCACCTCACACCAGTCAGAGTGGCTAAAATGAGCCAATCAGAGAACTCTAGATGCTGGCGAGGATGTGGAGAAACGGGCACCCTCCTACACTGTTGGTGGGAATGTAAACTGGTACAGCCCCTCTGGAAAACAGTGTGGAGGTTCCTCAGGAAACTAACAATAGAACTCCCCTATGACCCAGCAGTAGCACTGCTAGGAATTTACCCAAGGGATACAGAAATGTTGATGCATAGGAGCACATGTACCCCAATGTTCATAGCAGCACTCTCCACAATAGCTAAAACCTGGAAAGAGCCTAAGTGTCCATCAACAGATGAATGGATCAAGATGTGGTTTATCTATACCATGGAATACTACAGGGAAATGAGAAACAATGCAATCTGGCCATGTGTAGCAACATGCATGGACCTTGAGGGTGTTATGCTGAGCGAAATAAGTCAGGCAGAGAAGGACAAATATCATATGTGTGCACGTATAGGAGGATTAGGAGGAACTTGACGGAGGAACAAGAGGGAGAAGAAGGGCGGAAATGGTGGGGGAAAAGGAGAGAGGCAAACCATGAGAGACTCTTGAATGCTGACAAAAACTGAGGACTGATGGATGTGGGGGGAGGGGGGATGGGCATGGAGGAGGACACTTGTGGGGATGAGCACTGAGTGTTATGTGGAAACTAATTTGACAATAAACTATTTGTAAAAAATATATATATATATATATACTGGGTTTCTCTCTGCTTTAGATGTAGATAGTGTGAAAGAATGTCACTACGAATTTATAACAAGAAAAAGATTGGAAAGCCTATAAATTCACAACTTTTCTTCAACCTATATAATGGTGAAAGTAGGGGTGCCTGGGTGGCTTAGTCGGTTAAGCGTCCGACTTTCACTTAGGTCATGATCTCGCGGTTCGTGGGTTCGAGCCCCGCGTCGGGCTCTGTGCTGACTGCCAGCTCAGAGCCTGGAGCCTGTTTCAGTCTGTGACTCCCTTTCTCTCTGACCCTCCCCTGCTCACGCTGTCTCTCTCTCTGTCTCCTAGAAATAAATTAAAAAAAAAAAACATTAAAAAAAATGGTGAAAGTTGCAGAGTAACCAACTAACTAAACTCTAAGTAAAGTCAAATGTTTCCAAGGAGAGAAAGATGTGATTACTTGCTTACCTGGGGCAGACACTGAGTGACATACAAGCAGGTAAAAAAAATTCACTAAGATTTCTTTTTAATGAATTGCCAACAGCCAAGCATTGGCTAGCATGACAGTGTAAAAAGACTAAGATCCACAGATACAGGGAACTTAGCAGCTCACAGGAGCTTCTTCAGTGGGCCTCACTGAGTGCTTACAAAAAAGATCAGGACTGATGAGACACCTAAGAAAGCTTCCATTCTGGTGCATGCAGGGGAGAAGACAGCAGAGGACGTGAACAAGACATTAAGTCCAACTGAAGATCCTTCTCACTACTCCCTCCTAGAGAACTAAAGCAGAGCTGCAAACTTTTGTTGCCTTCAGGGTGTGGGTAAAGAGCCAGTGTAGCTGGGGGGAGGTAGGAGACAATACCACCTTACTCTGGGAGAGAGCCAGGAAAATGCACTGGGTCTAGACCCTCAGAAATCACCTACCACTGAGGAGGGGAAGAATCATTAAGAAGTTCTCAACCCCAGTATCTGCCAAAATTCAAGACAGAGGAAAACAAACAATACCCCCATCCGACCCCTCCCACACCCACCAGGAGTCCACTGCCTGGGGAAAAAAAAGAGAATGTTGAAAGAAAACTTTGAAACACAGCCTCAATATGGTTTTGTTAGAGTATTTCTCTCTCTGCTATGAGCATCAATCAGATATACCAACACAATGCCTTATGATATTTTTTAAGTTGTTATTTATTTATTTTGAGATGGGGAGAGGGACGAAGAGAGAGGGAGAGGGAGAAATCCCATGCAGAGTTCAAATCCTGATGTGGGGCTCCATTTCAGGAACCCTGAGACCATGACCTGAGCCGAAACTAAGAGTCAGATGCTCAACCTACTGAGCCACCCAGGTACCCCATGCCTTGTGGTATTTTGTTATACTCTATTTAATTGAAAGTCATATCTATCAATTGTGTGATTGAATTAAAACCTCAGTGAGATTCTAGGATAACTTTTACTCAACTAAATATTATTTTTAAAATAGGGCAAAAATTCCATCTTCGCTCTTAGTTGATTTCATGCTGAATCACATTCTAATCGTGAACACTGGTTGAGAAGGTGATTTAATAGTGTCTTAGTCCCATGCCCTCTCTTCTATATTCTGCACTGAAGGGATGGGCATCTGCCAAGTTCATTCACTATGAACTGTTGCTAGCTGATTTCCTCTCAGCTAGTGAGAGATCAAAAGATTGAGAGAAAGTAAAGCTTTCTGCTTCTGGCTCCAATGCTATGGCACTTGGTGGCAGTTGATGGGAATTGTGGTGTCTATAGCAAAGGTAAGATGATTTTTGGTTCAGCAACATGGTCAGGGGTAGCACCTCTTCAGAAGTTCTGGCCCTAGTCAAAGCAATCCCTGTTTAGCAGTTCCAGAGCAGCCATGATGACGTATCCAAGCATTCAGCCTCAAGTGCTGCAGGACTCTAGTTCACAGTTGTTATCTGCTTTGGCCTTTACATTATCAAGTTTTTTCTTCTGCAACTGCCTTCTTTTTCTCTTTTATAATTTCAGCCCTTCAAATACCTTTGTAACCAATTCCTTGCTTTTAATCCCATGTGATTGGCATTCCTGGAGTGTTTATTTTTTTATTCTTAATATATATGAGTCTGAGGTGCCTGGGTGGCTCAGTCAGTTAAGTGTCCGACTTCGGCTCAGGTCATGATCTCATGTAATCTCATGGTTTGTGGGTTTGAGCCCTGCATCAGGCTCTGTGCTGACAGCTAGCTTGGAGCCTGGAGCCTTCTTCAGATTCTGTATCTCCCTTTCTCTTTGATCCTCCCCTGCTCATGCTGCGTGTGTCTCTCTCTCAGAAATAAAAAAAAGCATTGTGTGTGTGTGTGTGTGTGTGTGTGTGTGTGTGTGTGTGTGTGTGTCTGAACTTGTAGACATTCAAGAGAAGGAATAGTGGAGTAGCTGGGACACAGTGCTGGGATTCACCTGCCAATGGAGGCATAGAGCCTGGTGGCTGATATATATTATCTGACAAAGAAAAGTTCTCATTGCACTTATGCAAGGTTAAATTTGAAGTGAAAATCTGAGTGTTGATTTAGTGATGCCATTTACTAGACTGTTGACTTTCCCTTATTGATCTGCCATCAATAAAGTGGAATTAATTTGGCTACTTCTTAACAAAATGAACATTCTCCCCACATATTTGTAGGAATATCTACTCTCACTTATATCCAGGCCTTTGGATAGGGGACTTCAATCTCTTCCTTCTTCACCTATGCCTCAAAGACCAACAGACACTTTGTCTGTGAAGCCATCTTTGACATATGTCTCCCTGTCTAACTATGTTGTATCCCTACACCGTGAGCTTTCTAGTACACTCTACTTTCCTACCAGAATATTTATGATCTTAAGTGTTTTTTAGGTAAGTTCCATCAGAGAAAACAAAAAACAAAAACAAAACAAAACAAAAACCTCTTTCAACTTCCTACCATGCTACAGTCAGATGTCCCCATCACTTCTCTGGAACAATGTCCATCTAAGTGGAGCAAGATTAATTGTTGAACAATAAGATTACTCCAAATATCCATTAAGCTACACTGCCTCCCATCTTGAATAGTATAGAAAACACAAAAAGCATAAAAGATATGTTTCTAAGCCGTAAAGAGCTGACAATTCCTGGTGAGGGGGAGGCATAGAGAAGAGAAACTGAGGAACAGCTGTGGTGTGAGCTGCAGGACTGTGCCACAAATCACAGTCCTTCCTGACCCCAGACACTTCTGTCATGAGTAAGCCTTCTGTACTTTTTCCTTTCACAAAAAGAGATGTGAACGTAGGATGCCAGATCCCATATGGAGGGACTTATCTGCAGCTTTTTCTTTATTCTTTTAAATGCATAATGTCCCATAAAGAGAAGTTTATGCAAATATGCCAGAGGTATTTTGTCACCACTGACAGTTGCATGACAATCTCCCAAGTGGTAAATTTCTACTTCCACTTGCAGAAGGACTAATTACATATTTTCCTTCACCATTAATTTGTTCTTTCCCAACTTAATACATGCTGTCACAACAGCACTTTGGTCTGGCTATGACTTACAGAGAAGCTTGTAACGTTTGACTTGCTTTTTTTAAAAAAATATGAACAATGGTTGGAAAGCTTTCTAACCACAAAGCAAGAGTGAAGAATGTCTTTCTTTTACAATCTTTATGCCTAGTGACAAGAACATTTGCCAGAAGCTGTTCCAAAAAAGCCAACTCCCACTAGATGTAGTAAAAGTATAAATATAGACTGATTTTATTTGGAAATTGACTCATGCTTTTTACATAATTGCAACTAGATGAAATGGAAGCTTCAGAGATTTGAAATTCCAATCAATTTGATGTGAAATAAATGTAAATCCTGCAATAAGTGAAAAAATTACACATTTGCAAAATGAAAAATGGCAGTTATCGAATCCAACTAAGCAATATTAACCAATAAACTTTAAACACATTGAGAAAGGTGAATTACATTTGATTACCTATCAGCAAATCCTCAGTGGGGAAACTTTTTTTAAAGTTATGGAAATTACACAGCAGGCATGTAAATTATTACGGATGGGTATGTATTTCTTACTTGAGTACTTGGTTACTCTGACTTCTTGTTCATGTCAAACAAAATTCCAGCTGAAAGTTGTAATGTACTAAATTCCATCTCTGCAAAATTTATATGACAGGCTTGTCACTTCTGATGACAGTTGTCTTCAGAAATGAGCCTTTCTACCAGTATTTGACTATAAAAATTTACATGAAATTTAGATCTTTGTGCTGTGGATTGTTTAAACAGGCTTCTATTCACTGAAGTTTACTTTGACATAACAAAAAAAATGAACACTTGGAAATTTTTTAAGTGATAATGTTCCTCCTTGATGCAAATACTGCTTGGGTGAAGATATTGCTCAATAACACAATATCATCAACAATAGTTTTACTATTGTTTTACTACTGTTTACTAAAACAGTAATTTTACTATGCATTATCCTGGCCAATGTCATGCTTTGCATTGTAAAATAAATAAATGCATATATATATGCATAAATATACATATATAAATGCATATATATGCATAAATATATATATAAATGCATATGTATATATAAATATATTTATATATATATTTACATTTATTTATTTTTTTAGAGAGAGAGATAGAGATTACAAGTGGGGGAGGGGCAGAGAGAGAAGAAAACACAGAATCCAAAGCAGGCTCCAGGCTCTGAGCTGTCAGCACAGAGCCCAACGAGGGGCTCAAACTCACAAACTGTGAGATCATGACCTGAGCCCAAGTCAGACCCTTAATGGACTGAGCCACTCAGGTGCTCCTGGATTATATATTTTATGAACAAATAGATTTGGAATTATAGCTTCTGTATGACTACAGGAATAAATACAAATGATAACTCAACATGTTTGGTGTTAAGTATTTATTCAATGAATATTTGTAGACACTCCTTCCTGTAAGTCTGCTTCAGAATTTAACTGGTTAAAGATGAATCAAACACCATCCTTAATAAATTTATCATTTATTGGGAAGATCAGTCAGGTTTGCAAATAATATCCACTCAGGACAGAACTTTATAATCACTTAAGTAAAATAAAGATGAAGTCATAGGAGAATTCCACTGACAAAAATAAAACTTTCAGCTGAAGAATGAAGGAAAACACCTCTCCCAGGTTGAATTCTGCCCCTGAAAAAGGTATGTCCAAGTCCTAACTTTTAGTATCTGCGAATGTGGACTAACTTGGGAATTTTGACCTTTTAGATGTAAGTAAGTAAAAGATATCTAAATTAGGTAATTTTGAAGTTAAAGTAGTCCCTAATCCAATGACTGGTATCCTTATACAAGAAAAGAGAGATTTGAGACACAGAGACACAAGGGAGAAGACAATGGGAAGACAAAGGCAGAGATTAAAATTATGCAGCCATAAACCAAGAAAGCCTGGAGCCCCAGAAAGTGGAAGAGGCAACTGAAGATTCTCCCGTAGAGCCTTCAAAGGGAGAGTGGGACTCTACCAACATTCTGATTTTGTATTCTGGCCTCCAAATTTGTGACAGACAATTTCTGTTATTTTAAGCTACAAAGCTTGCAGTAATCTGTTATAAAAGCCCTAGGAAATGGATATAACACCATGACAGATATGACATTTGAGTTGGATCATGAAGGATGTGGGAAATTAGAAGACAGCTAAAGAATGGAGAATGGTGGGGCGCCTGGGTGGCTTAGTCGGTTAAGCGCCCGACTTTCGCTTGGGTCATGATCTCGCGGTTCTTGGGTTCGAGCCCCACGTCGGGCTCTGTGCTGACTGCCAGCTCAGAGCCTGGAGCCTGTTTCAGTCTATGACTCCCTCTCTCTCTGACCCTCCCCTGCTCACACTGTCTCTGTCTCTCCTAGAATAAAAAAAAAAAAAAGAAAAAAAAGGATGGAGAATGGGGCATGGGAAGAGAAAGAGAAGGAACTGAGAGAAGGAATAAAAAGATCGAGACCAGCATGGAAGCCATTGGAGAAGGAAATGCCTCAGAATGATGAAAAATACTACCCCAGGGGCCAAGGAGCATAAGACCTAGAGAATGAGATTCCTGATCACTATTGTCCCTCCCAAGTACAGACATGTGAGAGAGAATATTTCTGAGAACAGCCAGCCACTATATTTGCATGCATAGGTACTCTAATAACATAAGAAATAAATTAATCTTATTTCAAGTTTTTGTGCACTTTTTAAAAAATGTTTTAATGTTTATTTATTTTTGAGAGAGAGACAGAGCATGAGCAGGGGAGGGGCAGAGAGAGAGGGAGACACAAAATCTGAAGCATGCTCCAATCTCTGAGCTGTCAGCACAGAGCCCGATGCAGGGATCAAAGTAACAAACTGTGAGATCATGACCTGAGCCAAAGTCAGACACTTAACTGACTAAGGCACTCAGGCACCCCAAGTTTTTATGCACTTTAAAAGTGTGATTGATCCAGCTTTATTCTTCTCCCTCAAGATTGCGTTGGTTATTTAAGGCTTTGTGGTTCCATATGAATTTCAAGGTTATTTATTCTATTTCTTTAAAGAATGCCGTTGGGATTTTCATAGAGATTGCATTGACTCTGTAGGTCACTTTAAGTAATACAGAGAATTTATAACATTAATTTTCTAATCCATGAACACAAGACGTCTTTCCATTGATCTGTGTCTTCTTTAATTTCCTCTATCAATGTTTTATCATTTTCAGCGTACAGTCTTTCACCTCTTTGGTCACTTTACTCCTAAGTATTTTATTATTTTTTCTGCGATTGTAAATGAGATTGTTTTTTCTCTCCTTTTTTTAATGTTTATTGATTTATTTTGACAGAGACAGGAAAAGTGCAAGTACAAATGAAGCAGAGAGAGAAGGAGAGTTAAAAAGAGAAAATCCCAAGCAGGCTTCACACTGTCAGGAGAGCCTGACATGGCATTGGATCTCATAACCCTTAGATCCTGACCTGAGCTGAAATCAAGAGTGGGAAGTTTAACTGACTGAACAACTCAGACACCCCAGAATGGGATTGTTTTCTTAGTTTCAAATAGTTTGTTGTTGTGTAATGAAATGTACACAAATGTAAATATTTGTCAACAGATGAATGGTAAAGAAAATATGAATATATATTATATATATAATTCAATCTTTAAAAAAATTAAAAAATGCTACCACTTGCAGCAACATGAGTGAACTTGAAGAACAGTATGGTAAATGAAATAAGCCAGACATAGAAAGACAAATATTGCATGATCTCATTTATAAGTGGAATCTACAATAGTCAAATGGATAGAAACAGAGAGTAGAATTATGGTTGCCAGGAACTGGGGGAGGGGAACTGGAAAGCTATTAGTTAAAGGGTACAAAGTTTCAGTTATACAAGATCAGTAAGTTTTGAAGATCCAATGTACAGCAATGTGATTACAGTTAAGAATACCATATTGTGTATATTTGAAATTGGCTAAAAGGATAGATCTTAAGTATTCTCATCCTACACACACACACACATGCATGCACACAGAATATATAACTACGTGAGGTGGAGGATATGTTAATTAGCTTGAGTATGATGATTATTTTATAATATATATCAAAATCTCAAGCTGTACACTTGAAACATATATAATTTTTATTTGTCAATTATACCTCAATAAAAGCTGGAAATAATATCTTTATATGATTTAAAAGTTTTTGTAAATGGAACTGTGTTTGAAATGATTAGTTTCTGGATCAACTTCCATTCTGTTTAGGAGTTACTACTTTATGTTTTCTTCTCTGTTAACTTCAATTCATTTACCTTTTTTATCCCATGTGGATTTGTTTGAATTGTTTCATATTTTCCAAGAGATAAAAGTCCATTACTTTGCTTTCTTATCTTTCCAAAGATATTCTTTCAGAGATAAACTTTTTAAATTTCAAATTGTTTTTCATAAGACTTTTTAAATAAAGCAGACATTTTGAATAATGGATCAAGTAATAATTAAGAAATGTTTGACACAATTCAATGATAAGTCTCTTGCCTCACTACTTTGATTTTTAGCATAGATTTTTCAATATTACAAAACACTTTTACATACATTATGTTATTTGCTCATTTGTTCTTTATAATAGCAAGCAGTGGTATACAAATAAACTGGATCTTAAAAAAAAAAAAAAAAAGCCCTGGGGTGCCTGGGTGGCTCAGTCAGTTAAGTGTCAAACTTCAGCTCAGGTCATGATCTCATGGTTCGTGGGTTCGAGCCCCACGTCAGACTGTGCTGACAGCTAGCTCAAAGCCTAGAGCCTGTTTCAGATTCTGTGTCTCCTTCTCTCCCTGACTCTCCCCTGCTCACTCTGTCTGTCTGTCTGTCTCTCTCTCTCTCTCACTCTCTCTCTCCCCCCCCCTCAGAAATAAATAAAACATTAAAATTTTTTTTTAAATCCCTGATTTATAATGCATGACAATTTATGTGGCATAAATACTCCCACCATGGCCAATTTCAACCTACCAATGATTTAAAAGTGGGCTTATCAAATTCATGAATATTTAACAATCTGCTCTTGCTAATCAGCTCCAGCATATCACTGAATGTTGGGATTTATATCCTCATTTTATCAAAGAAAAGCAGGAGCCAAGAAAGACTGAGTAACTTTCTTAAAATCACACAGCTAGCATAGAGCTCAGGCCATCCCATTTCATGCAATATACATTTATTCCATGACTTTAACTCATTCATGGCAATGCAAGTTTTCATCAACTGTATTATCATAGGGCTCTTGCCTATTCATAAAATAAGTTGAGTTATATACAGATTAAAACATATCTTTTAAAAAAATAAAAGGCATTTATAGATAAAACTAAATGATGATTTCTAAATGAAGCAAGATAGCCAAAAGCAAAGAGTATAGATATTCATATATACCATTTTCCACCAAAGTTTGTCATGAAGACTATTGTTTGGAGAACATTTAATGAGAGAAAAGTATAGTCCTTTAGTGGTTTGCATTATAAAGTATGCAAGCCAAATGTTTTTCTCATAGATATTCAAAGGCAGATCATCTTACATTTATACAAAACTCATGGAGGCAGCTGTGTTAAGACTGAAATATAGGAGATTAATAGAAGGAAACCCAACAGCCTAGAGAAGAAACTCTTCCCTTAGACTCGGTTCAAATATGACATCACACATGCAATATTTACCCAAAACAAATTGACAATCTAACCCTTTTATAAGACCATAAGGTCATTAGCCTATATCTCTCAACAAAATGATAAGGAAAAGCTTTAATACAAGATATAAAGGCAGGAGTTATTTCATATTTGGAATGTTTAATAGCAGGAATATATCTTCAGAAGATGATTAGAGTACTTTGGCTAAGAAATAAGTAACAGATTTCTCATAAGGAAAGACTATTATTTCCTGAAATTTTGAAATAAGCCTGGAAGCTGCTTCTTTCCTACCCATCTCCCCAAACAAATCATCATTCCATTTGTCACTCACTTACTCATTCATTTGTTCAACCAACACTAAGAGACAGCCTACTATATTATGAGGTAGCCTGTTGGCAGTTGATGAGAAAGTTCACAGTCTAATCATAACATCCCTGTGAGAAGGAAATATTTTCCACTCGAAAGAGGAATACATAGTTTAAAATTATGGTGGGATACTTATCTGATTGGATTACAATTTAAATAAATGTTTCAAGTCAATATTTACCAAAAAAATTTAGCACAAAATTTAAACCTAATGTTTCTCCTTATGCTGCTCTCCTCATTCAATCATTCTTGTCAACTCAATGGTCCCAGAGGAGGACAATGTCCTACCATCTACCAGATCAACAGTTGCCGTCAGGTAGATATTTTGGACCCTACCACTTTCACAAATCAGAATGGAAATGAGAACACCTCCTTGGCCATGTGCTTAATCTGTCTGGCTTTTCTCTCTGGAGCTACACTAACAAGGTCAGTTTCTTCCATCAGCCACCCCATCTAAAGAATGTCAAGCTTAATACTCATTGCCTGGAAGTTGGAATGCCTTGTGCTCAAGCCAGCCTGAACTATGACTGCCTCTACTTGAGGCTCTCCTTCTCTTTTGTAATTAAGTTTGGTCTTTGGGTACACTATTGAATTCCTTGTTGCTTTGGGTTCCACCTGTGCTGCTTTTGATTAATAACACATCCGAATTGTATTACGATATCCTGCTGTGATCAGGATTACTTGGTAAGTGCACCAAAACTGATAGAAAACTCATCAAGTAATTGCATACCACCTAAAAAAAAATTAAATGTGGTTTTGCTTTCAAAAAATAGATCAAATGTATACAGAATCATTATGAATAATATCAAAGAGAGCCAAATTAACTTAGTCTATAGAAGGTCCATTTACACAATCATAATATGAGTCAGTGCTTTGTAAAGTCAATGGTATACATTAAACACTTTTTAAATGGTGGTTCTAATGACCTACAAACCAATTATGACATGGCAAAACAACTCCTCTAAGCACAAACTGCCAGTATGGAGAGTTATCAGTCCAAGGGTAGAGACTAGGGAATACTTCTATGTGCTAAATCTTTTGAAAGAAGTAATATGTTTATTTGACACCATTTTCTTTAGAAAGATTTTCTTAAAGGAAACAAAATAGCTGGTAGTTAGAAATATGGATCTAAAAATAAAATGCCAGGATTTTACTGCTGTAGCACAAAGTTGTGTAATTTTGGATAAGGTACTGTAATGTTTCTATGCCTCGGTTTTTTAATCTTTATTTTTTAAAGTTTATTTATTTTTGAGAGAGAAACAGAGAGTGAGCAGGGGAGGGGCATAGAGAGAGACAGAGACAAAGAAAGACAGAAAGAATCCCAAGCAGGCTCTGCACTGTCAGCATAGAGCCTGATGTGAGGCTTGAACTCACAAACCATGAGATCATGACATGAACCGAAACCAAGAGTCCGATGCTTAACCTACAGAGCCACCGAGGCACCTCAAATCTGTAAATGTGGATACATATAGACTATGCCTCATAGAATATGTGAGGACTAATGAGTTGATTCTCATAAATGACTTAGAGCAGCGCTCATTGTGTTCTTAGAAAAAAAGAAATGTTAGCTATCATTACTGTTATCTGAGGGTTGTTCCCAGGGGCAGTTTCACAGATGTGTGAACTGTACCCACACTCTGAAAGGCCCATGCTTAGTTTAATGCTCTGTTGTTGCTGCCTTAAAATTCTTAATAATATTTAAGCAAGGTGTGGGAGGTGTCTGGGTGACACCTGGGTGGCTCAGTCAGTTGAGCGTCTGACTTCAGCTCAGGTCATGATCTCACGCTTTGTGGATTTGAGCCCCGAGTCAGGTTCTATGCTGACAGTTAGCTCAGAGCTGGAGCCTGCTTCAGATTATGTGTATCCTCTCTCTGACCCTCCCTTGCTCATGCTGTTTCTCTCTCAGAAATAAAATCATCATCATCATCATCATCATCATCATCATCATCATCATCATCATCTTGATAATTATCGAAGTGATCTAATTCTCCGGCACCAGTTTTTTCTTTCCTATCATTAATCTCTCATTTCTAGCATCCAGGGAAGGACTATTCAATGAACTTTTGCAGATTATAGAATGAGACATACAAAAGGCCAACCTCATTGCTTTCTGCCCCCTCATCTTATTTTCTTATCTTTCCCTGCAGTAAGGCATAATTGAAGCCATTCTGGTAGACACATTTGATTGCACAACTTTGCTTTATCACTCCCCTCAAAAAAAGAACATTCAAGGCAAAAAGCATTTTTAACATAAGTTGTTTGAGGAGCAGATGTATTTTCTCACATTTTACTTAAACTAAGAAATAGATTTCAACGTTAACCAATCTTTGTTGGTATATCTAATATCGTCCTAATATACTCCTAAATATGGTTCTAATATCCTTCTAATGATGTAGTGTTATGCACTGATGAATGCTGAGCCATGACAATAATAGGTGACCAATGTTTTTTCAATGTCATTCAGGTTGTGTGTGTGTGTGTGTACATGTGTGTGTGCACCCATGTGTGTGTGCCTGTCTGGTGTGGGAGGGTATTGAAGTATATGTATGTAAGAAGTAGTAGGGGAAAAAGGCACAACTAAATGCCAAAGGGGGTAAAAAAAGAAAGATCATTAGCTGATCCTCCTCTAAACTTGGAATGTTCTTTTTAAGGCACTAGCATTCAATATGAGATGTTTGTTGTCAAGCCATCTGGAGTGATATTGTTACCATACATGGCCAGTTGTTAAGGCTTTCTGTCCACATATATCTATCACAGATATAAAATATCATGAATCCATTTCCATTAAAATAAGCTTTTGTGTAAAATATCAGCAAATGTTAAGCAGCTATCTACAAGAAAACTGTAAGAAATTAAATTATAAAACACAAATAATAGGGAAAAACGAAAAACTTCTTTCACAAAGCTACCAGTAATTGAATAAAAACAATTTCTGGTTTAAGAGTAACTATATCCTATCAACCACTGTATTCTGTCCAAAATACCCTCTTATTATGTTCCTATTTGGTGGATATTATTGTAGTTCTTGAACATTAACCATAATCCAGGCACTGTGCTATACAGCACTGTAGATTAAATAGATGATACATAGATGATAGATAGATAGATGATAGATAGATAGATAGATAGATAGATAGATAGATAGATAGATAGATGATAGATAGATAGGTAGATACCTGATAGATTAGTTTGACTTAACAGAGTGCCACAAATTGAGTGGATTTAACAACAGAAATTTATTGTCTCACAGTGTTAGAAGCTCCAAGTGTGCAATCAAAATTCAGCAAGGTTGGTTCCTCCTAAGGGCTGTGGCAGAAGAATCTATTCCAGGTCTCTTTCTTTGGCTTGTAGATGGCAGCCTTCCTCTTGTGTCTTTTCTCACTGACCTTTCTCTATGCAGGTCTAAGTTGGCTTTTCTTTATCTAATGAAAGTTCCTGAATTAATGTTTCATTTTTGAGGCATCCACTTCAAAAATGGCTATCTCCAATAAACACCTTACCAACCATACATTAGAGAAAGAGTCAGGCTTTCCCTGGCTCCAGACTCCTTCATTTTAAAGATCTTGGTTGATTTTCATAACTGATCATTTGGGTTGCTCGGTTTCTATTTCCTGTGCTTTAAATTCCTGCTTTGATGTTTTAAATTCACCAACAAAGAGTGAGCTCAAACCTAAGTTCCCACCCTTGACCCTAATAAAAGCAGAACCCCAGACTTGTGCTCTCATTCTTGCTTTCAACCCAAGACCTTACTGTGTAGCCCCATGTAAGTCATGTAATTTCCAGGAATTGTAAGTAATAAACTTTCATTTTTAAAAAGTTTTCTGGTGGTTATTGAAGAGGATGCCTTGCAGTCATAATAAAAACCACAACAGTTCAGCCACAACATTGGTCAACAATAGGCAGAGACTGACACAAAATAATGCCCATGTCCAAATTTCCCCATTTTATAAAAATGTCACTTATATTGGATTAGGGACCCACTTTACTCCAGTATGACCTCATCTTAACTAATTACATCTGCAACATATTTCCAAACAAGACCACATTCTGAGGTCTTAGGGATTAGGATTTCAATGTATTAATTGTGGGGACACAATTTGAAAGGAGAAAGGAAGGAAGGAAGGAAGGAAGGAAGGAAGGAAGGAAGGAAGGAAGGAAGGAAGGAAGAAGATATTTAATTCTCAACAAGCCTGTAAGTTTTAAGGAAGTTAAATGGCATGCCTAACAGAATGCAGCTATTAAAGGTAGATCAGAGGAAGCCTCATGTTTAAATCTTGTGCTATAATCCATTAATTCATTCAACAACTATTTAATGAGCACCCATAGGTGTTAAGCACATTATGATTCATATATTTTCAAAGCTATGTTTCATAATAATTGAATCTTGGACACTAGTAATCCAACTAACCCAAATTACAGATAGAGAGATTGAGTCAAGGTCCCCATTAGGGATGTATCTCACTCCAAGCCATTAAACATATGACAGAATCATAGATTGCTTTTTCCTGAACTTCCTTTTATTTTTCAATTTAAGAAGGGAAAGCCAAAATAACTATGTTTTCTACATCTAAATCATTTGTCTGTTACTCTTCCAGTCATTCCTGGACTTCTTTAAATGAATAAGATACCATTTCAACAAAGCAGGTTTAGAAGGAGCATACGTCAACATAATAATAAAAATATATGAAAAATCCACAGGTAACATCATACTCAATGGTGAAAAAGTGAGTTTTACCTCTAAGATTAGGATTAAGATAAGGATGTCCATTTTCATCAGTATTATTTAACATAATACTAGAAGTCCTGGCCATAGCAATCAGACAAGAAAAAGAAATAAAAAGCATACAATTAGAAAAGAAAGAATTAAAATTTTCACACACAGATGACATGATAGTATTACAGAAAATCCTAAAGACTCCACCAAAAAAACACTAGAAATGATAAATGAATTCAGTAAATTCACAGGATACAAAATTGATATACAGAAATCTGCTGCATTTATATATACTAATAATGAAGTAGCAGAAAGGGAAATTAAGAAAACAACCCCATTTACAGGGGGAGCTTAATTGCTCAGTCAGTAGAGTTTGCAACTCTTGATCTTAGGGTCATGAGTTCAAGCCCCATGTTGGGAGTAGATAGTACTTACTTAACGAACGAACTATAGAACAAATGAATGAATGAACAAAAGAAAGAAAGAAAGAGAGAGCGAGAGAGAAGGAAGGAAGGAAGGAAGGAAGGAAGGAAGGAAGGAAGGAAGGAAGGAAGGAAGGAGGGAAGGAAGGAAGGAAGGAAGGAAGGAAGGAAGGAAGGAAGGAAGGAAAACAATTCCATTTATAACTGCACCAAAAAAGAAAAACAATACCTAGGAACCAACTTAACCAAAAAAGTGAAATATCTGTACTCCAAAAACCATAAAACATTGATGAAAAGAATTAAAAATGACACAAACAAATGAAACAGATGTTGATGAGGATGTGGAGAAAGAGAAACCCTCTTACACTCTTGATAGGAATGCAAACTGGTCCAACTATTCTGGGAAACAGTATGGAATTTACTCAAAAGGTTAAAAATAGAACTACCTTACAACCCAGCAATTGTATTACTAGGTCTTTGTCCAAAGGATACAAAAATACTGATTAAAAGGGGTACAGGCACCCCATGTTTACAGCAGCACTATCAGCAAAGACAAAACTATGGAAAGAACCCAAATTTCCATCAACTGATGAATGGATGAAGAAGATGTAGTATATATGTGAAATGGAATATTACTCAACCATCAAAAAGAATGAAATCTTGCCATTTGCAACATGAATGGAACTAGAGTATATTATGCTAAGTGAAATGTCAGTCAGAGAAAGGTAAATACCATATGATTTCACTCACAGATAGAATTTAAGAAACGAAACAGATGAACACAGGGAAAGGGAAGGAAAAATTACATAAGATAAAAACACTGAGGGAGGGAAACCATTAGAGGCTCTCAACTATAGACAAGAAACTGAGGATTGCTGAAAGGGAGGTTGGTGAGGTGATAGGTTAAATGGGTGATAGACATTAAGTAGGGCTCTTGTGATGAGCGCTGGGTTTTATGTGTAAGTGATGAATCACTAAATTGTACTCCTGAAACTGATGCTACACTATATATTAACTAAACTGAATTTAAATAAAAACTTGGAAGAATTTTTTAAAAAAGATATTCCATGATCATGGGTTGGAAGAACCAATATTGTTAAAATACCCCTACTCCCCAAAACAATTTGCAGATGTAATGTAATCCCTATGAAAATACCAACAATATTTGTCAGAGAACTAGAACAAATAATCCTAAAATTTGTATGAAAAAACAAAAGACCTGAAAGAGCCAAAACAATCTTGAAAAAGAACAAAGCTGGAGGTATAACAGTTCCAGATTTCAAGATATACTACAAAGATATTATTACAAAGTAGTAATCAAAACAGTATGCCACTGGCACAAAAATAGACACAGATCAATGGAACAGAATAGAGTTCAGAAATGCCATGCTTATATGGTCAATTAATCTACAACAAAGGAGGCAAGAATAGACAATGGGGAAAAACAGTCTCTTCAACAAATGGTGTCGAGAAAAATGAAAATGGACTGCTTTCTTACAGCATACACAAAGATAAACCCAAAACGTATTAAAGATCTAAGTGTCAGATCTGAAGCCATAAAACTCCTAGACAAAAATAGACAGTAATTTCTTTGATATTGACCATAAAAACATATTTTTTGGGCTCCTTGGTAGCTTAGTTGGTTAAGTGTCTGACTCTTGATTTTGGGCTCAGGTCAAGAACTCACAGTTCTTGAGTTTAAGCCCCATTGGGCTCTGTGCTGACAACAAGGAATCTGCTTTAGATTCTCTTTCTTTCTGCCCCTCCCCTTCTCATTCTATCTTTCAAAAATAAACATAAAAAAATTTGTCTTGATACATTCTTAAGGCAAGGGAAATGAAAGCAAAATTAAACTACTGGAACTACACCATAATAAAAAGCTTTTTGCTCCATAAAGGAAACCATCAACAAAACAAAAAAGAAAACAACTGCATGGAAGAAGATATTTGCAAATGATTTATCTAATAGAGGGTTAATATCCAAAATATATAAAGAATTGTTACACAATTAACACTGAGAAAACAAATAATCCAATTCAAAATGGGCAGATGAGCTGAATAGACATTTTCCAAAAGATATAAAAATGACCAAGAGACACATGAAAAGATGCTCAACATTATGATTCATCATCAGAGAAATAAAAATTAAAGCCATAATGGCTTGTCAGAATGGCTGAAATCAAAAACACTAAAAGCAATAGTTTTGGTAAGGATGCAGAAGAAAAGGAACCCTTATATCTTATTGATGGGAATGCGAATTGGTACAGATACTATGAAAAACAGAATGGAAGTTTCTCAAAAAATTAAAAATAGAATTACCACAGTAATTCCACTAATTGGTATTTATTTACCAAAAGAATACAAAAACATTAATTCAAAAGGATACATGCACTCCATGTTTATTGCAGCATTATTTACGATAGTCAAGAAACACTACATATATACAATAGAATATTATTCAGTCCTAAAAAAGCATGGATCTTGGGATGCTGGATGGCTCAGTCAGTTAAGTGTCTGACTTCAGCTCAGGTCATGACCTTGAGATTCTGACTTGGAGCCCTGTGTCGTGCTCTGTGCTGACAGCTCACAGCATGAAGCCTTCTTCAGATTCTGTGTCTCCCTCTTTCTTTACCCCACCCCCAATTGTGTCTCTCTTTCAAAAATAAACATTAAAAAAATTTTCTTTAGCATGAGATCCTGCCCTTTGCAACAAAATGATGGACCTAGAGGGAATAATGCTAAGTGAAAAAAGTCAGAAGAAGGCAAATACCAAATGATTTCATTTATATGTGAAATTTAAGAAACAAAACCAAAGAACAAAGACACAAAAAAGACACATACACACACACACACACACACACACACACACACACACACACACACACGAAGCCATACTCTTAAATTCAGAGAACAAGCTGGTGATTGCCAGAAGGGAGGTGGGTGGGAAATGGGTAAAACAGATAAAGGGGATTAAAAGTACATTTATTTTGATGAGCATTGAGAAATGTATAGAATTGTTGAATCATTGTATTTTACACCTGAAACTAATATAACACTGTATGTTAATTATATTTCAATAAAAAATAGAGAAGAAAAAAGATACAGTTTCTGCTTAAAAATACTGCTTATCTGAGAAGCAAAATTCAAACCTAAACAGTGTGTGATGACAAAGATGTGATCAAAGTAGTGCAGAGTATGGAAAACTGAGCAATCAGCTCTTCTTTCTGGAAGATGTAGAAAAGGGTTGTTTACAGGAAAAGTGACATGTGAGCTGGGTCTTGGAGAATGAGTGGGAGTTTGGCCACAGGAGAATGCAGGGAAGATCATTCCAGCAAGTCTAGAGCATGAGCAAATGCAGCAAACCATGAGGGTACATCTCTCCTGGATAAGGCTTAATTACGTTCACTGTTGTTAACTCGGTGATGTGAAGAGGTGTGACGGAATGTCATCCTCTTTTCTGAGACCACCTCCCCAGACTCCAAAGCACAAGGTCATTGTTTTTTTTTTTTAATTAAAAAATTTTATGTCTTTATTTTATTTTGAAATAGAGAGACAGAGAGTGAGTGGGGGGGAGGGGCAGAGAGAGAGGGAGTCCCAGAATCTGAAGCAGGCTCCAGGCTCTGAGCTGTCAGCACAGAGCCCAACGTGGGGCTGGAGCCCACAGATTGAGATCATGAGGTGAAGTTGGTTAAGCTTAACTTTTAATGTGCCCCGCCATTATTTCTTTTAATGTTTTATTTTACTGGGGAGCCTGGGTGGCTCATTCGGTTAAGCATCCAACTTCAGCTAGGTCATGATCTCACGGTTCATGAGTTCAAGCCCTGCATCGAGCTGTCAGAGCCTAGAACCTGCTTCACATTCTGTCTCCTTCTCTCTCTACCCCTCCCCCATGCACTCTCTCTTTCTCTCAAAAATAAACGAACATTGTAAAAAAATTTTTAAATATTTCGTTTCTGAGAGAGGGAGAGAAAGAGAGAGAGAGCACACAAGCCAGGGAGGGTCAGAGAGGGAGGGAGGGAGACAGAGGATCCAAAGTGGGCCCCAGGCTAATAGCAGAGAGCCCAATGAGGGGCTTGAACTCAGTGACAGTGAGATCATAACCTGAGCCAAAATCAGACACTCAATCAACTGAGTCACCCAAGTGCCCCAGCACAAAGCCATTATTAAACAGATTTATTCTAGGTCCCCTTTGGGAAATATTCCCCCTTGGGAAATAAGAAATTGTGATCAGTCTGTAAATTAGATTATCGACTATTAGTTTTGACTTAGATCTCTCTGGTTTCTGCATGATGCTTACACTTAAAACAGAGAAGTCTAACCATGATCTCTGTTAAGTCTCCAATTCTGTGGAGATCGTCCTGAATTTATTGTCAGATAATCTTGGAGCAGTAACTTCACAAAATAAACATGTGGCAATGTTTCCAAAATTGTAAGGACCAAGATGGCAGAATCACTTATTACACAGTGGAAACATCCACACCAAAACACCTGTTACAAACCCAAGCCCAGCCCAGGTCAATGCTGGCTCACAGCTGCCCACCACAGATGACTTTATGCAAAAGGAATCCTCTATACTCACATAGAGCTGCCTCAGTCCACTACTGACTCACACAGGGGTTCCAACAGTGTGCTTCAGGGTGGACAAAGTCTGTGCCACAAGTGGTCCTCTAGAGCTTCCCTAGGATCAGACCAAAGCTAACCGCCTTTGAAACTACTTCCTGCTTTAATTTTGCTCTAACCTCATACCTCATTTCCTTCCTATAAGAACACTTGGACAAGAATCCCTGTCTCAGGCTCTGCCCTTAGGTAATAACTTGGAACGTGGCATGTTTTTCTTGAGAAATATTTTTTGAACTGAAATCCAAAGCATAGTAATTATCAAAATTACTAGTCTTAACAAAAATCCATCTATACAACTAAGCATATATATTTTTACGGTTCTCCTAGGATTATACAAATAATCTAGTTTTCATTATAATGAACTGTGGTTAATGATTTTGCCACACTTAATTGAAATAATTTGTCTAAACACAATGAGGAATGTAATTTACTTTTTTTTCAGCAAATAGTATACTGTACATTGCCAGGAAGCATAGAGTTAGACTCATGTTTAAGCATACTCTTTCTACCTTTTAAAACATTTACTCTGTACTGATATGTCAATACTTTAATTTGTAATGAAATGAATTGAATTTTTTGTATTAAAATAATCATTATAATCAACTGAAACAACTAAAAAAGGAATAAATTACAGCTGGATTCTGTGCAAATCTTATTTTCAGCAAATGAAAGAGTTCAATTTGATTATTGGGCTTTATTATGGAAAAGATTTCAGAAGAATAACATATTCCGAAATTTAATTATATCAAAATCCTCAGTAACTTTTGCAAAAGGGTAAAAACAGACAGCCTTGAAAAACCAAGATTGATTTCTCTAATATGACTACCTATTGTTTCATTATATTCCTGGATGAAAGTTATTAGTACAATATCTGCGTCATGTGGAGCAATTTTCATTGTACAGAACTATGACAAGGATGAAAGTAAGGAAGGTGATAAAGAATTTTTTTTCTTTGAACATTCTTTCAGTATTTAACCTGAATATAACATTTAGCACTGGATTATGTATACCAATATTTGTGTGGGTGAATAAGATAAGAAGGTCTTCACACATACATACAAGGTTCCTCACACCAAAGATTTTTCTTATGCCTCTTGGTCATTCATTGTCTAGATGTTCTTTTATTAAAAAAAAGGGAATAATTGAGCTATCTTGTTCTAGATGCTTACATTTCATAAACTTCCTCATTCTCATCTGTAAAATGGGTATGATATAAGTCTATATCCAGAGGTATTGTGTGGGTGATATACATAAAAACTCACTGTAAATTGTAAAGTACAAGACAAATATGAGTTACTACTTCTCATCACTTGCTCTTCTCCATTATCAGATAGTCTCTCTTTTTAATGTGGAAGGAGATTTATATTTTATTGGATTCTCTGTCTTTTTGTTGCTTATACACTTCCAGGCCAGAGTCTTTCCAAAGAGCTTCCTAAAGAATCACATGCTTTTTGGAGCCAATATATAATTTATATTATGATGTCTAAATCACTATGACATTTTCATTTTTACTCCAAGAAAAAGAAAATGGAGGTGTTCAACCTCAAAACTTCAATAACTTCTGAAGATTCTCCCCAAATGCTGACATCATTAGAACACATCTGTGTGAGTGACTTTACCAACTGGTTTACCAAAAGGCTAGATTGATTATATTTTCTCTAAGGCATTAATTAATACCCTGAAAGTGACCTACATTTGGATAATTTCAATCTTGATCATCTTGTATACAACCACAATAGAAACATTGGAGTGAATACCACAACTGATTTCTCATATCCTGGAATATTCCTTTATATCAAGTCAATATGAATGAGGTGTGACTAAAATGAAGCTTCATTTTTTTTATTGAACATAATAGAATTTATACATGTAAATAAATATCATCCTACTTATTGAAGTTTGTGACCATATTTTATTAATTATATAAGACAATAGCTTTAATATTATTATTATATTTTTTGTTCTAGATGTAACTTCAATGATTTGCTAAAACCATTTAAAAAATACATCCATTAAAACTACCTTCTTAAAAAATGTGACACTCCTTTATTATGAAACATTTTTGCAATTTTAAAAAGATAACATTAAAAATAAACATTTAAAAAATGTTTAGCTTAATAATATAAAGCTAACACCCATAAAACATAATTACATGAACTCTCATATTTCCATCAGCAAAATGATGATAATATAATCCAGATTAAGAAATAAAATATTACCAACCCTTCCCAAGGTCTTTCATGTTCTTGTCCAAGATCTTTAGATTCCTGATTCTTCAATCCCCTTAAAAGCAACTACTCCCGAGAATATTGGGATAATTGATTCCTCACCTTTAAACAAATCATTTTGTTAGATAAGAGCTGGATAGGAGGGTGGAAGGAATGCACCGAGGCAGAGTTCCAAGTCCTTGAGGGAGGAATAATAAACTAGACAGTCAGTTAGACTTGAGGTAGAAGCAAGGACAAGGATAAATAGGTTACACATGAGAAGCCTGAGGGGCGCTCAACATCCAGACCTTGTGGCTTGCAAGACCCTGGGTACAGAGCAAGAGTTCTCCACTTCCTCCTCTGCCCCAGGGTAACACCTAGACTCTTTATAATACATTTGCTTTGGGGCTCTAGCTCACCCCCCTATGAGGAAACGCTGCCATGAGGATTCTATTATACATCTCATGGGGTGAGTCCCCCAAATGATTGTAAGAGGCCTCCATTAGAGACCACCCCACAGAATGTCACAGCTCCTGTCAGTCTAGAGAAGCCCAACAAATATCCAATTCCCAAACAACCTTGGGGCAAGTTCCAGCTCACAGAACCTGCCTGCTTGAGAGAACTCCCACCTTGCGAATATACACTGCTTTGTGCTTGCTACTTTTCCTCCAACTCTTTATCCCAGCATGGATCCTGGTAAATCTTCTTGTGGGGAATCCAAGAACCTACACCTCTATTCCCACAAAGCCGACTCTCCCTCTGGTAACAGTTGCACCATCTATGTATCCATCCCAAAGTAATAGGATTTATTTTAAAACCTGTAATGATTATATGTTATGTATATTCTCTTGAGTTTTGATTTCTTGGCTTATACTAATATTGGTAAGATTTAACTGTGTGCTCTGGTTTTGTTTTGGTTTTCTCATTTTCATTGAAGTGTAACCGTACCATAATTTGTTTATTCATTTTAGTGTTAATGGACATTTGGATTATTCCCAGTATTTAGATACTATACGCAAGGCTTCTGTAAACAGTTTTTATCCTGGTACACATATATAAGAGTTTCTTTAGGGTATATATGTAGGAGTTGTAATTGCTGGTATTATAGAAAATGTATTTCTTTAATTCACTAGAAAATGACAAACTGGTTTCTAAATTGGTCGTTCCAATGTATAAAACCATGAGCACATAGCTTCACACCAGCACTTGGAATAGTCATTGCAATTAACACTTGCAATTGTCATTGCAACTTTTTCATTGTTGCCAATCTGGTGTATGTGGAATATCATCTCATTGTGTTCTTAATTTACACAAACCCTAGGAACTCATAAAATGTGAAATCTAATAGGGATATCTCCCCTCACTGAAAAATCCACACCTAGATACGCCTTTTGTGCCTGTTGCATTGCGCTATAGTTATTCAATATTGAATAGAAGTGATTAGGGTAGATAGCCTTGCCTTGTTCTCCATCTTAGAGGGAAGGAACTAATTTTTTACCAGTAAGTGTGATGCTAGCTGTGTTTGTTTCCTTGCTTGCTTGCTTGTTTTGATTTGATTTGGTTTTGGTTTCATTTTTGGTAGATTAGCTTTCATCAGGTTGAAGAAGTTCCGTAGTATTCCTAGTATAGTCAAAGTTTTATCAGAAATGGGTGTTGAATTGTCTCAAATACTTTCATTTTGACCTAATCATGTGGTTTGGGTCTTTATTTAGTTCTTTAATCTATTAAGGTGACCTATTTCACCAGTTGACTTTTATATACTAAAGCAATCTTATATTCCTGGGATAAACTCCACTGTTTCTTTTCTAGATTTGACTTCTTAACATTTTGTTAACGATTTTTGCATCTATGCTCAAGAGGGATATTCGTATTGGTTTATAGCTTTATTTTCTTATAGTATTTTTGGCTTTATTACCAGGGCATTGCTGGCATTATAAAATGAGGTGAAAAATATCCCCCAGCCCTCCACACACTATATTTTCTGAAAGAGTTTGTAAAGGAATGATGTTATTTTTTCTAATATTTTCTAGAATTCACCATAAATATCCACTATGCTGGGCTTTCTTTAGGGGAAGAATTTACGTTTTAATTCTTTTACTTGTTTTAAGTCTATTCAGATTTCCTATTTCTTCTTGAGTCAATTTTGGTAATTTGCATCTTTCTAGGAATTTTTCCATTTTACCTGAGATGTCTAATTTATTTATTTAAAATGGTTTATAATATACCCTTATAATCCTTTTCATTTCAATAGGATGGTAGTACTGATTCCTCTTTCACTCAACTAATTTTGTATTCTGTGACTCCTTTCATTTTTTTCTTTGTCAATATGATTGAAGGTTTGTCAATTTTGTCAATCTTTCTGAAGAATTAACTCTAAGTTCTGTTGATTTTCTATGGTTTTCTGGGTTTTTTTTTTTTCATCAATTTCTTCTGTAATCATTACCAAATCATTCCTCCTTATTACTTTGGATTTTGTTTTCTCTTTTTTATGGTTTCTTAAGATGGAATTTAGGTTATTGATTTAAGACTACTCTTCTTTTCTGATATAGGTGTTGAAATATATAAATTTTCCTCTAATTAATGTTCTAGTCACATCCCATAAATTTTGATATATGGTGTTTTCATTTTCATTGAGTTTAAATTATTTTCCAATTTCCCTTCTGTTTTCTTCTTTAACTCATCTACTGATATTTCTTTACTGAAAGCCCATTTTGTCAGGTATGAAAATCACCATTCCAGCTCTCTTTTGGTTACTGTTTATGTGATATATTTTCTTGCATTCTTTTACTTTCAATCTATTTATGTCTTTGTGTCCAGGGTATATGTCTTACAGACATCATAGAGTTAGATTTTGCTATTTGTATCTATTTTGACAACCTCTGTTTTGTTGGGATATTGAGAAAAATTTATATTTTTAATTATTAATATGGTCAGCTTTATCTTTGCCATTTTACTATCTGTTTTCTATATGATTTCAGTCCTTTCTCACCCTCTTTCTTTCTTTTCTCCATTCTTTGATGTTAAATATCCTTTAGTGTACCATTTAAATTCACTGTTTTAAGACTATACTTTATGAGTTGTCTTCTAAGTGTTTACCCTAGGGATTGCCCTATGAAGCTTAACTATCACAACGTATCTCAAATTAATTAGTTTCAGCAAAATTTAGACCTTTGTTCCAATGTAGCTTTCTCCCCCTTCCTTGTGTTATTAGTATTGTATACATATTACATTTATATGTATATTAAAATCCAACAATATACTCTTATAATTCTTACTTTAAACAATTTTATGTCTTTTAAGGAACTTAAGAAATAATGCAAAATATTTTATAGAGTCTTTTATATCAGCACACATCGTTACCACTTCTGGTGTTCTTTACTTCTTCTTCTGGAATTACGTTACCATCCAGAATTGTTTCCTATCAGCCTGAAAGATTTCCTTTAGTATTTCCTATGAGGCAGTCTGCTAGCCATAAATATTTTCAGTCTTTATTTGAGGTTCTAAGTGCTTTTTAAAATCTGTTGCTTAATATCCATCATCAGTGTTGAGAAAATTCTCAATCACTGTAATCGTATTTGTATGCCTTTTATAGTTACTAAAATGATACTTTAAAAAATGCAATGTAGTATATATGCCAAGTCAATGTACTCTTTCTTCTCCAGAATTTTGGCAACATAGTTTTTTATGATATTTAAAATTTTTTGGAAATTGTTGTCCAATGAGGAAAAAATATATGGTGTATAATAGAGTTCTTTATCTTCTGTGGTCAATTAAGCTACTACACACAGAGATTAAAAAGCATAGCAAACTAAAATCTCAAAATAGAGAAAACTATATATACTTGGAGAGCTGAAAAACCCCTCAAATTTGAACCTTTATTTAAAGAAACATATTAAATAAAAAGGTAATGTAATAAGGACCGTATATGATGTATAAAATAATAAACATAAACTTTTCAAACATTTCTTAAACAGGAGTAAGGGGGCTTTATTTTTGACATTGTTTAAATAACTTTAAAATGCAAATCTTTCCTTTTATGTTTCTTAGAGCATAGCAAAATCTGTCATCAAACAGCTTTTTCCTATCCTTTCCTTGGTCTCACTAATAAAAATGGTTTGCTAAAGGCCAAATTCTTACTGAAGAGCTTCAGTAAGCAGAATCCCTGTTGACCTCTACTGTAGGCTGCATAGACATTCATCTCTATAAAGCACACAGGGCCAAGTGCACCAATATTCATTAGGGAAATTACTTCCAGTGTAGAGAGGTCAGCACAATTTTAATGGTCATTTATGTGCATAATGATTCTAAGTCACAAAGGAAGGTAATCATGATTTTAAGGAACAGTCTAGAAAATGATTTCTTGGACTCTCTTGAACCTGGCTTAGTTGACCTATCTGCTGTATTTTTTGCAAATACTGTACACATTGCAGCACGTGCACCTTCCTATGTGCCTTTAATCATGCCATTCTGCCTCCCTGGAATGACCTCCCTACTTGCTACCATTTATCAAAATGCTTTCTGCTCTTCAAGGCCTACACAAGTCCCGTCCCTTTCATGGAGCCTCCTACAATCCATCCCACACCAACTAATAGGATTTCTCTCCCCAACCCTGATTCCAACTTCACTTGCTATCAAATCAGTATCATTCTGTTTGAGATACATTGTTTCCTAGTTGTTTAATGTATTTGTTTTGTCTCCCTTAGCTGCAATAATCTATTATGTTTGCATAAGTACTTTATAAGTTATAAAGTATTTTATGTCTCTTTCTTCATTTAATCCTCAGAATGGAGTAGTGGACAACAGTTAGCTTCTGTTTAATATTTCAATTCTTGATATAAGAGCTTTGGAACTTTAGGAAATGTATTTAGTCCATTTTGGCCCTAGTGTTCTTTTCTGTAAAGTGGGGAGATATGACACATTTTTAACTCTGTTGTAAAGACTACATGTGAATGTGTAGCTAAACAAGGTAGAAAATGGTTGGCTCACAGTAAATATTAAATATACATTAGTTTCTGTGCTCTCAAAAATTTTATGCTAATGGTATTATCAAAATGTATTTTCATATGCTATGTCTGTAGCATTCCAAGCAATTTCTATATTTATGTTAGCTATTTGTAGTCAAATTTTACATATTAAGAAATTGAGACTCAAAGGATTGACGCATCCATCCAAGCTCTGAAAGTTTGATTAACTTCAAATCTGGTGTCTTCCCATCTCCACATACTTACCAATCTCTACTGAACATAATTTGATGACCAAATCCAGCACTAATGGGCATATAATATTTACAAAAGCAATAATTGATGTAGACACGTGTCAATGTTAGACTGAGCCCCACTGGCCACAGTGGCTTCCAGAGAAACTGAGGGAATCCCAGGGCAGTTCCTTACCTGGAGCTGCAGCCCCACCCAGGAAGAAAAAGGTCACCAGAGCCATTAAATGGACCATCATGGTGTCTTATAACACCAGTAATCAAGGTCATGCTCTTATTAGCTCATCCTGTTGTCTTCCACATAATCCACCTCCTTGTCTTTTCTCATTCCATTGTTGTGTTTCCTCCCTTCTACACTTCTCCTGGCTCAATAATTTCAACATTTACTCATTTCTTCAGCCCTTCAATACAACTAAAATACTTTCAGAATGACTTTACCACACTGCTACAACAAAACAAATACACTCAAAAGAGTTCAGGTTTGTTTGCTCTTTTTTTCCCTCCAGACTGAGAGTATGTAGTCAAATTCCATGTAGAAAACTACTTGGATCAGTCCATTTATAACTTTTCCTTCTTTTAGTATGATTTCTGTTATTCACTTTTTAAAAAGTGGGGTTTTTATTTACTTTCTCAATTTTTTCCCTATCCTTACACTTTAAAGTTCTTTTTTGAATATATAAAGCATAAACAAGCTTCCAAAGTCAAGGGTATGCAAAAGCTACATTCGGAAATAAGTCTTCTCCTTGCTTCTCTCTCTATCTTGCCCCTCCTTCATTGTTTTCTTATCTATGTCCTTGGATTAATTTTTGTAAAGACATCATTTCTTATTTGTGCATCTTTCTTGATCAAAAAATAGCATATTATATTTACTTCTTTGTACCTTGCATTTTCCCCTTTAATAATTGCTCTTGAATATCTCCTAGAAGTGACAGAATCAGTACACAGAGAAAGCCCTTTTTATTGTTACTGCTGTATAGTGCTTCATTGTACATAAGTACTCTAGTTTATTCAAACATCTCCTGAGCCTGGAAATTCAGGAAGCAACAAATATTTTATAGTTATAAGTAAATTTAAAAATACTCATATATATGCATTTTCATATTTTGGGACCCACCTCTCCAGGATAAATTCCAAGATGGAGAACTTCTGGGACAGATAGTAGTGCATATACATGCTGTTAGGTATTAACAGATTTCCCTGAATAGATAGGCTCATAGACCTTTAATTCTCACCTCTAGTGTATCCATGCTTATTTTCCTACAGCTTCCAAAACAAAAGCTGTTTTTAAGTTTTAGAATTTCTACCAATCTGTTGAGTAAGAAATAGTGGTTCAGTGTAATTTTAATTTGTATTTCTCTTATTATGATCACAGGATATGCTTTAATATGTTTAAAGACCATTTTAGATCCTTTTTTGCTCATTATTCTATAAAATTTTGGTGTTTTCCCTATATGTTTATAACTTCTTTGTCAAATGGTTTGTAATATATGTTGCAAATATTTTCTCCCAAATTGTTTTTCCTTTTACACATTTTTGAATATTTTTTCATACAAAAGTTCTTTGTATGTTTTATAGTCAAATTCATATGCCTTTTCTTTTATTGTCTCTGGATTTTGAATCATAGAAAGCCGTTTCTAATCCTCATGTTTTCTTATAGCATTTGTATAGCTCCTTTATTTATTTATTTGAGAGAGTGCATGGTGACCATTGAAGCAGGTGAGGGGCAGCAGGAGAAGGAGAATCTCAAGCAGGCTCTATACACAGCACAGAGCCCAACATGGGGCTTCATCTCATAACCATGAGATCAGATCCTGAGTTGAAATCATGAGTTTGGACACTTAACTGACTGAGCCACCAGGTGCCTCGACATTTAGATCTTTTTAAAAAATTTTTTTATATTTACATTACATGTTTTCATATTTAGGTCTCTTTGGACTCAATTCTTTCTAATAGGGTAGGAAATGGATTTAATTTTGTCTTTTTCAAAATGACACTACAGTTTTCCAAACATCATTTATTAAAAAGCCCATTTTTCCTGAGTGATCTGATAGTCTGCCTTTCTGATATTCTCATTGTCCAAATATAGTTGGGTTAATTTGTGCTCTTTCTGTTCTGTTTTATTGGTCAATCTGTCTATTCTAAGTACATATCATTTTAATTAGAGAGGTTTTGTAGTTCTTCCATCTGCAGAGTTCATTTCTAACCATTACATGCTGTGTGAGATGATATGTAAAGGGAGAAAGCTCAATTCTTGGGAAGGAAGAATATTATAATTTCTCATCTTTTATCAATAAGTCATTTGTGGTACTTTGTACTCATCAAACTTTATCTTTTGACCTTTATTATTACCATCACTCTAAAATAGAATTTGAAAGAGTACCATTTGCCACTTATGATTTTAAAAAGTGTCAAGTAGTTTAAAAAGGTATTTATGAAAGTAGGATGTTAAATATTATAGATATAAAAACTAGCATTTTCACAATTTGCTATCAGCTGTCCACACTGCAAATAAGAGTTGAAAGGTAGGTATGAGGCTCTTAGTATAAAACTCATTCCTAGTTAATGCACCTAGCGTAGCTCCAGAAATAAATAGTCAGAGCTCTGGGGTGGCAATCCAGTTTGAAAGAATAGTTAGGGGGCTGGCATTGCATGTGTACAGTTATCATACTGTTTTGATTAAGTTTATGAATTTTCACATAGACCATATGTTAATATGCAATATAGGGAGCCTGATAGAGATCACAGGGTGGTTGAGGTTGCAGGGAAGAGGGCTTTAACTTCACTGTCCTCACCTGACACACAACTTGAGCACCACCACTAAAACTGGAGGGTTCCCTTAAAATTCTGGAACATAGGAATCAAAGACTAATAGACAAGACTAATGCTACTGTTTTCAGTCGTAAGTGAAAAGACTTGTACTGTTCACCTTGTCCTCCTCAGGACAATTTTGCCATCCTAGCTGTATTTTTTTATTAGACTATAAACTCTTGGAAAGCTGTATTCATTAAGACACTTTGGATTGCCAGTGACAGAAAGCCAATTCAAACGAGCTTAAGCTAAAAGGAAATTTATTGCCAAATATTCCTGGGAATTCTAGGAATGGACACTTTAACAATGAAATTCTCAATGTGATTTCATTTTGCACAAAGTCAAGTTGGCAGGCAGGATGGCTGTCGGCAGCTGTAGGCTCACATAATCTTGGTTTAACAACACAGCAGAAAACTCTTCTTTGTTTTTCTTTCAGTGTGAATCACTAGGACTCTGACCTTATTTGGCTCCAATGCCTATCCTCAGCTATAGCCATGGTCATATGTTCACTCTGTAGCCTGAAAGAGGATTTCTCCAAGGAGAAGAGGCTGCCAGACACAAACAACAGGTCTACTTCAAAAACTGAATCAAACTCTAAGTCATCTTTTTATCCTCTGCAGGTCTTTGACCTTCCAGATTTTCAGTCACTGGGTGCTAGAGGATCAAGGCACTTTGCTAAGAAGAAAGAGGTAAAGTGGAGGCAGAGCAGATGGGCAGGTAAGAAAGTAGATATAAACAGAAGAGAAAAATATACAGAAAGTAGAAGGTAAGATAAAATTTGTCTTTGCTTTGTTTTATGTATTTTTAGAGAGTTAATAAAAGCTATGGTAGCTTTCTTTATGAAAGACTTTTTTAAAAAAAAACATTAATAATTATTGGGATCACTGTTAGAGAGCCTCTATAAAATGCCAGGGAGTCTATTCAATTCTTCTCTTGGTTTGGTTGTTGTTAGCTGTAGCATGGCTGTTATACTGTTATATAATCAGAGATGCTTTGATGGGCAAGCCCATTGGGTTTTGCCAGCATCTGCTAACCATAATCACTGGTGTTATACATCTGAAGGTCCTAAAGATAATTAAATTGGAATGCCAAGGTTATTTAACAATTTAGGGCTAGAATTGGTTGTCTAGCCTTTCACCACCAATTTTATTACTAAGTGCCAAGATTCTGTCATTCCTGTCAAAGAAAACATGAATCAACACTGAGGTTATAACATACAGATAGCATCTATAGACTTCTCTACCTAAATCCGCCATTTTGAGTCTCATATCTTTCAGGAGATGGGAGACAGGCTACATGCAAACACATGCACTCACATACATCCACCAAGCACAAGCAAAAAATAAAGAAATTACTCCTAATTTGGAATTTTTAAATAGTTTATTGTCAAGTTGGTTTCCATATGACACCCAGTGCTCATCCTCACAAGTGCCCTCCTCCATGCTCATCTCATTTGGAAATTAAAAGGGATGTTGCATTGCACAATATGTAACTATATATGTATATGTATATTCATATTCTCCCCATATGCTTATCCCCTCCTTTATCTGTGTCTTTTTCTCTCTTTTCCTTCTCTCTTCTCACAAATTGTTGTATCTATGTTGCTTAAAAAATATCCTTTCCTAAAGTCTGAGCACTATCACTTACATGCCCTACAGTTTGGGTCAACTACCCAGGAGGCTTATCAAAAATATTTCGACATAGGTAAGACTGTTGCTACAAGAGATTTTAGTACCCACATTTATGGCCAACCACTATGGTAAGTACTTTATAGGCTTATTAAATTTGATTCTTACCCTACTATTTTGATGTTGGTATTCTAGTCATCTTTGTTTCTCATTTGCCTAAGGTCACACATTAAATGACAGAACTGAATTTCAACTATTGTGTGATTTAAATCCAAAACTATGTGTTTTTGTTTTTATTTTGTTTTGTTTTTATCCAAAGCAGAGTGCTTTGGGGTATACTGGCATTTAGTAATTGCCATTTATAAATCTTCATTTTAGGGGTGCCTTGGTGGCTAACTTGGTTAAGTGTCTGACTTTTGATTTCACCTCAAGTCATGATCTCATGGTTTATAAGATCAAACCCTGCATCAGGCTCTGCACTGACAGCACAGAGCCCGCTTAGGATTCTCTCTATCCCTCTCTCTCTGTCTCTCTGTCCCTCTCTGGCTCATGTGCACATGCTCTTTCTCTCTCTCAAAATAAATAAACATTTTAAAATAAAGAAATCTTCATTTTATATGAAAAATCAGTTTCCCCATGCAGTTCATTTGAATGCTTAGAATATTTTGTTTTAAGTAAGTAAATGGTAAAAGACCTAATTTCTTAATGTCTGAATAACAAAGATAAAGTCAGCCATAATAATTTTTATACAGTATTAGTTCATTTAATTATCACCAGAGTGGTGCCTGGGTGGCTAAGCTGGATAAGCATCTGACTCTTGATATCAGGGTTTGTGAGTTCCAGTCCTGGGTCAGGCTCTGTGCTGCCAACATGGAGCCTGCTTAAGATTCTCTCTCCTTCTGTCTCTGCCTCTCCCCTACTCATGCACTCTCTCTCTCAAAATAAATAAACTTAAAAAAATATCACTGTAGACTATAAAGAAGGAACCTTTGTAGTTCATTTTACTAGACAGGAAATGAGAGAGCAAGATCCTCTGACTTCCAAACCCAAGTTCATCTTATTATGCCATAGGAACTAAAGCACCTGAAGTTATCCTCTGAAACTGAGAGACGGGTATACAAAGTCACCTGGAGGCTGCACTCATAGTTACCTACTAAGTCATCTAAGAAGATTTCTACATCTGCCTCAATTGGATCAAAAGAAACTAGAAGAGAAAGGAGTAGAGGATGAATCAACATAAAGAAGCAATTCTCGGGAATCATGCAGGATAGAAAAAACAATCTATGTTTCTTTAGCATGCTTAAACCTCGCATTTCAAATCCCTGTCTCTTCTGTACAATTTGTGTGAGTGAGGAGATATACATTTACTAAAGCAATCAACTACTTTCCCAGTCTCTTTTCCTACTGTGGGTTACTTTCCCTTCTTAGAGTCAGGAATTCATTCTTTTTGACTAAAGAAACAAAAACCAAAAGGATTAAATTGTTCAATTTCCTTTCAACTATTTATTAATTTTATTATATTGACTTGTGTGCCCTTTTCTTGCTATTTTGCTCCAACATAGCCAGCATGGTTCCCATTGCCATTATAATTGCCCCCAAGTTCAGATTTTTGAGACTTTAGGATTTTTGATACTGTTATTGCAGTTCTAGGCAACTTTATTTGTTGTAAAAGAGGTAAAAGGACTCTTTTGCCCATATACTTTTACAATTTTGAGCACATCTTACAATTCCCTGTACAACACATTAGTGTTTAATGTAACTCAAATCCTTCTTCTTTGCCTAGTTCGTTGTCACATAGAAATTAAAGGTCTCTGTGGACTGAAAATATTTGGTGAAGCATCAGCCAGTTATTTGTAGTGCTATATGCTATAGAAATTGAGATCAAATATGAGTAAGGATCAAACTTTATTTAAGGAAAAACATTAAAAAGATAAGACAAGTAATTTTGAGCAATAAAGTAAATAGTATTGCTATCCATTAGGAATCAAAAGCCTGAGTTCAAATTCAGGTTTAGTACTAAATATATGATTTTTGCTAAGTGGCTAAATTTCTCTCATCCTCAGTTTTTTATGTCTACAATGGACTTAGCAATATCACCTATCTTCAGAAGTCTTATGAGAATTAAATTAAAGCATATATAAGATATTAAGGACAGTATCTAACACATATTAGGAGCACAATAAAAAAAATCAGGTATGTGACTAAATATTTGTAGTTGATTGGATCAGAATCATAGAATCATAGATGATAAGGGGTCTCTACCAAGAAGGCATCTATGTGTCATTCAATCCAAGGGGATCATTACTGGGAGGTCCTCCTAGCAAATGAGTTAGACATTAAATGCTAAGATCTGGATCCTGGATGAATTTGGTTTGTTTTCATAATATCTTATTGCATTATAAAGCTTTCCACTTTCTCTTGAGGAAGACAGAATTCTGGTGTAGAACTGGAGCAGAAGAGAGATAGGGAATAAATTCCTCCCTCAAATAGAAAATGTTAAGGGACCTGTTATGAAGAAATAGAGACAAGAACAGAAGTGACTATTTGGAAGATAAAGAAGTGACTATCTGCAAGATAACCAAATTCAACCTACAAGCCCACTGATTCTCAGGATCCCACGAGAGTGTTGCATCAAACTGCATATAAAGAAGATTCTGTTTTAAAACCTCTCTAGAAGGAGGTAAATTATTAATTCTGAATTTTCCTTAAAGCTAACTAACTAGCATAAAAGGTGTACTTATAACATTCCTTCTCCAGAATAAGGTCTGAGGAATTGAGTTGAAGCTTCTCCCTGGCTTGAGTGCTCTGACATGGTACTTCTCACAGTGGTAATATTACGCTTTGTTCATGATTATTTCACCACTGCCTATATCCCCCACTCAAGCAAAAGTACCATGAGAGCACAGAACCCCATCTGGTTTTGCTTACCATTTTATCTTCAGTAACCAGTGTGACTGCCTGACACACACTAGATATTCAGTAAATATTTGCTGAATGAATTAATGAACTATGATAGAAAAGAATATCTCATTCTTTTTCATCTATGATCCCCGGAAGAAATTAGTCTGACAATTGTGCATATCAAAAAATGTGGATTTTTGTTGACCGTTGCTGAAGTGTGCCATAAATAAAATAATCTGATGATGAAATCATATCAAAATCTTAACTTCCTAAGAAATTGGAATATTGTGTTACGCATCTTTGCATGGCAACCATCTACTCAAAGTCGCTGTCATTCTTTTGTCAACAGGTCACTTGTTCTCTAGTGTCCTTGAAGTCCACTCCACTTATTATCTCATCTATACAAATGCTAAGTTTCAGCTGCAATATGAAAAACTAAAATAATAATACAATTGAAATATCAGAATCATTATACTTAGTGAATTCATCTGTTTACCTCACAAGCCTATAGGCTTTTGAATTTATGACCTTCAGTATATGTCAAAAAAAATATTAGTGAGTCAGACATATTCTGATCAAACTACAAAAGATTTAACATAGAAAATGTGGGGGAGAGTTTCAGATTAAGACTTTAAGCATACTTTCAAAGATTTGAAAGCACATAAATTTCATCACCTATGGAACAATACCCATCCAGACAGGTGATTATACCTCCCACAGCAAATACCTAGCCCCATGTCTGTCCTCTTCCAGAGTTTGAGCATTTCACCGGGCCTTTCCAGATGTAAAACATGAGCATAGAGTGGCTGTACACTTTTCATAGGAAGAGAATTGGAAAGGATAGAGTAGTCATTCTGGCTATTTAAAGAGTCATAATTTTAGTATCAGAAAAAATTTTAAAAAGATTTTAGTAAAAATGTCTTTCCTGTATTTTTCATTTTTTGTCCTTCTTCCTTCTTTTTACTCTTTACTTCTTTCTTTCTCATCCCAGAGAGCATGCAGTATCTTACCAATATTATTCAGAGCTCTGACTAAAAGAATCGCTTTAAGATGTCCCAAGAAAGAGTAATGGAGCTCTGTCAGTGGATGGAGATTATCAATCAATAAAGAAAAATAGTACATTTCAGCATATATTTGGAAATAAAAATGGTTTATTTTATTTCTTTAATGTTTTATTTATTTCTGAGAGAGAGAGAGAGGGCAGGGGAGAGTCAGAGAGAAAGGGAGAAAAAGAATGCGAAGCAGACTCCAGGCTCTGAGCTAGCTGTCAGCACAGAGCCAGACATGGGGCTGGAACCCACGAACAGTGAGATCATGACCTGAGCTGAAGTCGGATGCTTAACTGACTGAGCCACCCAGGCTCCCAAGGTAATAAAAATGTTTTAACACCAGTTATCAAAGTTTCCATCCAGAAAGCCAAGGAAATAAAATCAATTTAAGCTCGTTGAAAGTAAAATGAAAGAAATAATATATATTTGGTCAGGAATCAGTGAAATAACTTCTAAATGTATAAAACAATACAAAATGGCAGAAGTTTGGTTTTTTAAAAGTGATAAACTTATGGAAAGACTAATGACAATAAATAGAGGAAAAACACATTGCTAAATCCAGAAGGGAAAATGGGACATCAATCCAGATATCACAGATATTAAAAAGTTAATAATAGAATATTATTTTAAAAGTTGTACCAAAAAATTGGATAACTAAAGTGAAATGTTTTAAATGTTTCAAAAAATTATCAAAACTAACATAAAAACGTAGGTTATCTGAATACTCATATGCCTGTTAAAGGAACTGAATCCATAATAAAAATAAACCTCCCTAAAAATAGAATACACCAATTGAGAAATTACTACTAATGAATTCTTCCAAACACTTAAGGAAAATATAAAACAAAATATTTTGTGGAACTCTGGATATGACACCAAAATCTAGGAAAGATATTAGAAATGATTACAGAGTAATTTGTCTCGTAGCATGGGACAAAAATTATAAGCAAGTATTTATATATTGAATCTTGGATTTACCTCAGGAGGATAAGGCTAAATTAATATGTAAAAATCAATCAAGTAATTTACTACACTGACTAAAGAAAGGAGAAAAAATGAAATGATTATCTCAATAGATACAGAACAAATATTTGATAAAAATAAATGTTCACAAAGAACTGGAAATTGGTAGAAACACAAAACCTATACTAACATCATACTTAATGGAAAATTTTAAAGACCCCTTTCTGTGATCAGACACAGAATAGGATGTCACTATTGTTACTTCTCTCAGCATTGTACTAGAAGTCTGGTCAGTGCAAGAATGCAAGAAAAAGAAATACAAGGCATAAATATTTGAAAGGGAAAAATAAAGCAGTCTTTATTCTCAGATGACTTGATTACATGCATAGAAAATTCAAAAATCTATAAAATATTTGATTTGGCATGATGTTATTATGGTCAATAAATGCAAAATTCAAATTCAAGTAATTTCTTACAGAAAACTGTAAGACCCTGCTGAGTGAGATAAAAGGAGACTTCATTAAATGGAGAGTTGCATCATGTTTATGGATTGGAAAAGTTGATATTAAGTTGCCTATTATTTTGATATTAATCACTACATTCCCTGTGTCAATATGCAAAGCAATCAAAACAAAATCACAGCAAGCCATTTTCTAACAACTCATATCCTGACTCCACAAAGATGCATATAAAAGTGCAGAGAACCTAGAATGGGCAGCATGATCATGAAGAACAATCAGAGGACATCTCTATTACTTCAAGATTTAAAGACACACTCTAAAATGTCAGTATTTAAGACAGGATAATGCTGGTATAAAAATTAACAGAGAATACAGACTAGAATTCATGGAGAGCACAGGAAAATCTGAAGGTTCTATTGAACAGTAAAGTTTATAGGTATTATACTGTATGGGAGGCCACTAAATTGCCATAAATTCAATGAGGAAAGAAGTCAATTATACATTTATTGAATATCTGCTATGTATAATGTGGAATAAATATATAAGGAAGCTGAATAAGTCATAGCCCCTGACCTCAAGGAATTTATATTTTAGATATATTTGAAATTATCTATGACACAATAGAATAACATAACAAGGCAGGTAGAACATACACCAATTTTATCTGATGGGCATCCTGAAAGACTTAAGAGAGGTAATTTTGAAATAATGAGTAATATTTTATCAACGGAGAAGCTAATAGAAATCAAGTCTGCTATTACCTGGTATTGGTCCTGAATAATATTCATTTTAGGGGTATGCTTTTTAGAAAATGCGATTTAGAAACCAAACATTAGAGTATGTAAACAGTGAACATATATACTGCCAAGGTGAAGGAACTTAATTTGCTAAAATTAGAATATGAAGTCCCTATAATAATTACTATAATAAAAAAAACCATTTAATAAACTGCTTTACCATTTTCATTCAGGCCCAAGATTGATATGTTCTTATTGGGTTCATATTACATTTAGGGGAAATACAATGTTGGATGACTTAACCAAAAAAGAGTAACAGATGGTATCAGTGGTTTGAAAGCTATTTGCCAAAGTCATAAATTGTATATTAGCAAGATCTGAAAGGTAGACTAATGAGTCATTACTCTGCTGTTTTAAAGTTCCCAGACACTGGTTTGAAATTAGTTTGCCTAAGTAGTCCCAGTGAAAATTAAATTCCCCAGTGAAATTTTACCAAGACATTCTTCTTATTTCTAAGTAAAAATAAACTGAACATATTTTATTCAACACATCTTGAGGCCAAATTTTGTTTGATGAATGCCAAAGAAAAGAGCATCATGTGTCCTTAAGGATTCAGGTTTAAAAAAGAATCTCTCTTAACCATGTTTCCTTATCTGTAAAATAGAGCAACCTAACTACATGACCTCTAAAAATGTAATGTAGTTTCTAAGTTTCTTCCATCCTTCGCCCCACTTTCAAATGTTTATACTTCAGTGAAAGAAAAAAAGAATAACAAATCAGTTTTTAATCATATATGTAAGATAATGTAAGGTATCAGAAGAGGAGATCATTTTATTTAAGATAAACATGGATTGACCTTTAGACTCCAGCAAGTCATAGAAACTTGGATAGAAATGGAGGGGAATGAACTTGGATGTAACAAGGAGGGGGGACAATTAAAACTGCCTCAATTCTGTGGAGAAACTGTGTTGGAGACATTCTGAGAATTTTCGTTAAATAAAACAGAGACATTAGGAAAAGATTTTAGATATGTGCTGTGAAATTAGGCATAAAACTAATAGATAATGAATCCTTGAGAAAGAGTGTGACATCCAGAAAGCTGTGTTTGAGGAAATTAGTGCTCTAGAACTTACTGAGCTGCTAGTTGTAGGTTTATGCCCTTAAATAACATTTCTTCAATTCCCCAGCCCACATTCAGCAACTAGTAACTATAATTCGACTCTGCTATTGTGGGTTCAGCTTTTTAAAATTCTGCACATAAGTTCAAATATCATACAGTATTTGTCTTTTTCTGTTGACTTATCTTAGATAGACTTGAAGACCATAATACTTTCAAGGACCATCCATAGTGTCACAACTGGTAGGATTTCTTTCTTTCTCATTGCCGAATTATATCCCACTGTATACACATACCACAGGATAGTGATCATAGTCCACAATACTGGATTTACAAACTTCAAAGTTGCTGAGACCAGATCTTAATTATTTTCACCACAAAGAAATTATAATTATGTGACATGATAGAGGTATTTTGCTATACATTAATATATCAAATTAACACATTCTACACTTTAAACTTATACAACTTTATATGTCCAATATATTTCAAGAATAAACAACAAAGAATTAGATTTTAAAAAGCACAATGCTTTAATACTGTAGGTTGCGAGGATAAGGTAAATAAACTAAATGTGAGCTTCTTGCCTTAGGCTTGGGCTAGTAAGTTCTGAGGCTGTGTGAGGACAGTGAAGAATTAAAAGTTGTTAGAGGAAGAAATGTTGAGAATATAATGGTGTGATTTACATGCTGAGAGAAAATGCCTAAAAAGAAGAGTATTTTGTAAAGGGGGATAAAAGTCAAGCAAGGACGAATTTGTTACACTTAAAGTGATTATAAGTGTAGATTATAAAGTAGATTATCCCAGTGGAGGGGTCCTGTATGTGAGACTGGAAACAAATGAAATAAAACTTAAGGGCGTAGATTGAGAAGGTAGACAGAAGTAATGAGTTCGGTTCTTATCTGTGCTGCTCTAGCTGTACACCCTTGGGTAACTTTTACTATCAATATAACTGAGTTACAATGAGGGCTGAAGATATTTACTGGTTGAAAAACAGTGAGAGTGGCAGAGGAGACCAGGAAAGTGATCTGGGAGGGAGGCAGGAGTATGGGTCCAATGATGGAAGTTTTAAGGATGTTCAGGAAAGGAAAGCACAAGAAGCAAATACATAAAATAGATGAGAGTGCTGACTGAGCAAAAAGATTTGGGAGTATACAGATGCAGGGAAGGGAAAGAGTCTACAAAGAAGAATGAAAATGGTACCGTGTCACTGAGGAAGACAGAACCCACTCAATGGGACTAAAATTCTACCATGAGCATTTCAGTGTATTTGTAGAAGAGGCTGTATAATTCTTGGTTAAAATGTAGTTAATGATAGAGAAATGGAAACTAAAGTCAATGGTGTTGATTTAAGGAAGTGAGGCCAAACAGTGTAAGTTTAGAATCTTGGAAATTATAAGCATTTGAAATTACACTGTGGTCACATTGCTTGTATCATATTCTAGGTTTAAGAAAGTGGGTGGTACTTCAAGCTTCCATAATTTATAACAAATGGTATATTTAACAATTATAAAACTTCACCCTAAACGAGACAAAAGAATAAGGAAAACACAATTTTTACATGCTTTTTCTATCTGCTGTATGATACTAATGTCACTTTAGTGTAAGAAACACCATTGCTCATGGCTAGTAAGACGAGCAATGAGCCAGATGGCCTGAAGTTGAAACCTGGCTCTGCCACCTTCTAGGTGCAGTGCCTCAGTTTCTCATCTATAGAATGGGAGTAATAGCACTGCCTACTTTATAGGGTGTCCTGAACATCCTAGGAGCAAGTTAATACATGCTTAACACTTAGAAATGTATGTTGTGTAGAGTAAGCTCTCAATTAACATTAGCTATTATTATCAGGTAGTTCATTGATTTCTTCTAGTAATCTTTAGGCTATAAATGTCTTCTGGCTTTTCTCAATAAGGCTTATTTAAAATTTTGAGTAATTTTTCATGTAAAAAAAAAACACCTGTTTGCAAATCACTTTCTGAAATTGGAGTCCCTGATTTGGTTTGTCTGAATTTTGGCTGAAATACACCTAAATACACCATAATAACCATTATATGCACTATAATTTTGAATGACATTAGTTATAACAATGATGCCAGGCCTGTGGCCAGGTATTTCTACCACCACTCACAAAATAGATAAATTTTCCACTGTCTCTATGTTGGACCACTAGCTCCAGAGGTAGCCTCAACTGATTGGGCAAACTATCTTTTATACTGCCCACACTTTAGCTCCTCAAAATGCTAGAAAAACTATTAAGGCAGAATCAATCTCTTCATCAATGAAGGAAAGGGGTCATATAGAAATGTCCATTAGACCTCTCTGACAGGGAATTAATTTTGTTGAAGACATGTGGAAACAGAACGTTCATGTAAGTCAAAAGGAGTTTGCCAGAGAAAAATGTGACCATGAGAAGGTACATCCCCCTGGGAATATGTGGAAATCTTGGAAAGACTTTGCAGATACCCAGGTAACAGAATTGAGGCTTCAAAGTAATTCTCTTGATAGCAAGTTGCAGAGAGCACCTTACTTATATTTGGTATGCAGGTAGAGGGAAGCCACAGGTTTCACAAACAAACTGGAATCTGTATGGTACAAGCAAAGGGTAACCTGATTCATTTGCCTATTCTCCTTTGTGAATCTTTCTCCCCTCTGTCTTTTGTATGAATGTCAAGGTTTTCATGGCTTTCCCACTAATTTTCATGTAATAAAGCATCCAGTCCTATCTGATAGCAAATTTTCCCACTCTCATTCAATATGAAACATCTCTAGTTACTCAGCTTAGACTTGCCTTTTAAGAAGAGTGAAGGGGATGTGCAGTGAGTGAAAAGGATTGTGAAGGATTTCTTCCCTACTCCTTTATCCACCTCTTCCCCACGGTAGCTACTGACATAGGTCCATCTAGCATAGGATCAAACAGGATGGAGCAAGAACAATGATAAAATAAATCTTACCATTAAATAATGGTGTCACAGTAGTGGGAATAGTGCCAAGTGGGTTTTTGATCATGGATCTTTCTCCCAAGAGATGTCACTGTGGGTCTCTTAGGGATCTTCATCCCTAGTAACTATGTGAGATCACATGTATCTGATGCCTTTGATACTTTGTCTTCTTGGACACTGGAGAGTTCCCATAGAGGTGGCCTCACTTCTTAAAGAATGCCTGGTAAGGCAAGGTCTTTTCCAACACAACTTGTAGTTGGTCTGCATATGACTCATTTCCCTGCTGTCCAAGCCACAGCCTCACAACTTAGACTTACTTCAGTATGAATCAGGTACCAGAACCGATGTCCCACATACTTATTATGCTGGTTCCTTAAACCAAAGCTTCAAGGAGATTTGAAAAACATTCAATATATTCAAGGAGACTCTCAGAAGAAAGGAAGTAAGTGAAAAAGGTAGTGTAAGAAAGGACATATTTATAAGTGAAGTTTCATACCAGCTGATCCCATGAGGGTGTCTGGGGCATGAACAGAACTGGTATCAATGTAAAGCAAAGGAGCACCCACACCCTTTGTATCAGTTATCATCAGCTGCAGGCAGCCTCAGCTGAAGGCTGAGCCTTAGACACCCAGTTACTGGACCCTGGGCAGAATGCAAACAGCACCTACTACACTGGTCAAGCTTTTTCTAAGTGTCTGTCACTAGACTCAAAGTGGTAGGAAAGCACTCTCATCTTCCCTCCACATCTGGAGGGGCTAAGAATTAACAGTATACTATTTTTCAAAGAAATTCATATTCTTGTCCTCATGAATGTTCTAATGAATCTCTAGTCTTCTCTTAGAGTAGCCTTGAGGTGGCTGATGAGTCATTATAGGTTGAACTCATTTCATACCCACTAGCACAGTCCACTTTGATATGCAAGCAGCTTACCATGAGATCTAGAATATTTGGAACCTTTTGTATTGTTCTTGGCTTTCACTGAAACTCTGAAAAATAGGTAAACTTACATTTATCCTCCGTCTGACACCAACCTGTCAGAAATAAGGAATGGCAAAATCTGGTGCTCTGGGCATTAGGGTGGCAAAGGGAAGTGTAGTTAATGATCTATGGTCCAAGAAATTCCAGTAGACCTCCTTTGTTACATAAGTTTCAGAGAGCTTTTGTTTCAATATTGATGTCTGCATCTTTTGGTTATTTCAATAGTTACATAGAATAGTGAAATTTGGTTATAAGTAACTGAGACCATCCTGTAACAATTAAGAATTTTCTTACGAAAAACTTATAATTTCTTTATGCTTTCTGTGGCAGTTGAACTGAATACGCTTCTCTTCTCAGGGGCAAATGACCACAACATTATAAGATCTTATAACAGACACAAGCATACTCAACACTCAATAATCGATATTTGGCACCGAAGAATTTCTTCTCATACTACCTCTGTCTTCTCTGAACAACTTCTCTGACCATAATGGTATAAGCAGTCTTATTTAAGGAGCATCTGGGTTGGTTAAGCTCATGAGCTGACTCTTGATTTCAGCTCATGACATGATCTCATAGTTTGTGGGTTTGAGCCCCGTGTTAGGCTCTGCACTGAAAGCACAAAGCCTGCTTAAGATTCTCTCTTTCTCTGCCCATGCTCTTTCCCTCTCAAAAATAAATAAATAAATAAATAAATAAATAAATAAATAAATAAATAAACAAACTTAGAAAAAAAGATTTCTTAAAATTTTCCTTATAGTTGTTGATTGGAAATGACAAAGGACACTTTTGATCCATGCAAATCAGGAAACTTTGTGCCAGAGTAGAACTAGAACTGACCATGGCTTGTAACAGAAGAGAGATACAGTGGCCTTTTTGTAGAAGAGAAAGTCATTTGAGGCAATTTCCACTTTAAAGGCAGCTATTGAAGAATAATTTGCTGATGCATTTTTAATAGCATTAATCTATTTTCACTCTTGGATTTTTGCTGTTAGCGGCCAATAGCTAACGCATTTCAGAACATTCTCAGTTTGTGAAACATGCATATTGGTTTTCGATGAAACTATGACAGGCAGAAAGATTGCCTGAATGTTGAAGTCATTTATAACTGAGTAGCTAGATCTCTACAGAAAGTGGAGCATAATTTGTTGCACATGTGGACAAGTAAAATCAAATTTGCAACTAGAAGATGGATAAGTTTGGAAGATCTAATGGACAACATTGTGATTAGAGTAACCAACACTGTAACACATACTTCTAAGTCGCTAAGAGACTAGATCTTAAATGTTCTTACCACAAACAAGAAATATTAATTATATGACATGATAAATGTATTAGCTAAAGCTAAGGAGGTAATCGTATTGTGATATGTAAATTTATTAAGTCAACACTTTGTACTCCTTATACTCACAGAATTATACGTCAATTGTATCTCAATTATATATAATATTTATGCATATTATGATATATATATTCAAAGAAGAATCATTGCCAAACTCAGATTTTCAAATCTATACATGTTATTGTGTTTACCAATAAAATAAGATATTCTTGAAAATAATTAAATTTTATATTTTCATTTTTTTAAGAATAGATTTTTTATCAGTTCTTAAATGACTGAATGATAGAGGCAATCTGGAATTGAAATCCCCCTGTAACCACACAAATATAAATTCTGGTTAGAAGAAAAGTTACTATCCTAAAATGATTTTTAATTTTTCCTATCCTAAAAGGATTTTCTAATTAGCTGAATGAAAAAGGTTTTCCCCAGGTTTTCTTTCTATTCTATAAACAAGCAAAGAGGCATTTAGACAACTGTTCTTTTCTTCCAGAACATACAGGAAACTTATAGAAGCAGAGTATTGCAATGAAATATCATGTAATAAAGGAGAACTGGGAAGGAGTGCATAGACAGCAATAGAGTAATCTTTTTTTGTGAAGGAATTTAACTAAGGCAATATATTGTCTTCCAGTTAACAGTAATAAAGTAAATACATCATTTCTCTCTCATGGTTGAGAATATTGTGAGTGGAGTGCTGACAAATATAGGAGCTAAAGAAGGTTTCCAATTAAAATTTTATTAAAATAAATTAATTGTATCATACAAGTTAAAAACTACCTTTGACAAAACTTAGACCTAATTTTTAGACTCTACATAGAACCTCAGACGGACCTTGAGTTTATGTTTAAAATCTTTGAGTTAGCACTGAGATTGAGCACTAAGACTGACACAACAGCAGATTGTGGTGATTGAAGTTAAGCTATAGATATTCATGTAATCTTTCTTTCATTAGCTGTTCTGTAGGCAAGATAAAATACAGTATTTTTCCATACCAGATCAGTTAACAGGCCCAGCATGGAACAAGAAGTGATAAGCAAGAAACTTAGAATTCAGTCACTGATTTATATTTTTGTTTTCTGGAGGAGGATGAGCATCCAGCAAGCAAGACTTATATGATTACTAGTAATTGGACTAGCTGATAAAAAGGTTGATAATTCCTAATACACAGCAGGTATTCAAGGGGCTATGAGGCCTTTCGAGTGGAGGTAGCATGGTGGAAGAAAACAGTATGTCAACAGGCTGCAAATAAGAATTTCTAAGAGTTTCTTCTTGATCAGGAGCTCTAGGACTAAGATATAACAAAAAGGCCACTTACCTGTAGTTTACAGGGAACATGTTCATGGTGAGTGGCAAAGGGAGGTGGATCAACCTGGGACCTGAGACCTTTAAAGACACTAACCTAATCACCTGTAGAATCAGCTGCATTTGTTTTACTACAAGAACCTCGGACAAATTATCTTTGCTCTAAAAATGGTCATCTCTTTGCTTGAGAGGAAGAAAAAGAGCTTGAGCAAATTATTAAGCAAGAATAAGGCTTCAAGGAAGGATAAAAGTAAAGGATGTCATACCAACAAGAACAAAAGTAATAGCTTAAGAGCAAAATAAAATTAGAATTGGGAGGAGATCATGACATGTGACAAAGAAAAGGAACTAGATGTCACTGGAGATTTAAATAACAGAAGATACCTCTATCTTGACCTTACTAGGTCAGACTTGATCTCCTGAAGAAGTTTCCACAAAATAAAAAGAAGGATTCACAGGAAGAATTCTGGGGCCAGTGTTTGGAGTAATAAATCTATGCTGATTATTACTGACAGCTTGCTGAGCACATGCTTTGCACCCAAGGAAAGTCTAGGTTTTAAATGGAGATACAGGGTCTTTCTAGAAAAAAATAAATTTAAATTTATTTAAAACAAATAAATTAATTTACTATGAGATACACATGAAATTAAAAAAATTTTAACAGTCACATTGAAAAGAAACAGGCAAACTAATTTTAATAAAACAACTTTTAACCCAGTCTATCTAAAATGATCCCATTTCAACATGTAGTCAATAAAAATTCTTAAAGATTTTTTTAATTGTGCATTTTATAACTGAAACACATTTCAACTGGGATCAGCCAGTTCTCAAGTGCTCAAGAGTCACATGTGACCAATGTGTAGCAATGTGGATGGAACTTGAGGGTGTTATTCTGGGCGAAATAAGTCAGGCAGAGAAGGACAGATACCATATGTTTGCATGTATAGGAGGATTAGGAGGAACATAACGGAGGACCATGGGGGAGAAGAAGGGGGAAGATAGCGGGGTAGACGGAGGGAAGCAAACCATGAGAGACTCCTGAGTACCGAGAACAAACTGAGGGCAGATGGGGGTGAGGGGAAGGGGGTTGATGGGCATGGAGGAGGGGACTTGTTGGGATGAACACTGGGTGTTATATGGAAACCAACTTGACACTAAACTATTAAATAAATAAATAAATAAATAAATAAATAAATAAATAAATAAATGTTATGTGAAAAAAAGAATCACATGTGGCCAATGGCTACTATATGGGACAGTTCATTCTTAGAGTGTGAATTTAAAATATGGCACTAAGCCAAACCAATCTTATCAGGCTGGATAATGACTTTCTAAGTCATACCCTCTCATTCTCAAGTCATTCTTCCTCCTCAGCAACCTCACTCAGTCAAATATTTCCTCTTTCACGTTTATATACAACCATCTGCCCTCTGCTAGCTCTTCCTTCTTGGACCAAAAAGCATTCAACTCTCTCTCATGCTTAAATGCAAAGCAAACACTTAAAGTCTTCATTCCTTTCTCTGGTTTCCTCCAAGGGATAATCCTTATTATCTTTTCCATTTCCTCAAACCTCACTCACATCTTAAACTTGAGCTGGGCATTGCCCAGGGTTAGGGTCTTTGTCCCCAGAGAATGCAATAGAAGAGATTCTCCCAGCGGCTGTTACTCACACTATTGAAATTTTTCTTCTGTTTCCAACAACTTCATAGAACCTGCTTTCACCACAATAATAACTTACCTCTTTATTGCACAAGACAGTGACAGAATTAGTCCTCCTTTGCCCTAACCAGTAATCAGTAGCAGTATCTGTCTTCCTGTCTAGGCTTCCCTACCATCAACATCGCTTGTTCTGAGTTCTTGCTCTCATTGCTTCTTCTTGATCTCTTTTCTGGCTTCCAGTTTTGGACCCATACTTTACACACCAGTGTTTCTTGGAGCCTATATTTATCCCTCTCCTGTCCTCACACTGAAAACTGCATGAGTGCTTTAATTCACTTTCATGTTGTCAGCCAGGACCCATTCTTCCCAACCTCTATCTTTACCCCAGATCTCAGTTCCTGGACAATAAACCCAACAGCCAACTTCTTAATTTATATCTCTGCTTAGATATCCCTCCAGAACTTAAAATTTGACATATCTAAAACATAGTCTATCATCTCTACCACTGAACTCTCTGTCTAATCAAGAGCATGCCTCTTCAGTCACTAGAATCAGTTGCTTATCATCACTATTTATTCTTTTAGCTCCTTTAAATCCACAGTTATTCTGCCATAGTACTCTGTTATTTTACTGATTTATATTTCCATTCCTGTTACATTTTATTTTGATGGCTGTCAAAGAGACACAATAGAAGAAGCATCTGGTTTTGAAACAAGTGTCCTAACCTTGTTGAATATCATTTCCTTCATATCATGCATGTAAAAAATATATGAAATAGCATAATATGAATATTCAGTATTCCATTACTAATCTTCACAATAAATACTAGTCTTCACAATAAATACAGTTCCATAGCACGGCCCACAAAAGCACTTACAATATGGTTCCCAGATTCATAACTTACACTTAAAAATTTTTCTTTGTTAATAGAAGCCAACTTATTTTTTTCTAGGTACACCTATGTGTCTTCCTCATCTTGCTCCCTCTCTTGGACATGTTTCACTGCAGTACCTGATGGTTGGCCTTAATTTTTTAACTATTTATCTATTCTAGACTTTGCTGAGATATGAATTCCTATAAGATTCTTATCCTTGACACCATTCACCCTCTCAGTCTTTACTTATTTAATCGTAGCACTCAGTTAATAAATAAAAATTATATGTTCAATTATTTGTCTCAGAGGATTTATCTTAGTGGTTACCAAGCCTCTCCAATGTGAAGACTTGAGAATACAAGAAAAGGTGAATAAATAAATGAATGAATGAAAGTAAATATTCTGTGTGTGACATAAAAGAGTTTGGGAATACAATGGAAAGTCATAGCTTTAAAAGTGAAGAAAAAATGAAAACAGATGATTCTATTGATAACATGAAAAGATAGAATTTTGGTTTCTTAACCAAGACATATTACAGTACAATGATGAGAAAGTTCTTGGCAAGAGTCTACGAGGTCCTCTGGAGAGCTGGAAGTACATATTTGACAAGTACTTATAAACAGAAGTTCAAACGAAAATTTAAAGGAAAGACTGACTTGGGGATAATTGAGAAAATAGCAAAAACCAACAGACTAATTGCCATTGTTGGAAAAGCTCTACAAAAATTATCTGGAGAATAATAATAGGCATAATGTTGCTTATATGTAGGAATGGGCTCAGAAGATCAATGTAATAAATTGTTTGAAATTAATTCTTGACATTTCATTTGAAGGTTCTAGTCATTCATCAAATTTGCTTAGACTTAGAAATTTCTATTAAAGCAAGAGATTAATATGGTAGATAATCTGAAAATGTAGTTCTTCAAATATAAAAGAATATAGATTTGTAAACATCCATAAAGATATAACACAGTACATTAAAAAAATTGTGTAACTAAGGAGAGAAGAAGGACATAAATAGCAGAAATGTTGTTGAGTCTACTGAAGAAATTTGGGGAATACAGACATAGGACCTTCTATCCCTCTTCATTTGAGTTAGAGTCCAGAAAAGTGGCAAGATTCCAAAATGTTCCAGATGTCTGCATAGTTCAAGAATAAAAGATATATACTTGAGATTCTAAGAAAATGCATTTAGGTCAGTATCATAAAGGGCCTGTCTTATGAGCAGGAAATTCATGGAAAATTGAAATATTTTCTTCTACAGAGTGGTGAACTGGTGTTGCTCCAGAGATCTACTGCACTTGAAGGCCACTAGGAGATGAGATGAAGAGGATATAATATTGACATTCATGAACCAATGAATGTCCCACAGGAATAAAAGGTATCTTTGGGCATCAGTGGAGGCTCCCCAACTCCTAGAGCCTTCACAATACTTATGTCCCTCAGAACATAAACCAGTGAGGATGCCAAATTGATTGAGACTCTTGGTAAATTAAAAAAAATTAAAATGTTATATCAATGAAAGTCTTTTAACAATGGAATGAATTCTTTATTGTTGTACTAAGCTCTGCCACTGGGGCCTAGAAAAGCTCCAATATGAAATGCTATTGAAACAAGTTGTCAGTTTGACAAGACATCACTCCACATGCTTTCTGATATGCTGTGATGATGACATCAATTTCCACAGTATATCAGAGCTTCAGCACATCAAATAGGGACAGTTACTCTGAACGCGAAAATAAAGGGGTATCAAAACGGCAAGGGTTTAAACCTGCATCTTAACGAAAATTTAACCATAAAAGGACTTACAGAAGAATGTGGAAACTTTCTCAAGTGTAGCAAGTGTTGTCTGAATGGTTGTGCCTTTTATGTTTTGTTGAAGCCTTTACCCAACTCTGACACTAATCAATGATAAGATATTGCCAAGGATAATACAGCTCTGTCATGCATCTGCAGTAATAAGATTTGAAATTATATGAATGCTTCATGGGAAAAGAATGACAAAAGGAATTCAGTGTTCACAATGGAAAAAAATCTTGTGAAAAGAAAAATTGTCATTCTCACCATGCTTTCTAACTGTGCTAAAGACATGCAAATGACAGAGTTGTAATTGAAAAACTTATTTGTTTGCATCTTGTCAGCTTTTGACAATGGATGATTAAGTGCTTGACTAATCGCAAGTTATTTAATGAGAGAGTTTTCATATGTTTTTTTCACTTAAAAGCTAACAGCTTTTTTTTCCGGTAGTTGTGGGATCATTTTATGGGGTATTTGAATAAAAAATGTTTTAAAACTGCTGAGACATTCACAAGTAACAGTGATCCATAACTTTGTGTCTGCAGACATTATCTTAGCCTCTATCCAATGGACACTGGCCTGGGTAATCAGGGAAATAATTAGTACTACAGTATTGGATGGCAGGCTCCATTAATTGAAATTGTTGATGTAGAACAGCATCAATATTAGATCTACCAGTAGAAAACCCAATATACTCATGTAAATAATTAATAACCAAAAAACCCACAAACTAACAAGTGTATATAGGGAGAGAGATGCTAACAATCTTCATTTATCACATATTAGTTTATTAAAATTCCTGACCACAAAGTTGATTTTTTATATATAATTTACTTTGGTAGATGAAAAAAAGATACAATAAAAAATTTAAAAATTACCCATAGAGGTTTTCAGTCAGTCATTTGCAGAATTTAAAACCAAGACTCAAAAGGGGTGCCTGGGTGGCTCAGTGGGATAAGCGTCTGACTTCAGCTCATGATCTCATGGTTAGTGAGGTCGAGCCCCACATCAGGCTCTGTGCTGACAGCTCAGAGCCTGGAGCCTGCTTTTGATTATGTGTCTCCCTCTCTTTCTTCTCCTCCCCTGCTCACACTCTGTCCGTCTCTCAAAAATGAATAAATGTTAAAAGAAAAAAATTTTTAAATCTTTAAAACCAAGACTCAGAGCCTCAAGCTCAGTATAACTGATGGAATTATATTTCAGGTGACATCAATAGTTTGTTATGAATTTGGCTATACTTGTTATTTGATATTTTATATTAAATGATTCTTAAGCCACTCACCATCAGAGACATCCAATGTTGCTAATTGCTGCAAATGGAGATAGCATAGCAGCTATATAGAATTACATAGAGTTCTACAGTTACATGGAATTACACAGTAATTCCAGAAAGCTGAGTCTTTCAGTTTTTAGTGTTCTCTTGTCATCCCCTCCATCATGCTACATTATACTGTACCATATTCGCTATATACTATGTTTACTGTGCTACACTATACTATAGTATACACTGTATTAATGATATGTAGTATTTATTGAGTTAATTTGCTAATCCAAACACTATTTTAAGTGTTTTATATATTATGTCTCATTTGATCCACACAACACATGAAATAGGTACAATTTTATTCTCATTTTACCACATGGAAACTGAGCACCAGAGAAGTTGAATAACTTGCCTGGGTGTCTAATAAGTGAGGATCCTGTTTCTAACTAGGACTTTGAAGTTCTACATGTCACCACTAATTCTATGTCAACTCTTATTGGAGCGCACCTGCCATGATGAACACCGCTGTTTAAAATAAAAACTTATAATGAACAAATTGATTATTGATTTAAAAAAACTAAATGTCATCGTTAGCCCACAGTTCTACAGTTCACCTGTTGGGACTGCACTCAGGTGGACAGTCTTCTGTGGGACTCTTGTCTGGGCTCATGCTTCCACATTCAACTGTCCAATCAGAGGCAGATGGCTGATCTTGATCAGAAGTGGGACTTCAGCTGAGATGGCTCATCTGGGTTCCATGTGGCCTCTCATCCTCCAGCAGGTTAGACCATATTTCCTCACATGGCAGCAGGGAGAGGGCTCCCAAGTGGGAGAGTACAAATGTGCAAGGTCTTTTGACACAGAGCCTTGCAACAGCCCCAATATTGCTTCTGCCAACCCAGGTTAAGTCTGCAAGTGAGAGTGGAGAAGTATACTCCACCCACTGATGGGAGGAGCTACAAAGTCACATTGCAAGTATGTGGGTACGGGAATAAATGGAGTATCTGGGGCATTTTGCACTTGGCCCCATCATGTGGGGCGTACTCTGGGAGAGCCACCTGAAGAGTTTGTCCTGTATCTTTTGAAATGTTGTCAATTCAGAGCCTGGCACATGATTTACAGATGACAAGAATAAAATCAAGTCTACAGAAAGTATAAGAGAGAAGGCTACACAGAAAGAAAACTGTACTCTCATACATGTGGGGAAAATATTCGTGTTTCCTGAGGGATATATGTAAACCTTGCAGAGTTATGCTGGGTTATATTGAAATGTCTCTATCCAGAAGACTTCCTTTGGGCAAGTCTGTTGTGGAAGAGATTTCGGGAAAACAGGAGCAGAGGGGAAAATATAACTAGCCAGATAGCAGAGGTTTTTGGATCCCACTGGAAAACTATAACTGGAGGAAACTGATAGTTTGATCTTGGAAGAATAACAACCAAAAGAATAAAAATCCCCCATATAGAATCTGAGCATTGATACGTGTCACCCACAGGGCACAGCATGCCAGATTACATTTCCAGGAGTCAAGTAACATTTTTCTGACTTTTATGTATCTTTTGTCCTTTAGCTTAAACACTTGAGGATCCAAAACAGGGAAATGATTGAGGATAAGGAATAGAATAGATGAAGAAAGGTAGGTATTGAAAAATCCAGAGACCTCAGTGAGGAGATATCTGACACTTAGCATCCAGAATATGACTGTTTCCTACCACCTCTACCACCACTGCCCTGGCCCAGGTGTCCATGAGCAGACATGGATTATTTCATTAACCTCCTCCCTGCTTCTGTCCTTGACCATGACATCCTACTCAATACCACCAGAGTGACTCTTTTCAAAATTAAGTCAAATCATGTATTCCTCTGCTTTGGACCTCCTTTCTCTCACACTTAAAGTCAAAATGAACAATGACATATAAGTCTAGAGCAGACATGAGAGTGTGCTGCTCAGATTTTCCTTCAAAAAATAAGTAGACATCCAAGTGCTTCAAGTATAGTTAGCTGATAGATTCTAGTCACAGCACCCTAGCGTCTGCTGCAGCATTTGTGGACATACCCATACAGCCCCCAGCCAAAGACTTAAGTAGAGTGAAGGTCCTAGACCCAGCTATTCCTGACAATGCAAGACTCCTCTTATAGGAAATCTTTGCTCTGAACCATTGGTTTGGCTGAGACTATCAAATATGAATCACAGTTAAGATAGTCTTTGCTCAATTCTGTCTCTTTTCCTCTTGCTTTCTGCTTTACAGTGTGAAGGCTTTCCCTAACCAATTCTCTCCTCACTTCTTTTTGCTTTTATAGAATGCTACCCCACCCCAAACTTCTTCCACTCATAACTCTATCTCAATATCTGCTACTGGAAGACTCAAACTGGACATGATCTGGCTCTTTGTGCTTCTATGACTTTATCGCTCCTAGTCTCTACCTCACTCACCCTGCTTTACCCTCCCTGACCTTCTCACCATGCCTTGAATATGCCAGTTCTTTCTTTGTTCTCTCTGTCTAGAATGCTCTTCCTCCAGCACAACAAACTCCTTAACATTACACAAAATTTTCATCAATTATCAATATCTCTACAAGGCCTGCCAAGACCACCCTACTTAATTCTGCAATTTGATACTTACTCAGCACCAACTGAGTATTTATGGTCTTTCTTACTCTACTCAGCTTTTTCTGTTTTCCATGACATGTGAGTTGAATGTAAGCTCCCCGTAGGCAAGTTCTCTGTTTATATTATTGCAATATCTCCAACACTTAGTATGTGCCTGCTGTGTAACCATTTTTTTTTTATGTTAAATTCCCTCTTCTGTGTTATAGCTGTAGCCTTCTTATCTGATACAGGCACAAAGTAGGGAAGAGAAAAGCTTTGAACGGATTAAAAGATAGGAACTTTGATGATAGGTTGTAATGGACTTTTAATTTTTTTTCAAGTTTATCTATTTATTTTGAGAGAGAGAGAGAGAGAGTACAAGCAGGGCAGGGGTGGAAAGACAGAAAGGGAGAGACAGAATCCCTAGCAGTTTCCACACTGTCAGAACAGAGCCCAACGTAGGGCTCAGTCTCACAAACTGTGAAGTCATGACCCGAATCAAAATCAAGAGTCAGACGCTTAACTGACTGAGCCACCCAGGATCCTTGTAATGGATTTTTAAACCTGGAATTGAAACCTAATTTACATGAATGTGACAGAAAAAAACTGTACAATTACCAAGGTATTGCCAGGGCTGGATGAGGAAGAATCAACAGGACAATAGCTGTGGGTGTGGTGGTGTCACTGGGGGAGGGTGGATAGTTTTCTGTTTGCACCCTGCTGAGTCCAGTTAATCCAATAAAACATTTCATACAAAGCAATTACATTCTAATGCAGATCTGTGACACATCAAGGAAATAAAACAGAACACAAAAACCAAAAAGACTAGTCAAAAAACTTAGATTCAAGTTCTGTCAGAGATGACCCGTTGGGTGATCTAAACTGAGTCTCGCTCTGACAGTCAGATTTCTCATCTGTAAAATGGGAATAGTTATACTTAATTCACAGGAGTTTTGTGTGACCCCAATTTACTCAAAATAGATAAATGTAAATGTGATCTGAAAAATATAAAAATTGCTATGTGGTTATAATTGGAACCCAGAAAGAAGGGCTGATCTTTCCATGATCATTGCCTGGCAAACATTTTGTCTAACTCAGGTACAGAACATGACAATTCATTAAAAATTCCAGTCAGTGTATAGAAAAGAAAAAGGGATCGAAATAGGAATAGTCTCCTTTATTGGAAATCTGTTTTCTTCCCTTTCACCCTCTGCACTCTTTGCAAGTGTTCCTAACCTTCCTTAAAGATAACTGTGGAAAATGAAGGGGGAAAAATCTCACATCCTTAGAAGGGATCAACTCAAAACCCTGTATATTCATTCAAGTGGAACTTTTGAAGGGCACGAGATTTGTTTTGTTTTGTTTTGTTTTGTTTTGTTTTCAATAGGGAAAGAATCTAAAGACCTATTGATTAGTGTTGTGTTATTTGGAAGACAATAATAAGAAAGATGAGTGTCCCAAAACATGCAACTTATCACCACTATTTACAAACTATTTTAACTAAAAGGTAAACTCCAAATTAAGGTAGGTTCTGTATAGATTAAGCCAATGATAATCATTTGAAGAGGATTGGATACTTCAATAAGTTTGAAGGGTGGTTTTAACTCTTTTTTTCTTACTTCTACTTTGAAGATTGGATGGTTCCAAGTTGATGATAAAATAGTATGAGAAGGCACACAGTGAAAAGAAATGACTACATTAGTTTGCAGCAATCTATTTTTGGCTCTTTTGTTACCTTAGTAATAATCTTCAAAGGTGTTTAAATCCTGTTCTTTGCCAAACGCAATTTTCTACTCATTATAAAACAGATACATTATTTCACACATGAATTATTTTCGTTGTTTGACATTTTACTAATATTCACATTCCTAAACCCAAGTGTAAATGATGAAATGACAAAGATGAAAAGAAAAAAATTGTCCAATGATGTCAGCCTATTCAACTAGTGAGAGTCTGTATGATTGACTGATTCTTTTCCTAAATTAACCAGTGTTCATAGACAAAACTAATACAAGTATAGATAAATAACCTACTGTGATGAATTACCTGACTCATCTGGCACCAAGCCATTTTTAAACCAACATGATTCATCATTAACATTAGCACTACAGTGAACAGGCCTAACAGCATGTTTACCAGTCTTGGAAAATAACCAAATAGTTAGGAAGTCACAATATTTTGAGTTCAACCAAATTCTTGAACTATTTACAATAGCTTATTTGAACAAAACAAATGAGGTCAAGGACCCATAAGTATCAACCCCAATAAGGACAAATAAGAGGAAGTCATGAATACTCAGTATATTTTCAGAGAAGTTCTTATGAATATATATATTCAATGATAGTCATCAATGTTTCTACACAGAAGAACAGAATTTATGTGCTTCAGTAGTTCTGCTTGAATGATCTTATGCAGTGTTTTGATTTGATTTGTTTTTATAGTCCTAAAAGCAAGTGTGGGAGATCCATGAGAGCATGCAGCAAATTTCCCACTACTTCACTCTCTGAGGTTTGTCTCAAGTCCCATCCCAAAATCATTACTATTCCTATTCATACCAGCCAATAGGATGCCTCCTACTATATAACAGGTATGACTATCTACTTTCAGGATAAATGAATTGTGAGATAAATTGTCTGCCTCCAGAGAACATCTGTAACTTGGGTCTTAGCTGTTTTGCAGGGTATATGAACATGCAACTTTGAAAGAGAACCTAGCTCAACAGTGAAGGGAACAGGTTAAGGAAAATAGTCAAGAGGAAATGACTGTGGTGATGTGTACTCAAGAGTAAGGTGGACAGCAGAGGTTGGTATCAAAGTGGAAGGAAAGAATGGAAGGAGGGAGGTGATTTACATTGTGCTCTACTCTATTACTGATGTATGGCTTTCCCTTCTCTGGATTTCTTCTTTTTCCCTTAAATTGACACAAACAGCTATAGCTGCATAGTGTTACAAAACTGTTCCATGCTCTTTCACAAATCATATTGTCAATTCCCCATTTCTCCCTCACTCTTACCCCATGCTCAGCACAGAGCTGTGCTAAGAACACAATAACCAGTGTGTTAAATGAAAAATGGAAATTTCAGGATAGGAATTTCTTTTTGTTAATGTATTTATTTAAATTCAAGCTTGGTAACATACAGCGTAGTGTTGGTTTCAGGAATAAAACCCAGTGATTCATCAATATGTAACACCCAGTGGTCATTCCAACAAGTGCCCTTCTTAATGCCTGTCACCCATTTAACCCATCTCTCCCACTCACCTCCCATCCAGGAGCCCTCAATTTGTTCTCTGTCTCTAAGAGTCTCTTATGGTTTGTCTCCCTCTCTGTTTTTATCTTATTTTTCCTTTTCTTCCCCTACATTCATCTGTTGTATTTCTTAAATTCCACATATGAGTGAAATCATAGGATATCTTTCTTTCTCTGATTAATTTTTTTAAACAGTTACTTGTTTTTGTGTGTGAGAGAGAGACAGAGTATGAGCAAGGGAGGGGCAGAGAGAGAGGGAGACACAGAATCTGAAGCAGGCTTCAGGCTCTGAGCTGTCAGCACAGAGATCATGACCTGAGCCGAAGTCAGACACTTAAGCAACTGAGCCACCCAGACACCCCTCTGATTGATTTATTTTGCTTAGCATAATACACTCTAGTTCCAAGTTGTTGCAAATGGCAAGATTTCATTCATTCACTTTATATATATATATATATATATATATATATATATATATATATATATATGCAATGGAATACTACTTAGCAATATATATACAAGTATTACACACACACACACACACAAACACACACAGACACACACACACACCAGATCTTATTTACCCATCCATCAGTCTATGGACATTTGGACTCTTTCCAGAATTTGGCTATTGTTAATAGTGCTGCTATAAACATTGGGGGTGCATGTGCCCCTTTGAATCAGCATTTTTGTATCCCTCAGATAAATACCTAGTAGTGCAATTGCTGGCTCATAGGGTAGTTTAATTTTTAATTTTTTGAGGAACCACCATAGTGTTTTCCAGAGTGGCTGCACCAGTTTGCATTCCCATGAACAGTAAAAAAGGTTTCCCCTTTCTCCACATCCTTACCAACATCTATTGTTTCCTGAGTTGTTAATTTTAGCCACAGGCATAGGAATTTCTTGAAGACATTACAATATCACCTTCAAATGACCATTATGAAGATGCACTTAATCTATGTCTTTACACAGATTTATCCCACTAGGTATTTGACTGAATTCTCCATTTCCCTTCCTTTCTTGTGGTCACTATAGAGTGTGGACTTTGTGGATACTGACAGAACTGAGTCCATGAGGCTGATTTCTTAAATAAAGTTTAACAGAAGGCAGTGCTAAAAACTGTGTTTTCTGCCTCCTTACAAAGGGAAAGGGCAACATGGCTTAGAGATGAAACTGTCCATTTTTTACCTCAAAATTGTTCTGTCATTCCATGTTGAATTCAGTAATTCCATTTTATGAAAAGTTATTTATAGAAGCTTTTAAGAGAAAAGGTGCTGCCAAGGTATGCTAGCATTGATCATATTTCTTTTTCTGTCATAAATCCTGAAACTAGAAAAGTGGATATTAAAAAATAGACGTTCTTCAGATTTGCTTTCTGACTTTTTTTGAGACTCTCTGTCAGGCATTCAGCCTTTTCAAAGCAATTATTGAAATAAAATAATGTGCTTACTAAGAATGTGTTTGTTTTAAAAAGACGGATATTTTTATAATTTGAAGAAGGAAAAGAAAAGATTTTAAACAGAGAATCCAGTGCACTGTATTTTAAAATAGAATAAACACTTAAAAAGAGAGGTAGCCACATTAGCAGTTTTCGAAATTATGTCAAAGCATGAGAGCATGTTATAATTCTAAAGAGACAGGAATCACTGGCTTAAGAGATATGTAAATAGGTTTACCATTAAGGTATTGCCTTAAATAACACTCATTTCTCTGAAACTCATAATTAGGTCAAGTCTACCATTGTAATCCACCTTGAGATTGGTTAAGAAAGCACAACTTTAGAGAAAAACTTAACATAGGAAGTTGCTCTTGGAGCTGAAACTGGAAGAAAAATCCCTTACAATTATATTGCTAATAAATGTATCCTCCTGTTATGAGAAATTCTCCTTTTCCAGGCAATCTCCTCAGGGCCAGATTCATCATTTGTAAATTAGGTCACTTTTAGCTTTTCAGAATTTTAAAATTCTAAGAGTAATGAATCTATGCCCTTTCTTATCATTTGACTTTGTATTAAGACCCCGACTTGATTAATAATGAAGGGAAAGAAGCACATAGGGAGTCCCTTTCTTAACTCCTTTCTCTCTTTGCTTCCCTAAAGTGGAGCTCTGCCCAAAGGCTGGCCGATGGCTCTCCTTGGCAGCAGCCATAGGACCAATTCTCAGGGAGCCTGGATGGCTCAGTCAGTTAAGTGTCCAACTTTAGCTCAGGTCATGATCTCACTGCTCGTGGGTTCGAAGCCTGCATTGGACTCTGTGCTGACAGTTGAGAGCCTGGAGACTGTTTCGGATTCTGTGTCTCCCTCTCTCTCTGCCTCTCACCCACTTGCACTCTTTCTCTCTCAAGAATGAATAAAATTATTTTAAAAAAACTTGTAAAAAAAAGAACTGATTCTCTACTTATTCAAACGTGGTAGGCTATGTTGGCAGAACAGTCTCTATTCTGTATATGACACGAACACATATGATGTGAATGCCTTACACACCAATTACAGAGGAGCTGAAACAGAGTGCTCAGGGATGATAGAGCTGCTTCAAGAAGACCATCCATACCCAGGTTGTGTTTAAAATGAAATTGACTTCTATGTGTAAGGCATCCTTACCCAGCCCAATGACTAGACCAGCAACTTTTTCTTCCTTGGAGGAAGAGTTAGAAAGGTGGATGAGCAGAGGGGTAGAGGCTTCTCAAAAGACAGAAAAACAGGACAAAGAGGTACATTTCCTACCTAATATTCAAATGTTAGTTTAATTCAGCATTTCCCAATATGTATTTCACATATAATGGATATGTTTCTAAAAATATTAATTCATGGATTTTTAAATTTCACTTAAATTGGTGGCATTAATACTTTAAATCAATGTTTTTCCAGATTTCAGGAGAACAGTAAATATTAGGTAGAACAATGAAGCTGTTGGCCATTTTTGACCCTCAATTTAGATAGTTTGTTGTTATTGTTGTTGTTTTTACAAAGCAAGATAGCAGCTTTGAGAGCTGGGCCAACCTGTTATAGAAGTTTACTGTAAGAAATGGTTAGAAAAATTCCAAATATGAAGTTGCATCTGTCTACAAACAGAAACAGTAGGCTTTGGCCAGAAAAAGGAAGGAAATAATGTCAATAGATTGCTTTGATTGAGCAGCCCCATGCACAGGTGCTTTTCAAGTACTTAATACACATTATCTATTTAATCTGTACTGCAACTTCCTGGTATTATCTTCTTTCTACAGGTATGGAAATATGGAAACCAAGAGGGCTTAAGTAACTTGTCCAAGTTGACATACTTCTAACTGGTGGAGGGTGATTTCAACTTAAGAATGTTAGGTTCAGAGCTGGTGCTTTTGAAACTATATTCTACTGCCTCTGTTATTTTACAGAGTTCAGTTTTCTTCACTTCCAACAACCTGATTTCCACAGGGTCAAATTTTTAGGTGAAGAAGTAGGATATGGGAGTGGGGGAGGGGTTGGTGGTAAAAGGAGAAAAGGTGATATAATGAAGGTCTCAGAGAGAGAGTAGAAAAGCTGCCAAAAGGAACTGAAGCCATACACCTGGTTTCATGTTTGGAAATCTGGAACATCAGCTGAAACAAGAGCCCCCATGCTTTCACAGGCAGCCACAGTGTTGTGTGAATGGTGTCATTGGTGTTAAATCAGTCCAGAAAATCCTGCATGTGCTGGAGGGGAAGATAAGGTCACCCAGGTTGAGAGTTCAGAAGAAAGTCATAGGATCACTCTGACATGAGGGTTGGGAAACCAACTACCGGCTGAGAGCCAGAGAGCCAGAGACCCAGAGATGAGTTCAGAAAAAGACCATCGGACTGCTCTGATACAAGGGTTGGCAAACCAAATGCTAGCTGAGACCCAGACTTCTGCAATATCAGTGAAAACCAAAGTGAGGCCAAGTTATCAAGGATTTTCACCACACCAGTAGGACAGACCATGGTTACACTACTGCAGATGCCAACAGTAAATTCTAGCAGACAACTCAGTGGACAAGCTTCAGAGGAAACAGCCAAGACAACTGCTCAAGTCCACTGATGGGTCTAAGGTCACAATCCCCATCCCTAGGCATCATGGGCAACAGTAAATTCCCAGTTGATTCCAGGTTCATCTAGGATTGCAACTGGAGTCAATAAGTGTCTGAGCTTCTAAATATTTACCAAAAACAGTCTACGTCTGCAGGAAGTTTCTGTGAATTGGAAAGGTCTAAGGTACAGTGAATTGGCACTTTTAAATTGATTTCTCATCCTTACCCCATCATAGCCCATTGTCCAGCAAAGCACAAAGATTATGGTGACTAAAACAGTTGTTTAAGGGGCACTTGGGTGGTTCAGTCAGTTTAGTGTCTGACTTGATTTCAGCTCAAGTGTCTCTCATGGTTTCATGAATTCGAGCCCTGCATTGGGCTCCCTGCTGTCGGTACAGAGCCTGCTTGGGATTCTGTCTCCCTCTCTCTGCCACTTCCCCACTTGTGCTGTCTCTGCCTCTAAATAAATAAATAAATAAAGTTTAAAAATATTTTTAAAAACTGTTGTTTAAAAAAAAAAGAAAATGGAGAAACTTTTTGCACACTCAGATTTATAGAGTGTTCCACTGCAAGCAGCAGTTACACAAAACACAAGCTCTATGTGAGATTAATAAACATTATTCAAAAATATTTCCTTGCAATATAAAATTGGAAATATGAGTTCAGAAATTAAGCAGGTTTCTGTGGAGTACAAATTCTCAGAAACTTCAATTAGGGTCATTAGCTTTGGGAGTTTCTGAGAGCAAATTATACAATGGTAAGTATTAAAATGTACTATTCCCCCCAATTTTTACATGTTAAATTTTCCATATTAAATCTTCTATTTGGTATAATTAGTATTTCACAAACCACTCTTTGGGAAAAAATGATTAGGCTCAATATAAGGGATCACTGTGATTATTAAACAAAGGCAGGAGATCCAGATCTGGGGTATGTGTCCTTACTCACACATAATCTCTCTCTCTCTCTCTCACACACACACACACACACACACACACACACACACACACACACACAGAGACAGAGAATAAGAGAGATCTATATCTCCTTAGATGTATTATAAAATTACTAATATCTTAGCGAAAATTATCAGAGCTGGTAATCTTATTCCACTAATCTGCATCATATATTCATTTTGTACTTGATAGTGAGATAAGGTGATTGTAGTTTCCCCTTGGTAAGTTGTCTCACACATGGCATCTGAGGACTATTGGCTATAGTAAGATGGTCTAAATTTTGTGTTAACATTATTTGAGAAAAGGAAGTAAGCTTTCCTCTCTGCTCAAGTTCAATGTTCACTTCAGTACAGAGAATCAGAGGCTGTGGTATCCTTTTCCCAGGATAGACTATCATTTATTAATTTGTACTACAGTTTTAACTGAGTAAATATTTTCTAGAAATATCTAGATAACCAAAGTAGGAGCCGTTGCAAAATCCCATATATTTTGATTCTTTGTTTTTTAATCTGAGTTTATTGCACCTGAAAAACTATAATTTATATGAAATAATGAACATTGGGCTTTCTTGGAACTCCCTTCAAAAACCTTTGAGCTTGTTGCATTTTACTGACACAATCCTTAGGGGCATCACATTTAAAAAAAAAAATGATTTATTTATTTTTGAGGGGGGAGGCAGCAAAACCAAAGGGGATCAGCTGTGACCTAAGCTGAAGTCAACACTCAATCTACTGAGCCACCCAGGTGCCCCTCACTGCTAACTCTCACAACCGGTATTGTAACACAACAGGTAGAAAATCTAAAGCACATCATAATCAGTTATTCTGAAATGATCCTAATGTTGGACCAACACAAATAAGCTGTTTAAATTCATGTTTTAGCAGCATCTGCTGCTGGCAGATTTAATACCTGAATTTCTAATTTCCTTTCATCCAGAAAATATTAGAGGCATAGTTTATTTAAAACTGTATCTGATAAATCTTTACCCTAAGAGTCCAGGTCTAATTTGGGGAAGTCATCATTTTTCTCCCCTTTATTAGCTTGTCTCTTTGCAGGTAAATGAAGCAGAAGCACATTCTGGCTACTTTCAGTCAGGGAGAGATACTAAAGTAAACATAGAGGAGCAAGGAAAATCCATACCCTAGAAGCAAGTATTGCTGCTTGAGAATCAGCAGTTTCCCCAGGTGTCCACGAGCAGCTGTGGTGTCCTTGTGGAAGAAAGTGGCTATTAAAGATGCATGGCTGTTCTCCTCATTCAAATGCTTATCCAGTGCATTGGTTAGCCTATGCAGCACTCTAAACATTGGTGCTCTTTCTCTGTCTCACAGTCATGTCTCCAAAAGAGAGGATTAGATTAGGTCAGATGGACTCTGACAGCTGGACAGCCTTCCCCTATTAGCCCATGACATAACTTGGCCAGTCCATGGCGTTTACATTATGGCTTCTCATGGACATAAAGCCATTCCTGCTTCAAGCAACCAGTATCAGGAAGGGAGGTTCACATCATTAGCTTTCTTTAGAAATAGGGGACTTACGGCATTATGAACCTAGTAAGCCCCTCTTTAATGCCTCTCAAGAACTATAAAGGATCTACTTCCAACTAATACATTAGCCACCACTGGGCCAAGCCACCATTCCCAAAAGCCAATAGGAAGAGTGCGAGGTGATACCCGCACAAGAGGATTCCAAAGCTTAGGGAGCCTGAATGTCTTTAAATGGACTGTAAGCTTGCCTCAACTTTTCCCCAGAGGGAGAGATATGATCTTTATTATACTTGCTATGGTCTGAATGTTTATGACTGCATTCATATGGGCATTGAAATGACCAATATGATGGTATCAAGAGGTGGGGCCTTGGGAGATGCTTAGGTCAAAGGGTAGAGCCCATTATAAAAAGAGATCCCACAGAGGTCCCTCACCCCTTCCACCATGGGAGGATACAAGAAGTTTGTGACATACAAGAGGTCCATCACCAGACCACCACGGCACACTGGTCTTGGACTAGCCTCCAGCACTGTGAGAAATAAATGTCTGCTATTTATAGCCACACAGTCTGTAGTCATCTTATTATAGCAGCTTGGACAGACTAAGACCATGATGGAGAGCAGACAAAGCTGAACTTTGCTCCAGAGAAAAAGAGTATCTCTGTCTTCCAGGGTTGCTCACCAAACAAACATCTTTGAAGGACATTTCAGCAAAAAAGTCAAGCAGTGCCTTAGCTTGCAAGTCACAAAGAAATAACAGAGGGTTTCCTCCTGCAAGACTCTGGCTGAAAAAAATGCTAAGCATGATTTATATGAATATATATAATTTAAAAAATAATAATGCAACATGAAATATTTGAGTTGCATGTGAAAATTGAAAATGTCAAGTGTGAACCATCCTCATCACTTATAGTCACCTCTCCTCATTCCAAGACCTCTACCAGACTCTGTCTTAAACTCATTGCTTTTTATGATAAACACTGAGAAAATTGACAGGTTGGCTTTCAAACATCCAGAATCTCATAGACATAAAGTATTTCTGGTCCATCCTAGTACTATAATTCCCTTCCTCATCTTGTTGTTCTAAAGCATGAAGAGATATGAGCAAAAACTTTACTGCACTTAAAAACAGAGAAATCACTACCAGATCCCACTGTCCCAAGTATCAGCTACTATTTTCTTGGAAATACTATTTTCTCAGAAAACACATTTTCAAGGCTCCTGATGGATACCTGAAGAAAAAATAATTTCACAAAAGTAGCAGAATATCATGAGGGTGTTTTACTTTTCTTTTCTTTTCTTTTCTTTTTAAAGTTAATGTTTATTTATTTTTGAGAGAGACAGGGTAAAGGGGCAGAAAGAGATGGAGACACAGAATCTGAAGCAGGTTCCAGGCTCCAGGTTCTGGGCTGATGGCACAGAGCCCACACGGCGCTTAAACCCACGAACCATGAGATCATGACCTGAGCTGAAGTCCAATACTAAACCAACTGAGCCATCCAGGTGTCCTCATTTAAAAAAAAAAAAATTTAATGTTTATTTATTTTTGAGAGACAGAGAGAGGCAGATGGTTTTCTTACATAAACAGGTATATCATATATTTCTGATCACAAAACAATAATCGATTATGACAGAGACTCCATACCTCTCAAACATCTACTTTTCCTTTCTTTCATCGTAATCATATCAGACTTACACAGACCACTAATATGACAATTCACAAGAATACATTACTAACATTTTCTTGTCTAGATATAGTTATGAGATTAGGTTTGCCAGAAATGACAATGATGTAAACAGAGGTTTTGGAGGTAAATTGGGGAAGACTCCATGCAGGTTAAAGCTGATTCTTCATGGAGGTGTGCTCTTTTTGTTTTTGTTTTTTTGCTCTACTTTATTACTGCTGCCTGAAATGTGGATGTGATGGCTAGAGCTTTAGCAGCCCCTACTAAGGACTGTGGACTAGATTAGAAACGTACTGAGTCCCTAGGGGCACCTGGGTGGCTCAGTCTGTTGAGCGTCGAACTCTGGCTCAGGTCATGATCTCACGGATCATGGGTTCGAGACCTGGGTCGGACTCTGTGCTAACAGCTAGCTCAGAGCCTGAAGCCTGCTTCAGATTCTGTGTCTCCCTCTCTCTCTGACCCTCCCTGCTCATGCTCTCTCTCTCTCTCTCTCTCTCTCTCTCCCTCTCTCAGAAATAAATAAAACATTACAAAAAAATTTAAAAAGAAGCATCCTGAGTCCCTAAAGACTTCCTGAAACCATTATACCAGTCTCCATATCCTCTATCTCCAAATTTCTATTACATGAAATCAAAACAAATAACAAACAAACATTCCTAATGTGTTCAAGCCATTCCTAATTACACTTTTTTGCTTACTTTGGGGGGTGAAATCTGCTTTACTCTTTGCATCTCTAAGTAATTGCAAATTACATGATGATTTTTACAGAAAATTTGGAGAATATGTTTAAAAATCCAAGAAAAGCAAAGCCATCTCATATTATCACTTTAGTGGCAGAATTTATCCAGATTATCAACATGCTACAAATAGTGAATCTAAACTGCTCTAGTATGAAGAAACAAGCATTTTATATTCAGGATTTTATCTCTAATATTTATTTTTAGTCTACTCTAAATATATCACATTCTTGGCTTTAAAAATTTAGGGTCTAATTTCTGCCCTTGAGGCCTTCAACAAGCTCCATGGTTTAGAAATAACATACTTGAGACTTTCACTAGGTCTCAGGGTTTTGGTGGTGTTTCTAATGCATTTCATTCATGTCTATTTTATTATTAATATAATGCAGGCATGAGATAAATTCCAATGGTACAAAGGACATAAAATGAAAAGCTCCCTTCTTTTTCATTAAGCCTCTTTTCTTTTTCATCAGACGCTGAATGGTAAACACTTTTGGGTATTGCTTCTAAAGATCATCATGTCTCCAAAATGAATATATACACACAATGAACATCTATTTTATGCAAAGCACTACAATAAAACCTTGAATTGATAATGACTTGTTCTGTGAGCGTTCCAGAAGACAACCAACATTTCTAGTAAATTTTAACTTGATAAACAAGCAATATCTTTCAATACATGACGCTGAATGTCACATGATCACAACCGAGTCAATGGTTCTTGAAATTTGCTTTGGATACAAGTGCTTTGGATTACAAGCGTGTTTCCGGAATGAATTATGATCACAAATCAAGGTTTTACTCTATGTTTAAATCCAAGGAATTCGGCAGTGAACAAAGCAAATATTCTGGTCTCTTGGAATTTATTATTTTTTTCATAAGAAGCTTATTTTCATGGAAAAGAAGAAATAAAGAAAAAGGCAAATAAATGTTTAATATGACATCAAGTGGTATGGAATTTTCTGTGAAGGAAAAGGCAAGGATTGGTGGTAGGAAGTGACTTGCACAAAGGGGCTGAAGTATTTGTATTCAACATAGTGGAGTCAGGTACAATTGTGTGCTGGTGGGGTGATATTTGAGGATGTATAAAACATGTGGAATCCAATAAGTAGGTAATGATTTTTTCATTTAATAAATATCTTGGGGCACCTGGTTGGCCCAGTCAGTTAGGCATCTGACTTCAGCTTAGGTCATGATCTCACAGAACCCACCACAGATGGTGGGTTCAAGCCCTGTATCAGGCTCTGTGTTGACAGCTTAAAGCCTGGAGCCTATTTCAAATTCTGTTTCCCCTCTCTCTCTGCCCCACCCAACTTGTGCTGTCTCTCTTTTTCTCTCAAAAATGCATAAACATTTAAAAAATTAAAAAGATGAATATCTTAAAGATACTTTCATTTGCTTTGCATGTTCATTTCAAACATAACCCAATTTATCATTTCACAATATAAAGCCCAATATTACAGACATTCCTAAATATATTTGTTTATTTATTTATTTTGAGAGAAAGAAAGAGAGCATATGAACAGGAGAGGGGCAGAGAGAGAGAGGGAGAGAGAGTATCACAAGCTCATGATCCCAAGATCATGAGATCACGACCTGAGCCAAAATTAAGAGTCAGGAGCTTAACTGACAGAGCCATCCACATGCCCCCAGACCTGAGGGGACATGTAATGAGTGGCATGTAAGATCAGAAAGATGTAAGATTGGAAAAAAAAATGTATAGTCTAATTTCCTTACTTTAAGAGTAAAAATACTGAAACACAGATATATTCAGTGACTTTGCTGAGGACATACAGGTAGAATATGTACGATGAGTTTTAAATGTGGGCTCTGGCATAATTTCACACATGATTAGCATAGTCAAAACTAAAAACTTAAACTCAGATTTCTCAACTCTAAAATACCACCCTTCCTATTTAAGTAATTAAGTAATACAGTTCGTCATCGTTTGGAGTATCTATTCAGAGCTGTATTTGGCATCATCTTTATTGAAACATAAATGATCTGGTAACTAAGTTATGAAATTAATTGCTATCTCCACCAAAAATAGATCCCAGTAATGGTCAGAATCCAAAAATTCTATTCGCAATGCTACATTGTTTAAACATTTAAATTTATGGATTGTGTATATGTGTATGCCTGTGTATGTAAATATGTACATATACATATATATATTACTTATATATGTACAATGGAATTCAATTTAAAAAATTTGTGTTCACGTTTCAGTTACAGCTGGCTAGTTGGCTAAATTGATGTTTGGGCCATCTTCATTAATCTTCCAGATAGACTGGCTGAACCTTCAATCTCATATTGGTTAAAATGAGTTTTTTAGTCAGTGACTTAATTTTTGATTACTAGGCCTAGATGCTTTACAAACATTTAAGGATATTTTCAGTTGCCTTGTGAAGGGACCATAATACTTTGAAACCCATAACTTTATTGAATGAATAACTTGATATTTCTTTTGGAAAACATACAAAAAATAGAAAAGTGATATGATGTGACCAGACTAAGCAACATCAAGGCAGAAAGATTTTTTTTTTTTACAAATAGTTTATTGTCAAATTAGTTTCCACATAACACCCAGTGCTCATCCCCACAAGTGTCTTCCTCCATGCCCATCCCTCCTCCCCGCCACATCCATCAGTCCTCAGTTTTTGTCAGCATTCAAGAGTCTCTCATGGTTTGCCTCTCTCCCTTTCCCCCACCATTTCCGCCCTTCTTCTCCCCCTTGGTCCTCTGTTAAGTTCCTCCTAATCCTCCTATACGTGCACACATATGATATTTGTCCTTCTCTGCCTGACTTATTTCGCTCAGCATAACACCCTCAAGGTCCATCCATGTTGCTACACATGGCCAGATTTCATTGTTTCTCATTGCCATGTAGTATTCCATGGTATAGATAAACCACATCTTCTTGATCCATTCATCTGTTGATGGACACTTAGGCTCTTTCCAGGTTTTAGCTATTGTGGAGAGTGCTGCTATGAACATTGGGGTCTATGTGCTCCTATGCCTCAGCATTTCTGTATCCCTTGGGTAAATTCCTAACAGTGCTATTGCTGGGTCATAGGGGAGTTCTATTGTTAGTTTCCTGAGGAACCTCCACACTGTTTTCCAGAGGGGCTGCACCAGTTTACATTCCAACCGACAGTGTAGGAGGGTGCCCATTTCTCCACATCCTCGCCAGCATCTAGAGTTCTCTGATTGGCTCATTTTAGCCACTCTGACTGGCGTGAGGTGGTATCTCAGTGTGGTTTTGATTTGTATTTCCCTGATGAGGAGGGATGCTGAGCATCGTTTCATGTGTCTGTTGGCCATCTGGATGTCCTCTTTGGAGAAGTGTCTGTTCATATCTTCTGCCCATTTCTTCACTGGGTTGTTTGTTTTTCGGGCGTGGAGTCTGGTGAGTTCCTTATAGATTCTTGATATTAACCCTTTATCTGATATGTCATTTGCAACTATCTTTTCCCATTCCGTTGGTAAGGCAGAGAGATTTCTTTACTCTTCTAAAGGATTGCATAAAATTTGGTGTCTAGGTTCGAACAAACATGAAAGACCTGGAGATTATCTAGAGAGCAGCAAACAAGATTTCAAAAGCATGGTGATTTGGAAGCCAGGAAAAATGCATGTAAAATTTTAAAATGAATCTGAGAGTAACTGCACTTTTTTCTCTAGCTCCCCAAATAACTGAATGGGAGAGAAGTAATGTTAGTTTCTAGTGCACAAAATGAGAGTAAGAACAAGTTGATTTTTACTCCCAGCACGGGTGGCCTCACCAGAAGTATGATTAACGTTTCACTTCGGCTGGGAGGCTGGGAAGACATAAAGGTTGAAGTTCAACATCGATCTGGGTGATTTAGGGGTTTGCCTACATCGAGACTAAATAATCTAGCCATTTGAGTCCCTCCAGCTTCATTCTTCTCTCATATTTTACCCTCTTAAACACATTTTTCTCCTGGCATTTTGTCCCCTATGGTGATAATCCCAGAAATGAAATTGCATGCTATAAATAGTTTCAAAATACAAACTGCCATTCAGAACAAAATTTAACCATGGTAGGTGTTTGTGATTTAAATTACCTGCAACAAAGGCAGCTTGTGTTGTAGCTTCTGTCGGCACCAAAAGTGAAGAGAAACTGCTCACATTTCTTTCTGAGTCTTTGAAATCTCAACATTATTTTTCCCACAGTGGTAATTAATAAAAATTTTGCAGCTGAATGAAGTGACAGAAAAGCACAAGTCAAAATGTTAAGGTCATTTTCCAAGAAAAAAATTTCTCCCTGATAATGTAGAAGTTTCATATTATCATTGAAAAGCTGGAAATGTTTAAGTAAATTGGATAAAGAGGAAAATAAATGTAGGGGAAGAGAAATAGAAGTTTCATGTTAAAAAGGAGAAATGAGGGCATAAAACCGATCAGAAACACATAACAAGGGAAGATAGCACCTTTCATACAAAAGAACTTGTAAACTGAGTATTTACAAATATGAACAAAAAGGGTCAAGCTAATGTTCTATGTTCAGTAATAATTCAGTGTTCTAGATCTTTCTCGTTCAAAATCAAAACTTGAATAAATGATACTGATTTATTTTTTACAAAAAGGCTATGGATGTCTACTAGTTTTAGTCCTATCTTGAGTACCATAGAAGATTCAAAGATTAAACTAATATTTGTACAGAAATCTACTGTGGTTAAGATCATTGAAAAGTCATTATAGTAGCAAATGTGAGAAGACATTTAAGCTACTCATTTAGAAAACTGCTTCATCACGTACCATGGACCCCAATCCTCCAGGTCTGAATATAAATGTAAATAGTATATTTCTGTTCTCAAAAAGTTTTGAGGAATAGATCATATGTGGAAAAAGAAATAAGTTCCTTAAATAATAGAACAAAAGTGGAATTTTAAATCCTATTATTAATTGTGATTGATGAGATTTGCTAAAATAGTAGATATGACTGATGAAGTTTTGGAGTGATGACGGGGTGGTCTGGAGCCAACGGCCAAGAAAGAATTCTTGAAGACGTCTTTGATGCAAAAGGGTGATTTTACTAAAGCACAGGACAGGACCCGTAGGCAGGAAAAGCTGCACTGGGGTCATGGTGGGTAACTCTTTATATACCCTCAGGTTGGGAGGGCTTCAGGGATAGAGTTAAGTCTTCTGTAAGAAATTTTGGAAGCGAGGGTTCCAGGACCATGAGGGGCTGGCTGTTGCTAGGAAACACCATTTATTACCATTTAGTAAAACCTCAGTCATGAGACCCTTCAGATGTATATCAGGGGGCCATAAGCTTAGAGTACAATTGCCAGTACATATCTTGGGGGAGTTGAGATAAAGGAAGTTTCCAAAGGAATTTTTATATGTTAAAGTAGACTTAATGGGTTCCTGAGGGGTCAGGATAATGTTAAGCTAAGATTCTCTTTTGCCCCTAGCAAAGTGTCATCATCCAGACAGCTGAGCTCCTAGGAGGTCACTCTGCCGATATCAAGGACTTGTCAATGGGCCTGCAGGCGTAAAGGGAATTTAATGTTTCATTTGCCTTTGTTTCCCACATCACCGTAGCAAGCACTTAAACCCCTTTCCTTTGTTCTTGGGTAGCCATGGGTGTCCAAAAAATATCACATGTATCCCAGCCGGGGTGGGGGTGGGTAGGTGGGAGTGCTGTTAGAGACTGTACTTTTCTCTGAACTTGCCCCATGCTCCCTCATCACATTTTACTCTTAAAAAAGAATTATATATATACTTTATACATATATATAAATTTTATATATATACACATATATATACACACACATATACACACACATACAGGTATGTACAGGTATGATACATATATATATGACATGAGGCAATAGGACATAAGCAATATGCATATAAATTAGGAAGGGTAATTATAGCATGAACAACCATGATCCCATAACCAACTTATGAATAGGAGCATCCACACTATTTTTTTAAACTCTCTGTGTGAACCTGTTGAGGAAAAAAAGACACTCAAGAGGTTTTTCAGAATTTCAGATCCTTACTAGGATTTTGCACATCCTATTTCCTCAACCTGGTTTTGTCTTTCCCCAGATACCTATACAGGTGACTGCCTCATCCCCTTCAAGTCCTGCTTATATTTTACCTTTTAGTGTGGCCTTCCCTGGCTATGATATTTAAAATTTTACATATAACTCCTCCAACAAATCTCTGTTATTTTCTTTTTTTTCTTTTATTTTTATTTATGGCACTTATTATCTTCTTAGTCATAATTTATTCATTTTATTTTATTGTCAATCTTTCACTACTAGAATAATAGATCCGTGAATGCAGAGGACTACATCTGCTTTGTATGCTTTTGTACACAATACATAAAACAATAAAGTTACTCATATGCATTAATCGAGTGAATGAATGAATGGTTAGAAGACTCTACCATCAATTCAGCCCAGTGAACTATGATATTTGCTAGGACTCAATTCAGAGAGCCAACTTTTGAAAAAGTGATCATTCTTTTATGAGCATACTCTACCTTTTGTATTTTGTGAACTGGCTCTAGTTTGTATATATATCTAAATTTAACTCTAACCAGAGAAACTTCTGCTCATATTCAGATATTTCTTTCTAGTCAAAGAGAATGTTTTCTTTCATATGCCTTCTTTAACTGAATCTTGGGAAAAACATATACACTCAGAACATCAATTCCTGGGTATTCCCTGTACATCATAGTCTTTAGTTGGAAACTTATTCTCAAAGAGCAAGGTTCCCTTGAGAGGATAAATAACCACACTTGGAACATGGATCATCCCTTAGAGCCTGAAGATTTTCCTTTCTACCTTGATCCATAGACTTTATACCTCAACCCACTCAGTAACAGAAGAGTTTCCATACCCCCATTGAATCAATCAGATAAAATCATTTGACTCAACGATTCTTGACTTATAGAAAGGAAAATAGCCACACTGGGAAGATAGACCAATTTTTTTTATTAAGTTAAAAAATACAGTATTTCTAAGCCACTCTATGAGGAAGTATTTCTCTGCCACGTCCAAGGCAGAAGCATATTCTTTTCTTAACTGATTTAATGAGTAAAAAGGATTCCTGAAGGGAAAGTGGTCTCACACTGACATGATGCCCAACAGAAGAGGAACCCTTCTCACTAAAGCCTATATGTGGCTTTGGATGTCTCCTTTCTTTGTTAATATATGTTTCAGTTGAAGAAATTCTGATCCTGACTCTCATCTGGTGTGATCAAAGGAACCATTTTCAGAAACACTTCTCATGTTTCTACTGCTTTATGCTGAATGACATGGCATATTATTATAATATCCCTGGAAGTATTCTTAGATAGAGTTTCTATTTTCCACACAATCAAAGAACTGAAATTGTTTATGTATGTGAAATTGGAGTTGATTGGTCAAGTGCAGATTTTATTTTAATATAACCATTTAGTGTATATTGATATTTCACAGAATATAACATTCAACTTATAAAATCTAGATGTCTCAACTGGACTTCTTAAAAATTGTCTAGCACACTTTTATGATCTGAAGATAAAGAACACCTATATGTTCGATATGAAGAGATCTTTAAAACCATGAAAAGCATGCATAGCTTTAACATCTAAATCAAAGGGCTTTGAGAGTTCATCCTTTATTTTTATCAACTATCTATGAATGCTTCTTTATCTCAGAATCCTATATCCTCACAGTAGCTGAATCAACAACTCTTTATTTGCCCCAGTGTGTTTGTGAACAACTACTTATTTAAGGTTGAAGTCTCTGGCATCAGCAGAATTTTTACTAGGTAAGACTAAACCAAAGAAAATAGGGGGTTATAGTTCTCTGTTTCAATGCAAAAAAATATGCAATCTAAATTTTAATGACTTTTAAAGAAGGAAAAATACATATTTTTAGTGTAATAGGGAAACTTAATATAAATTTCAGATTTAAGCTGATAGCTGGAAAATAAGCAGGAATTAATCAATGAAGAAGAGTAGATAAATGATCATTCCCTGGCAGTAAGATTCATGTGTGCAGAGACCCTATAACAAGAAAGAGTTTGTTGTGATCAAGAAACTGAATGTTAAAAGGTATAATGGAAGCTTATTAATTAGAATAAAAAATCCAAATGCTCTAATAAATAACACAAAGTCTCAACAACTTAATCTAATGAATGTTTATTCCTTGCTGCTGGAATCTCACCCTCACATGGTGATTCAAACATACAGACTCTTTCCCTTGGGTTTCTTTATTATTTGAGAATTGTCTTTCAAGGGACAGAGTAGATCAAATGGGAAAAGTTAGTATTGCAGATGGGATATATCCCTCCCAGTCACATTTATGACCAACTTAGCTGCAAAAGTGAATGAGAAACATAACCTTCCTTTTATGTTTAGAAAAGGTGCATATCTACACAGTCTTCACAAACAGAGAAGAAGGATAAAAGCTAAGACCAGAGAGTTAAACAAGTCTCACATGACACAAGTCTCATAGTCTGCGAAGAGTTGTATTATGCCCTAAAAACAGGAAGTCAATGAATGACTTTAAATGATGTAATATAATTTATATTTTTACAAGAGCACTCTAATTATAATATGACTATCAGGAAAGGATATGGATGTATTGGTCTGCAACTCAAAAAGAGAGGACAATTTAGCAACAAAATTTCAAACTTGTTGCCCTATAAGAAGTCATTGAAAGGAATGGGTATAGATGAATTTGTTACAGAGGGAAAAAACAAAAGTCACCTCAAAGTAATATTATTTTTTTTATTGAATTCTTGTTTTCAGAACAGTGTACAGGTGAATGAAATACTGTTGACTTTCAGATCAATAACCACCATTATACTGTATATTCAGAAAAAGAAGGAGGGAATGTGGATCTGGCACTTTATTTTACTTTTACCATCTGGAGAGTGCTGATACATGCAGCTTTATTGTACCTACTTCTTGGACTAATTTTGGAAAGAATACAAATAGCCTACATTTTTATTTCCAGAACATTTTTTTTAATGTGTGAAAAGATTTAAGTGTATGGATGAGTCAAAGGATAAGTTTCTGTGAGTCACTAGGAGTAAAGAATAGAAATGCCAATTTCAATCTCTAGTATCTGACAGTTTTGATAAACATTTATAAAACAAGACTATCTGTACCATAACATGCAGCAAGATGAAAATGCAATGTAGAGTTCGCCCTTCATTAAAAGTTCCTGAATTTAAGAATTTAAATGACTAACTGATGAAGGGTCATCCCTAAGGCAATTTTAGTAGGAAGGAGAAAGGACCAAAGCCAAGTTATTCTAGGTCAGTTATATTTTCCCGAGGAAGCATTTGCTTACAAGCAAAATCAGATTTCAGTGACCACCAGGGCTCGTTTACGCATTGCCATCTATGGGTCATTTGGTAATACAATAAAGAGAAGGTGTAAACAAATATGAAGTGCTCTTTGCTTTCTATAATTATCAATGAACACCATAGCAAGAGAATGGCACTGGAGGTACATAGACAGACAGGAGAGGTCTCTTAGAAGTTCTGGATGAGAGTATCTTCAGAGCCGGTTGCATATAGATATTAATTTCATTTCTTACCCAAAGTCAATTGTGTCTAATCTAATCACTCCACCACCAGTGTGCCTTAGTTGACATGGCCCTTTAAGACTGGAGTAATAGAAATCCTTTCCCTAAAGTAATTTGTTTTTAAGCAAGAGGGGAATTGCACTGAAACAAATATTTCCTAAATCCCAAAATATTTTCTCAATTCCACAGAATTTTTAACTTATATGTATTTATAAGGCTCAAATAGACTTCAAACATTTTTTAAATTATGAAAATTCTTTGAGAATCTGATAGCAGCTATAGACCTCTACTCCAAAAAATAAAATGTCATGCATATAGTGACACAATTTCTGGCTGCTTTTTTGACCTCTAAACTCAACTGTGTATCAGAAGTTAGTGGTTTAGAGGGAGGATTTACATTTTCAGACCTGGAACTTGTACTCACTCTTTCCACTCTTGGTTCACTCATTTAGCCACCTTTAAATAATCTTAAATGTTTTTTCTTTTATTTATTTCTAGGAGAGAGAGAGAGACACAGCGTGAGGAGGGGAGGGTCAGAGAGAGAGGGGGTCACAGACTGAAACAGGCTCCAGGCTCTGAGCTGGCAGTCAGCACAGAGCCCGACGCGGGGCTCGAACCCACGAACCGCGAGATCATGACCTAAGCGGAAGTCGGACGCTTAACCGACTAAGCCACCCAGGCGCCCCATAGCCACCTTTAAATAATCTTATCTCAATTCCATTTTTATGAGCATGCATTTGTTCTGTAGACTTTTACTGACAGGAGGGCTTGCTGACTGTGCAATGTGCTTAGAAATCAAATTCACATAGAACTTGTCATCTGGATTTAAATTCCCTCTTTAATAGTGTAACTATAGCATTCCTGAGACCCTCTCAAGTGGAGATGCGTCTTTCCAAAAGTTCTATCTTCTCTACTTTTCATAATTATGCACAGTTCCGTTTCCTTAATGTGACACTCAGTTCCAGGACATTACTTCAGCTGGGTTTTCACCATACTTATTAACAAATTCTAGAGTCAGCTCTTTTGACTTATGAACTTTCTTTCTAATAATACATCCCTACTTGGCATGGTCACAAGAACTGCAACTGGACCAAAGACAGAGAGAAAGAAACCAGCGCACAGTTGATACCACTTTAATATACTTTCGCTATCCAAAAAAGGACAGGTTTTTTTCAATGTTTATTTATTTTTGAGAGAGAGAGAGAGAGAGAGAGCAGAGGAGGGGCAGAGAGAGAGGGAAACACAGAATCTGAAGCAGGCTCCAGGCTCTGAACTTCTGAACTGTTAGTGCAGAGCCTGATGTGGGGCTCAAACTCACGAACTGTTGAGATCATGACCTCAGCCAAAGTCAGACACTTAACCAACTGAGCCACCCAGATGCCCTTGTTTAAAAAAAAAAAAAAGTTTATTTTTGAGAGAGAGAGAGACAGAGTGTGAGCAGGGGAGGGGCAGAGAGAGAGAAAGGGTTTGTTTTTTAAATGATGAGGTTTAGGATGGGCTCAAGTGACAAAGGCAGTTGTTAGAGATTTTCTTCTAACCTACTTTATAATCTCTCTCATCATTCCTAATGGTTTGCCTACACATGACTTATTTTTAGGCTTATTCTATTCTGGGAAGTTAGTGACAATGAACAAATGCAAGAGTTTTGTCAATCACTTGGCATGTGTTTTAGAGAACTATTAGAAAAAACAACCAATAATCTTTTATTCTATGCACATAATAAACAAGCCCCAATTCAAACATTATAGTTATAGCCTTATCCCAAATCTAAACCCTCATCATTGGAGCCCAAAGATTTTTACCTATAGAGATTTCATTGGGCTTTCTTTCTTTCCTGAACTTTCAGAATGTTTTCCCTTTGAGTGAGAAGAAAACAGAATGAGTATAGAATAAATTGACAATAAAAGAAACTAAGAGTCAGCTGTTTCAAAAGGAAAACTAAGCCAAAAAAAAAAAAAAAGAAAGTTGCCTATCAGAAAAGGGTCCTGGGCAAATTCTAAGAATACAAAGGAAAGGAATTAAATTAAATTGCTTCCAGACAATGGCCTTGGTCTTTGGATTAGGCAGCACTGCATAAGGCAATGGCAGACAATAGCCAACAATGAGAAGAACGAAACAGTGAAAAGGCCATGCAATTATCTCTATGTCCTGTTGTGGAAGGTTAGACCTTTACTGTGGGCAAGGATGCTCTTGTCTCTAAGGGTTCCCTATCGTCATGGGACAAGAAATACAAAAATACTTCTTGCAATAAGTAAAGGATCCAGCTTCTCGAAGAATATAATTTGATATCAATGTGCTTAAAAGCATCTCTGCTGTAAGGATAAATTTGACATTTTTAATGTCTCCTCTGACTTTTATGCAGCCCAGAGCTGGTGCTATAAGGACATTCAATAGGCAGCAAACTCTCCAGTAGAAATAATGAAGCATGAGAACGCCTGGTTGCTCAAAGTTATCTTCTATCTTTTTCAATGCCTGAACATTTCACAATTAATCATGCCCTAGATTAAGTGCATTGCCTGTGAATGTCCTCTTTACAATACAAATTTTATTATTTTTTCACAGATAAGTGTTTTTATTCATATGCGGATCTTGAGAAACTTAACAGAAGACTATGGGGGAAGAGAAGGAGAAAAAATAGTTATACATGGAGAGGGAGGGAGGCAAACCACAAAAGACTCTTAAATACAGAGAACAAACTGAAGGTAGACAGGATGGGGGGGAGGGGAGAAGGGAGAATGGGTGATGGACATTGAGGAGGGCACTTGTGATGAGCACTGGGTGTTGTATGTAAGCCAATTTGACAATAAATTATATTTCTTAAAAAGGAAATACCTTAACCAATTAGTAACTACAGATTAGCATAATTTTGGGTATAAACTATTCGATTTATAAAATTTAGAAAAGAGACATAGGTAATGGGTCAAAGTGGTCAAAAGGTAGAAAATTCCAGTGAAAAACGAATGTCATGATGATGTAATGTACAGCATGGTTCCTATAGTTAGTAATACTGTATTATATATTTGAAAGCTCTAAGAGCAGGCCTTAAAAGTTCTTATCACAAGAAAAAAAATTCCATAACTACTTATGGTGACAGACATTAACCACACTTATTGAGGTGATCACTTTGCAATATATACAAATGTAGAATCACTATGTTATACACTTGAAACTAATATGTGTTAATTATATGTCAACACACACACACACACATACACACAGGAGATGTTCAAGGACAACTGGCACAATTGTTCTTCTAAAACAGTTTTCCATAGTCCAGAGGAGAAAACTAGACTCTCAGAGTTTAAGGTAGCACCCTAAGAACTGGAATGTGGAAAAGTGAGGAAAGCACTACAGACAACAAATACCCAATGTGAATATGGCCAAAGATACATATGGGCACATGTTCAGGTTTGCCCAGGACATTCCAGGTTTGCACCTGTTTTAATTATCATTAACTCCCATTTCACTCTCAGAAGGGTCTAGTTTGGTCCATACATTTCATGGTCACCGTATCGAAGTCTTTCCCTTCTAGGCTTCTCTTCTCAAGAGAAGAAGAAGACTTAGAAGGGAAAAGTTTTACTTGTGGATGTGTAAAGAACTATCTTAGGGAGATTGTTGAAGACATTGGATGCCAAGCTAAAGCTTTAGAAAGTTTTTCTTTGCGGCCTGAATCTATGGTTCAGGGGGAATTTGCTTTTCCCTGTGTCTGCTCTGTAAATGCAGGAATTTCCCAGCTGCTCATGACTTTACTCTCTTAAAGGAATATGTTTGAACACACCACACTACCTTCCTTTTCCTACACCAGCCATGTCATCTCCATTGCTAGTTTATCATTCTGAAATCAAACTTTTAATGTTCTGGTTCCTCAGGACTCCATCACAGGTGTTGTCTTAACTATTTACTCTCTTGACTATCTCCACCAGCCCACAGCTTTAAATACAGATTTATGATGATATCTGCCACATTTAAATCTCCAGTCTGATCTTCTCCTTGGAATTCCTAATGGAAACACACAACTATTTGAGTTTAATACTTAGATGCTCCATAGACATCTTAAAAAGGGAAATTTTGAACTATGCCCATTATAATTTCCATTTAAATAATTGGCAAATCTGAAACCCATAAGGTATATTCTCTTTTTCTCTCTTTCACCCTTGATAAATAAATTCATCAATGGGTTCCATCAGATCTACCTCTGAAACACACCTGGAATCCATGTCTCTTCTATTCCATTTTACTCCTTTAATCTAGTCACTATCCCCTACACATCACTCTTCTCACTGGTCTTCCCATTTTCATTCTTGACCCATCAATATAATCTCCACAGAGTGGCCAAAATATCTTAAAACACATAGCAATTATGTCACTGTATAACCTTTTAAAGGCTGTCTATTATACCTTGAATAAACTCCTTGCTATGGCTTACAGGATTTTGTTTATCCTAGCCCCCAGCTATTACTCCCATCTTAATTCCTACCACTTTCCTCCTTGGGCCCCAGTCATCATTCTCTTCACTCTTCTTGGAGATACTGTGCTTTCCCCCACTTTCTGCTGAAATGGTCTGCCCCCATATTTATATACAATTCCTTTCTCTCACATCGGATTTTGTCTTGAATTTTACCTTTTCAGGGACAACTTCTTTGGCTTGTGTAGTCCCTTATTTCTATACAACATTGCAATTTACAATCATATCATATATTTCTTCTTTTATTAACACATTGATTTTTCAAATATAAGCTTCAGGATAGCAATGACCACTTCTGTGCTTTTTACCTGATGACTCCAGGGCCTGTAACATTGTGAACGCTAAATAAATATTTGTTCAATATGTTAATCAATTTATTATTCACCAATTAATATTAATTAATATTTCATGAGTGTTGAAAAAAAGCTCGTAGGGGAAAAATTAATTAAAGGACTTTATTTCTGGTCTGCTGAAAATTTGATGTCCAATGTTTGTTTTCCAAAGCAGTCCTTTCCAGGGATGATTTATGGGAAAAAATGATGTGGGGAGATGCATTTTCTCTGTAGATCACAAAACACCCCTCTTTAGCACTTCTTCTCGGATCTATAAGCTAGTTACTAACGTACAACAAACTAGTCCCACTGTTAACTATGCAGTAGCCACTTTACTGACTTAAAGTAGATATCTGGACTTTATTTGATGGGCACCCTTACCATTTAAACACTCAATCCCACATTTCAAACATCCAATTAAAATGCATGGGGGAAGTTCACACCTTGGTATCTGCCTACATAGCTATCTATTTATGTAGCAAAAGCTGTCAACATGACAAGAAGAGATAAAATTTTTTCCTCCTGTTCAGGAAGTACACTAACAACATTAACAAAAGAAGTCAGAGCAGACTGAATCCATGTACTTCTCATTCCAAGGTACACAAAGATGAGGACCGTTTTCAGTTGTCTGAAGTGTAACTACAAGTGTATTCCCTGGCTTCCAATTTTAAAACTTTTACTTCATAGTTCCATGTACCTTTTTGTTCTTCTTCCCTACCCACCCCTAGAGTTGCACACATGGAGAGGTACAGTGGTAACATTAGGTGCCCAAATTCTATCTCTTCCTCACTTCTCCCTTTCCTTCTCCTTCCCTCTCCCTTTCCATCTTATATACATGCATATATGTATATACACACATCTCCCTTTCCATCTCATATACATGCATATATGTATATACACACATCTCCCTTTCCATCTCATATACATGCATATAAGTATATACACACATACATATTTTTTTAACCTTAGAAAATTGGTCACATACATCAAGGCCCTTTATTCCTATATACTTAATATATATAGTACACTTCAGGATGAATGAACAATGGTTTCTATTATCATTTTGAATCTATATATGAACCGTTAAGCATTAAACAAGTACTCAGGTGACTGGTTGTTCCAATTAGGACACGGGCCAGAATATGAATAAACTAGAATGTAATCAAGGAATTTAATCAAGCATTGTTGGGTAGCTTTTTCAAAGCTAATGACCCCCAAATTCAGTGGCAAACAACAAGATACATTTTTACACTCACAAGTGTGTGCTCTGCTTCATGTATATTCATTCTAGCCCTAGGCTGAAGGAACAACAGCTGCTCAGGGCCATCTTCTTACTGGAAAGTTCTGGAGCTCCACAAGGGACTAGTAGAAACATCTGGTGCCTTCTAAAGTCTAGGCCTATAACTGGTACACTGCCACCTTTGCTTATGTTCTTTTGGCCAAGTTGAGTTATAACACCAAGTCCAATGGTGGTAGAGCAGGGAAATACAATTTTCTGAAGAAGGTGGGGTGAAAAGGAGTGAATATTTGCTAAATAATCTAATCTGCCATACTCCACTTTCTTGTTCAAAAATATTTATGTACCTTCCCCATGCAAAATACCTCTGTGGAGAAAAAAAAAAAAAGACATTCTGAATGTCACAATTAGGGCACCAGTCCTCAAGTCCAGAATGCCGGAATGCCATAAGACACACAAGACACACACACACACACACACACACACACACACACACACACACACACACACCGTTTTTTAAATATCTATGTTATTTAAAATCCAAATTCAGTTTTTCTTGATCCAGATATATAGAAATTAAAGGGGCAAGTGACATGTCTCCATAATCCCAACATCCAGTATGGAAGAGGGACAGAATAATTATAATATTTTCTACTGAAAAAGGAGAAGACTTCCTTATTAGCAATCTCTACTCCCCAAAACTTCTGAAGTACTGCCGGAAAATGTAAGTTTCCTCTACTCTGGGGTGGGCGATTTTCCTCCATTAGGTGCCAGTTATACTACCAGGAATAGCTCCCTGGTCCATTGTTCCCATAGTTCATGGCTCTGCACTCCTTACTCACCACTTTGGACCTCTACTTCTGAAGACATCATGGGAGAACATATGCTTTATGGTGGGAACAAGAAATCCTTCTGCATCTCAAATACATCTCTGATTATCTTGGTTTATGCTGGCAAAAATTTTGCCATGGCAGCTCTCTCAAACTTTTGTGTCTCAAATACAGCTCTCTACATATTTGATTCTAGTCAGTGATATGCGACAAAATATTCCCCAGATTTGTTTTTCAGGCAGGCCTCTTTCTGTAGACTTAATTATGGGTTCCTTGGATACTTTGCCTTTTTGTGTGACCATATCCTTAGTTTTTCTGGAAGTTTTTTCTTCTCCAATTAAAGCAATTTACTAAATATACTCTTAAACTCTTCCTAGGTCCTATCAAAAGATATTTCAGCTACACCTTTGATTTGGTCTTTAAAATGAGACTACGTCATAAGGACCACATTTTGAATTTGTTGAGAGGCAAATTGAACAATCTGTTGAATACTGCAAATTCTGAAGTATTTATGTATCCTCAAAATTCTGATTGGAAACAATGTTTTTTTCTCTGCTGTAATTTTTTTTCTTGAATACCTTGTCTAATGCAGTTAGTTGCAATCAGCTATCATTTTTATTATTTTGCCTCAATAGCACCTAGATGAAAGTTACAAGATCATTCACTATATATACTGTCTTTCAAGTAAGAGTAGGCCCAGTTTCACAAATTATTTTGCCACTTACTAAAATAGTTCACCATTTGTCCACAACCAGTGACAATCCCTTCCTGCATCCCATCCTTTCCAAAGCTAATGACCCATATTTCAAATTTTAATAAAGTCAGTAATCTACTTTTGAGTGCCATTTTTTTTTTGTCCAGACTATCTGTCATATTAGTTTTCCAATGCTGTGTAACAAGTTACAATAAGTTTGGTTAAAATAATACACATATAGTATTTCAGAGTTTCTGGGAGCCAGAGATATGGACATGATTTCATTGGATTCTGTCATTCAAGGTCTCTCATGAAGCTGCAATCAAATTGCTAAGAGTAGAGTGTCATTTATAGGCTCAGCTAAGGAAAGGGCTACTTGCCCACTAGCATGGCTGTTGGCAACATTCATTTCCTTACATCTGTAGGATTCACAGCAGCTGGCCTCTGCAAAGACAATGATGGAGAAAGAGAATCCAGCAAGACAGGTACTAAACCTCATGAATCATGTAAACACAATCACATACAATCAGCACACTTTACATTCTACTCCACATCTGTCTTCTGCTTTAGCTTTAAGCTACATCTAGGGTTGAATTCTGTATTTGCCTACCTAACAGCCAGTAGTACAATTTTGTTGACTTGTTTGTTCATTTATTTAATCAAAGGGATGGTAAAATTGGAAGAATTCCTGCATGTGTTGTAGCTTTCTCTAAAATCAACAATTTAGTGTTTCTATGCACCACAAGAGATACTTCAAAATAAATTCATTTCTTGATATTATAGAAATCTAGGTGTTAAAAATGCAATAATAACCTATAGGAGCCACCAATGGAAGTATGTTCATATGAGATCCTATTTTCTAGGCCCACTGAAATAACTTTGTCTAAGAGACTAAGAGTTTAATCCCTTACTTATACTTAAATCATTTCCCTGGGGCTATCACTAGCTATTTAAGAAGAATTTTCATAAGATCCTTGTAAAAATATGGGTAATCAAAATTTGATTTTCAGGATTTCATGCTTCTTTTCAAATTCAATATCTTGGTCTAGTGTATTCCTCATATACCCCCATGCCAATCTCTAAGACAATTTGTGAATTTATTTTTTCCCATTTATCAAATCTACATTATCTTTCTACTACATACCAAATATTTCCTTTCTGTACATTTCAATAAAAATTATTTCCACATGGTGACAATGCACATATTAACTTCAGAACTGCCATATGTAGGTCATCTAATACTGAATTCCTTGGGGTGCCTGGGTGGCTTAGTCGGTTAAGCGTCCAACTTTCGCTTAGGTCATGATCTCGTGGTTTGTGGGTTCGAGGTCCGCATCAGGCTCTGTGCTGACTGCCAGCTCAGAGCCTGGAGCCTATTTCAGAGTCTGTATCTCCCTCTCTCTCTGACCCTCCCCTGCTCACGCTGCCTCTCTCTCTCTCTCCTAGAAATAAATAAAAATATTAAAAAAAAACCCAAAAACTGAATTCCTCATTTCATGAAGGACAAGTTAAACCACTGTAACCTTCAAGAATGAACATCCATAAGTTGTCTGCTTTATTGCATTTTATTACCTGAAGTTTTTGTGGTTCATCATTAATAATATATCCAGCATACAATAGAAGAAATGAGGATAAAATTTAAAACCTCTTCTTATTCTAAAACAAAGGAAATGAGTGCTTTATGCTGTCAATCAATTAAGATCTATTGTTGGTTCTAAAATTCTGTCTTTTACTAATTTCCTGGCTTTTGTTTTCTTATGACCTCTTCTGCCTTTAATATAATCAAGTTGGTTAGTCTTTTCCGTGGAAATTTTCTTCCAGGGGGAGGTCTGCTCTGTCATTCCACTCCACTTTTCTGAGTTTACAAAATATCCTTTATATCTTCATTGCCACAGATGTTGGCTTTGTTGTAATGCAATTAAACATGAAACAATTAAATGATGCATAAAGAACATCAATGTCAGATTAGCCTCTCAGACTCATCAGCAGACAGCACAATGATTACCCCAAGAGAGTATATTTTTGAGGAAGCAAAATGGTCAATGTACTTTTCACTTATTTCCTATCTCTTTTTAGAAGCAAATAGGATAGTACTTTATTTGCTTCAGTAGTCATGTTTCTAGAAACTAAAGAAAAAGGATCTCATCAACACCAAGTTATGGTCAAGCTCATTTTCTAAATTTAGAAGAATCTTGAAACTGATGGCACATCAAGCTGTGAAAACTAGTCAGGTGATAAAGAAAAGCATACAATGAGGCTTGTTTTTGGGCACTGGGGAATAAAGAGACAATTACTGATCTTGAACATATAGGATGTACCATACAGGTAAACAACATCTTTGCATTCTGTTCAAAGTTATATCAAGCAAAGAAGTTAAAAAAAAGTAATTAAGATTAAATAAAAGCAAGACTGGATTTCAGAATATGAAACTTCTAGTTAACTGAAATTTCTCCTTTGGGATACATATTTAGTATCAGTTAAAATGGGCATTGAAGGAATTCAACTTGATTTGCATCTTAACTTCTGTATAATGATGCACCACAATGAAATTCTGGTTTTCTAAGCACCTGCTGAGCCCATTTACTTCATCTGTTGATTAGAGTATCCTCCCCAGGCCAATGTACCAAATGATTCCTCGCTTATTATTGTTAAAGTGCACTTTATTGAAACTTTAAACAGTATATCTTACTTCTGAATCAGTATGGATCACTTTCATACTGAGTTTTAACTTTGCAAGGCTTTTTGGTCAAATTTCCAAATTCTGTGACAAAAATTAGATGCATTTTAATGTTCTATTTATTTTTGAGAGAGAGAGTACGAGCTGGAGAGAGGCAAGGAGAAAGGGGGACAGAGGATCTGAAGTGGGCTCTGAGCTGACAGCAGTGAGACCAATGCAGGGCTCAAACTCACGAATTGAGAAATCATGACCTGAACAAAGTTGGATGCACAGCCAACTGAGCCACCTAGGTGGCCCCCAAATTAGATACATTTTAAAATAATACATGTGGTACATATAGCATCTGAGATTACAAATTCAGGTGTTCTTTCCCTCAAATAAACATCTAGGGCATGTTTTGAAAGTAAGAAACACTGACATTTGCTTTTATATCAGTGCTTAGAATTTAGTCATTTTGTTACTTTCAAGCACATGAGAGGCTAGGAAGTAACATTATTTTATTTTTTTTTTAATGTTTTATTTATTTCTAGGAGAGAGAGAGAAACATTGTGAGCAGGGGAGGGTCAGAGAGAGAGGGAGTCACAGACTGAAACAGGCTCCAGGCTCTGAGCTGGCAGTCAGCACAGAGCCCGACGCGGGGCTCGAACCCACGAACCGCGAGATCATGACCCAAGCGAAAGTCGGACGCTTAACCGACTAAGCCACCCAGGCGCCCCGGAAGTAACATTATTTTAGTTGGGCATTGACACTGTTAAGTGAAAATTATGAAAAATTTACCATATTTGCAAGATATCGAGTTATCTTGCCACAGTTTTAAATATAGGTACTGATAGGAGCTATAAGATTTCTGTATTATAATTTCGGACCATTAATTACTCATACACTGTCTCAGTTCCCAGGACCTAATTCCTTATAAGACAATATGACTAAGAATTAAGATAATATCTGATAAAGCAGAGCATTCACATCATAGGAGAGGAACACCAAAATCATGAGGCTCAGAGTTTATGTAGACAATTCTGGAAAACTACCAATCTTCTCCAAAGAGAAACAGACATTTATCCTAGAGTATAAACAAATATTCTCTGGGGAGGGGAGAGATAGGGTAAATCTCTGTACTTTCATACCCTGGAATATAAAGGATTATCTCTGAAAAGATATATCTCTAAATCTCTCCTAGGAGATAAACTATTGCTAGCTTTTAAGACATACAAGTTCTTTGATCATCCTTTGACAAACCTTGTCAGTTATTACTCAGAAGTCTCTAATCATGCAGACATATAAAAATATTCATGGACAATTATCTCCCAACAGTTGAACACGCACAAAAATCAGAGTCCCTTTAGTATGAAGATTGGAATGGATGTTTTGGTAAACAAAAAAGTTTCTGTAGCAACTAGGACTTAAACTTTTAAATGTTTTTTATATTGCATTATTTTCAATAGTTACAAAAATTTCTATTTTAAAAATACTGTTTTTCATGATGAAATACTTTTAGATAAATCACACAAGTTTTCTGGTCTTCAGTGTCCTCCCTGATACACTGAGCAGATTTAATTACATAACAATGAAGATTACTTCCAAATTGAATAATGTCTACTTCAAATAAACTACAAATGAAACATATCTAGTCTAGGAATAGAAGACTGATCATAATGCATTTTTGGAAAAATAGATGTTGAATATGCCAAACTACAAATATGTACTGAATTATCTAAAACTGTTTATTATGGCATGCTGAGAAATGTTTTGTTTAATATTTACCCTGCTTCCAACTTATATATGTCTCAATTCTGTGAATAGGGATTTTACTTAATTAAAACAAATTTCTACTCATCATCTAAAATATGACACTATCACTTTTCTCTCTTGCTTCTTCTTGAACTCTAGTTATACATAGATGACATTTTTACCATGTCCTGTTTGCCTCCTACTCACTAGTCTGAATTTTCTTCCTTTCTTTTTACTTCATGCTTCAGATTATTCTTTTTTTCTGATATATCTTGTAGGTAGGTCACTAGTCCTTCTTTAACTCCTTTGATCTGTTGTAAAACTGCTCCTAAGGTAGTATTTTTAAGTTTTAAGTTCTAGAACTTACATTTGATATTTTCATAGATCTATTTTGCTCTCTCTTGAAATTCTTCATGTAGACATTTATTTTATTGAATAGGTTAAGATGTATATGTAACTTTGTGTGTGTGTGTGTGTGTGTGTGTGTGTGTGTGTGTGTCTGTGAGTCTCTTCCTAGTGTCTATTTGTTCTCTTGGACCTGTCTCCCATTATGTAAATTTTTACTATCTGCTGGACATATGAAAACTTTTTAAAGATTTGGGTGACATTATTTTCCTTTAATGAGGACTTAGTGTTGCTTCAGTAGAACATTAAAGGTAAAAGCAGACTCTTTCAGCCTCAGATTGAAATGATTTCATAATGTGGTTTTAGTCTTTATGAGGACTTATTTTTGGTTTGTTTGTAGTCATATAATTTAGTTATCCAGTATCTCAGATGAGAGTTTAGGATATTCACAAGTGTCTGTTTTCCTTAGTGTATATTAAACTATAAATTTAGTCTCTCCAACCCTTGTGAGACTTCTAAAATTTTAGTTCAGCTTCTCACCTACTTAGATTCTGCTTTCTTTTCTTAAAAATTTATTTATTTATTTTGAGAGAGACAGAGAGGGAGAGAGAGGGAGCTAGAGCATGAGCATTGTGGGGGGGGGCAGAGTAAGTGAGGGGCTGAGAGAGGGAGAGAGAGAGAGAATCCCAAGCAGGCTCTGTACCATCAGTGCAGAGAGCAATGTGGGGCTTGAACTCATGAACCATGAAACCATAACCTAAGCCAAAACCGAGAGGTGGATGCTTCCCTAGATTCTGAGCCACCCAGGCTTCCCTAGATTCTGCTTTCTACCTAAGTTATTGACTTTTGCTTTGCTCTACTTAAGAATCAAAAAATACCTCCACGGAAAAAGCAGTCCAAATGTGGGGCTCACTTTTCATTATATTCTTTCTCTTTGGAATTTTCTCCTGCTATAAGTGCTGGTTGCCTTTTCAGTCCTTAACCTAATTTTGTTTTTTTAGCTTTGTAAAAATTCTGAAAACTCTTGCTCAAATTCTTAGACCTTTACCTGCCCCTTCTGCTTATTTTGTCATTCTCTCAGGCTTGACACTTAAAAATGGGCAAAATCCTTACAGAGTAAATTAGTGTAAAATGTCAGACTCATTTATTGCTTTTTTCTTCTCTCCAAAATCTTAGGTTCTTTAGCACTGGGCTGTCTTGACCGCACTCTAATTTCTTCAAATATATATATATGTATATTTATATATTTTTTAATTTATTCATTTTTGCTAGTTGTTCTTTTCAGAAGAACTGTTCTGATTTAAGCTAATGAGTTATAGATGAAAATCCATTATTTTACATAAATACTTTTAAATATAATCTTTAAAATGTAGTTGATACTTCATGTGTATGTTTGCTTATTTTATTAATCTTATTGTGCAAAGTGCTATTTAATTCTTATTTTATAGGAAAATTCCTTGTCTTAATAGTGTATTCTACTAGATATAAATGAAAAGGCAAATGTAGAATCAGTAATTATTTTCTTCCTAAGCATTTGAGGTCAATGATAATGACAATGATATACTAATTATTTATTGCTTACTGTAGATTGGTCACTGTCCTAAATTTTTATATGCTTTCAGTGAATTTTCACAATACTATAAAGTACTTTAATTATGCCAAATAAATTAGATGAGAAAACTTAGACATAATTTACCAAACGTTCTGTACCAGTACTGGGACAGAATAAAAAGCAGGTATGAGGTATGCTTTGTGGGTATGGGTGTTAAATTAAAATAACAACATAGTAAGGGTGTTTTCTTTTTCTGTCAAAGCTATTAAAAACTAATAAACCCTAAATCACACAGGAATGAGTTTGTAACAGTGACATTTCAAGGCCTGATAGACAAAAGAAGATATTTAGGCAATTTGACCAATTTCTACTTTGTTTCAGGACATAAAAAGAAATGAATCACAGTCTGGCCTGGATGAGATTCTGGATGTTACAGAGAGATGCTCAAATCCCACTTCCCATCCTCTACCAATCACATTCAGCATGTGCATAGCCTGCAATGAATGGAGTTCCTCTGAAAAGTAAGGTGGGAGCACCTGGGTGGTTCAGTCGGTTAAGCATCCGACTTCGGCTCAGGTTATGATCTCACGATTCATGGATTCAAGCACCATGTCGGGCTCTGTGCTGACTGCCAGATTCAGTATCTGTATCTCCGTCTCTCTCTGACCTTCCGCTGTTCACGCTGTCTCTCTTTTTCTCTCTCTCAGAAAAAAATAAAACATTAAAAAAATTTTTGAAAAGCAAGGTGGATCGTAGACATACTGCTTCTAAGTCTCATCGGTAACCTAGCATGTCTTCATTTAAAAAAGAATACTGTTGGAGCATCTGGGGGGATTAGTAGGTTAAGCCTCTGACTTCAGCTCAGGTCAGGATCTCCCAGTCGGTGAGTGTGAGCCCCACATGGGGCTCTGTGCTGACAGCTTGGAGCCTGGAACCTGCTTTGGACTCTGTGTCTCCCTCTCTCTCTGCCCCTCCCCTACTCTCTCTCTGTCTCTCTTTCTCTCTCTCTCTCCTTCCCTCTCTCTCAAAAATAAATAAACATTAAATTTTTTAAAAGTACTGTAAAATAGTATTTGAAGTAAAAATGCCTAACTTAAAAGATGATAGGGAAGAAGCTTAATATTAGGAGAGTGAATGGATGGCTTCCAGCATTAAAATTTCAGTAAGTTCCATCCTCTCAATTTCCTAAACCCTGATCTTATTAACAAACTATATTTAATACCTTACTTATAAGTAAACTACAACTGAAAATCAAGAAGTGAAATTGCTGTTATTTGCAGATGTGATGAATGCTTATATAGAAAACTAAAACATCTCCAAAAAAATTCTTAAAACTAATAAGAAGATTCAGTGAGATTGCTGAATACAACATCAATATGCAATAGTTAATAGCATCCTCACACACCAGTAATAACTAATCACAAAATGTAATTTAGAAAAATGTGTCCATAGTTATAGCACCAAAGATTACAAAGATCTGAAGAATGAACCTAGCAAAAGATGTAATAGATGAAATTAAAATACTCCAAGTGCATAAAATAATGGATAGATAAATGAAAGATATACTGTCGTCATGAATGGGAAGATTTATATTGTAACAATGGCCTTTCCTCCTCAACATCAGACTATAAATTTAATAAAATGAGCCAGAGTTCCAATTTTTAACAGCATTTGAAAAGGTGATCCTAAAGTACTACAGTAGTGTGTTAGGAACAACCAAGTCAATTTTGAAGAAGGGGTATATGCTCTCTCAAATATCAAGACACATTATAAATGTATGATCATTAAATCAGCATGGTATCCCTATAGGAGACAGTTAGATATGTGAACAGAATACAGAGGCTAAAATGAACCACCTGTATGGGAATGGGGTAGATGATAAAAGTGTGTTATCTGTTAATGGGAAAATAATGCATACTTCAATCAATGATGCTGGGACAATTGGCTATCTATACAGAAAATGATTATGTTGGATCCAAACCTTACACCACATACAAAAATAAATTCCAGAAAAGTGGAAGACCTGAACAGGAAAAGTGAAAATTTAAACATTCCTGAAGCATGTATAGAAGAATATATGACTTTGGGGTAAGGAATAAGTCATTAAACAAGGCACAAATGCACACACTATAAAACAAAACAATTATAATTCTAAGTATATTAAAATTTGAATCTTTTTAATTAAAAAATCACATGGTTAAAATACAAGCCACAGACTAGGAAATGCATTTGTATTGTATGAAATCAACAAAAATTTAGCACTTAGAATATATAAAGTTATAATATCAATGATAAAAAAATTCTAGTAAAATGGGCAAAAAGAATGAATAGTCATTTCACAGATGAAAAAAATTAACATTCAATAAACATTTGAAAAGATACTAAAATTCATTATTTAAAATACAAATTTAGACTGTGTGGTCCTCATTGGATTGGGAACTATCTCAAAGTTTGTTACTAGACATAGGACATAGGACTAGAGAGATAGTTGATAGATGGATAGATAGATAGATAGATAGATAGATAGATAGATAGATACTTAATCCTATGTTTATATGCATATACATGCACATATGCATATATATACAAAGACACACACACATATTTAATCCTATGTCCTGTAATAGACTTTTATTTTTTTATTTTTTTAAATGCTTATTTTTATTTTTGAGAAAGAGAGAGACAGAGAAGGAGCAGGGGAAGGGCAGAGAGAGAGGGAGACACAGAATCTGAAGCAGGTCCCAGGTTCCAAACTATCAGCACAGAGACCGTTGTGGGGCTTGAACTCACACACTGTCGGATTGTGACCTGAGCTAAAGTCAGACACTTAACCGACTGAGCCACTCAGGTGCCCCTGTAGCAGGCTTTTAAATGTGTGTATAAAGCTAGTGTGTAATATGAGTACATTTAGAGTCAAATTGTGAAAAACCTAACAGTTGTACATATCAATTAAGAAGAATGTTAAAAAATTTTGTAAAATTTTGCCCTAAGTTCAGAGTACTGAAATCTCTAGGAAAAGAGAGAAAAGAAGTACAGAAAGAATAAAGGTTACTTTTAATTGTATCTTTAATTATTATTATTATTATTTTAACGTTTGTTTATCTTTGAGAGAGAGAGAGAGAGACTACAAGGAAGGGAGGGGCAGAGAGAGAGAAGGAGACACAGAATCTGAAACAGGGTCCAGGCTCTGAGTTCAACTCAGAGCACATAGGCTCAAACTCCCAAACCATGAGATCATGACCTGAGTCAAAGTTGGAGGCTTAACCAACTGAGCCACCCAGCCACCCCTATTTTTATTATCTTTAAATGAAGGTTAGAAGTAGAAAGATAAAAATGTTTATATCTATTAAATCCAAATGGGATACACAGTATTATCTGTTATATTATTTTCTGGATTTTATCATCTGTTTGAAATACTCTATACATGAAAATATATTACAACCATGAATTACAAACCACTTTTAAGAAACTAAAGAAATATTGCATACCTTCATTTGGCAAAAATACAAAAATGGCTGAAAAATTATACGAGAGTGCCTATGTTAGTGAATACAATTTAAAAATAAATTCACATTTTATATTTTATAAAATATAACTCAAATGGTTTAATATTATATTTTAGTCTAATAGCAATAACTTTCCCATAGCAGAGTACAAACATTTCCCAAGGCATAAAATCCTCCCGTGCTTAATATTGCACACCTTGCAATTAGACTAGAAATGTGAGTATCTTTAGTTTAATCCAGGCCAGCCAAAAAATATCCTGAATTTGTGGAGACTTGGAAAGGATCTGAACAGTCTTTAGTAATAATACATCTCTGGGAATGAGAAAATATAGCTTCCTCAACCATGTAGCTGGCTCTGATTTTACCTCCTGTTTTCTTTTAAAGCCCAGCTTTCCTTTTTCCAGCAGGGAGGCCAATAAACCTGTATTAATTTGCATGGCTGATGTAGACTCTGATCAATGTCTGCCAAATAATATGTGAAACTTATTAACACAGCAACCAGGAAATTAATTACCATAGTCTAATTCTGGAAACGGCCTTTAATTCGGTCAATACTTTCCATTTGTGATAGAATTAATTGCCTGAAAACTTATTAATGAGAAGACTTAGCAGATAGTAATTAACATCAAAGGAAAAATTTTTAAGTCCTTTGAAAATTATTTAGGTACCTGGAAACACTCCAGGTAAACAACCAACAGAAACTATGGCTCTTCTGAAAAGTTATCATTTACTGATTTAGCCTATCATTTGGGTTTTACGTCATAATGAAAGAAGTATTCAGTGATGGTGACTTTGCTATAAATTATGTCATAGGTACATAATTAATATATTTTATTTGATTCTATATAACTCAAGGTTAGATGCCAATTAATTCAGAATCAGTAGCAAAACTTTTAAAGAGCTTCAGATCATTAAAGTTCCTTGGAAATAAGCCATTCTTATACATTAATTATTTTAAATCATATTTTACTGCCAAACTTGGGGGATGATTCTTACATTAGTCAATTTAATTGATCAAAGAAAATTAAACTTACCATTGACCCAGCAACTAAGCTGGTCAAAATATTAATGACTATCGGAGGCTGAGCATCCTATTAACTTATTTTTAAGTATTCTAACACTTGTGCTGACTTTAGAAATGCCTTTAAATAATAAGTATGATCATGGTTAACAGCAGCATAGAATTTCCACAACTGAGGGGTTAGGAATGGCAATTCCTTTTGGAATAGGGGCTAGAGAATTTGTTTTGAAGCTTCATTTGTATAAGAAGTGCATACAGGATGGGTATGAATTACACGTGTGTATATATGTGCATGTATTACAAGGATGGTATGTGGTTTTTTTTAATGCTTATTTATTTTTGAAAGACAGAGAGCAAGTACGAGCAGAGGAGGGACAGAAAGAGAGGGAGACACAGAATCTGAAGCAGGCTCCAGGTTCTGAGCTGTCAGCACAGAGTCTGATGTGGGGCCTGAGTCTACAAACCATGAGATCATGACCTGAGCTGAAGTCAGTTGCTTGTCCCACTAAGCCACCCAGGGGCCCCTGGTATGTGTTATTGAAGTGGCTTGGGGGAGGCTGATGGAGGTAATGGAGGAGCTTAGTCATTTCCACCTTTTCTTCCAATCTCCTACACACCTGTACTTGATTCTACTACATTAGATTCATAATATTTCTTTCATTTTAGGCCACAAGAATATGTTTACCAACTGTATATCATTTCCTTTTCATTCTGAGTTGTTCAAAGATATGAAAACCTCTTTGTAGTATCATTTGATAGTATTTCCATTAGGAATCAGGACAAAGAAGGCTGAAAGGAATGATATATACTTGAGTCAGAGGAGAGAAGAGAATAGAGCGGGAATTCACGGGAATTAGCAGGGCAAACTTAGTGGAGAACAGATTAGCCCACCGTCTTTATGATGTGCTTTGAGGATTTACTGCTTCTCCAGTCAGAAAATTCTCTTTTCATCACCCATTTTTACAGAGTGTGCCACAGCTAAAAAGTAAATATTCCTAGGAGGCAAACTAGAGTCACTTTCTATCCTTAGAACACTTGGATATAATTTTTTATCTGATGTGTTAAAATCATTGAAATCTGTATTAGTTATCTGTTGCCACACAAGAAATTACTTCAGAGTTAGTGGCTTAAATAAAAGGAATATTATGAGTTGGGGATTTGAGAGAGGTTTTGCAGGGTGGTTCTGGCTCAGGGTCACTCATGAGGTTGTAGTCAAGATGTCAGCTGGGGCTGCAGTTAATGAAGGCTTGACTGGGGCTGGAAAATCCACTTCCAAGTTGGCTGACCCACATGGCTGTTGGCAGGAAGTCTCTGTTCCTTGCCATATAAATCTTTCCATAGGACTTTTAGAATTTCTTCACAACATGGCAGTTTGATTCCCTTAGAGCAAATGATCACAGAAAGAAAGGAAAAGACTATAATACTAGCAAATTTTGATGAAAAGCAGAAGAGAGGATAGGCTTAAAATAGCATTTTCCAAATTTTTATCATTGGTACCACACTGCCACTCAAGATGTAAATAGACATTTACTGAGGAAAAAAAGAAATCTGTGCTAAAATAAGATTCAAAAGAAAAATTTAACCAAGAAACAAATTTAAAAAGTTTTTTTTTTAACTGAGAGTCTCATATACATTATGAATTCCCAAAGGAGGGATGTATTTTGCAACTGTTAACTAAGCTCTGACTGTTTAAAACTTCTTAGGGTTCTTTTGAAAAAATTCAGTTTTGAGAGTAAGTAGGAAATATATATTCCTTCTTTACTACCTTAAATTTTTTCAAAGTTTCATTTATTTATTTTGAGAAAGAGACAGTGTGAGTGGGGGAGGGGTAGAGAGAGGAAGAGAGAGAATCTCAAGCACACTCCCCACTGTTAGTGCAGGGCCCTATGTGGGACTTGAACTCATGAAACTACTAGATCATGACTTGAGCTGAAACTGAGGGTCCGACACCTAATTGACTGAGCCACTCAGGTGCCCCTTTACTACCTTAATACCAAGAAGAACATTATAAGAAATCAAGTTTGAGACAAAATTCTGCCAAACACATAGACATTTATTTGCAAGCTGACCAAATGAGCTATCATGGCTTCGGCAAACATCAAATCAGATCTGTCAGCAGAGATCTTTATGAAGTAGGAATGCACAGAACAGCTGGGGGCCGCACTGGCCTCTCTGGATGGCAGTCACAGCAAGGAAATGGCAGCGTTTGCACAGCTCCTACCATGAGAAACGAAAATTGGTATCTCTTTCTGCTACTACTGGCTCATGTTGGAAATGAGCCTGCTGGTATTGACCAGGCCTCACAAAATTCCATATCAGACTAATATTCTGAACACAGATACCTCATAAGGAAAAGCATATTCCTGCCTTTACAAAAGAGATTTTAGATGAAAGCTCTGTGGATGATTGTCAAAAGGCTCTTCCTATGGGCCTTGCAGATCCAAGACTTAGATAATAAAGAGGGTTAAGAACACGAGAGTTACAATTGAGCCTGGCCCCAAGACAAAAAGCCTAATTTAGAATTAAGGAAAAGATAAGAGCAGAACTTAAGTTAATACTTCCATCTTCTTCTAACTGGTGACGTATGGCAGTCTCTTCCCCAAGGCCTACTTTCCGCAAACACCCTCCCTTACAGGTGGCTGGGATGAGGATACATAAGAGTAGCTAAAACATAACCCAAAAACAAAAGGCTGACACATTTAGGGCCTCCATGGTGTTCACACATTCAGCACCAAACAGGTTTCCACAAACAACTTATTAACCACCTCAAAAACATTCATCCCCTTGAGAGCCAGACAGAGTGACTCTTAGCCCATCTATACACTTAACCTATGACCTTACCTTAACGTTATTAACTTAGAACAAATATGTATCCTGTCTTTTACTAAGAATACCCTGTTAATTCTTTAGTTATAAGATTTACTTAACCTCACTATAATTGGAATAGTTCTGCAAGAATATTTTTGTAAAACCTGCTTCTGTACACTTTCCAAAGCATCTCATCACAAAGAGTTATCCATTGTAAAAGTTTCTTTTTCTGATGTCATGTTATCATTTAACCTATATATAAAGACACTAAAACTGACAGGACAGAGCTGCCTGGTGATCAGAAAGAATCTCGGGGCTCTTCACTCTGTCTCTCGCCGACACTGCCCATTCTTCAGGGACCCCTGGACCTGCCTGAGCTGGCCTTTGGCACAGAACTAAGTCTCTTCATTTTGAGCACTGTTGTAAAGGGCTAGTTGAGCTTGGAAAATTTTTAACTTATTTTAACTTTTTGAAAACTTATTTCTAATATATATTGTGCTAATTTGTCAAACCTCCACTGGAGTGTGGGTTCCTGACCAGAGCAGGTTGATGCTCACTAACCCCCTCTTGAGGTTGGATTAAAATCAGTTTACATACATATACATCATACTGTTTCTGTTAAAACAAATGTTCAGAAGGATAACGTAGAAATAACATTTCCAAACATTTTACTACATCATTCTTTTCCTCAGAGCCTTTGTAGAACTAATGTTTAGAAAAGATATGAGAAAAATCAGTCTTTGTTTTTAATGTTTATTTATTTTTGAGAGAGAGAGAGAGAGAGAAACAGAGCACAAGCAGGGGAAGGGAAGAGAGAGACACACACAAAATCTGAAGCAGGTTCTAGGCTCCAAGCTACCAGTACAGAGGGGGCTCGAACTCATGGACCAGGAGATCAAGACCTGAGCCAAAGTTGGATGCTTAACTGACTGAGCCACCCAGGATCCTTGAAAAATGAGTCTTTAGTAAGGAAAACAATCAGGAAGTAAGAAGTCAGATGACCTAGATGGAATTGGCTCCTAAAAAGAGGGCAATAAAATTAATGGACAATTGATGATGACAGATGCTAACAAGAGACTGTATCTGCATCTCATTCTCCCACTGAAGGAGCTATAAGGGTCAAATCCAGTAGACAAGACGATGTTATTCATCAGAGCACATTACTGAAGGAAGGCTAACTAAAAGTCTTACCACTCGATCCCTGGGGGAGGAGCACAAAAATGTCTTGAAATATACAGAAAATGTATGAATTAAATCAAACTGACCTTTTTGATTATAAAAAGATAGGTAATAGACAATCTAGTAATTTTGCTACCACACTGATCCTAAATTCAAAGTGGCCAAATATATAGGACCAAGTTTATATTTAAGCAAAATTAATGCAATAAAATATGTTTATGGCAAGACAGGACAGAAAGCAAATTGATTGCAAACAGTGCCATCTATAATAAAAAGTAATGGAACTACAGTGTGTCTAGAGTGTTTCCTGTAAGCTGGGTGTTTTCATGAGTAATCTGGTGCTATTTTATACCTGGTAACCCTCACACCAACCCCATGGGAATGAAACTCTTACTGTTTCCATTTTATAGATGACCATGGGAGGTGGGTGATTCATTTAAGGACAAAATGCTGGGACTCTAGCCCAAGGGAGTCTTATTCCACAGCCCCTGTTCTCTATATTAACCTCAGCAAATGAAAACTATTCATTTGCAACTTCCCGAAGGAAACCAAAAAGCAAAAATGCAGGATATTGTTTGGGAGAGCTTAGTCAAATCAATATCTGTTTTTAGAAGTGAGACAATAAAGAACGCAAGATTTCATATCCCAGAATCAAGAAGAATTAGAACCACATTAGACAAAGAAATGTGAAATTAATGGACTAAATGTCTCTATTCTGTGTTCCATATAACCCCGTACCAGTATGAAACATTTTGTATTATAGATTTTGGGAATATGAAAAATGTTCTTAATTAATTCTCAAATTCTTTGTGTTTTATTTAAATCCTTAATGTCAATCCTTTATTATAAAAAGAAAAGTCTTTCCTAGAATTAACTTCAACCAACAATTCTAAGACCACATTGCTTTCTTTCAAAGAGATACAAACATTTATAAGAACAGAAAGAATTCTGAATTGGTAACTCACACCAATAACTATTTTTTTCACTATTACTGTGAATTTCAATTCTATAAACGTTTATTGTATATCTTCTATGGGCTTAATATAAGTTTTGTTGGAATACAGAAAGCATGTAAGTGATCATCAGTGTCTTCAAGATACTTTCATGAGAGAAGCAAGACATCTAAATGTTAAGCTGTTAAATCAGAATTCTGGGTAGCACATGAATGAATGCCCAAATGAAGACTACAGACCAGAATCCCCAAGACTGTGATGCAAGAAACATTTAAAAGGAGTTGATATTTTTAGTGTTCTGGTATTAAAGAAATTAGAAAGCCATGACTATCTCCTGCTCAAATACTATCTTTGCAAACTAGTTAATTGTCAGCAATATTATCAAACATTTATGGTACTCAGGCAGTACACCATGTGTTTGATGCATTCATTATCTCATTGAATTTTCCAAATAATTCTCTGAAACAATTATTACTTTTATCTTCATTTTATAGTTGAGAAAATTGATATTTGTAAAACTAGAATCATGACTGCAAATGATGCTGTATGTGGTATATTAACAAACTGCTACACCCCAAAATATGGGCTCTAACCTAAAAAAAGGCCATGCCTCTGAGTTCTCAGAATATTTTTTGCAAAGTAGGCCTGCCTCTCATTTTCACACCACAAACTTGGTTTTCTTTTATAAAGGAAATTTACATTCCAAAATTTGCATTTATTTGTTTACTCATTTTCTTATTTTACTTATTTTCTGTCTATCCTAAGGAACCTGACTACAACTGTCTTTTTCACCAATATACCTTGTGCTAACCTTATTCCTGGCACACAGTTGACACTCAAAAATGTATAGTGTAAGGAAAGAAGGGATGGAAGAAAGGCAGGAAGGCACCATCATAGCAGAAGCTGTACCAAAGTTAAAAGCACAAAGAAAACTCTATTCAAGGCTATTGCAATGGGATGAAGAGAAGCCAAAACTCAGTGTGACATCAGTGAAGTTTACAAAGGCTGGAGCAGTTTTAAGAGCTGGCATATTGGAATGATAGTTTTCTAATTGGCTTTACCCAAAAGGAAAGTATACAGTCTCCTGTCTTCATAACAGTAGGTACTTGTACAGTTTGGAGCAAAGTGCCCGGTATCATCTCACAGAGATAGAGAGATAGGGGCATGATAGCATTTCAAAGGAATGGTTCCAAGGTCTTCAAAAAGGCATTCCTGGCTTGTAAAGCTAGAAAGTAGCTTTTAAAAAAAATACACCTCATAGAAGCAGAGAAGTACTTTACAATTACAAGTTTTCAAAAGTAAGTGCTCTAAGAAAAGGGAGGTTAGGGTCTAGAGTAAGGAAGAAACCTGCCCATGGTTTAATCAAGAGGACAAGATCAGGAGAGAGAGAAGCAGGGAAGGAGGGAGGATGGTGTGGTAGTCAGGACACTGTGCTGCTCAGGTCTCCTTTCAAGAGAACTTGGTGCGAGGGGCCCCTGGGTGGCTCAGTCCATTAAGCGTCCAACTCCTGATTTCAGCTCAGTCCATGAGCTCACAGTTCTGTGAGTTCAAGTCCCACATCGAACTCTGTCCTGACAGGGTGGAATCTGCTTGAGATTCTCTGTCTCCCTCTCTATCATTGCCCCTCTCCTACTCACTCCCTCTCAAAAATAAATAAATATTTTTTAAAAAAGAGAGAGAGAGGGAAACTGTTGCAAAGAGGGAAGTTGACTGATAGCCTCCAACTGCCTCACTTCCAGATGCATGGCATGGTCCACACTGGCCAAGCTCTCTTGGCCACGCCCAGCCAGTGAAGTAAGGGGATATGACAGCCAAGCCATTCACACCCAACCTGAGGCTCCTCTACCGGGGAGATCACGATCTGGGCTCTCTGTTAGCCTGGCGAAGACTTTCCCAGACACCTGCTATAGTCTGAGGCTTCTCCCTCTCATCCACTCCCCCTCCTTTCCCTCTATCCTGGTGCACCTTTCTCAAGGTTTTCCTACTAATTCTGCTCCTTTTCCACTTTATTCTTCACAGGTGTTTCTCCGCATACATTTCTTGCACATCTAATTTTGTCTTCTGAGAAGACCCAAACTGACATAGAAGGAAAGGGGGATGGGAAGGAGGGGAAGGAAGTAAAGAAAAGAAAACAATAGAAAGAGAAAGAGGAAAGTGAACCATGAGAAAGGAAAGGGGGGGGAAAGGGAAATATGCAAGAGAAAGCAAAATAGGAACAAAGCAAATGAGACCACGTATTCTGCACACGCTCATCAATCTTCATGGCAAGATTGGAATTTGATGGTTGGATTTTTGCTTTGACCCTACCCCTATCATCACTACCAGAGGTACTTCAAAGAAAGCCATCTCCATACACAGGACTTCTTGTTCTCTGGGTAATGGTCCCCCAGATGTCCCTTTATGGCAGCCAAGTGGTTGATAAAAGTTTAACACAGTGGATGGCTCATTTGCACTAAAAGAAATTACTATTCTTAACAGCCCCACCATGATGGTCTAACTTAATACATGGTTGGATGGATGGATTGATGGATGGATGGATGGATGGATGGATAGATAGATAGATAGATAGATAGATAGATAGATAGATAGATAGATTTATAAGGTATCTCTATATTTCAGAATACTGGTCCCACAACTGCTCTTAGGGCTCTTTGAGAGTATAACATTTTCAATCTCCCAGTGTAAGTTTCACCTCATTCTTCAACCCAGTAACTAGTAGTAGAAATATAGTTTATTCACCTGCACATCAGTGTTGACTGACCTACCTACCTTAAACTGGATCATCACAAGACTGCACTGACCAAAGGATGGTTTATGTACACTGATATAAGGCCATGGACAGGACAGCAGCATTGGAGACTAGGGTTCCTGTGCGAGCTCTGTATGTTTCTTGGAGAGTTTTTTCTACAGTAGGAGACACAAAGCATATCAGGCATATGTATCCTTCTTGAGGAAATGTGGCCATACAGTCACTTGTGAACAAATCACTGGATCAAAAGATAAGTACCTCTCCAAAATACAAAGAATAGTTTTCATGGAGACTTCAGTCAAAATCAACATTTAGAAGAAATAAGTACTATTTTTTCTCGCTGCTAACACACAAATCTGCTAAAGGTCACCCAATTTACACTACATTACTGCTATGCTTACAGCAGGACACTTTGCTCACTCATTTTGATCATAGTTTCTCCAAAAACAATAGATTTTTTTCTTGAAACTTAAGAGACATTTTGATTAATTTTTTCAAAGTAAAAGTTGCCTATTTTAACAAGTAAAGGATGCCTTCAACTTTAGAGTCAGAACACTGTTAGCAACTTTCAAACCCTCTCCCAGATTCAGAAATATTGCTTTAATTGGGATTCCTGATACAAAATGTTCAGACCGGAGCCTCACACTGAGAACCAAGGATCTGGTACCACCAACAAACACAAACTCTGATGGTGCTTTAAGAAACCTGGACGTAGTTTGACAAGCAGCAGAAGCCTCCTGTACAGGTTAGAAAAACCCTAGAAGCTCTTTGCAGGCTAAAAACATAAAGCTGCAAAGTAGCACAAGCAGAAACCAAGACAACTGAAACATAACACTGTGCAAAGAATGATAACATGCTCAGGAAAGAACCATGAAATATTTAGCAGAAAATAATGGAAAAGGATGACAGGAAATAAAGAATGGAATTTGTAATGTAACACAAGCATTTGAGATATAAAACTAAAAATCGAGAGTGGCGGCACCAGTTTGCATCCCCATCAACAGTGCAAGAGGGTTCCCCTTTCTCTGCATCCTTGCCAACACCTGTTGTTTCCTGTGCTGTTGATTTTAGCCATTATGACAGGTGTGAGGTGATATCTCATTGTAGTTTTGATTTGTATTCCCCTGCTGATGAGTGATGCTGAGCATCTTTTCATGTGTCTGTTGACCATCTGGATGTCTGCTTTGGAAAAATGTCTATTTGTGTCTTCTGTCCATTTTTAATTAGATTTGTTTCTTGGGTGTTGAGTTTTACAAGTTTTTTATACATTCTAGGTACTAACACTTTATCAGGCATGTCAGTTGCATATATCTTCAACTGATGAATAAAAAAGATGTGATACACACAATGGAATATTATTCAGCCATAAAAAAAAAGAATGAAATCGTGCCATTTGCAACAACATAGATGGAGCTAGAGAGTATAAAGCTAAGTGAAATAAATCTGTCAGAGAAAGACAAATACCAGATGATTTCATTCATGTGTGGAATTTAAGAAACAAAACAAATGAACAAAGAGGAAAGAAGGAGAGAGAGAGGCAAACCAAGAAACAGACTCTTAACTATAGAGACCAAACTGGTTACCAGAGGGGAGGTAGATGAAGGGATGGGTGAAAGAGGTGATAGGAATTAAGGAGTGCACTTGTTATGATGAGCACCGGGTGTTGTATGGTAGTATTGAATCACTGTATTCTATACCTGAAACTAATGTTACACTATATGTTAACTTACTGGAATTTAAATAAAAACCTAAAAAATAATAAAAGTAAAACTTTGAGATTTATTTATGCATTCTACAAATATTTTTTAAGAGCCCACTGTATTCCAGGCACTATTCTAGGCCCTTGGGATATATCTGTGAACAAAAAGACAATGAATGAACCCTGCCATCAGAAGATTAATGGGGGAGTGAGGCTATGGAGGCAAACAGTTGGGAAAAAAAAGAGAAGAAAAGGCTACAGCCCAGATAAAGATCCTGATATCTATATTTATGATAAAAATAAGGTCTATACATAAAAAAGAAGGAATCAGGACCTTTTTCCAAAACATCGAAGACTGAGTTTCCATGTTTCACAACACCTTGTAATTTTACCAACTTTAAAATATGTCCTACATAGTGAAATATTTGAACTCATCATTAAGAGTGTGATTATTTTTAAAATATGTATCCAATTCATAGCTCTTTGAAGTAGGATAAATGAATTGATATTTAGCAAACAGATGTTTTATTAACAACCTTTTTGTTGTTTGTAATTTGGCAAAAAGTATCATGTTGTCATTATTTCCAGATGATTGTACTTAATTTCCATCAAATTCTCTTGTCATTTCCAAGTCCTGAGATCAATCTTCTAGGTTTCCAACCATCAATAACATTGGATACCCAGACTGGATATCTTAACTATTCGATTTAGGAATTATTGCCTATTATGAAAAACACAAGCGTGCACACGCACGCACACACACACACACACACACACACACATGCACAATGGACACACACACTGAACAGGCCACTTTTCAGAATTCTGTCTTAGCCAGTGTTATTCCTGATCTGCTATATCTCACACTCAAGGCCGTTGCCCCATCATTCCACTTAGGGAGTCATATCCAAGTGTCTCCATACAGATCATGGACAGTCTGTCACTGAGAGCACAGAGATAAAGCAGTGATATTTCTGACACTGGGTCAGCTAAGGAGGTAATTAAAATTCTTGCTCTACTTTGTAATAAATTCTGAAGTGAAACGTTGCCACAAATCATTTTTGCAGCTACTATTAACTTGGGTTGTGAACTAGACATTACATAGACTTATCTGTCAGTCATCCAAATGCCAGTCAAGGAAAGTTTGTAAGAGACGAGATCAGTTTGGGAAGAAAAACATAGTCTGCGTGTGCTCCATGCCTACTGTACTATTATTGCTGCTGGTTTCCAGATCTTATATAAATTGGTTTATTTTTATCCCTTCTTTCCATCTCACCATTCTATCCTCATCTAAATGAGACAAATCTGGGCCCTAATTCTAGTGCCATAATATTTTAGCTGTGTTATCCAGGGCCACTGGCTTTAACCTCTCTCAGCCTTAATTTTCTCATCTCTAAAATGGGCATCACGATACTACTATCTACAAATATGTACATATATACACACACATATACACACATACATATGTTTGTATATATATGTGTGTGCACACACATATGTATGAATGTGTGTATGTGTTTATATGTGTGTGTGTGTGTGTGTGTGTGTGTGTGTGTGTGTGTGTGTGTGTGTGTATACTAAGAATTTAAGGCAGGAAGTAGATGAGAAATATGCCCAAGTTTCTATAGCAAATAGTCAAGATTTTACTAAAAGCCAGCTTGGTGTTATTTCTTTTGGACTTAAGCAAATAGTGTTCTGTAATATTACAAGAAAAAGAATGTGAACAATTCTAAATAAAATTTCCCAAATGACTTTTCAAAACCCACACCACATTAGGGCTGTATGAGAGAAACCACCATATAAGAAAATGTCTGTCTGAGGGGCGCCTGGGTGGCTTGGTCGGATGAGCGTCCGACTTTCGCTTGGGTCATGATCTCGCGGTTCGTGGGTTCGAGCCCCTCTTCGGGCTCTGTGCTGACTGCCAGCTCAGAGCCTGGAGCCTATTTCAGAGTCTGTGTCTCCCTCTCTCTCTGACCCTCCCCTGCTCACGCTGTCTCTCTCTCTCTCTCCTAGAAATAAATAAAAATATTTAAAAAAAAAAAGAAAATGTCTGTCTGAAATATGACATGTCTTCTAGAGTCTGATAAATTGTTCTCATTACAAACCCAAGCTGTTCCCAATGGATTTGTGAGTCATTAAAAATGATAAGAGGGATACTCAATCAGTTTCCAGATTCTGCTCCCCATCCATATCTGATTTCACAACCAGACATTTGCCCATACAGAAAACAGTCCTATTCTCCATAGAAGAAGAAACTTTGCCAAAACTTACCACCTAGGTCTCTGTTTTCTAAAAATGTTTTAATGTTTATTAACATCTGAAGGAGAGAGATACAGAGCACAAGTAGGGGACGGACAGAGAGAGGGAGACACAGAAGCCAAAACAGGCTCCAGGCTCCAAGCTGTCAGCACAGAGCCTTACACAGGGCTTGAACTCACAAACCATGAGATCATGACCAGAGCTGTAGTCAGATGCCCAACTGACTGAGCCACCCAGGTGCCCCTACATCTATCTCTTCATTATAATCTGTATCATGCAAGTTAAGAAATCACTTTGTGTACCTTTTGAAGTAATACACTCATCTCTGTTACCTCTCATTTCAGCTCCTTTTCAGAAAAACACACCTTTCATCTCCATATCTCTCGTAAAATGGGCATGGTGAATCACTAATGCAATATATCTGCAATACATCCTTAGAAGAGAAATTTAATGTGCACAATTCAACCAAATCCCTTAGGATAAAAATTTGTCAAAAGCTATGAAATTGTTTCTGAGACAAACAACAGACAGCACATAGTTCTCCACTGTGTCAGATGGGGATTGCATATATGGTGACTTTTGTTTGCTTAGGGATGAGGAAAGGTGTCATTATATTTCAGCAGAAGAAGAGGAGAGAGAAGTGTTGGAGAAAGGTGAAGCTAACTTTTCTCCTGAAATCAAAATTTGTCTCATATTTCCACCCTACTTGGGCATTCAGTAGCCTAGGGCTAACAGCAGAGATAATCTAAAGAGGTAGAAGTGTGTGAGATCCACTGTGCAGAGCCCATTCCATCCACACAGACCATGGCTTTGCAGAAATCTGTACCCTCAACAACATGCATATAGCTTAAATTCCAGTCAGACAACCAAATTTGTCCTCAGTAGAGGAGGGGAAATTCAATTAGATAGAAACTTGGTCCAAATACATTTTATTCTCTCTCTGATAGGCTTTAGAATGACTTTGCCAGGTATCTGTAATTGACCACATTTTTTGTGGCAATTACTTTCATTAAATTACAATTCCTACATCTATGAGCCATTGTGGTATTTCCTTTTTATGCTGCAATTCAGACAACTTTCTAGGCTACCTGTTCTTTGAAAATAACTATATAAAGAGCTCGTTGACTTTAGCATGTTCTGCTTCAGAGTGCGCTGCTGGGAAAAAAAAAAAGAAGAGTAAGTTAACTGTGACTCAGAAAATTCCGACTCAACTCATCTTTCACCCAACTACATGTTTTATTTTATTTACCATGAAAATATATTTTCTAAATTGAAATGCTATTTATCCGTGTATTAGCATTAAATAGAGTTCATTTCACCCTTGTTCAAAGTTCTTTTCTCCTGTGGGAGATTGTAAAGGCAATATGGCTCTTCTGTTCTAAACAATTTTGGTGAAGTTTGAAGATGACTGGAAATTGACAGGTTGGGAATAGCCATACCTTTCCTTCCTCAGCTAAAGAAAAAGAAAGGGATATCTGAAAGGAATAATGTTGTGGGTACTGTACCCCACTGATACAGAAACATTACTGAGATTTAGGTGTACGGCTCTTAGAGCTTTCTTTTCTGTCTGAGAGTTAAAAAATTAAACACTTGCTCTCTTTTCCAAAGAATGAAGTTCAAGGATTAAAGTTAACCCAATCAATAAAAAAAAAAAAATACACACACCTACATTGATAACACTAATACAAAAAATGTCTCCAAAAAGACCCATGCTCAGCAATATTCTTTTTTAAAACCAGGCAAATTCATCTGCCCACAGTGGATAAGCCCAAAGTCTGGAGAACATTAGAGACATTCAAAGCCATTAGAAGTTTAATTTAAACTAACATCTACCAATAGAAAATTATTCTGCCAACTTTCTCAGCTTGCTTTTTAATGTTTATTTATTTTGAGAGAGAGAGAAAGAGAGAGAGCAGGGGAGGGACAGAGACAGAGACAGAGACAGAGAATCCCAGGAAGACTCCATGCTGTCAGCTCAGAGCCAGATGTGGGCTCAGTCTCACAACTGTGAGATTAGGATTTGAACTGAAATCAAGAGTCAGATGCTTAATTGACTGAGCCTCCCAGACACCTCCTCTCTCAGCTCTTATGATAATCTCAAGAATGCAATAGGCAACCATTATGAAATTAATATACAGAACTTCCATGTTCCACACTCTTGCTTTCTAGCCTGTAGGGTCAGCTGTAGGTTACTCTTTGTTATGTAGACAAGTGTTCAGGAGAAAGTAGAGCTGAAGACCAACCTGCATACCCGTGGGATTAAGCACAGGGAGGTGTGTTTGGTTTTGACACACAGTGTATGGTGGTTAGGTTGGAGGTGACAGGACCAGGGACCAGCAATGGGACTACACGGATAAGACAAAGCAAATGCTTTTGTTTTTGCCATATTATAAGTGTGAAAGTTTAGAGAAAAAGCACACCGTACCTGTATCTATACTTTGGAGAGAAGTCTTTGGTGTGGAAGAAATTTTAAGACATTTGCTAAACATTAAGAATGTATAATAACTACCCAAACCCCACTTTGTCTCCTCTGGTGTTTTCCTGAGATACCTAGTAGAGACTTAAATATCTTTTAATCATATTTTCTTCTGTCTGACTACTGTTTCTGTGAATAAGAAATCTTACTACATGAACCACCCATTATATCTGGCTGCACTGGTAACTTCTAATCCAATGTTTTCCAACAGTCTCTTTGGCCACTTCTTCCCCTCCAAAAGCAAAAAATGATTAGTAACAAGTCCTCTTTTTAAAATAGTATTTATAGGGGCACCTGGCTGGCTCAGTCAGTTAAGCATCCAACTCTTGGTTTCATCTCAGGTCATGATCTCACAGTTCATGGGATCAGCGCAGAGCCTGCTTGGGATTCTCTCTCTCTGTCTCTCTCTCTCTCTCTGTCTCTCTCTCTCTCTGTCTCTCTCTCTCTCTCTCTCTTTCTCCCTCCCTCCCTCTCCCTCTCCCTCTCTCTCTGCCACTTCTCCACTCACTCTCCCTTGTGTGCTCTTTCTATAAATAAGTTAATAAGTGAGTATTTACATATGATTAGTTCCTTTTTTCACACTCAGAACTTTAATGATTTATTATATAAAGAACTAACGAAAGTGATAGTTAAACCACTAAAGTTTAATAAGTAAATAGGAAAAATGTACAAAAGAAGAGCTAATGTTATAAACAAATATGAGAAAATAATTTTAGTATTGAGTTTCTAAAATATTTATTTACATGATATAAGATTACTTGATATTCATTGTCTATTTATGTTGATACATATATGTTTATATGTTTAAATACACTAACACACACACATATATATGATTCAGAGAGTTAAACATATCAATATTTGGCTTCTCAATATCAATAATCCCTTCCCATGGAGCAGCCTGATTTCCCACTTTCTCCTCTTGGCAAGGATACCAGATGCGTCCTTTCCCTTCTTCAGCATCCTAGGAAGTAAGCATATGACCTAAGCTGGGCCAACCAAGTGCTCATTCTTTTGAGTCTGGCTCTTGGCTTTAATGCCAGAAGGACAGAAAAAAATGGCTGCAGTTTATTCATTATAACAATGACGACTGAGTATCTTATGCTTTTAAAACCTCCTGCAGCTGCCAGTCTGTCTTCAGCCAAACTTAGAATCCCCATATATATGTAACAAATTTTCTTTCCAGTTAAATTAGCCAGCTATTTTTACTGTCCTCATGCAAACAACTATAACCACACCGATGTTTTCATTGCAATTTAAAACTCACTTTTCTTCTAAATCATCTGATTCATTGTGCAAATATCTCTCACACTTAAATGCCATGAACTGTTACTTCACATATATGTTATCATAGCAAACAGCTAATTAAGATACAGGAGTCATAATAGAGTCATTCTGAAAATGAATATGTACAGAAGGTGGGTGTGTTTGCAACCTTCTCACTGTCAGCCCAATCTAGAATCATAAATTTTGTTTATTACTTCATTGAGAATTTTGCCAGGATAGAATTCCTAAAAGATCAAGTAGGCTGAGAGCCTCTTCAATGGGCATGCAAAGGCATAACCCTAGTCTTCTATCTCTTTGCCAAACAAAGATTAGTCCATAGACCAACATCATCTTCACTTTGGCATGTACAAAAAATGTACACCCTCTGGTCCTACTCTTGAAATGCTGAAACAAATCTGCATTTAAAGACTAGACAGGACATTTGTTTGCACATTACAGTTTAAGAAATTCTAGTCTAACTCACTTTGCATTTATCATTTTATAATTTGCTACTTTAGTTTCCACTCCAAATATAATAGTAGACTTCCTCTATTTGGATCCTTTCCAAAACACTTTAATATAATTTTCTCATGTAATTTTATAATGATCTTGAAAGACAAGGAGAGGTAACATTGCTTCCCATTCTAGAAAGGCAAGAGAGCTGAAGCCTAGAGAAACTGAAGGGTAAGGCCGCCGCTCTTTAGTGGTGTTGTCAGGATTAGTACACAGGAATCTTCAATTGAAGAAACAGCTGGGTCTTGAGTGATCATCCTGCTCAGTATTATTCTAAGCAGGAATCACTTCAGAAATATCTCCTTTGAAAGGTTTATTCAGGGAGCGCCTTAGTGTTTCAGTTGGTTGAGAGTCCAACTCTTGATTTCAGCTCAGGTCATGATCTCACAGTATGTGAGTTCAAGCCCCATGCTGACCTCCATGTTGACAGTGTGGAGCTTACTTGGGATATTCTCTCTCTCTCTGCCCCTTCCCAACTTCCTCTCTCTCTGTAAAAATAAATAATAGGGGCACCTGGGTGGCTCAGTCGGTTAAGCATCCAACTTTGGCTCAGATCATGATCTCATGGTTCATGGGTTTGAGCCCTACATCAGGCTCTGTGCTGATAGAGCCTGCTTTAGATTATGTATCTCCCTCTCTCTCTGCAACTTTCCTGCTCACACTCTGTCTCGCTCCGTCTAGAAAAATAAATAAACATTAATAAATAAGTAGCATTAAAAATAAATACATAAATAAATAAATAACTTAAAAGTTTTGTTCAGCCTTTGCTTATACCCACCCATGGGTCAGGATGCTATTACTTCAAAAATTAGCTGTTCCATTTGTTAGACTGTATTATCTTTATAAAATTCTCAAAATATGCTTCTTGAATCTTTGAGTCTAAAAAAAGGAATAGAATGCTTTAATATTTTCCCACAATAGCCCTTTGAATATTAGAGAAGAGTTAGCCAGTTCTTCTATAATTATTTTCTTGTATAGGGTAAATAATTTCAACCATTCACCAATGCCAGATTATCTAATTCTTCATCTTGATCATTCCTATTAAGAACATTCTAGGTATGTGGAGTTCTTGTAAAAAAAATATTGCAAGTAATTTAATATGCTTTCATGAACATAAAGTGCTTTGGGATAACTACCTCCATTAATTCAGACATTCTATTATTAAGGCTGGCTGAAGTTTAGTCAGTCTTGGTAACATTAATATAATATTCTTGTCCTATATTGAGTTTGCATCTTTATTTTCACATAAACTTTTCTCATGCCTGGTTCATCCCTTTCCATCTCTGAGCTAGTATTTTTGTTGTTGTTGTTTATTTTTGTGCCTAACTACAGAGCATTAATTCTTGTTAAGTGACGTCTTATTGGTTGCAGATCATCATTCCAGACTCAGAAGATCATTTGAAATCTTGGTTGTATTGTGAAGACCAGACATTAGGGGAAGATCCTTCTACTGTGAGACAATCCACGCCAATCCTGTCCTTGCCTCAGCCTTACAAACAAGCACTTCAGGCCCAAATAAATCTCTACAGGTCTACACAAAACTAGACATCATCATTCAACTACAACATACAATCTTATGAAGAAATGTTGAGAATTTGAGAAGCCAATTAATCAACTTCCTCTCTGAATTTGAAATCATTTGAGTGATAGTTGATTCAGATAAGTATCATAATATAAACTTTATTGTTCATAAAACTAGTTAAGGACTGTAATTTAAGGCAGAGGCCAAAACTGATTTTTGACTCTCATACCCCTCTCTCTTTATAGAGAATCTCATGGAATGCTTCTCTGTGCTTAATGCATGGGGGACAGGATAGAAAGAACATATTCAGCATACAGATAGGTGGTTTGGAAACAGAAGAAATAGGAGGTAAGAAGGGACAGTTCAATCGGACACAGCCCCTTTCCCTAATCTCAGTCATCAGATCAATCACTTCACCTCCTGTGGGGAGAATCTCTGAGGAAGGGAGGGCCAGTAATGTTCCCTCAATATGTTCTCTGCTGAAGAGCAGAGTGGAAATCTCTCCATCCAGAAATGGAAGGAACAAAATAGCATGCCCCTCGAACTAAGAGCCCTGGAGCAGGGGGGTGATCCTGCCCAGCTGGCTGTTTGCTGTCTCTTGCATGAGATTTGTTCATTTCTCCCTCTAATCCTTTGCAAATACCACTGCTTGATTAGAATCCTTCCTCTTCTCCATGAAAACAAATCTCCCTGTCTCTCTATTTACTTACAGGGATGGTATTATTTGAGTCATCAAATGTTGAATCACCTAAAAATCACTACTTTGAATTAGATTGGTTTCAAAGGCAGATAACACCAAATTCAAATAGCTGCTGCCCATCCAATGAAGTGGCGCTCTTAGTTATCCAGTGATCAAGGCTTTCATTCCACATACACGACATGCATATTTAGAGACTGTTGTATCCCTGAAAAAAATTAACACTCCCCTGAGACAACAATGTAGGTATTACACAGGTATATACTTAGAAAGAAAATGTAGGTAGTAATATGTTGCTTTACAATGTTCAGGAATAAAATTCTAGGTTAGATGTATATTACTGACTATACTGAAACTTTAAAAGGGTATAGCTTCACTCTGTGCTGACAGTGTGGATCCTTCTTCAGATTTTTTCTCTCCCCACCCCTCACCCCCCCGGCCCTCTTCTGTTCATTCTCTCTGCCTCTCTCTCTAAATAAATCAATAAATGTTAAAAAATCATTTTTAAAAAGTACAGTTTTAAAGTAACTTTACCCTGAGTTTTTGTTCTACTTACATGGCTTTCAAAAACTGAAAATCCACTCAATTTTACAATACGAGTCAGAAAACATTTTATATAAAAGGCCAGATAGTAACTACTTAGGCTTTAAGATTCATTTAGCTCCTGTTGGGACCACTCAATCCTGTTCTGCTGTTCAAGGGTAAAGGCAGCCATGAGAAATATAATTTTGAGATTGTATGCCCCTTAAATGGCCATCTTTGTTAGCTTTTATCCAGACTGGCTTACCAAACTTTGCTTTTTAAATGTGTTTGAGTATTTCCACTAATGATCTTTTCAACTTCTGGAGGTTTTACATCATTCATGCTTAGCAAAAAACAAATATATTTTCATAAGACAAACTTCCCTTTCCCCTTAACTATGAATAAGATTTGATTATTTTGGACATATTAAACATAATGAAATGTATAAAGCAAGTTTTGTTTATTCCACAGTCTGACAGCTAGTACATTTAAACAATCAAGAGACTATTAGATTTTGATAAAGAACAAATAAGATGGAAATTCTTTGGTGAATTAGTTCCTTAGGAAGAGCATGAAATTGTGATGAAGCTCTCTGTCAACTAAAAGATCCCTGTGGTTTCAACTTTAGACATTTACAAAATATCTGTTTTATATGCTGTTTTTATTTTGAGGAAACTCTTCCATAAATCTCTTTAACAAGATAACAAATGAAACAAGTGGGAAGAAAGTTAATAATATATTTACTAGTATGTTAAAATATTATCAATGCATTTATAATACATTAATGTTTATAATACTATAATACTACATAATATAATACTGCATTCTTATTTTTTAATTTTTATATTATATGTTAGAGTAATAGTTAATATAATTATGAATATATTATTAATATTAATGTTATTATTACTATTAAAAAGACTAGCCTAAGGACAGAAAACTAATTGAGATCTAATCATTGGAAAGAAGCTTTAGTTGAAATATAGAAATTCTAATTTGTATTTGAAGGTAAAATGAAAATTAGCTATGGACTTCTCACCATATATTTTTAATTTTTTTAATGTTTATTTATTTTTGAGACAGAGAGAGACAGAACGTGAGTGGAGGAATGGCAGAGAGAAAGGGAGACACAGAATCTGAAACTGACTCTAGGCTCTGAGCGGTCAGCACAGAACCCAATGCAGGGCTTGAACCACAAGATCATGACCTGAGCCAAAGTCAGATGCTTAACCAATGGAGCTACCCCGGCACCCCTCTCACCATATTTAAATATTAATGTATTTTTCCTTTTTCACAATTCATTCTCCAAAGAAACATATGGAAAGGGACGAAACAGTAATGTAGGGGAGGAACTAGATTCATCTTTTCATGTCTCCCCTAGAGGCTTTGTCATCCTGCTCATTAATTGGTGCAATCTAGCGTTTTCAAACATTGATGAAAGCTCTGCCAATGATTGATAAGTTATTAAGAAATGTGTCAGGAGAATCAGGAATTATTTCCTCTGCAATTGACAATGGCAGGCTAAGTTAGGTCAGCCAGATAGTTATCTATTTCAAGAGGCTATTCTAAATGATACATTATATTTTGCTCACTGTGGAAGAATGAAAAACAAAATTGTATTTTGCTCAGTGTGGAAGTGTTCAGCCAAAGTGAGCTCTCACTGGAAAGCAGGACACTCAGGAGCTCCAAGGGTGGTGTGCTGAGAGATGGATGTCTTAGTGGCCAGTGGTTTGAAGAATTTCCAAATGAAGGTTAGACAGTGTTTCTCAAAATGTGGCCCACATGCTCTCTACATAAGGATCACTAAATTTCAAATGCAGATTCCTAGTTTCATTCAGAATGACTATCAAATTCTACTGATTTCTCCTCCACTGGGGATTTCAAATAAAGACCCATTGGTTCTTAGGAAGGTCTTGTGCTTATTTAAAAGATAGCTCTCAGGGCCCCTAGGTGGCTTAGTCGGTTAAGCATCTGTCTTTTGGTCTTGGCTCAGGTCATGATCTCTTGGTTCGTGGGTTCGAGCCTCACATCAAGCTCTGTGCTGGCAGATTGTGGCTGTTTGGGATTCTCTCTTCTCCCTCTCTCTCTCTTCCCCTCTATGACTTGCACTGTCTCTGTCACTCTCAAAATAAATAAATAAACTTGGGGCACCTGGGTGGCTTAGTCCGTTAAGCGTCCGACTTTCACTTTGGTCATGATCTCACGGTTCGTGGGTTCGAGCCCCGCGTCGGGCTCTGTGCTGACTGCCAGCTCAGAGCCTGGAGCCTGTTTCAGTCTGTGACTCCCTCTCTCTCTGACCCTCCCCTGCTCTCTCTCTCTCTCTCTCTCTCTCTCTCTCTCCTAGAAATAAATAAAACATTTAAAATAAATCAATAAATAAACTTAAAATTTTTTTTAGTATTTTAAAAAGATAGTTCTCCAAATCTATCTGTACAAAAGCAGTAATTCTTTATCACCTTGGAGTTGTTGAGTTCAGAAGATCAAGAATCCTCTAAATTATACATGAAATGTGGAGTGTTTTGCTATTTTTCTGGGATGGAGATCTGTGGCTTATCAGATTCTCAAATAGTTCCCTATCTCCCTTCCAAATGTAAAGACCAAATGGACTAAAAGAATCAAACTGATCCATCTAATTGTAATTGATTAATTCTACTGGAGCCTTCATTTACCATAGTCAGGACAGCAGGTTATTCGCTTGATGAGAAAAATTAGTCCTTAAAATGTCTGTGTAGCTTTTTAATCATAAGTTTTTCTTTTCTTAAATTATCCTCTGTTTCTGAAGTAAAATGCCATGCACATTTGTCATCAACCTAATATCAGAAGTCTGGTTCTAAATGTTCCATCAACTGAATGTAAAATTCATATTAATGATAGGAAATAGCTAAACTTCTGATTATTAAATATACCCTCTGTTTCATACCTATTATTTGTTTATCCTACCTTCTGCCTTGATAAAAAAGGAAGAGGCTTTAATGAGTGAATCACCCATAATATTTCTGCTGGCACTAAGTCACTGAAAATATTGTAGGTCTCCATTGTTATGTGGTAGTCTTTGTACAAAGAGGTTATTCCAAGAGAAGAAATGAAGCTAAATGAAAGTGAATAAGGACAGGCCTGACAGCTATTTATAACTCTGATTCTGGGTTAGTGATAAAAAGTTTTATTTATATCTGGTTAATAATATTGTGCAAAGAGAGACAACCTCTAGGACAACAGAAGAGTACTCAACATTGTGAATTTTGCAAAAGGCAAAACCTTTAGTTACTATGTACCTACGCTGAAAACAAATAACTGCTGCAAGTCAATATTCTTTGACTACAAGAGAGTCAGAACTTGCGAATCTGGGCATGTATCAATAGTAAAAATAGTAAATCTAGGTAGGAAAAAAAGTATTCAATTTTCTTTGAATACAGAGGAAACAAAGGATTTGGCTTATCAAAACTGCCTCAGAACAAAAGCCTGCATCCTGAAAACATTGCAGAAATGCCTGAACTCTACTGTTAGTTTTCTACCTCTATTTGCCATCTTCTAGTTGATAATTCTAGTTTCCAGCAATGTCTGTGATGCATAGAATATACTCAATAAATACTTCCTCAATAAATGTGTGAAGGAGAGCTAAGTAAAGGAGATAGTAGAGATTCTAGGTAGAGGGTAAATATATGATCTATGCGAAGAAAAATTTCAATGGCCTAATATAGTCTACTTTTTTCTTCTTTTTTTTTTTTTCAGTTCATAGAGAGCTCAATGCATGCCAATGTCATGTTCTATCCACAGAGCAAATCTAATGTAAATTCCATCATCTTCTTTCCTCACAGTCCACATCATGCCAGGAGGAAGAAGACAGAGAACGGAGGAAAAACCTGAGAGGTTTGAATGTGTCACACCTGGATATGCCATGATAATTGCACCTGCATTTCATTGGTCTGTTCCCTATCACATGGCCCCACTTAATTATAAGGAGTCCATGAAAAGTGGGTGGGCTATGTACTGAAGAGGAAATAATAGTGGGTTTCAATTAGCAATTAGCTTGTCTCTGCCATGCCAAAGCTAGTGCCAACTCTTTTCCTAGGTAGTAAGAACCTGTATAAATTATACCCACCAGCTCATAGCCAACTCCAAGATTACTTACGTACATGGTAGTCTCTGCCATGGGATTTTTCTCTGCCATGTTATCTTGAGTAGTTAACTCAACCCAGTTGCAATCTTGAGAAGTGAGATGACTGTTAGTCTAACAGCACAAGAGGGACTATTCTAAGATTTAATTTTTATCACTTACTAAATGACTCAGCACTTTTAATCCCTTAACCAACAAACTATTTGTTATTGAATTGTTCTTGAGTAAGACTGCCATTATAGTTCTGAAGCTCTTTCTAATCCTCGGTTTTCTAATACAAGCCATCATAATTCCCCCCCTCCCCTCCCATAAGTATTAATTAGGCAGTGGACCCACTTATTCACACTGTTTTCACAGCTTATGAAAAGCACAGTGAACTAATGGAGTGATCTGCTTCAATCTCATATATTCAGCTCTTTGACCCTGTGAGACCATTTCTTAATGACACTATCGGCTATACAGATGAGTAAGATTGGGATTTGTACAGTTACTTCTTAAATCTTAGTTTGCTAATGAGATTTACTTGCTTAAATCTCATTAGCAAACTGCCTCTTCAGCAGTTAAATGAATTAATCATTTAGCTAAGGAGGGGCTTCATTGCTTATCCTTTCATATCTCTATAACTTTTAAGTATATTGTAATAATATGACTCATATTCATTATATTGCTGATTTGCTATGAGCAAAGTTTGCTATACTTAAAAAGATATGCTAAAATTAATTTTTTGATTAATTGTATAATCTTTCCCATGTGCCTCCTCTCCCCCCCATTCTATTTTTTCTGTATTTCTCCAATAAATGTGTTCTGTTGTAGTAAAAAAGCAGTTAACCCCAGTGCTTGCTAACAACCTAAAAACATACTACATTTCTTTATGTAAGGAAGTCATCTCTGAAAAGTCACATGCATTAGCTCATAAATTTGTTCTCAGGGGAAAAAAAGTATCTTGAGCTAAAATATTCATGTGTTTTATAATATGTATATCAATATTACTCAGAAAAAAAAACTAGAAAAGAGGGATTATGGGAGACCAGACAATAAAGAAATTCCAAAGAACCAAGGATCCAACTAAAGCGACTCTGTGTTGGCTGAAATATTACCACCAAAAGAGAAAAAAAACTTATTTTATACCAACCACTAAAAGTTTTCATATTTTTATACTTGACTTCTAATATAATTTTATTTTTATTTTTTGGCAATAAACTGTACTTGCCTACCCTTCCAGACACTGTGCACTAGGTAAATCAATAATGTCATTTCCAAGACTATTGACAAAATCTATCAGCGGTAAATGTAAATTGCACAGACTGCATTCATGTATTTGACAAAATCAATTAGTCGAGAGAGTATTGAGACATTTTCTGCACAAGGTTATACTTCCTAATAGGAAAATCAGTTTTGATCTTCTAGTGACCCTGTGAACAAACAGACTTAAGATGTGTTTTGTACGTCTGCTACATGTGTTTCTTAGTAGAAGCAATTTCTCCAAAGAAGGATACTTTAATCATACATGCTCACAAAATCTTGCAGGAAAACAACAGTGTAAACTCAAGAAGACAGCTGCTACTTATTCTCATTAATATTCCCCTTGAGCCTTCTGAAGTTTGTGTCCCTCTAATTCAGAGGATGATTTTAGTGTCTTCTTGTGTCAGTCTTTCCAACATGTTTTATTTTCCAGCTAACTCTTAGCATGCTAACTTCATAGTCAATACACTGGGCCCAGGAAAATTGGAGAGGATTTTGGTTCATTCTGTACCTGCTATTTGCCATAAAATAACACTGGAAAAGTGAGCAGGTGGTCCTGATCATAAAACCAAATTGTAAGGAAATTATCTTGTAAGACTCTTTCCTTAAGTAAATGTGTCTCTCACTCCTAATAGAATGAAGAATTAATTCCCAAGGAATTTCACCTAAGGAGAAAAATGTGTAACTAATGAACTTTCATTAAATTTTTTCAAGTACTATATTTCAATCAATTGTTATATTGAAAGATACATATCACTGGCAATAAAGGGAGAAAATGTCTCTGTGCTAGATGGTTTACCTACATTAACATTTTGTACTAAGTCAAAATCACACATACATACACTACTCACATGCATGTGCACATGTGGCATTAGGTGAAAATAACATATTGTTTTGAATTACATAATTTTAATAATAGCATTCAATAAGTATTAGGTTATCTAGAGTCATACACTAAACCAAAGATTATCAATCTGAATTGCAATCTCACAGAAAATTTATGATTTTTACATTTACTTCAATTGTACAAAGGTAAGAATAGTCAGTGACTAGAAATCGAAGTCGGTTATAGAATTCTGTTATACTGGTGGGCTACAGGTCACAAATAAAAAATATAAAAGGAAGAAGAAAAGACAGTGAGTTCCACATCATCCACAACCATCATAGAAGTGCCAATAATTCAGTTAAACTAAAGCAATGAAGCAAATCAGATATCAGAATATGGTAAAAATCTGACCTAAACCCTTCAAAATCCTAGGGCTAGCCATGTAGTAGATGCAATGTCTTAAGGTTTTGAAAATAGATCTCTGAAATTAATGTTACAGTCAGATGCTATACAACTGTATACAAAACAATTTATTGAGTTCATTCAAGTTAGTCAAATGACATAGATATGTCATTCTCTGGCTTATTGTTCACTGAATAAACATTTCAAAAGAAGAAATATATAAAATCAATAATCTAATCATCCTCATTATGAAACTAGAAAAAAAGGAGCAAAATAAGCTTAAAGAAAGCAAAGAAATAATAAAAATTATAGCAGAAATCAATGAAATTGAAAACAGAGAAACAATAAAATCAATGAAGCCAAAACTTCTTCTTTGAAAAGAACAGTAGCATTGATAAACTTCAAACAAAGCTTTCTCTCTTTCTGTCTCATAAACAAACAAACAAGACTAGAAAAGATTATTTCGATCAACTGTATACCACAAATTTGATAACTTGCATGAAATGGACCAACACCTTAAGAAACAAATTGCCAATACTCATAAAGGAGAAAAATATAATCTGAACAGGCTTATATCTTTTAAAGAAATTGAATCAATAACCTTCTAAAGAAGAAAACACCGGGGCGCCTGGGTGGCTTAGTCGGTTAAGCGTCCGACTTTCGCTTAGGTCATGATCTCGCGGTTCATGGGTTCGAGCCCCGCGTCGGGCTCTGTGCTGACTGCCGGCTCAGAGCCTGGAGCTTGTTTCAGTCTGTGACTCCTTCTCTCTCTGACCCTCCCCTGCTCACGCTCTCTCTCTCTCTTTCTCCTAGAAATAAAAAATAAATAAATAAAAATATAAAAAAAATAAAGAAGAAAACACCATATCCAGATGATTTCATTAATTCTACCAAACATTTAAACAATAAATAAGACAACTTCTCTACAAATCCTTCCAGAAAATGGAAGCAGAGGGAAGACATGAAAAGAATGGGAAACCCAAGACAAAAATTGCTCATGAACATAGATGCAAAAATTCTCAATGAAATACTAACAAATCTAATTCAATAATATATTTAAAAATTATACACCATGGACAACTGGAACTTATTCCAAGTATGTAAGCCTGGTTAAACATTTGAAAATTAACTTAACCTCAAAATTAATTAACCTCACAGGTTAAAGAAGAAAACCTACATGATCATATCATTGATGTACAAAAACAATTGACAAAATCCAATACCTGTTCATGATAAAAAAAAAAGTCTCAGCAAACCAGAAATAGAAGGGGACATTGTAAACTTGATAAGAAACATCTACAAAAAAACCTACAGATAAAATTCACATTTTCTACTGAAAAACTTAGTGCTTTCTCCCTATGACTGGGAACAAGGCAAGAATCCCTTCCTCCCATTCCTATTCAATATGGTACTGGAAGTCCTAGCTAATGCAAGAATACAAGAAAAGAAAATAAATGTATACAAATTTGAAAGGAAGAAATAAAACTATCTTTGTTCAGAGATGATATGATTGTCTGTGTAGAAAATCCCAAAGAATCAATAATAGCAACAAAAACAACAAAACCTACCAGTACTAATCACAATTTTGGCAAGGGTGAAGGATACAAGGTTAATATAAAAGAGTCAATTGCTTTCCTACAAACCAGCAATAAGCAATTGAAATTTGATATTAAATACAAAATATCATTTACATTAATACAAAAAAGTGAAATGGATATAAATATTAGCCAAAATCTATCAAAAAGTATACATGATATATGAGGAAGACAACAAACTCTAAAAGATTTTTTTATTGAGGCTTTACAATACACTATATTAGCTTCAGGTATATAACATAATGATTTGATATGTATTACAAAATGATCACCACAATAAGTCTAGTTATCATTTGCCATCATACATACAATAAAATTTTTAAAAGGTCTAAATAATGGGGAGATACCCATGTTCATGGATAAGAAGACTCAATACTGTTAAGATGCCAATTTTTTCCTAATTAATCTGTACATTCAATTTAATAAATTACCAGCAAGTTATTTTGTGGATATTGACAAACTAATTCTAAAGACTATAGAGGAAAGTAGAAGACACACAATGCTGAAGATGAACAAGGTCAGTGGACTGATACTAACCAATAAAAGATTTACGGTAAAGATAAAGTAAGTGGTATTGGCTAAGGAATAAACACATAGATCATTGGAACAGAACAGAGAGTTCAGAAATTGACCTATGTAAGTACAGTCAAATGATCCCTAACAAAGGAACAAAATCATTGCAATGAAGGTAGAATTATCTTTTTAACAAATGGTGCTGGAACAATTATATAACCACATGGAAAAAAGACTACACATAGAATTTAAATGTTTTGCAAAAATTAACTAAAATGGGTCAAAGACCTAAATGTAAATTGCAAAACTACAAACTTTCAAGAAGGTAGCATAGAAAAAAATACAGATAGCCTTCATTTTGGTGATGACTTTTTAGATACCTCAAAAGTATGATTCATAAAAGAAAAAAAATGGTAAATTGGACTGTGTAAAGTTAAAAATGTTTGCTATGTGACAGATACTCTTAACTGAAAAGACAAGATACAGGCCTGGAGAAGATATCTGCATAGTACATGTCTTATAAAGGACTTGTATCCAAAATATACAAAAAAAAACCCACAAAAAAAAAACAAAAAACAAAAACACTTACAACTCAACAATAAGAAACAACCCAACAAGACAATGGTCAAGATTCTGAACAGATTTTCCACCAAAAAAAAGATACATAGATGGCAAATAAGTATATGAAAAGATAGTCAGTTATATGTCATTAGGAAATTACAAATGAAAAGAACAATGAAATGGTATTATTTGCCTATTAGAATGGTTACCACCTAAAAAACTGATAATCTCAAATGTTGGTGAGCATGTAGAACAGGAAATCTCATTTGTTGCTGATAGGAATACAAAATGGTATATCTCACTTTGGAAGATGCTTTGGAATATCTTACAAAATTAAACATAGTCTTACCATATCATCCAGCAATCATGCTCCTAGGTGTTTTCACAGTTGAGTTGAAACTTATGTACATACAAAAACATGCACACAAACATTTATAGCAGCTTTCTTTATAACCTCTCACAACTGGAAATAACCAAGATGTTCTTCAACAGGTAAATGGATAAACAAATTGTTTCTACATCGATAGAGTAGAATATTATTCAGTGCTAAAAAGAAATGAGTTACCAAGCCATGAAGAGACAGTAACATTAAGTGCATATTGCTTAGTGAAAAAAATCTACATACTATATCACTCCAACTATATGATATTCTAGAAAAGACAAAACTGTGGAAATAGTAAAACAATCAGTGGTTGCCAGGGGTTCAATGGTTGGGGTAGAGGGAAGAAAAGATGAAGTACAAGGGATTGTTAAAACAATCTTTGTTTGGTATTACTAAGGTATCAAATGACATATGTATTTGTCAAAAACTATAGAACTCCAGAATACACAGTGAACTTTTAATGTACAGTCTGGACTTTATAACAATGTTTCAATTTTGATTCATTAATTATAAAAAAGAACTACAATAATGCAAGATGTTAATAACAGGGAACTGTATACAGGAAGGGTATAAATGGGAATTGCTTATATTATCTGCTAAATTTTTCTGTAAGTCAAATATAAGGTAAATGTGACCTCTAAAACTGAGGGAAAAGAAGTTACATGGGTTATAAAAAGGAATTCCTAAAAATAAAGATGAAAAAAATCAGAAAATTTAATAGAATATTTGGCAAAGGTTACAATCTGGCAATTCATAGAAGAGGGACTCCTCCAAGAATGTGGAGTAAATACACAAAGAAAGAAAACAATTGGAAGTTGAGATAAATTATGTGCTATGTGCAGAGTGGTAGCTGAAATATCTCTCTAAATATCCTGGCACAAACTGTTTCAGCAAAACTCAGGAAAGGGACTTAAATTATGATGGAAGAAAGTTATCAGTGATCAAGGTGTGCAGTAGTGGAGACAACGCCAGAGGGCTAGAATTATCACAAAAACTGAGATAAGGGAAAAGTATAAAAATTGGAGTTTAAATGAGGCATAAATGTATAATGGAAAACATGTAGAGATCTTGAACCTATTTTACAATGGAAACGTCAAATGCTAGAGAATAAGGCTATGGATAAACTATATAAGTATCTGAATGAAATATATAGTCTAGCAAAAGCATATTAAAAAATATCAAGATAGAAAATAGAGGGATCATCCACATTATTGAAATATAAGATATTCCACTAAACACAGGAGAGTAAGGGCACTACTGTGCAGTGGTTAAGACTAAGGGTTTCGGGGCGCCTGGGTGGCTTAGTCGGTTAAGCGTCCGACTTTCGCTTAGGTCATGATCTCGCGGTTCGTGGGTTCGAGCCCCACGTCGGGCTCTGTGCTGACTGCCAGCTCAGAGCCTGGAGCCTGTTTCAGAGTCTGTCGACTCCCTCTCTCTCTGACCCTCCCCCTGCTCACACTGTCTCTCTCTCTCTCTCTCTCTCTCTCTCTCTCTCTCTCTCTCCTAGAAATAAATAAAACATTAAAAAAATTAAAAAAACAAAAAAGACTAAGGGTTTGGTATTGAAAAGCTCAGACTTGGGTTTTGAGTTTACCATTACTACTCACTAAGCCATCAATGTGAACTAGAGCAAATCCTTATGAGTTCAGTACTTCTTATTTAAATGGATGTTGGGGTAGTTAAATGAAGTAATGCATATAAATTCCTGGAACATGGTAAGTGTCTTTATCAGTAACATGAGTACTCTGCAGGACAGGCCTCATACTTAATTCATCTATGTTTTACCCACAACACCTGAGAGCATCTGGAAATACTGAACTATCCAAAAGGAAGAAAATCAACAAATTATTATAAATGTAATAAGAATGTATATATAGGTAGAAAATATATAGAGAGATAGAAAGAAAAATGAGAAATAATCTATGTTAAAGGATTATTTTAAAAAATAAAGAAGTTAGAGGATAAAAGACTTCTGCCCCAGAAGTCAAAATTGAAGGAAGCATTGAGGAAAGAAAGCTATTAATACCAAAGGTGTTCTGGACCCAATTCAGATATGTGGGGGGGTTGGGGGGGTGGGGGGAGGGATTTCCTCACATATAAACAAGTAATTTTCCATCACCAGCTCAGTATCCTACTATTTAACTCCATTCTGACACTGTCTACATAGAGATAGTGTCAGATCCCAGGGATTAAGGGCTTAGTCTTACAAGACTGCCCTAACACACACACACACACACACACACACACATACTTCAGAGGCCAATCCAAAATCCAAGTTGTCACCTATGCTTTGCCCAACTGGCTATAGATTAGAGGTTCCAACAACCCGGTCTTTATGTTTGATTAATTTGCTCAAGTGACTTACAGAACTCAGAAACATTTTACTTACTAGATTACCAGTTTATCATAAAAGGCTGAACTCAGAAACAGCCAGACAGAAGAGCTACCTCTGGTAAGGTATATAGGGGAAAGACGAGTTATGGAGCTTCCTTGCTCTTCCTGGGTACACCATTCTCCCTGAATCTCCCAAGTGTTTATCAAACTAGGAAGCTCTTGAACCCTGTCCTTTTGAGAATTTGTGGAGGCTTCACAATATAGACATGATTGATTAAATCTTGGGTTATTAGTGATCGAATTCAATCTCCAGACACTCCCCTCTCTCCAGCCCACTAGATAAGGCTGAAAGTTCTAACCCTCTCATCACCTGGTCCACTCCAGGGACAACCAGCCCCCAACTTTAAGTTAGGTCAAAAAGTTACCTCATTAACAAAACAAAAGTCATCCTAATTGCTCTCCTCACTTGGGAAATTCTAAGAATCTTAGAAGCTCTGTGCCAGAAATGGGAATGAAGACCAAATATAAAGCTTTTACTATGAATTGCAGTATCACAATACCAAATAGTTCAGCAGTTCTGAAGTGATTCCAAACATTTTGTATATTCCAATTAAATATAAAAATTAACCTTTTTAGGGCACAATCTTATAATGTGAATAGCAGCTTGAGTTTACATATTAAAAAATTGAGGCCTAAAAAAGAATTTAGTTTATTTATTACTTTTGAGAGAGGAAAAGAAAGAGCATGGGAGGAGCAGAGTGAGAATGAGAGAGAGAATCCCAAGCAAGCTCCCTGCTCTCAGCACAGAGCCCAGTGTGGGGCTTGAGATCACCACCTGAGCCAAAACCAAGAGTCAGACGCTTAACTAACTGAGCCACCCACGTGCCCCAAGAATTTAAAATTTACTTTAAGTCACAGAGCTGACTAGCAGATCAAGAGTTATCCAATTTCAAGTTGAGAACTCTTTCAACTACATAATATACATTTCACCATTAAAGGCTAGTGTTTGACTTTGTTCTTCATGAACATTCTGTAGGATGAAGCCTTTGCCAGTGCTAGAAGAGAAATGCTATATGAGGTAGAAGTTTGCCAGAAGTACCAAGATTATTCGCATTTGGATGCGTGGGTGGGAGAATTCAAGCAACATCTGCTGCCCCTCCGTGGTCCAGCACACAGAACTATAAAAATGCAAAATGTTCTTTTTTTTAAAAAAAATGAACAACCAGTCCCAAAGGAATCACTGAAGGGGGAAGGCAGACTTTAAACGGAACCACAGAATCATTTCAAAGCTAATTAGAAGCTACAAATGTGGAAAAGAAAATTTCAATGCAGTGCATTTAGAGCAAGAAAGAATGAATTGGCAGGCTGTGTTCTACCCACAGCCAAACTAGATTATCTAGCCCAGCACTACTCACCCTTTTTGTTCAATTGTTTGTTTGACTAGCATGACCTTTACTATACTCATGAAGTAGTGCAGTAGTGACCTTTCTTTCACTCATGTGAAGAAAAGAGGGTAACACTCCCCTGTAATCATTACAAAATGCCCTATTGGTAAAGGAAATCATTAAATGAAGAATTGTATTCAAAAAGCTGACAGGTGAAGAAGCCAGAGCTGAGTCCTTGTCTGTGGACAATAGGAACTCATGAAGTTAGGGGAGCCTCAGATACACCATGCAGATCTCTTTTCAGTCCATCAACTACTGCCCCAGAAGGTGGACCCACACAAAGTTTCAAGAGGAAAAGGCTGAAGAGAAGGATGGATAAGTGAAAAGGGGACATAAAAATACAATGATAGGAGATGCCTGTGGGATTACATCCTTGCACACAACCCAGTTTTATATCCCATCTGTGAGAGCTGATTGCTGACCACCACACTGCTTGAGTTTAAGATCTGAGCCACCTTAAGCATCTATAGAAAACATCAGTGGATCTCTGAGAACTCTAGAAACCACAGAGCCTACAACAGTGAGACATTTCCTACTTTTCAGTAATGTTGCTTCCACTATGGGTTAAAGAAAACAATCATTAGCTAGTCCTTTCTCTCACTTCTGCATGCCTCACCCAGAAACATTACCTTTGCTTAATTCAACTCATACCACCTACTTAGAGGAGAAAGGAAGAGAGCTTCTCTTCAAAGCAAATAAGTAACTATGTTAAATTTTTTTAACCATTAAGTTATATAACCATTAAATTATAGACTATTGGCTGAAATATACAATTTTAAATAAGTAAAGTCACTAGCAAAAATAATGTACAACATAAAAAGGTAAACTGAAACTTTAGAGCAATTAAAACTTTTTTTCAGGACTGCCACAATACACTTACCCAGAGGTTAAGCTTTTGGCAATTTGGCTTCCTGTGACATAAGCCAGAAGTCACTGACTTCAGCACTGGAAACAATATTCATCACAAAACTCTTTACAGATAATTCTATTCATCACAAATGTATTGAGTAGTTAGTAGGTACTTGATGCTGATGAGAAAATATTTAATGAGATCGTAGCAGAGACTATCGTTGCTTACTACACCATCCTTCCAATCCTTCCTACTAACCAATATTTAATGAACAAAATGCTGTCCACAAGAAAAGACTATATTTCCCAGATCCCTTGCTGCTTGGGATGGCCATGTATCTGAATTCTGGCCAATGAGATATGAGGGGACGGTTGTGTGGAGCTTCTGAGAAATGTACTAAATGAGAGAGGCCATGCATTTCTTCATTTCCTTCTTCCTGCTTTCAATTATATAAAAAGAGTGGCTGGAGTAATAGCAGCCATTTTTGAATATGCAGAGGCATTAAGACCAATAAAACCATCCTCTAAGATACTAAAAGGAAGCCAATCAATAGCATTAGGATTTATGGGCCACAAAGTCTCTATTGTAACTACTCAGATCTGCCATCATAGCAAGAAAGCAGCCACAGACAATACCTAATAGAATGGTCATATTCCAATAAAACTTTATTTATAAAACAGGTAGCCACCCAATGGGCACTAGTATGCCAACCCATGAAAAAGAGAGCAAAGTGAGAATATGGAAGTTTATGTCTTGACAATGGAAAGGATAGTAAATAACCCTAAGACTTCCTAACCTCTGCATATCTTTCTTTTATATGAAAAGAAATTTATTTCTTCCTTTTTTAAGCCACTTTTATTTGATGGTATTTCTCTATTATATATAGTGAGAACAAAATTTAAGTATTCTAAAGTTAGGTTTTCTATATCAAAGTGTTATAATTTTGTAGGTCAGTCCCTTAAATTCCTATATAATATAGAAATTCCTATAACAATGAAATAAAATATACAAGAGAGATGTCTAATCTAACCAAGATTAGGGAAAACTTTTTAGAACAATAGACATTGAAGATGAGTTTAAAGGATGATAGGAAGCTATCTAAATGAAGAACATGGAAGAGTTTCCAGAAAGCAGAAGTAGCATGTGCAAATGTCCCCAAATGGGAGAGCATGAGAGCTTGATAATATCCTAAATAAAGGGATTCTACCTTTATTTTAAAGTTATTGATTCATCAAGAAGTGTTTAAAAGGAAGTGATTCTGTCATTTGCATTTTAGAAAGATCAGTTTGGTTACAGGTATTACGATAATATGAACTAGGAAAGGAAGAAGGGGGCAAGAACAGTTGTAAAGCTTTTGTAATACTCCACAGAAAGGAGGGTTTAGTTAAGGTAAGTAATGGATCTGGAAAGATGGGTTTGACTTGAGAGAGATTTAGAAGGTAGAATTTCTGATATACAAGGATAGATTGAATTGAGGAGGGTGATAAGTGATAGAGAGAAGTTCAAAATGAGACTGAGGTTAGTGGCATGAACAACTGGAAACATTGGTACTAATCAAGGAGATCACAAGCAATGGTAAAGCAAGAGACAGATAAGGAGTTAAAACATTGGGATTGAATTTCCAGCCTTTACACATACAAGCTCTCAGAACATAAGCAGGTCTCTCACCTTTCTGAGCCTCATCTGAATGTACAGATAATAATAACTGAATCTCAAGACTCATATAAGGCTTAGGTGAGGTAACATAGTATATGTACTGAAAGTTTGTGTTCCCCCAAAATTTGTGTTGAAGTCTCTACCTCTAATGTGACCATATTTAGATACAAGACCTTCACAGAGGTAATTAAGGTACATGATAAATAAGCAAATAAACACCCATTTAAATTTGTTTCTAATTAAATGAAATAATAAGGATGGGGCCTTGATCCAATAGGATCAGTGTCCTTATGGGAAAAGACAGCAGAGACCCCATTCTCTCCCTACCATGTTAGGACACAGCAAGAAGGAGGCCATCTGCAAGCCAGAAGGAGAACCGTCACCATAAACTGACCCTGTGGGAACTTGGCCTGGGCTTTATACCCTCCAGAACTGTAAGAAATGCATTTCTATTGTTTGAGCCACCCATTCTATGGCATTTTGTTATGGCAGCCTGAGCAGATTAAGACTCATGTACAGTAAAATCTTGGTTTGGGAGCATAATTCATTTCAAAGCACTTGTATATCAAAGTGAATTTCCTTATAAGAAATAATGGAAATTCAGATGATTTTTTCCACAATCCAAATATTTTCATATAAAAAGGATTACAATACTGTAATGTAATACAAAATAATAAAGAAAATATAAAATATAAAGAAAAATAAACAAATTCATCTCCATTTGCCTTTGAAAACCTTTTTGTCTGGTGTGAGGGAGACAAGAGAGAAGATGGTTATTGTGTAGGACAACTGTCACTATCACTAATGGAATTGTTGCTATCTATTGGCTCAATGGAATCTTCTTCTTTTCATACAAATTTAACAAAGAATCTATCCAATGACACTTGTGTTTGCCTCCTTTTGAGGATTTTGTGGAAATATGACATTGCATTGACAATCACCCACAATCCTGCAGTGAGAGCAGGAGAGAGAGTGAGAGCTAGAGAGAGAGAGAGAGAGAGAGAAAGAGAAAGAGAGAGAGAAGAACCATTGACTCAGTTGTGATCATGGGATGTTCAGTGTCACGTACTACTCATTTTCAAGACATTGATTGTTTATCAAGTTAAAATTTATTACAAATACTTGCTCATCTTGCAGAACACTCGCAGAACAAGTTACTTGCAATCCAAGGTATGGCTGTACTAAACATAAGTCCTGGCATATAACAGACACCCAACAAATAGTGTGTCAGTACTCCTTTCTTCCTCATTCTTTCAAATGTTAGACTTTTTTACCAAAAATTAAAAACTTAAAATTAATGGTTTAGGCAGTGTTGCAACCCCACAGCAGATCAGAAGCAACAAACTGGAAAGGGTGTTGAAAGAGCATTTAAAACCTGCTAACCCAAAAGAAATAGAGCTGAGGCGCCTGGGTGGCTCAGTGGGTTGAGCATCCGACTTTGGCTCAGGTCATGATCTCGCAGTTTGTGAGTTCGAGCCCCACGTCAGGCTCTGTGCTGTCAGCTCAGAGCCTGAAGCCTGCTTCAGATTCTGTATCTCCTTCTCTCTCTGCCCCTCCCCAGCTTACACTCTGTCTCTGTCAAAAATGAATAAATGTTAAAAAAAAAAAAGAAAGAAAGAAATACAGCCAATGTTCTACTGCTGAGAGAAGGGACAAAGCTGTGTTCACCCTAGAAAACTGGAAAGAGTTCATAATTAATGATCCTGGGACATCCCATCCACCAAACCAAAAATGCCTTCAATTGCCTTCCACGAAGGTGGGCAAGAAATCAAGCTATACATTTGCAAAATATATCATAATAAATACATTTAAAATGTTAAAAGTGCTGATATTCCAAGAAAAGTATTTGTTTAATTGGAAATCTCATTGGTACAGTATATGTTATTCTCCAAAGAAGTTAGCTAAATGAGGCATCCATCTATTAATACTCTTGCTAATTTAGGTTTTGAGTTTTCTAGCTGTTAATTGATTGTTTTAAAATTTCTTCTTACTTTTCTTATTAAACAGTAGAACTCTGGGGAATAGTGAAATGAATTAATTATGTTGATGTGCTTAGAAGTGCAGGGCCAGAAAGGATCTTTAGAGGTCAAAGAGCCTGGAGGGTCCTCTCTCCTGCTGCCATTATTCTTCTTAGCTTGGATACTTACTTGCCACTTATTCGTTTAGTCACAGCTCTGGTATTACCTCCCTCAACCTACCTAAACTTTTTGTGCTAATGTTTTACATTGCATTTCCCACCCCACTTGTCACTGAGCCCATTTCTCCCACTAAACTATGAATTTTTTGGGGGTAGAAGAGTGTCTAATTGTCCTTATAAGCCTGATATAGCACATGCGTGGCACAAACATTCTCTATAAATGTGTATTAAATAAAGGCATGAATAAACCAGGCTTTTCCTTCAGCTGCAATATTCTTTCAAACTATCAATGAAAAATTAGAATGCAGTCTATTTTGAATAAATGGGGTATCTTCATGTTTATGCTTTGTTGTATCCACTGCTAAAAGTCAACTACCTGACCGATTAAGATATAAACCACACTTGCCTTTTCAAAACTTTTCATGGCTCTCCAAGTGTCTGATCTCACAGTAATATCCTGTTGGAAAATTTGTGGAAACCTTGTGACTTGTGAACTATGAAGAAATGAATCATATGGTAGGGTCTTTTTGCCCTGTTTCGTTTTGTGTCTTTGTTTTTGTTTAGACTTCAAAAAGAAGAATGGGACATTCAAATCTTATTACCTCGAATTGTGTCCTTGGGAAAGAAAGAATCTCAGCAATGTTTATAAACATACTAACTCATTGGTCATTATTAAGATATTTCTGGGGCACCTGGGTGGCTCAGTTGGTTAAGCATCTGACTTTGGCTCAGGTCGTGGCCTCACAGTTGTGAGATCAAGTGCCACATCAGGTTCTGCACTAAAGAAAAGAGCTTGCTTGGAATTCTCTCTCCCTCTTTTCTGCCCCTCCCCCTTAATATAAATAAGCATTAAAAAAAGATATTTTTTATCAGAAATATTCAAGTAATATAATTAACTAGTTTTTCTATGAAAAAATTTCCAGTATTCCACAAACTACTCCTTTTTTCTTTGTTTGTTTTGATGAGAACGCTAAACAAAAAACATCTCACCTTAATTCTTTCTTCACCCTCCAAAGAGCATACACCTTCAGTATATATTAATTGCATAGCTAAGCTGACCCTGCAGGTCTAGCTAGAAATTCCATTTGTTCTATCTGAAATTGACACTGACAGAATTACACCTTGGAAGGATGAAAAAGGCAACATTTTATAGAAGGTGATTGTTAAAATGCAGGTGTCTTAGTAGGAAGATACAGGTGATTCCTCCCTGAACACTGGATACTAAGAATGGTTGATGAATGACATATAACAACAATGTTCCCAATTTCCCCTAATATAATATCTTCTATCTCAGTTTTACTTAGGATTTGCTCTAGCCATGCTTCGGGCTTTCTTCATAGGTTCTAATCTTAATTCTTCAATTGTTTCTTCTTTTTTCTGGATCTAACAAGAAACCAGGTTAAATAGTATCTGTGCAGCTCCCATTTAATAGCATTACGTGCTGAAGATATAAGGGGAGGGGGATGTCTTTCTGAACCTTCCCCCAGGTAAATTGCTTACTGTCAAGAACCATTAAATTGAAATTCTGGAGCAATTTCTCATTTTCATTAGTTATTAAAAAAATTGTTGACTATTCAACAGAGTCAACTCAGAGAGATCTAAACTCATCCAAAGTCTATTAATACTATTTTTTTAAAAGAAAACACAATTTAATTAACAGGTCAGATGGCATGAATGCAACAATCTTTTGCGCAGAGAAGTGTCATTTTTGCAAGTGCTAAGCATTCATTTTTTGCACATCTTTAAGTCACCTAGCTCCAGTAATATTTAGGAATCAGTGTTGTATTCACAAAAAATACACACAGCAGCTATAGTTGGGTCTAGCACTAATACAAATGATGCTTGATGCTGATTATATCCATTAATGGATGAATCTAATTAATGTTTTTAAAGGTGATAGCACTGGGGTCCCTGGGTGGGTCAGTCAATTAAGCGTCCGACTCTTGGTTTCTGCTCAGGTCATGATCTCACTCTTCACGAGTTTAAGCCCCACCTCAGGCTCTGCAATGACAGTGTAAAGCCTGCTTGGGATTCTCTCTCCTATCTCCCTCTGTCTCTGCCCCTCCTCTGCTTGCTCTCTCTCTCTCTCTCTCTTTCAAAAATAAATAAGTAAACATAGGCATATAAATAAATAGTGATAAAATTTTCATGTAAACCATTAACTCCTTAAATATTTCCTTTAGAACAGTAAGTCTCTCCCATGCTTCTGGAAATCAGAGTAACCATGTATTGCACTCTCATTCTCTTATCCCTATGTCAACTTCTGATATTCAATCTACTCAGTCTCCCTGACCTTAATTCTAGAAAACTTCTTTAGTTATGTCTTCCCATTCAGAATTTCTTTCTTCAGCTTTGCCTCATATGCTATGAAATGCACCTATAAAATATAAAGTTCTTAACCTCAGTAATCACTTTTTGTTTTTCTAAAAGTGCTTATCTGTACTTCTAAAAAAAATCTGCTTTCTTCTTTTTGGTGACTCCATATTTCCTTTTTTTGTTCTTATATTTTTGTTTTTTTAAATATTATCTGTGCATATTTTTATCTGTATTTGGTGTAATTGGTTTGAGATCCCAAAAACTGCTGTTTATTTTTCCACTAAATTTCGTTCATGTATACTTTTTCATTTGCTTTATCCCTAATTTTTTTCTAATTTTTAATAGAGGTTTATATTTTAGAACAATTTAAGATTTACAAAAATATTACAAAGACAATAAAGAGTTTCTTTATATCCCATACCAGTTTCCCCCACTATTAACATCTTATGTTAGTATGATATATTTGTCACAACTAATGGATGAATAACATTAAGTAAAGTCCATACCTTATTTAGATTTTCTTAGCATTTCCTGAATGCCCCTTTTCTGTCCTAGCCAGAATATCACATTTCATTTAGTGGGCATGACTCCTTGGGTTCCCCTTGGTTAGGTTAGTGTCTTAGAATCTCCTGAGATTTGATGACCTTGATAGATTTCAGGAGTAGTGGTCAGGCATTTGAGGTTTGTCAGACATTTTTGTCATGATTAGACCAAGGTTGTGGGTTTTGGGAAGGAAGAACCACAGAGGTAAAGTGACATTCTTATCACATTATATCAAAATTGCATGCTATCAACATGATTTAACATTGTCCATATCAATCTTGATCACGTGGCTGAGGTAGGGTTTGTTGGATTTCTCTACTATAAGGTTTCTTTGTTTTCCTCATCTCTCATATTGAAGTCTTTGATCTCAGTTTTATGTCCATGAAAAGTCATTGATTTTCAGTATGTACAGATTTTTCTTCTTGTAATAGAGAGGGTGATGGCTCCCAAGCTCTCTATATGTCAGAGCTGAAAGCCTCATTTTTTTTTCATTTCCTTGTGTAATGCTGTCCTATTCTATAGTGAGAACAGAATTGAGTTCAATGACTTTCATGCCAGCATCTGATCCAGGTGGGCATAGCTTCTATCTAATCTATGCCTGCTGTCACCAATTTCTGCCACTGAAGCCCTTGCTCATCATTTCAGAACTGTGTAAAGTCTCCAACATAAAGTCTGTGCATTGCTTATGTATGGAGAACACATCAGAGATGTGGTTAAGAATAACCCAGGAAAAGAAGGTCAGATGCCATTAGGTATAAGAATCACATGCAGTGCTTTATTTTTTTTAAATTTTTTAATGTTTTGTTTATTTTTGAGAGAGAGATAGAGACAGAGTGAGCAGGGGAGGGTCAGACAGAAAGGGAGATACAGAACTAGAAACAGGCTTCAGGCTCTAAGCTGTAAGCACAAAGCCCAACACAGGGCTTAAACCTACAAACCATGAAATCATGACCTGAGCCGAAGTCAGATGCTTAACCGACTGAGCCACCCAGGTGCCCCTCATGCAGTGCTTTAGATTGGATCAAAATATTATCTCTTATTAAAATTAGGAACTCTTCTGTTAAAACCAAGCATGCAGTTGTAAACATTGATAATACAGGGACTTGAGCTAGAAATCCATATTCTAACAAAATTTAAATCAAAAGTCATGCTTCAAATTTGCTTTTACTCATTTATGCCTACTTATTTTATCAAAGCCACTAAACCAACTTTTATTAAAATTAATCATCTAGCTAGAAAATGAGTTGAACATTAATTTATGGTCAGGTAACTACATCTGACAAAGCAAATATGATAGAAATTTCTGTTGTCCAACTCTTACTTTCTCAACCAGCAAGCGAAAATCTGCACCAATGCACTTGAACTATTGACCTGGTATGATCTGTTTCTACTGAAAAAAGAAAGAAATGTTTAACATAACCTTTCTATCTTTTGGTGGAGTGGGATTGCCTTGTCCTAAAGTTTTTTGTCAGCTCGAACTATAGTCTCTCCCCCACCCAATCCACACCATCAAAAGTGTTTGAAAATTAGAAACACAGAAGTTATGGTTTGTAGGATGGCTTCCATGAGGGTCATGAGCCAGACACTCAATAATAATGTCTAGTGTTCACTAAACTCTTATATTATCTTAAAAGTTTTACACAAATTAGCAAATGAACTTCCAATACTCATTTTTTATCTTCATTTTACAGATCATAGTGAAGCATAGAAAAAGAACGGGCTCAGTGTCACAGAACTAACTAAAAAAATAGCATGGTACTTTAAGCGTACAGTACTAATTCTATTAAAATATCATTGTTTATAGCATTACTGTATATTATTATTATATATCATTGTTTATTACATGATTATTATAGAGTTATCAGATTTAGCAAATTAAAATCTAAAACATCCAGTGAAATTTGAATTTCACATAAACAACAAATGCTTTTTTTAGTAGAAGTCCCATGTAACATTTGTGATAGTTATACTAAAAAACATCTGTTGTTTATATGAAATTCAAATTTCACTGGACATCCTGTAATTTACCTGGTAGCTTTATTTGTATGTTATCATCTCCATGTTGTAGATGAGAAATGGAGAAAAATTAAAAAGCGTCACAGAGCCGTTAAAAGGAAAGCACTGTGCATTATGGGTCCAACATTGATTGCTTGCCAGATAGTTGAGACCAGAGCTGTAGAGTTCAAACTTTATGAAAATGGCTGAAACTTCACAGCCCCCAGGCTGCCTGAGTTCTCTCAGGGCAGCAGACAGTTCCTGGTTCAGTGATGAGTTCCCACAATGAGGGCCTATTTGCTCTTCCCAAGAGTTCTCACCAGCACCTCATGAGCTTCCCAGCCTGCACTCAGATGCAACCTGGATGTGCAGGGAAGGTAATGCCCCTATAGGCAATGTTCAGAAAATGAGAAAAAGAAAAAAAGAAAAGGAGATGCTTAAGTTCTCATTGTTCTATTGTTCTAGAAGGTCACCTGCAGAGCTGAGTCCTGGGGTCCACTGTGATGACCTGCACACTAATACCCTACATTTTTCCCTCCCTCTTTCATCCCCCCCGCCCCCAGTTCTGCCTTCTCCATGCACTAGCTTCAACCTGTGTCAAAGCCGGTCTCAAGCACTGCTTATACAGGAAACCAAACCAAAATGTTTGCCTGGTATATAAATTGCTGAGAGAATCAGGATGGTTGTATCCCAAACGACAACTCTACTTCATCAAGAATCTTGAAGAACTGAAAGAATGTCATTGCTTACTGGTTTATAGCAAACCAGCTTCAGATGGAGCAGAGTAAGCAATAAAGCTGACTTTCCCCAAATAGAATATTGGAGGCTTAGGTTCAAAGCAGTGACAATTGATAGAAAATAAGGGTTATGCGTAGCAGTCTTCTTAACCCTCATCTTCTGTTTTCATTACCACGTTCTCCCCCAGGCCACAGATACCTGCTGCCCAATCTCCTGATCTGGTGTTCCTTTATAACAACAGATTCAATCTTTAGTTTCAATGAAATATTGATGTGTTCCACTACAAGGGCGGTCCAAACTTTCATACTTTCTCTGAATTATGTGCAGGCCACCGTAGGGCTGCTGCTCTCCCAGGATGACCTCTTATATGCCTCCTCCAGGAAATCAGTTAACGTGCCTTCCAATTTCATGGGGCTGTTACTTTTATTGACATTTATCCTGGAAGCCAAAGAAAGTTACATGATCTCACTAATGACATAGTCACCCCATGAGATTGTGTAGGACATAAATATTCATTAGAACTAAGCCCTGTGTCTTCCTGAAAGTTGACTGGCTAAGGTCAGTAAGAATTCATGTTGGAAATGTGTTCATCTGGACCAAATAATGAATCCATTTGCCATAATGATTAACATGGAGAGTGAGCAATTATAAAGGAAAAAATGTTTTTTTATCCAAGTTTTATTTGCTTATAGTTTTTCTAACTAATCAGCCACTGATTCATCTGTATGATAATTACCAGAAATGCAGAAGGACTTTAATACTTTCTCATAACTTATAGACTTTTAAGTTTTTGGATGGATCCTATTTATCACTTGTTAGTCCCATCCTTTAAACATGGTGAAGGGGAAGTTGTCTTTTTATTGGAAATTTTCTAGTTTTCCAAAGATTCTAAGAAATCATTTTGATAGTCTTTAGTGGTGTTTTATGAGGGAGAAAGGTGATACCAAAATGCCATCTTGAGAACATTTCAGCAGCATTACAAAATCTAATTAATAAACCAAAGTTGAAACGATGTGCATTTTAACAAAAGAAATGTCTTTCTGTTTGAGTCATTTATACATTTCTGCCATGACATTTTTAAAGCTTTTAAAGTCTAAAGGCTTTAAAGTTTCTTAAATATCTCTAGCCACATGCTGAAATAGCTCACTCACTGTCATGTACTTTCTCTCTCTTGCTTTCTGTCTCCCTGAAAAAGCAAAATATGCATCTGACAATAATGAGCACTATATCATGCCATTTTGAAACGATCCTATATTTTTGCTATGAAATGCATATCTATTATTCATACCCAGTTTTGAGACTCTAAAATATGTGCTAAAGCTTTTTGAGGCAAGCTTAACCCTGTTTAAAGAAAAAAATATGCGCTTGGGAGAAGTAAATATGTTCAGTTGATTTTTAAGAGGGCTATGATTTCCAAGCTTAGAATATATAGAATCAAGGCTTAGAGTTATCATATGCAGAGTCAAATGGAGATTGTGGAGAGAAATAAGAAGACTTCCTAAATGACAGATATTCATTATATTATGATCCCAAGATTCTCCTTTTTCTCTACTTTACAGCTTTTGAATTCCACCATCCCTCAAGGATATTCTTTCCTCTGAAATATGTGACTAATTTTCTGGAAGTGACCAGACAAGTCTAAATCCAACTTCTATTTACCTTAAACTGTATCCAATACCTATTGTTCAAATCCTGCCTTAACTATTGGAAGATAGACACCTGAATTTTCAGTGTTATAAAAATCAATTACTTTTTCTGCACTATATAGTATATATGGTGGATATTAACATGTTAATACAGGTATTAATTATCCCAATAGATACATGGTGCTCATGACACTGTAAAAGTTTTTTTTCTCGCATCTGACTCAATGAATCAGTGAAATATTCTTAGATGGCAGTGCAGACACCACCAGTGCACCAGGGAATTTTGCCCTTCTTCCAAGTCATTACTGATCGTCCCTCTACTCAATGTTAACATGTACGGCACAGCCGCAATTAGACTGGCTCCAATTAGCCACCTTACAGCTCAATTGCACATTGGAACTAGCAGAAGACATAAAATTATGCAGGTCACTGCATTAGCAAGAAAGAGGGGCACCAGGGAGGGTAGTATGTAGAATTCCTAGGAAGACTCACTTCAAGGAGTAACAAAAGAAAATCTGATTTTTGAAACTAATGAAGAATACTCAGTCTGTGAAGGATAAAGGAGGTGGTTTCCACAAAACAAAATAATGATTACCCCCTTCCTACTTCTGGAGCTGAGAAAGAGGATCCTCTTGACCAGTGGTATGCTGGAGCCAACTTGTACTTACCCAGGGAAGTCAATTCTGTGCATCTCTTCCCAACCCTATGTTCAATGTCATCACATTGGTAGCTGCAAATTAGCATGGTGGGAGTACAGTAGTCTCGCTATTCTGGGGGATATGTTCCGAGACCCCTTAGTGGATGTCTGAAGCTGCAGATAACACAGAACCCTACATATACCATATTCTTCCCTATGCAGATGTACCTATGATAAAGTTCAGTTTACAAATCAGGTGTAATAAGAGATTAACAAAAAAAATAATAATGAAATAGAGCCATTATAATGTTATACTGAAATAAAAGTTACATGAATGTGGTCTCCCTTTCAAAATATCGTATAACTGTACTCACCCTTCTTGTGATGATGTGAGATGACAAAATGCGTACATGATGTGATGAAGCAAGGTGAGTGATGTAGGCACTGTGACTATTGACTTTCTGCCAATTCGTCAGGAGGATCATCTGCTTCCAGGTGGAAGTTGACCTCTGGTAATTGAAACTGTGGAAAGCAAAACTGTGGGTAAGGGGAGACTACTGTATTTACACCCCAGAAATTACAAAAATGCTATAAATCAAGGCATTATCTCCAGGGAGCTGGTTGGAGCTGGTTGTTACACACTTACCAACACACCTTTGCTTTCATTAAAGGGTTTATTTGATGAATTAACTACCTGATGAAGTGTCAGCAGGATGCACTGGCACAGGTGTTCCAGGTACAGTTCTCTGGCATCTGATAGCTTTCAAGCAGCTTTCACATGGGCTATGTACCCATGATGAGGCATTCACCAAGTAAAAGCACTAGGTCCACCATTATTTTACTCATTCAGAAATTTTATTATGTTTATCACAACTCAACCTCTTCCATAGTTGCTTGTGTCTAAAAATAGCAAAGCAACCATTTGAAATGTACAGTGTCAACAAAATTTGATTTTCCTCCTGAATTTACAGATAACCATCTGTCTTGGCAAAATATAGACCAGGGTAGGACAAATCTGCTCACACTCATACATGAAGTTTTTTATCCTTAAAGAATGTTGTGTATTTTTTTCTCTTATGAATCTGATATGCTTGTGAGTGGTAATTGTAGGTAGCAGATTTAATGAACTCAAATGCATTTGAGAATGTTTGAGAAATTCCCAAAAGTCACACATAGACTGTCTAAAGAATATCATTAGATAACTTCAGCATTAACCAGTGCAAGCACCTACCCAGTTCACTTTAGTTATGACCTACAGAAACAGGTAACATTTGTCCAGAGCAACACTCATGGAACATGATCTTTTATAATTTTGAGGGAAAATAATCAGATTTAAAAAGAAATGCACTTTTCTATAACAGTTATGATTCACTGCAAAATTGAGGGTAAGTACACATACCCCCTTCCCACTGTACCACACAGCCTTCCCCCACCCCCCATCAACATCCCCCACAAGAGTGGTACATTTGTTATAATCAGTGAACATACACAGACACATCATCATCACTGGAGTCCATAGTTTACATTAGGGTTTGCTCTGGGGGTTTTACATTCTTTGGGTTTGAACAAATGATATAATGGCATGCATCCACCATTACAGTATGATATAGAATACTTTCACTGAACTAAAAATCCTCTGTGCTCTACCTACTCATATCCCCTGACCCCTGGCAAACACTAATCTCTTTACTGTCCCCATAGTTTTGCCTTCTCCAGAATGTCCTAGAGTTGGAACTATATAGTAGGTAGCTTTCTTAAGCTTCTCTTTCATTTGGTAACAACCACTTAAGGTTCTTTCATGTCTGTTCATGGCCTGCTAGCTCATTTCTTTTCAGTGCTGAGTAACCTTCCATTATCTGGATTTACCACAGTTTATTTATCCCTTCATCTATTGAAGGATATATTTGTTGCTTCCAAGTTCTGACAATTATGAATAAAGCTGGTATAAATGTCCATGTGTAGGTTTTTGTGTGACATAAAATTTCAACTTATTAAGATATTTTCAATCAGAGATGGGACACCTGAGTGGTTCAGTAGGTTAAGTGTCTGACTCTTGATTTTGGCTCAGGTCATGATCTCACAATTTATGAGTTCAAGCCCTGCATCGAACTCTACACTGACATTACAGAGTCTGCTTGGCATTTTCTCTCTTTCTCTACCCCCTTCCTCAAAATAAATGAATAAACATTTGGCAACTATGCCCATCCGAGCACATTATGCCTCTTATCAAAAGTTCTCCATTAATATATTTGCTCCAGATTGTGCAGATACACTCTGAAGAGTTTACCTTCTTATATATGACACTATTGCTGCACAGAACTCTGATCTTGAAAATTTTGTTCCTCATATTCAGTCTTTATTTCAGTTCTTAGAAACTGCCTAACTATTTGCTGTCAGAGGCCTGGAATTTGTCATTCCCTCTGCCTGAAGTACTATTCCCTTGATGCTTCTCAGCACTTCAGCCTCTGACTTCCATGTCTCAGCTTTAAGGTCTCATTTCCAGTGGAACCTGCCAGGGCCTCTCAAGGAGGCTGGCTGCCCTCTCATACCCTGTTATTATTTATCACTCTTCCCTATTTACCAGAGCAGTCAATTGGACTTAACAAAAAATGAATAAAATACGTGCTTTTTAAAACTACAGATGGAAAATATGCCTAAAAACTTATTTCTAATGAGGCTTGAAGTAATAAATCACAAAAGCAACTAGTCCAAGCTCAATACACTGGTGTCCAATGGCTGACATTCATCTTGAATACATGAGGACAACTGTAAAATTTATTAAAATGTTGAGATCTGTTTCTACTGGTTAGTAAACAACTGCTGCCCTTAGCCCCACCCTCTCAAACGCCTACCACCCTGGGTGCTCCACTCTCCCAGGGACCCTTTGGCTCTCTATATGATCCTGCAACTAAAGAGTTAATGCCCACAGCCTCAGGGACCTTGAACCACACTTAAAAGACACTTTTCTTTCTTATTGGTGGGTTCCAGTACCTTTCAATTCCTCAGAGTCTCTCCTCCTGGGCTCCATCATTGATTTCCTCTCCTCAGGGCTACCAAAGGCTATCCTTTGACCCAGCCACACCCCTAATCCACTCTCAAGACACTCCTGCAAAATACCTCAGGTTGGCAACACACGAACTTGCCTATCAGCTCTTCTGAGTGACCAGTAACATTCCCCCCATCAACAGGACAGCCCTCTTCCTGTCTTCTAAATCTTCTAAACTTTGCAGCACAGTAGAATCAGCTGGGCAGCTTTTATAAATTCCAATACCAAAGTCACACCCCAGATGGATTGATTCAAAATATTTGAGAAATGGAGTCAGCCATGGGTATTTTTGTTTGTTTGTTTCAAGTTTTTATTTAAATTCTAATGGTTTAACATATAGTGTACTATTCATTTCATGAGTAGAATTTAGTGATTTATCACTTACCTATAATGCCCAGTGCTCATCACAACAGGTGTTTTCCTTAATACCCATTACCCATTTAGCCCATCCCTCACCCACCTCCCTTCCACCAATCCTCAGTTTGTTTTTATAGTTAAGAATTTCTTCGGTTGCCCTCCCTCTCTTTTTTTCCCTTCCCTTATGTTCATCTGTTTTGTTCCTTAAATCCCAACCCTGAGTGAAATCATACGCTATTTGTCTTTCTCTGAGTCATGGGTATTTTTTTAAAGATTTACAGGTAATTTCACTCTACAGGCACATCAACTATGCCTCCTTAACCCAATTAATCTTTAACTCAGATGATCTGTTTCTACATAATTGATGGTTCGCTCATGTTTATTCACGTTATTACACTTCACAGATAGTTTTCACAAATTGAAGGTTTATGGCAGCCCTGCATCAGACAACTCTATCAGTGCCATTTTTCCAACAACATTGACTCTGATTCTTTTTTGGTAATTTTCACAATATTTCAAACTTTTTCATTGTTACTGTATTTCTTATGGTGATCTGTGATCACCTTTGATATTGCTACTGTAATTCTTTTGGGATGCCATAAATAGTACCCATATAAGACAGTGACTTAGTTGATGACTGTTGCATGTGTTCTGACTGCCCCAACAACTGGCCTGTCCCCTTTCCCTGTATCTACTCTCCTCAGGCCTCCCTACTCCCTGAGACACAACAATATTGAAATTACATGGATTAATGGCCCTAACAATGACCTCTAGGTGTTCAAGTGAAAGAAAGAACTGCATGTCTCTCACTTTAAATCAAAAGCTAAAAATGATTAAGCTTAGCAAGGAAGTCATGTCAAAAGCTGAGACAAACTAAAAGCTAGACCTCTTGTCCTAGTCACCAATCTGAGAATGCAAAGGAAAAGTTCTTTAAGGAAATTAAAAGTACTACTCCAGTGAACACATGAATGATCAGAAAGTGAAACAGACATTGCCAATATGGAGAAAGTTTGAGGGGTAAAGCCTGTTTCAGAGCATGGCCCAAATTCTCTTTAATTCTATGAAGTCTGAGAGAGGTGAGGAAGCTACAAAAGAAGTTTTGAAGTTAGCAGAGGTTGGTTCAAGAGCTTAAGGAGAGAAGCTGTCTCTACAATATAAAATGCAATGTGAAGCTTCAGATGCTGATGAAGACGCTGGAGCAAGTTATCTAGTTAAGACAATGAATGAAGGTGGCTGTACTAAACAACAGATTTCCAGTGTAGACAAAACAGCTTACTATTAGAAGATGCCATTTAGGACTTTCTCAGCTAGAGAGGAGAAGTCAATGCCTGGCCTCAAAACTGTAAAGGACAGGCTGACTCTCTTGTTAGGGACTAAGGCAGCTGGTGACCTGAAGTTGAAGCCAATGTTCATTTGTCATTCTGAAAATCCGAAGTCCTTTAAGTATGCTGCATCTACTCTGCCTGTGCTCTGTAAATGGAACAACAAAACCTGGTTTACTAAATTTTAAGGCTACTGATGAGAAATAGTGCTCATGAAAAAATAAGTTTCCTTTCAGACTATGACTGTTCACTGATAGTCACCCAAAGGTTCTGATGTACAAGATCTATGTTGTTTTCTTGCCTACTAATACAACATCTAATTTACAGCCCATAGATCAAGAAGTCATTTCTACTTGCAAGTTTTATTATTTAAGAAATACATTTTGTAAGGTTACAGCTGCCATAGATAATTAATTCCTTTGACAGATCTTGACAAAGTAAATTAAAAACCTTCTGGAAAGAATTCACCATTTTAGAGATCATTAAGAACATCCATAAGTTATGGGAAGGGAGCAAAATATCAACATGAACAGGATTTTGGAAGAAGTTTTGAAAAGTTTAAGACTTTAGTGGAGGAAGTCACTGAGGATGTGGCAGAAATAGCAAGAGAACTGGAATTAGAAGGGAAGCCTGAAGATGGGACTAAACTCTAAAACTGGTAAATCTAGAAACACTGCTATCAGTTTATTATTTAGAAATACGTAGAGGGATAGACATAAGACATAAGGAAATAACTTCATTGATAGAAAGGAATATGGCAGGCGGTGTCTCTCTTTCATTATAAGTCTTATAAGACTCTATTAAATCATGAGAATTATCAATTACTTGATACTTTCTTCATTAAAAGAAGAATTGCACTGTTTTTTAATGTATGTTTGTCACGTAAATTATGGCTACTAACCAAAGTTTCCCAGTTTTGATTATCCTTAGAAATGCCTAATACTAATAACATTTTGGATCTTTAACAAGTTAAGAATCAAATCACTGAGGGTAGTGATGGGCTACTAAGAGGTAACCAAGAAAGAACTCTGCTGACAAGTACCTCATTTATGTTCCTCTATTTGAATATAATTGTATTTTCTTAAAGATTGAAATGAGGTGCCTAGTAAGTATAAATGTATTGATGAGGGGAAGAGAACAAAATGTTTGAAATGGCAATTCTGGCAAAGACTCAAAATGATACCTCCAAGAGTACCTGACAAAAGAAACTGTTGATTCATTCTTTCTTGGGATGGTCAATAAACATGGTATGGATAACTGGATAACAGGATGTGAGTCAAAATTTGAATTTGAGACTCAGCCTTCACAGATGTAACTTATGAAGATCTTGTTTTAGAACAGTGGCCATGATGAGGTTTGAAAACAAATAATATCTGGGGGAGCCTGGGTGGCTCAGTCGGTTGAGCAGCTAACTTCAGCTTAGGTCATGATCTCACGGTTCGTGGGTTCAAGCCCCACATCAGGCTCTGTGCTGACAGCTCAGCGTCTGGAGCCTGTTTCAAATTCTGTATCTCCCTCTCTCTCTAACCCTCCCCTGCTCATGCTGTCTCTCTCTCTCTCTCTGTCTCTGTCTCTGTCTCTGTCTCTCTCAGAAATAAATAAAACATTAAAAATTTTTTAAAAACCCAAATAATATCTAACACTTGTCTAGTACCTACTGTGTACCACAGGATGTTTTGCCCAAATCACATAATCAGTAAAGGGAAGAGCTGGGGAATTAACAGGGGTAATCTAGTACTAATGTCTGTGCTCATAATCACTTCAACGAAATGGCTCTTGAATAACCAGAGCTTCACCATTCAAGGTTTGTTGTTAATGGGAAAATAAAAAGAGAAATGCCTCCAACACCCGACAGTCACCATACAAAAGAGCAATCCATAATTCTTCGGTGGGAGGCAGAGGACAGAAAAAGAATATGTTTAACAGAGGCAGAGTCTCAGAAAGGTTATGACCCTCAGGGAGCCCAGGGAAGAATATTCAAGTAAATAGTCTAAGAATACAAACCTCTAGAGTTTGGGTAAACATGGAGCTTAGACAAGGAGCAGGCTAATAGAAGGAGGCTAAATAAAGAAATCCAAGTAAAAATATGATAATTTACACATATTCTAAATTGAAGAAAGCTATATTCTCTGTCTACTCAGTAATTGTCAACCATGCTTATTTAAAAAATAGATTATACTGTGATAATTTCTCATAACCAGTAAAAAATGAATGCCTTTACAAAACCTGAACTAGGAATCTTTTATTGACTTGATAATGTGTTAGAACTGTGCATTAGGGGCATCAGAAGAAAGTTTTTCTACTTCAAAACTTGCCAATATGAGTTATCAAAACCACAAGTGATGTTTTAACATAGTGGAAATTTGGGCTACATAGTAGTTATAATTCATTTCTGCCAATATAAGCTGACTTGATTACCAGTGTTAAAGTGTATCCATCATTTTTAATTTATCTTAATATTTATTTATTTTTGAGAGAGAGAGAGAACCAGAGTGTGAGTGGGGAGGAGCAGAGAGAGAGGGAAACACAGAATCCAAAGTAGGCTGAGCTGTCAGCACAGAGCCTGACGTGGGGCTTGAACTCACAAACCATGAGATCATGACCTGAGCTGAAGTCGGACACTTAACCAACTGAGCAACCCAGCCTTCCCCATCATTTTCTAAATAAATAAGAAGGCAGTTATTAATAGTAACTTTGAACATTTTCCTTCTACATTATCTTTTATCAAAGCAGCCCCAAAGTAAATTAAATAATACATGTTTTAACATTTTTTTCTTACCCTACACTTTACTCTTGATGCTAACAAGCAGAGAAATAGTTGAGGAGTTGATGGTTTGGGGGAACGGATGACAATTAACACTGTGCCTATTAAATGGCAGACACATTACAATCCTCACACATGTCTATTTATAAAAGTCAGGTCTGAGATCACAGCCATTATTTTCCTACCATGGTATCTCATTCGTATGATATTGTGTTTTAATTTTATGTCTACTAGTGAATTTGTATTTCCCTTATCAGATAATAAATAAAGGTATGGACCCAGTCCTATTTCCTGTATTCCCAGCATCTGGTACAATGTCTGATAAAGAGTGAGAGCTCTAGGGGCACCTGGGTGGCTCAGTCGGTTGAGCATCTGACTTAGGCTCAGGTCATGAACTTGCAGTTTGTGAGTTCAAGCCTGCGTCACGCTCTGTGATGACAGCTCAGAGCCTGGAACTTGCTTCAAATTCTGTCTCCCTCTCTCTCTATCCCTCACCTGCTCACACTTTGTCTCTCTCTCTCTCAAAAATAAACATTAAAAAAGTAAAAAAACCCTTTGTCTGATATGTCATTTGCAACTATCTTTTCCCATTCTGTTGGTTGCCTATTAGTTTTGTTTGCACATATAGGAGGATTAGGAGGAACTTAACGGAGGACCATGGGGAGAAGAAGGGGGGAAGTGGTGGGAGAAAGGGAGACAAGCAAACCATGAAAGACTCTTGAATACTGAGAACAAACTAAGGACTGATAGGTGTGGGGGGGGAAGGGGGGTGATGGGCACGGAGGGGCGCACTTGTGGGGATGAGCACTGGGTGTTATATGGAAACCAACCTGAAAATAAACTATTTGTAAAAAAAAAAAAAAAAAGTTAAAAAAATAAATAATAATAAAAGAGTGAGAGCTTATTATGTGTTTGGTGAATGAGTGAATGAATATTGCCAGCTTTGATAAAAATGAGCTGCATTTTATGGAAGATTCAGACTTCAAATCATAAGACCTCACAACTATACTTGTTCAAGTTAGAGGAGACAAAGGTGACTGATAAATATTTTCAACACTTATTACACTATACCCATACCAAGAGGAAAGCAGTCTCAGTTATTTCAATCTACATGTGAATGGCCTAGGATAATGGTGAAGACCATGAAATGAATGTTTTGTGTGTCCTCAAAATTCTTATGTTGAAATTCTAGCCCCTAGTATGATAGTTTTAAGGGGTAGGGCCTTTGGTAGGTAATGATTTCTTGAGGATGAAGCCCTCATGAATGTGATTAGTGCCCTCATAAAGGGGCTCCAAACCACAGTCTCACTCTTTATTTGCACAATGAGATGTTGGCAGTCTGCCAGTCAAAACTGGAATCTCACCAGAACCTAATCATGTGGCATTCTAATCTTGGGCTTACAGCCTCCAGAACTGTGAGAAATAAATTCCTATTGTGTATAAGCCACCCAGTCTATGGTACTTTGTTATAGCAACCTTAATGGAGTATGACAATGATTGATAACAATACTCATATCTTTGATCTAATACTTCTATCTGTACCTATCTGCATCTGTAGTATCATCTAGGTCAATATAGATATGTCAATATATATCAATGTAGATATAGATACAAATATATACTAATATAGATAGGAGTAGAGAAAGAGAGAGAGATTAGCATGAAGACCAATTAAAAAACATAAGTATTTTATGTACCACATTTTTTACCTGTAATTATTTGCATTCTACAAAATACTATGACTCTAAAGTCAGTAATGTGTCATACATTTATTGCTGGTAATGTTAGCATATCATACATTTTTTGCTAGTAACCTGAATACTGTGAGTGTTCAAATATTGATTATGGAATATTTATTAAATAATAAAAATTAAAAATACATAAAACTAAAAATAAATATTATTTATTAATTAAATATTTAAAATAAGTGGAATATTTATTAAACCATGATAGTTTTTCTTCTTTCACAAGATGATTGATTATTCACAAGTGGTTTTAAACCAGCTGTCAATAGAAATAGCTATCATTATAAATTAACCCAAATCACAGAAACCCACTATGCTAAAAACAATAATTCACACGTGCAACAGCAAACCGTCCCTGAATAACCTTTTGACCTACTTTCTAACTTTTCTCAGGGTGTGGCACTGAACTCTCATAATGTAAGACATTCCATTTCCTAGCTGTTTTAGACAAAAAATAAGAGTAAGATGAATTTCCAAATGTGTTTATTAAGATGAAAGGTGAGAGGGGCGCCTGGGTGGCTTAGTCGGTTAAGCGTCCGACTTTCGCTCAGGTCATGATCTTGCGGTTCGTGGGTTCGAGCCCCGCGTCGGCTCTGTGCTGACTGCCAGCTCAGAGCCTGGAGCCTGTTTCAGTCTGTGACTCCCTCTCTCTCTGACCCTCTCCTGCTCACGCTGTCTCTCTCTCTCTCTCTCTCCTAGAAATAAATAAAACATTTAAAAAAATTAAAAAAAAAAAAGATGAAAGGTGAGTGGCAAATTTTTCAATTATATTTTTAAAGATGAGTAAACTACATTTTGCTTCTTGGAAAGTTTTCCATTTTTGTATATACACTGTGAACCACATATTAAGTGATTTTATAAAGGAGAAGTTTCAATGTCAATTACATATTAAAACAAAAGGGATATGGATTAGCCATTACACTTAGACTCTGGAGAATGATGAAATAACTGGAACCATCTTTGAAACCCTCAGCTACTGGAGCCTTCTCCTCCCCACTCTGTAATTGTCCGGGCTGCTCCCCAGCTCCCCAGTTCAATCCCAGGCACAGTGTCCAGGGACCCCACCTGCCTCTCCCAATCTCATTCCAGACTGTATGATAAAACCACTCCTCAAGGTTACAACTTTCCAAATGTGCCCAAAGGTGCTAACATATTGGAAGCTAGAAAACATATCAAGTTTGCCATTGGCATTCTTCTAGTCAATAAGATAAACCATTATATTCTACAAAATGATGTCTAATTTGTAAAATATCCATTTTTCCCTGTAGGGCTCAGTATAACTATTTTTATCTCCAATGGGAAAAAATGTGGCCCATAAAAAACGTTCACATTTAAAAAAAAAAATTTTAACTCGTATTCATTTTTGAGAGGCAGAGACAGAGTGTGAGCAGGGGAGGGACAGAGAGAGAAGGAGACAGAATCCAAAGCAGGCTCCAGGCTCTGATCTGTCAGCGCAGAGCCTGACAGGGGGCTCAAATACATGAACCATGAGATCATGACCTGAGCCAAAATCAGACTGAGCTCAACAGACTGAGCCACCCAGGCACCCCAAAATGTTCACATTTTTTAATTGGCTTTCATTCAAATATAGATACAGATGAAGATATAGAAGCAGATGGGTATAGGAATAGGTACATAGTCATAGGCTTCTGTATAGGTATGGGCATGGACATCGGTACAGGTATAGCTATAGCCACGGTTATAGGCATGGGCATTGGCATGGGCATAAGCATGCATATAGACATAGGTATGGGTATAGGCAGAGTGTGGGTGTGGGAATATCCACAGGCATGGCCATAGGGATAGGCATGAGAATAGGCAAAAGGCGAGGGTACAGGCATGGATATAGGCATAGGCATGGGCATGGGCATATAAGTGTGTATAGGCACAGACATAGGCATTGATATAGGCATAAGCATAGGCATAAGCATGGACACGGGCATATGCACAGACATACACATGAGTACAGTCATAGACATGGGTATAGGCATAGGCATGATTATAGGCATGGATATAGTCACGGGCATATACGTAGGTCACTAGTACCTTACACCACTTTATATAATGACTTCTCTCTATTCTCTTCTAAATTAGAACTCTCTTTTTCCTAGGTATCTGCTATCAACTAGTAGTATGAGAAAATGCTGTCAGAAATATCCATTCTAAAAATAACTTTAGGGGGTACCTAGGTGGTTCAGTTGGTTGTGTGTCTGACTTTGGCTCAGGCCATGATTTCACAGCTCATGAGTTTGAGTCCCACATCCTGCTCTGTGCTGATAGCTCAGAGCCTAGAACCTGCTTCAGATTCTTTGTCTCCCTCTCTCTCTGCCCCTCTTCCACTCATGCTGTCTCTCTCTCTCTCAAAAATAAACATTAAAAAATAATAAAATAATAAAAGCAACTTTAGGAAGAAATGGATATTTGATCTTGAAACAGCATGACAAAATAAAGCCAGTCCCTTTGATAGGTAGTGGTGAGGAGGTATAGTAATGGGGCAGGTATCTTGCTGTGTAAATCAAACCTCGCAATACAAGTGTGAGCATTGAGGTATTACATAAATCCTCAACCAAGAGTCAGAATTACATCATTCTTAGCTATCTACCCATTAAGAGTAAGGTCAGACCCCTAGATTTTAAGAGATTGAAAAGAATAGGACATTAATATCTATACCTTAGGGAGAAAACATTATTCTTGCATATCAAATACATCAAGTAACCCACTAGCTTAGATAGGAGATTGCATTTGCAAAAAAATGTAGTTGGAATTGAAATTTTCATTTTGTACCTCTTTGTGAAAATGCAGATGGATTAACATCCATGGTCACTGAGTTCCATTTCCATAGATATAGTTTGAGTTGTACCAACCAGAGACAGATTGTGTATTTTATTACTTTGTTTAAAATATCACTCAAACGTTTTAAAAATATCCCAGCACTACAGAACATCACATAAGAACATAATGACAATATTTCATCTACTTTAAACCATTTTAAGGTCCCTGTGGCATTTAAAAAAATGTGTACCTAGATTGTGATGTTCAAAGTCTATTAGTTGAGCTCAGCATGCTGGCTTAGCCTCCAGGGAGCTCTTTAAAAAGCCAAATTTAAATGAATTTGTAATCCCATTAGCATCCAGGGAAGAGTTAACCAGATAACCAGACATTTCATTTACTACACTTCTAAAGAGTCTTAGAAAAGATAGGGAGAAGAAATGTTTTTGTCTGAGCTCCTGAAAAAAGATACTGTTTTATTTGGTTTTACAATGGAGAATTATAGCTGGGAAGAAATTCAGTGGTTAAATAAATATGAAAATTATGTTATTCTTCCCTTCTGAGTAGTAAATTTCTAGAGATGATGTTTTTATATTATTGTACTTCTCACAACACAGAGTTTTGAATACTATATGTTTAATATATTATTGCAAATGTAATGGCATATATAAGTTGTTGATCTCTTATTTGGAATCTAGCACTGAATGAATCTTAAATAATGACAGTGATGAGCCTTTAACCTATATTGAATACGCATGTTATTTGGAGGATATTTTGAGGTATTCCCAATTGTATTAAAAATATATGTACATAGATATAACTGTGAAAGTTCATTTTATGAAGATGAGCTCATTTGACTCAGCTAGTAACTCAATCAAGTGTGCAAGGGTATGTTAGGGAACAATACAGTCAAAATCCTCTACTCTCACTCTTCCTGGTGATGGAGTCTGAGAAGATGCAGAGAAATAGCACCTTGCAAGAGGAAGGAAAAGAAGAAAGAGCAGCCTCAGACATCAGGTGGCTGAAGGAGAAAAAGTATTTAGTGTCTGCCATACCTTTGTATCTTTCAATGACACTATCGTCTGTGGCACCACCCACCTTTCTGGCAAGGAAGCCATTCGCCCATGTGACTGGTAGGATGAAGGCAAAGGCTGGCAAAGATGAGTCTTCTCCATATGCTGCCATGTTGGCCCCCAGGATATGAAACAGAGGTTCAAGAAGCTGGGTTTCACTGCCCTCCACATCAAACTCCAGTCCACAGGAGGAAAGAAAATCAAAACCCTTGGGTCTGGATCATAGTCAGCCCTCAGAGCCTTGCTTATTCAGGGATGAAGATCAAGGAGGATTGAGGATGTCACTCCCAAGCCCTCCAATAGTACCAGCAGAAAGGTAGGGGGGAAGGTTCACTGTGGTCACTTTCTGTGAGCAAGACTCCTCAAATTACTGTTTTCTATAAATAAATTGACTTCCTGTAGGCTTAAAATAAAATCCAAACCCTTACTCTCTTATGTCTCAGCAGAAAGATACAACCAATAAATGATAGATATAATAAATGATTCTGTGGCATGTTAGAAAGCTATAAATACTACAGAACAAAATAAAAAGCAGACCAAAGTAAGGTGATTTGAAACTTTGAATGACAGGAGTATTATGGGCTGTTGTCAACTTGAAATATTCAAAGGAGTGGTCAAGGTAAGCCTCATCAAGGTGAAATTTGAGCAAGATTTGAGGAGTTGAAAACGGTGGCCAAGGGCAGAGTATTCCAGACAGAGACAACATCCAGAGCAAAGGACCCAAGGGAAGACCACACCTCATGTGTTCAGGGAAAAGCAAGGGGATGGATAACTGTGGCTTTCTGAGGTAACGGCAGCAGGGAAGAACTGTGGAAATTAGGTTGGAAGGGTCATGGGGGAGCAGGCTAGGTCAAATAGAGCCTGGTAAATGTTTACATGAGCTTTAGCTTCACTGAGTACAGTGAAGAGCCATTGCAGAATTCCGAGCAGAGAAACAATCCACCCCGATGTAGGTTTCTGATGAATTCACTGGTGTATATAGGACAGACTATGAAGATGAAGATAAACCCAGAGTGACCCATTAAAAGACTATTTCAGTAATTCTGTGACAGCTAATGGTGGTTCAGATCGGGCTGGAAATGGTGGAGAAGAGCTTAAAATTGGCCAAATTCTGAATATAGTTTGAAGTTAGAACAAAAGGACTTCTCAGTGGATTTAAACAGGATATGTTCCAGAAAGGAGGACCAACAATGACTCCAAAAAGCTTGGCCCAGGCACTTCCAAGAATGAAATGTCCCACAATTCCTTGGGGAATTGAGGGAAACTACATGAAGGAAGTTAGAGGAGGAAGATCTGGAGTTTGGCTTTGGACATTAAGTATATCTAGGATGAACACAAGTGAATCATTGGATATATGAGTTTGGGGTTCATGTAAAAGGTCTAGGCTGGAGGTTATCAGCATGCAGAAGGTCTGAAAGCCACTAACCTGAAGGAAACCAAGAGCCAGAGTGTGTGGACCAAGGACTAAGCTTGGTCTTAACCATTAAGAGGTCAGAATAAAAAAGAGCATCAACAAAGTTGCCTGGGAAGGAGCAACCAGAGGGCTAGGAGAGAAGTCATGTATGGTGAGTATTCTTAAAATCCAAGTGAGGAAAGTGCATCAAGGAAGAATGATCAGCTTGGTTAAAACCTATGATGGGTTAAGTGAAGTGAGCTTGGAAAACTAGCCACTAAATTTAGTGACATAGTGCTCATTGGTAAATTAAACTGTTAATTCTGACAATGTTCACTATTTTCTTTACATTACCATTTTGCCTTCTAAGTGAAAGTTACCTCCATCCAAGATCTCTGTCCCTGACCTCAGCAGTTTCTTTCCTTTTTCTAATTTTGCTTCTCTTGTGGACAAATGTATATTGGCTTTCTCTTAAATCTCTTATTTAATTCCCTGTACTTGTGTTATGTACTCTCTCTGCATGTCCTTTTTGATGCCCATAATTTTTTAGATTTAATTTTTCCACATTATGGTATAGAGCTATGTTTGAAATTCACTTATTTTTTCATTTCTTAGTCTATCTTGATTTTTTTTATTTTTCGAGATTATCTCATATTTGTGCTTTATCTTAGCTGCTAAATTTAAAAATTATCTAGCATTAATCAACTTTGATATTTATGTATTCATTTTATTTATTTTAAAGTTTATTTATTAATTTTGAGAGAGGAGCAGCCCTTTGAGCAGGAGAGGGGCAGAGAGAGGCAGAAACAGAATCCCAAGTAGGCTCCAAGCTGTCAATGCAGAGCCCAAAGCCAGGTTCAATCTCCCAAGCCCTGAGATTATGACCTGAGCCTGAATCAAGAGTCAGATACTCAAAGGACTAAGCCACCCAGATGCCCCTCAACTTTGATATTTATTAAGCATCATAGACAGTGAATTATAACTGTTTCTGACAACAAAAATCTATTTCTCCCCAACCATCATCCTGTTAATTTGACAACATAGCTAGATTCCTCCTCAGGCATTCATTTAGTCTTCATGAGAAAATAGAAAAATTTACGGCAGATTTTTATTTCTAATTCCTTCTTGTCAAAACTGCTACTTTATAAATACATTTCCTGCTCCATTCTTTTGTGTTGAATGTTATTGCATTCTTATTTTTTTTTATTTCTGGGAATTGTTGTATTTTTATTTACCAACTCTGACTTTTATTCTAACTGACCTTTGTAATTTCTTATTTATTCAGATTCATGTCATCCTGCTGTTGTAGGTATACTGGAATGTAGAATTGCATTCCAATTTAGTAGATGTTTCTAAACCAATAAATGTCATGGTCCCACTGTGAAAATAGAACTGATGCAAAATGAGTCTGCATTAAAGAATGCAAAAGGTGGCAGGATAGAGATTATAAGTGGATTGAAAGTTAGGAATATTAATTATAGACCTAAAAGGGAAAACTTTAACAGGAAAAGCCTGTGCAAAGCCCTTCTACATATGCCAGTTCAAGGCACTATATATCTAAGATGTATTCCTACAGAGTTCTCCATTTGAGTTTGTGTGCAACACACGCATGTACACTTAAGCACCATGAAACAATAACGAAGCACAGCAACATAAATTAATAGATGGTCCTCTTGCTCTCACCATGTTATACTATGTTTATGTGCACAAACATTTTTACTTTCAATAAACCATTTATTTGAACAAGTTGAATTATCAAGTTGCTCAAGGTAGTCACATAGATTCCAAAAAGTTTTTGAATGTCATTGAACACATCACTGAACAGATTGTCTTCAGAATGTTTTTATTTCCCAAACAAATAATAAATAAAAATCTGGTTTCAGATTATACCTGCAAAGCTCTCAGGAGGGAGTAGAGCCAACAGTTACTAAGATTTACTGTATTAAATTCACATCTCCAGAAATGAATACATTTATTTTCTTTGCACACTGTTACTTGTGCCTAATTTCCCTCTAGAGATTTGTCAGAAAGTGTGGCTTGGTCAGATACAAGATTTGAGTGTTTCTGGATCCCTAGTTATAACAGCATCCTAATACAAAAACAAAAATTTCATCTCGTTTTCTAAAAGTTGTAAGTAAGGCTGACTTACAACTTTTGGATATTGAAATATACAGTTTTTACTAAGAAACAAAACAAAATAAAACATTTATCCAGGGATTGATTTCTCATCCAAATAGGTGAGAAATATTTTTAAGAATTCAGTCCTGAAACTAGAATATCATTTATTTGTGTCACACTCCCTCTGAAGAGACTGCATAAATGCGTAAAGCACTAACAAGCCATGGGAACAATGTTGGAACGTGTTTGTAGAAAATAGCTTCTACATTGAAACTTGTTCTTGAAAGTCAGGAAAGTCACATTTAGAACATCATGGATGGATACAAGTACAGGCAGATGGAATACACTAGCAAGTGTTTTATCGAAAGCAGAAAGCATGTTTGAGAAATGGGAATCACTTCCAGAAAAATTAAAACTCAAATGTCCACCACTTTTTCAACTTCAGTCTGTGGGTAATTCACAAGCTTGTACATTTTCCCAAGGTTACTTTGTGGTGTGTTTCATCCTCCATTGGTAAATTGTTCAAATCAATGATATGAGTTGTATTTTTGTGAAAATAAAAGTATTTGTTACAGATGACTAACTCAGATAAGAAAACCTTATTCTTTGGGGGTAGAATTCATTAAATACATAATGAGAATGAAATTCAGTCATTCTGTAGAGAGGAGAAATATTTCTGGATGTTAAAGAAACTCACTTTTTAAAAAACCTATACTATATTTCACTCCCTACAATATGGCAAATATTATTTCATTTTAAAAAATAAAAATAGGCTTTAGTTGAAAACCAGGCTTATACACAGCCTTGAAAAAACAACTAATTCTCTATGATTTTTTTTTTTAAATATTTTTTATTTATTTCTAGGAGAGAGAGAGAGAGAGACAGCGTGAGCAGAGGAGGGTCAGAGAGAGAGGGAGATACAGACTCTGAAATAGGCTCCAGGCTCTGAGTTGGCAGTCAGCACAGAGCCCGATGCGGGGCTCGAACCCACAAACTGTGAGATCATGACCTAAGCGAAAGTCGGACACTTAACCGACTAAGCCACCCAGGCGCCCCTCTCTATGATTTTTTTTGGATGTGATGTATTTGAATTTTTGTTTCCCAATTTTATGAATCAAATGGCTTCCATTTCAAAATCATCTTTTTGATCTAGGAATACTAAGGATGTTTATCTGATTCTAAAAATACTTTATCTTAGCAAAGGCCTTGGAATAAATCCTCCAGTCTCAGTATATACTGAAAATTTGAGTGTGATTTAAGCCCACTGTGAAATGATAGCTACCAGGTTATAAGTACCTGAAAAGTTGGTTAGTCTACTATAAGCAGGAAGTTTTAAAGGCTGATATGTTTTAAGCTCTAAAAACTCTTCTAAAAAAATATTGTGAATAAATCTCAGATCCATCAGGTTTCCTTGTGTTTTCTTAAGGAACATTTTAGGCATAGATATCAAACGTTTCTTTGGATTAGGTCAGGTTACTTGAAAACAGCTTTGTTCTACCACATTACTAACGTGGTATTGCCCTTTGGTATAATGATACTGGCTAAATTAAGAAGTTGTATAAGGAAATGGTATGAAAATTATTTTATTTGCTCTGGATATATTGTTGAGGATACTTCTGAGTTCATTAAACAGTCTTATATTTTGACACCTGACAAAACCCACTAATCAAATGATACCAAAAGAACACCTATAATCATAAAAATGCACAAAATTCTTTTGTAGAAATACAAATTACTCAGTTGTTTTATTTAGTGTACTATAGCAAAGGAGAAGACAACAGGGGACCATTAGGAGAATCTTACCCAAGGGGCTACTTAAAGAGTTTGGGCAAGGGCTGGGTAATTCTGAGGACATATTAGGAAAGTGGATTGGATGCTATGAAGAAGCAGAGGTAATTCAGTGACTCGGTATCTCAATTTCTTTTTTTTTCTTTTTTTTTTTTCCTGAAGCAGGACAATGAGAATTGGAGGAACAAGGAGTATCCTGTCATTGTAACAAAGCAAAGATAACACAAGAATGGGGTTTAATTCATTCTGACTGTAGTGCAGTCTTATCTATGTTTGGTTAGAAATTTTCCTTTGGCCTTGTCTACAAGGGTGATTGGTTTTGGTTAGGACCATTACTGACTGCAAGTATGGCGTATTCTTATTTCTACTGGAATTTTTTTTCCTTTTTTTAGTTTTTCCTACTAGAGATATTTTGTGTTTCTTCTTGACTACTGGTTTATTTTTCATCTTATGAGTACTGAAAATGGCATAAGGGACAATGGCTTGATCCTCTCAGTGATTGCTAGAAAGCCCAGAGATTGATTTTCAACCTCTACTCTGTCAATTTCATGAGCTAGCACAGTGTTAATACCTGCATTTTTCACCAATGTAAAATCTTATTTTTTTTTTATTCCTTTCTTTTTATCCAATTTTCTGGCTTACTTCTATTTTTTGCTTCATACACATTGACCATCATATCAATTTTTTTAAGGTAGAGGCAAGGAGTAAATAAAAAATAACATTTAAATTTAGATTGTCTTTAGTTTACTAACTCGGTTGTGGCAGGGAGACTACAGGAAGCTGCTATGGATATAAACGGGGTCAGTGAAGAATGCTCTAAGACAAAAGCCAATATCCTGAACTGCACCTGACTCCAATCTAGGCTCCATTGTTAACTGGCCTTGTTACCTACGGTGTCATGGAGCTTCATGGAGCTTTATTTTTCTTCAACTGTTTTTTTTTTAGTTTTAAAACATTTGCTCATTTTTGAGAGATAGAGACAGAGCATGAGCCAGGGAGGGGCAGAGAGAGAGGGAGACACAGGATCTGAAGTGGGATCCAAGCTTTGAGATGTCAGCCCAGAGCCCAATGTGGGACTCAAGCCCATGAGCTGCAAGATCATGACCTGAGCCTAAGTTGGATGCTTAACCCACTGAGCCATCCAGGTACCTCTCCTCAACTTTTAATGTAGAGATTATAGTGCCAATATAAAGATAAAATGAGAAAAGTCATCTGAAAGACTTCAGGTAATTTTACACAACTCCATGTGAATATTTTGTTAAAGATAATAGAGAGCCAAATGCTTTGTGCACAGAGGCATATTGTTAACAAACTTATATGTACTTATTTTAAAGATTTTTATTATTAACAACTTTTTAAAAAACGTTTAAGCTTATTTGTTTTGAGAGAAAGAGGGAGTGCAAGTGAGTATGAGCAAGGGAGTGGCAGATAGAAGAGGAGAGAATCCCAAGCAGACTCCATTCTGTCAGCACCAAGCCCAATGTGGGGCTTGAACCCACAAACTGTGAGATCATGACCTGAGCCAAAATCAAGAGTCCAGTGCTCAACCGACTGAGCTGCCCAGGTGCCCCTATTATTAACAACTTTAAAACCAATTTAACGTAATATATGAAAGTAGAAACAGAGTTTCTGAATTTTCTAAAAATAGTAATATCCAGGAGTTCTTAAGACAAATGAAAAGCAATTAAGTTTTATGATGGACTTAAAATAGTCACAAAAGAAGGAATAAGAAAATGTACTTTTTCTTGAAGTTGATTAAAATAAAATCTTTTACATTTCCTTCATTTTAGAAAGCAAAAATCATAATTTTGCAGTTATATAAAATCTCCCATGCTCATACATGCTAATTTAATGAGCCCTAATTCCTATTCTAAATCAATTATATGTTACTTTACTTAGTCTCTTTAAAAAGACTTTACACTATTCTATTCATTTCTTGACCTTTGGACACATGAAGTATGGGTTGATAAAAAGGATTACTGCTAGATTATGTGTATGATCCTAATGAGAAATCAAGTAAGCAGGTAAACTAACAGAGAACACTATGCCCAATACATAGCATAAAAGTATCTATAAAGTCATGGAATATACTTTTAGCATATTCATCTAAATTATACTTTAAGTGTTGTCTCCTCAAAAGAGTAACTAGGGACATTGTGTGCTCATTCTCACACTGCTATCAGTGATCAAAATTTATATGCACTTCATCTTTGGTGTTTGCCTTTGGTGACAGTTTAGAAGCAAAATATGATAATCAGTTTTATATCAAACTTATTTCCATATCAGTCACACATAGTGTTCTTTTCCATGGTCACCTATCTCACTTAATTAAAATGTCTCTGAATGAGTGACCTCTGGTTGTTTACAAATATCAAATCCCCTTTATGATATTAAGCTTTTGTAACATTGAAGACACGCAGAACTAGGCTCTGAAATATATTTCATTCACTGGCAGGATCGCTAGGGATGGCTATCCCACATAAGGCAATGATCATCAGGAAGTACATGTGCTCCTCTGGTGGTAAACAGCCACCTTGCTTTAGAGCCACTGTGCAGCCACACACCAGTAGACTCTTAAGCAAAGAGGAGATGATGGTCCAGTGAGACCGAAGAAAAGACCCAGAGACAGTAATCAAGAGAGAGGTTTATTGGGGCGCCTGGGTGGCTTAGTCGATTAAGCATCCGACTTTTGCTTAGGTCATGATCTCGCGGTTTATGGGTTCGAGCCCTGCGTCGGGCTCTGTGCTGACTGCCAGCTCAGAGCCTGGAGCCTGTTTCAGTCTGTGACTCCCTCTCTCTCTGACCCTCCCCTGCTCACGCTGTCTCTCTCTCTCTCCTAGAAATAAATAAAACATTTAAAAAAAAATTAAAAAAAAAAAAAGAGAGAGGTTTATTGGGAGGGACTTACACACAGGGAGTCCAGGACAGCCAATTGGACAAAGCATCTGCTTCTGAGATCTATATGCAGCAAACTTTTATCCTATAGCAACTTAGCCTAACAACTATCCGTAACCCTTCCAGCATTGCAAGTAGATCAAGCCCTGCCAAATGGACATTCTTTGTTACAAGGGAGATGCTCCAGGTTGGCCACTCCCAAGCCCCTGACCAAAAACATGTTTTTCCACACATTCTACTTGATGAGAACATAAAGGTAGGATAGGATCTCTGCATTTTCAAGATAGTGATTCACAGGGACATTTCAGGGTGTGCTTGAACAAACCAGCCTTCAGCACATACCACACAGTCACCCTTTAAATAAACTGTATACATTGTATACATATAAGTAGTGTGAAACATTTACAAAGACAACAGGCATTTTCTATTTTTGACTCAAGAATTTGACCCATTTTATGTTATTAAAAAATATTAAAACGTTAAATTTGTAAAAGCCTGGATTTACAATAGACCAATCTTCAACAGAAGCAAACTGAAATGAGATGGGAGAAAGTGGTTTCCATTCTCATTCTCTGTTAAGCCAAGAGACTCCTGGCCTATCTAAAGGATCTCATTTTTTCCTAGTTAACCACTTTAGAAGATGATTTAGACTAGTATTTACATCTGTGTTTAACTTTTTGTTCAGCCAGCTTCAGCTTCTGTGAACAAGATAAAGATAAGGAAAAGGGAAGATTGCTTCACCAATCTGGCATATGAGGTCAAGGTCATTTAGATTGTATGATATCAATGTGGGTAGTTTGGAGTCTGGATATGACCTGTCTAGTTGTAGCTCAGGATGAGATAGGGATCCTAGGCAAGAAAAATCATAAAAATATATTTTGGGGCCCATTTTTTAAAAAAAAGTATTATATTGGTGATGGAAAGAGGAAGAATTGGGAGCAGACGAGAAAATAATAGATGATGGGTTTATGACATTTTTGTGAGATTCTCCGTGTCTGAGTCAGACACTGTCAGGGACCTTTACAGACTCCCATGGGACCATGGATGCTAGTTGGTTAGTAAAACTAAAAACCTAGGACCAGAACTGAAAAACTCCTGTAAGCCACAGCAGATTCCTCCTCCTGTAAGAAACACTGATTCTTGATGGGCCCTGGTGTCCTGCTAACACTGATATATCTTATGGCCAAGGCCATTTGGGGTATGTGCCTATAGGTGTGTGTATATATAGGTTCATTTTATCTCCTAAAAAATGCTCCATGAACATGAAAGGAACTTTTAGAATGTGAGCCCAGAGTGCTAAATAGGTTTATAAAAAATGTAATTAGAAAAAGAAAAAAAATATATATATATATATACATATCCCTGTTTTATATATGTACATATATATCTCCATCCTTGTTTCACCTGTCTAGCAAAAAGAGACTAAGGTTTTTTCGGTACATTTGGTCTTTGTTGTTTTCTTACTTTGTCTTGCTCTTACTGTTAATCTCTACTCAATGTTAAACAATGTGTATGGGCTGAAATGCTACCCAGCTCTGTAGGGAATCTAGGGGAAACACAGGACTGTCACACATCAGCCACCCAGCCCTGTGCTTCTCCAACTGCTACAAGAATATGTCTTAAAGACAGATCTGAGCTCATGAGCCAGCTCTGACATTGGACCCTACTACCATCCAAAGTCCTTGCTTAGCATGACAAGCACGCTATGTCACTGTGGTTACTGCTGACTACTCTAACTGAATCTCTTACCTCTTTCCTATACAAAGTCTATGTTCCAACAGTATTGAACAGTTGGATACCCTGCATTTGAATACTGCATAATGCTTTCTTGCTTCACAGTGCCTTCTCTGCCCAGAATTCTTTTTCTGGTTTCCTTCTTTGCCTAGATAATATTGTTTGTCTTCCCCACTCCTTACTCATATATCATTTCATTTGGGGAGACTTCTCTGACTGACTTAGCCCCTGAGTAAGATGTTCCTTCTAGTGGATACCTGTTGTTTGCTGACAAACATCCATTGTGCCTACATTCTAAAAACAGTATAATAACGGGGTGCCAGAGGGCAGTCAGTTGAGTGTACAACTTTGGCTCAGATCATGACCTTATGGTTCATGGATTCAAGCCCTGCATCAAGCTTTGTGCTGATAGCTCAGAGCCTGGGGCCTGCTTCAGATTTTGTGTTTCCTGCTTTCTCTCTGCCTCTCACCCACTTATGCACTCTCTCAAAATTAACATTTTAAAAATAAATAAATAAAATTTTAAATATAAAAGAAAAACAGTGCAATGTTGTCCTTAAAGAAATGGCTCCTGGGGTGCCTCGATAGCTCAGTTGGTTGAGCAGCTGACTGCAGCTCAGGTCATGATCTCACAGCTCTAAGACTCGTGAGTTCCCCACATCAGGCTCTGTACTGACAGTTCAGAGCCTGGAGGCTGCTTCCAATTCTGTCTCCCTCTCTTTCTGCCTTTCCACTGGTCGCATTCCGTCTCTCTCTCTCTCTCTCTCTCTCAAAAATAAATAAACATTAAAAAAATTTTTTTAAAGAAAAGAAATGGCTCCTGCCCCAAACCTCAAATTTGCTGGGACCAAACGGTTCCTGGATGTTCAATGTTAAAACCAAGACAGGACACATCAAGGTGGTTGGTCGGTCTACCAGGGTGGGATCTCACTCCCTATCTAGTAAGTTTTTAAAATTTGTCTGTTTCCTTTGTTAAGCTCTTAAATTCTTTGAAAGCAGTGCTTTGCCTCTGGTCTCTGGCATATAATACTTTTCTTGATGCTTAATATATATTCAATCAATGAATTCCTATTTTCATAGAGTTTATAAAAGAAAAGGTGATACAAGTTCTTGAGGTCCAAACACAGATCCATGTAATGCATTGTTACCTTGCTGTTAGTAACAGCATTGTTAATAAGAGTAAAAAAACTCTAAAAATAATCTGAATGCCCACTGAGCAGAAAATGTATACGCATATTGTGAATGGATAAATATACAATAGCAAACTCACATGATGAAATACTCTACAAAAGCAAAACTTAATGCATTATAGATGCACATAACAATTAAATAAATCTTAGGATTATAACTTATATTTGTTATAAATAAAAATATGTATCAAACAGATTCTAATATGTTCTAAAGGGGAAAGAAAAAAAGACTTCTATTATCAATTAATCAATAGGTGAAGGGCTTATAAGTATTTTCACCGCCAGTATGAGTATTACTATCATCACTATCATGAGAAGCTATTGTTATTGAACATTCATTTCTTCCTATACACTATATTAAGCACTTTACATAAGTGATCTCATTAGATTTTAGTTTTTCAATACTTCTCTCCATTTCAGTGGTGAAGAAACCAAGATGCAGAGAGAGTAAATGCTTACTCAAAAGCACACAGCTGGTGTACTAAAGCCAGTTTTAAATCCTAGTCCTACCTGGTTGCAAAGACATATTACTTAAACAGACTCTATTGATAGTCCATCTCATGATGTAAATCCTTTATTAATAGTAGTAGATAGGGGTGCCTGGGTGGCTCAGTAGGTTAAGTGGCTGACTTCAGCTCAGGTCATGATCTCACGGTTGTGGGTTCAAGCCCTGTGTCGAACTCTGTGCTGACAGTTCAGGGCCTGGAGCCTGCTTCAGATTCTGTGTCTCCCTCTCTCTGTCCCTTCCCCATTCATGCTCTCTCTCTCTCAAAAAAAATAAATCAATGTAAAAAAAAATTTAATAGTAGTAGACAGAATCTCGTTTGGCCCCTCATGATACTCACTTCCCAGAGTTCACACTTTTGTGTAATCCTCTCACCCCTGAATGTGGACAGCATCTGTGACTAACCAATAGAATATGGCAAAGGTGATCGGTACCATTTCTGTAATTGTGTTGCATCATATAAATTCCAGCTTGTGAACAGAGTTTCTCTCGAGACTTTCTATCTGGATTTGAGGTCCAAGTAATACCCTCTAGGAGTGGAGGGTAGCCTTTAGTTGACTGGCAGTAAGAGGTCAGCGGTCTCAATTATACAGATACAAGGAAATTAATTCTGTCAACAACTAAAGTGAGCTTGGAAGAGGTTCTTACCAGTTGAGCTTCCAGATGAGAAACCAGCCCAGCTAACAGCTTAATTACAGCCTGGTAAGACCCTAAGCAGAGATTCCAGACTCTTGATGAACAGGTCATAAACATGTGTTGTTCTCAACTGCTATGCTTGTGGTAATTTCTTAGGCAGCAATAGAACACTAATACACTATTCTTTTTTCGTTGTTTCTTTCCTTGAGGATAAGTTATCCAGCTCATTGCCACATTAGTTTTATAAGTTTATAGAAAACTTGACAGAGTTTGGAACAGAACTGTCTTGACTGATTATGCAATTATACCAATAATATCTAAAAAATAATTAGTAATCTTTTAAAATATCTAAGAGCAAAGGAAACATGATTAAGAAGGCAAAATGCCATCTTTCTACCTTGTGACCATCTTGAAGCTCAGTTTGTGGTACTTTGACTAGGCATGGTGTTATTGAAACACGGTATTATTGAAATGTCATAACCATACTGGAAGAGATGCATCTATGGGTCCTCATTAGAAAACATAACTGCATTAAACCTTGCTGTCTTCAAAAGCCAAGGCATATGCATTCCTACATGAGTAGCTTTTGAAGGTTAATTAAAAGCAGTGAGTAATAAAAATTTATAAGCTTCTGCTTATAATTTTTTAATGGTATCATTTTCGACCTTTTGACTGTGATCCCATGTTGTGCCATCCAGACCCCAGCTGTTTACCACCCCCATCAACTTAGAAACTCAATAGACTGAACTGTTTTTGCCTTCAGGAAAGATTTTTTCAGGATTTGCTCTGGTAAGTACAACTTTCTTGAGCTGTTAGTAAATTTTCTGTTGTCAATAGGACGTCCTCCTCTCAAAGATTTACAACTTATATAAGCATTTCATAAACACCTAAAAGTTCCACAGCTAAAAAAAAATAATTAGCTTTATTTAAAGCAACATTACTTATATCCATTTGCCCTCAGAACCTTTCCCATTCTCCAAACATTTTTCAATCTAAATAATTCCTTCTGGAAAAGGAGATATGAAAATGACCATCAATTTGCAATCTTTCTTCAAAGCAATTCTTCCAGTATCCTTGATCATTGAAACTTGAAACATCAAGTCTATTAAATAATATATAATATCAGACAAGTAAAACTAAATGTTCACATGGAAATTTTTCATAATAAAACATTATTAGAGACTAAATGGTGATGAATGACCAAGACGGTCCAGATATAAACTTGGATGTATTAATGTTACTACATTTTGTTTCTTAGATCTCAACTTTAGATTAAGAAAGTAGGAGATCAAAGTAAGCAAGAAGCCGTAAATACATGCCAATATATATTTGTGTCATCAATTTGAATGTTTCCATGGAAATTTCAGTAAATGATATCACTTTGAAATTTGAATCTAGTTAAATTGTCTTCTATCCTCAAATTTTACTTGAATTTATGAACACTGATAATGGACACTGATAAGTGCTGGACACACTTATCCAGCAACAGTGATCTCTTTGTAGTTTGACCGACATGACAAATACCTCCCACCTTAGCACATACTGTTACTTCTGACTGAAATTCCCTTCCTCCAGATGTCCGAATGACTTTCTTTCTCTTTCTGCTGACATTTGTTCAAATGTCACATTATAGGAGAGGTCTTTCCTGGCTACCAACTATAAAAAGAGCACACCACCAGCCTCATTGCTGATATACCCATTCATTTACTCTCCCGCATTTTTCTTTTCTTCTTCTTTTTTTATTTGCATATAGCTGACATACAATGTTACATTAGTTTCAAGTTTACAGCTTAGTGATTTGAGAAGTTTATACATCATGCCATGTTCACCACAGGTATAGCCACCATCTGTCCCATTATGTTGTTATTACAGTTTCATTGACTGTATTCTTTATGTTGTGCTTTTTATTCTCATGACTTACTCATTCCATAACTGAAGGCCTGTATCTCCCTCTTCCCTTCACCTCATTTTTCCCAGCTCACTATCCCCATTCTCTCTGGGAACCATCAGTTGTCATACATGACTGTGTTCATAGTTATGATTCTGCTTTTTGTTTGTTTATTCATTTTTTTAGATTCCATTTATGAGTAGAGTGCTTGTATTTGTTTTCCTCAGTCTGACTTATTTTACTTAGCAAAATACCCTCTAGGTCCATGCCTGTCATCTCAAATAGCATGATGATCTTACCCTTTTTTATAGCTGTGTAATATTCTTGTGTGTGTGTGTGTGTGTGTGTGTGTGTGTGTGTGTGTGATCACATTTTTCCTTATTCATTCATCTATTGATGGACACTTAAGTTTTCTTCCATGCCTTGACTATTATAAATAATGCTGCAATAAACACAGGGGTGCATATATCTTTTCAAGTTAGTGTTTTTGTTTTCCGTACTGAATGAGAGAAGATATTTGCAAGTGATATATCTGATAAAAGGTTAATATCCACAATATATAGAAAATATACACAAAAAAATAAACATTCTGATTTTAAAAATGGGCAGAGGACCTAAATAAGCATTTTCCAAAGAAGACATACTGATGGCCAACAGGCACGTGAAAAGATGCACGACATCACTTATCATCACGGAAATACAAGTCAAAACCACAATGAGATATCAACCCACACCTGTGGCTAGACTCAAGAAGAAACAAGAGTTGGTGAGGATATAGGGAAAAAGGAACCTCCATGTACTGTTGGTGGGAATGTGAATTGGTACAGTCACTGTGGAAAACAGTATGTAGTCCTATTCTTTTTTAATAAAACTTGCTAGTACTTTACATAGTATATTTTTGTTTATTTGTTTGTTGACTATTTACCCACCTAGCATATGGGCTGCCTTAAAGCAGACACTTTGTTCTATTCTATTTATTGTCCATCTCAACATCTAGAATAGTAATGATTCTCAAGAAGCATGAACTAAATAGTATGTGAATTAATGAAATAACAGATGTTCACCCCAGCCCAGAATGTCAGGCAATTGTCTAAGGCAAGTTTAACCCATGATGACCCATGTAATTCAGCAACCTAAGAGACCACATATGATTATCTCAGTGGATGCAAAAAAATGTTTGAAAAAAAATCTAATATCCATTCCTATTGAAAACCCTCAGGAAACTAAAAATAGAAAAGAACTTTTCCAACCTGATGTTTATAGCTATAAAAACCTACAGCTAATGTTTCCTTAATGGAAAAAAAAAGACTTGATGCTTTTCCCTAAGATTCAAAGCAAGACAAAGATGTACACTGCCAACACTTATATTTCACACACTAAAGGTTCTAGCCAGTACAGTAAGGCCAGAAAAAAATAAATTAAAAGTATCCAGACTGGAAAAAGAACAGATAAAACAGTCTTCATTCAGAGATGACATGATTGTCTCTATAAGCATTCTATAGAATCTATTAAAATTCCACTAGAACTAAATATGTAAGATTAACAAGTTTTCAGGGTAAAAAATTAAATATACAAAATCAACTGCATTTCTATAAACTAACAATGAGCAATTGGAAACTTTTGATGGTGATGAATATATTCATTATTTTTTCCTGATGGTGGTTTAACAAGTATGTGACATATGCTAAAACTTATCAAATCTTGCCCTTAAATATGTACAGTTTATTGTGTATCTGTTATACTTCCACAAGGATTCTAAAAAAGAAAAGCAGCAAATTTGAGGAGACAGGAGAAAGAATAAAATTGCTTTCGGCTTGCTTCTACCAAGTTGACCTCATTCAATATGCTGGTTATATTTCCTCATGGGTTTGTGTGGGATAGCATGAAAATATATATAAAGTGGTTAGCACATGTCTCCTTTTTCTTACTTCCTTGGCTGATTCACAATTATGCCTCTTGCTTTAAATGTTTCCTAGCCTGAAATCATTTATGGTTTTAAGATTTCTCAACCTTAACTATCTCCTTCTCAAAGAAACTCATTTGCAAATTTAGTTGAATTATTAAAAGTAATCTCAAAGGAGAGTTGCCTAGTAATGTCAATCACGATTCCTGTTTCTAGGCGACTAGTCACTAGATTCAAATAACAGAGCTAGATATTTCCAATTTTCAGTTCATCTTAATCACCTAACAGGCATAGAGTCTATTTATAGTGCTGTTGCTTCCAACATATATTTCACAATGGATTAAACTCCAATTATGCCTTCTATAATGATCTTTAAGTGCTAACAAGCAATGAAATTAGTATATTGGGATTCTCATTTCAACAGCCTTCTAAACATATGCACTTAGATGTCTTTTGAAATTGAAGATGCTTAAAAAATAGTTATTGTATTTCCTCTCTAAAGTTGTGTTCTCCTCCGACTTCCTTGTTTTTGAATGTCTAATTACAAAGTCAGAAGCATATACCAGGTACACTGTGGCAGAAAAGAGAAATGATCAAATTATTTCCAGGGCAACAAAGAAAGCCTCAATGAAGAGGCTTGAACTTTGTCATGCAGGAGGAGGAAGAGTTCTCCAGGTAGACAGGAAGATTCATGCAAAAACAGAGAAAACTACATAAACTAATGCCTAAAATAGATACAATGGCATGACAACTTGAGGAACTGCAAGGATTTCAGTACAGCTATTACAAAGCATAGCATAGGATCTGTATGTAAATGGAAGACACAAAATCATGGGGAGGGATGGTGATATATTAACCTACTTTAAAATAATTCATGAGAGGGGCACCTGGGTGACTCAGTGGGTTAAGTGTCTGACTTCAGCTCAGGTCATGATCTTACTGTTCCTGGATTTGAGCCCTGAGTTGAGCTCTCTGCTTTCAGCAAGAAGCCTGCCTCAGGTCCTCTGTCCCCTCTCTCTCTGACCCCCCACCTTGCTCATTCTCTCCCTCCTCTCTCTCTCTCTCAAAATAAATAAATAAATAAATAAATAAATAAATAAATAAAAAATAATAATTCATTATAGACACTGGGACATACATTTATCTACAACTTACTGCATACCTACCCTCTTGAGTAGTTTGTTAACATTGGAAAGTATTACTAATATTGTGGTTCCTCAAGAAACAGATTCCGAGACTCTAAGATGTCTTGCAGGAGGTTACTGTGGAATGTTCTTAAGAACCACAGCTGAGAGAAGTGAGGGAATCATCCCTGTGACGTGGTAGCAACAGAAGCCTTATTCTATCCTACAGGGAACTCTGGATGTGGGATGATGCTTCAAAGTGACATTAACTGAGGCAATCAGGCTGGGCCAGGCTATTGTGTTATCCACATGGAGCAGTCATTGTATGCCAGCTACCTCCAGGGGACAGATTTGGTCTTCTGTCATATGGTATTATTATACTCTGTTGCAGCGAGGATTCTCCAGGAAGAAAACACCAAAACTGAGTGAAGAGGGCAGATTGATTTCTCCAAGAGGCAGAACCTGAGACCTTGTCAGAAGTGCACAAAGTTCATTAGGGAGTAATCCCCATAGAAGAAAAGAGACAAAAGTCAGTTTGGGCAAGAGAAGCCGGCAGATGGCCATGCAGAGCTGACTTGGTCTCTACCAACCCAGGGGAGAGTTCCAGGGTGAAGATTATTCATTCCAGGAGTCCCCTGATGGGTGTAAATTCCCTTGTACCACCATCTTGCTCAGTCATTGTCCCAAAGCTACCATGAGAAAGTGTAACCTTGGTCCAAAAACTAAAGCATAAGCAAATTAAGACTCAACAGCTGGAGACTGTCTGCAAACCACACTCCTTGCAAATGGACACCAAGGCTTTCTTGAAGAAAGATCTGAGCTGCACACCTCCTAGATTAGTCTGCTAATCTTTCTGTAGATATTTACCACAGGTATTTCATTATCTCCTAAGATTCATGGTTTGGTTATAGAGCCTCCCCTTTCTGTGTTATCTCTATGACTTGTTCATGGTGGTATACACAAGCACCTGCCATTTGACTAATCATTCCCTGAAGTTTCTTCCAGGGCGGGGATTTCATTCTTTTGTTTAGGTTTCCCTGAAACATTGCTAATAAAAATGCCAATTGATCATATAATAAAATCACCATTTTACATTTTTTAATTTATTCATTTTTATTTAAGAGAGAGAGAGAGAGAAGAGGAGAGGAGAAGTGAGGAGAGGAGAGGAGAGGAACAGAGGAAAAGAGAATCTTAAGCAGTCTCCACACTCATAAGGTCATGACCTGAGCCAAAATCAAGAGTCGGATGCTTAACTGAGCCACCCAGGCACCCCTTAGATTTTTAAACAATTACACACACTCACTCTGAGGCTTTTGAACTGCTGACTAAAACCAACTTTTATATTTTCAATTCTTGCTAATAAATAAAAATAATTACCCTATATTAATTTTGGATTCTAAACTATATATGTCTTTTCAAATACTATTAAATACATTTTAAGTTTTATGTTATATTTATCTTTTCTATTATGACAAAAAAAGGTATATTAGAAGGAAATAAGTCTCAATTTTTTCTTTTACACTTCAGTTTCATTAAGAAGAAATAACTACATCACTGATAAGAAAAAGAAGCCCAATATGGATTCAGCACAATTTTATGAAGTACTTTTAAAGTATTAAGCACTGCAGACAGAATTTCTGCTCTTAGGAACCCAGTCCAATGAGGAATATAGGCCATATAAACCAACCCCCATAATTTAAGGTGAGATTCTGGGAGAGTAATATGAACAAGGTGCTATGGGAATGGAGAAAAGGAAGAATTTAACTGGAGCTGGGGAGTGCTGGAGTGTTCTAGCATAGAGGAATGAATCAAAAAGACTGCCAACACACCATTTTGAATCAGAGGCAGCAAGATAGGAAATAATCATCTTACAACCTGCTCTGAAAGGGCACAGCTTTATTAAACATGCAACTCACATGTTTCTATTGCAGAAAACCATAGATGGCATGGTTTACCTTTAAATCCTCTTTGTCAGATGCTTGATATCTCAGAAGTCATTTAGGAGGTTAGACTCATGCATACATGGCTCAGCAGGAGTAGGTGGCCTGTTTGTGGTAGTCAAATCTCTAATGTTATCTAATGTTAGCATTAATGAATTGTGCTTAATCAAAGATAATTGCTGAAAACAATGCTGCAGAAATACACATGTATTAAACTCCTGAAACAAGTTAAGGACCCAAGAGCCAGCTCCAGGAACATGAGGTCAGGAGAGCTTAGACAATGTGCTCTAGTCAGGAGACATCCAGGCAAGCTTCTTGTGGAAAAGGACAATTGTGAAAGCTCATGAGCCTCTTAAAATTAGCTCAATTATAATACTCTCAGGAAAGACATAAAATAATTTATTCCTACTGGTGGTTATTTGAGAATTTTCCCCAGGTTGAAAAAAGTGCTGGCTAAATTACTGGTTCTAACCATCTTAAAGCAGCCAGAGGTTCAGTCTTAAGATTCAATCTCCAGGATATGGGATGTAAAAGGAAGGAACTTATTTCTAGGTGCCACCAGGAAGCAAAATGCCACACATCAAAAGCAACCCATTTGATGTATCTCGGAATTTCCAAGCACTTCATACTTGGATAAAGAAGATATAGAATACTGCCCAGTGATGAAAAAAAATGAAATCCTGCCATTTGCAAAAGTGTGGATGGAACTTGAGGGTATTAAGCTAAGTGAAATAAGTCAGTCAGAGAAAGACAGATATCATATGATTTCACTCATATGTGGAATTTGAGAAACATGACAGATCAACATAGGAGAAAAGAAGGAAAAATATAATTAAAAATACAGAGAGAGGCAACCCATAAGAGACTCTTAAATACAGAGAACAAACTGAGGGTTGCTGGAGGGGAGATGGGTGAGAGAATGGACTAAATAGGTGATGGGCATTAAAGCGGGCACTTGTTGGGATGAGGACTGGGCATTATATGTAAGTGATGAAACACTGGGTTCTACTCCTAAAGCCAAGACTACACTGTATGTTAACTAATATATTTAAATTTTAAAAAAAGGCATTTGATTTCTCTCAGAGTTTCCAAGTACTTCATATGATACATAGTCATAAAACTGTGTTCTTATTGCACCTGAGAAACTATTAAAATACTAGGAAATTTTGTTTGTGTAATTCCAACTCCAGCATGAAATATACCTGCTGTTAAAAAATCAAGCCAGTAGAGACAGAAAGAGTAATCAATAATTAAGTTTTCCTTCTGTTAGCCCTAGAGAATGGGAACATGAGATTTGTTCAACTGTTTTTCTAAAATTTGTAATGGTTAGAAGAAAATTCTGAATTTATTTAGAAAGAGGCTCACAGGAATGATGTAACTGTTCTGCTGTAAGAAGGTGATTTAAGCCTTTGGATTACAGAAGGCTTAACATGTTGCCCTTGTGGTAATGCAGTGTTTTAACTTAAGGTCTACTGTGAACATCAGTTTTCCCTTATGAAACAAATCAGCAGCCAACCAAACTGTCTATTACTTGTATATTTCCAAAGTCTCTTCCATTGTCAGATTGAATAGATGAATTCCGGCCTCATAAAGGTACTACAGAAGTGGGACAGTCACATTTGGAGACACACCATACAAAAGAAAGAGATCTTCTGATGGTGACTCTGTGCAATAGATTATTGAGAGGAAGAAATGAAAGAGACTTTGGAAATCATCTGTTCCAAAGTCAATTAGGAAAAGCAGTTAATTGCCAATGACCTGTACAGGAAAGTAATAAAATTTCAAAAACTATCTAAGAATGACTGTCAGATTTTAGTAACAGTGTGAAATTCTGGGAGCCTGGGTTTGGTTAAGCATCTGACTTCAGCTCACGTCATGATCTCACAGTTAGTGAGCTGTCAATACAGAGCCCACTTTGGATCCTCTGTCCTCCTCTCTCTCTGCCCCTCCCCTGCTCTCTCTGTTTGTCTCTGCCTCTCTCTCTCAAAAATAAATAAACATAAAAAAGAAACAGTGTGAATTTTATGATGTCCAAAAAGCTAGTTGAAAATTTAATATTTACTCTTTTAGTTTCTCTTTTTATATATTTATTTGTTTGCTCTACTGAGTTGAATGTGTTAATTAGCATTTAAAATTATGCTCTTTAATGCATTTAAACCTTTTTAAAATTTTTTTAAAATGTTTTTTATTTATTTCTGAGAGAGAGAGTGTGAGCAGGGGTGGGTCAGAGAGAGAGGGAGACACAGAATCTGAAGCAGGCTCCAGGCTCTGAGCTAGCTGTCAGCAGAGTCCAACGCAAGACTTGAACCCAGAAACCATGAGATCATGACCTGAGGAAGTTGGATGCTTAATTGAATGATCCACCCAGGTGTCCCTAATGTGTTTAAAGTTATGTTCCTATAGGAAGGAAAATCACCAACTGGAAGTAAGTAATATAGAATACAATTGAGTAAATAATACAATTGTATCAAATTTATAACAAATTTAACTAATGTAATAGCTAAAATGTATGCCCATTCTGCAGTATCATATTAATCTTTGCCTCTCCAGTGTCTAGTACCATACTAGACACCATGCAGCAATATTTGAGCAAAACATAAGTGAACACCCTGAAAGCTCACAGAGAGCTAGTTAACATTATCATCAGATCCCAGGATGTGACTATGACTTGTATTGGAGCAAGGTTTGAGCACTATTTTGCCATACACTATTGCCACCTATCCACTCCATTTCCTCATCTTACTTGTTTTTTTTAATGTTTATTTATTCTTGAGAGAGAGAGAGAGAGAGACAGACAGACAGACAGAGTGTGAGTGGGGGGAGGAACAGAGAGAGGGGGAGACACAGAATCAGAAGCAAGCTGTAGGCTCTGAGCTGTCAGCATAGAGCCCAACATGGGGCTTGAACTCAAAACTGTGAGATCACAACCTGAGCTGAAGTCAAACGCCTAACCAACTGAGCTACCCAGGCATCCCTCCTCATCTTACTTACTAATAAAACATAGATTTTGATTGGAGACAGCACTCAAGATTGGGACATCCAGATGTCCAGTTGGAAAACTCGCTTTTCTAACCAATGAGATACAAACCCAAGTCACTAAAGAGAGCATTCTTTCCAAATAAAAAGGCAAAGACCCTTTTGTCTTTTATTCTTGCCCTTCTCCCTGCCCGAAAGGCAGATACACTGCCCGAAAGGCAGATACAATACCTGGTGATAGGGCAATCGTATTTCAACCATAAACGTGAAAGTCTTATGCTTAGAATAGTGAAGCAAGAAGTTAGAAACAGGCTAAATATTTGATAACATAACAGAGCTACCGCTCCAGTCACTGACTTCTAGGCTTCTCACTGGGTAGGACAAACAGACTCATTGTAAGCGGTGGTTTTCATTTGTTTGAAATCAAATGTATTCTTTCTCTGTGTATCCTTTTGACAATGCCTTTAAACTAACAAATTACAAAAAACATAACTTTTCACCTTTATTCTATTGTAAATATCACATTGGTACCAGAACACTGAATTGAAGTAAATGAATGATTAATGTTAGAAAACTTCCCTGAAGTTTCTTGCCTCTAACGAACACCAGAAGGAAGAAGTATTTGCATATTATTTATATCTTTCTAAAAATTCTTCATATTTATTTTAAGAAATGACTTAAGGTAACTATGAGCACTATTAGCCTTGTTTAAGTTATTTACCAATTGGTGTGAAACATATTTATGATTTTGCAACACTGCCTAGAAATCTGTTCATTTGAGATCATTACCTATTATTATCACAGAAAAGAGCTGTTCAGAAGGGCATCTTAATATTTATTTTGGTAAACAACACACAAAATTAAATACAAATAAGACAGCATTTTTAGTATCTGAATAAGACATAAAATTATCATGCTGACTCACAGTTCCCTAAATGGAAGATATTTTATTTGTTTTTTAATTTAAGGTGTGAGAGGATATATCATGGTCCTTAATTTATGTGAATTCTGTGAAAAAAAGATGCCTAAAATAATTTTAAATTGGGTATATTTGGCAGAAACTTGTTTAAATAACAATGTCCAAAAACTTGAAATTATTTGCCATGTCCTTTTTGTTAATTGAAGTATAACTGACATACTTTATATTAGTTTCAGATGTACACCATAGTGATTGTATATTTGCAACATTGCAAAATTATAACCACAGGAAGTTTAGTTACCATCTGTCACCATACAAAGTTAATACAATATTATTGACTATGTTCCCCATTCCACATTACATCACCATGATTAATTTATTTTATTAATGCAAGTTTGTAATTCTTGATTGCCTTCATCCATTTTGTCCTCCTGAACCCCATTCAAACTGGTAATAGGCAATCTGTTCTCTATATCTATGAGTCTACTTTTTGTTTTGTTTTGTTTTTTAGATTTCATGTAGAAGTAAAATCATTTATTATTATCTGTGTGACATTTGACTTAGTATAATACCCTCGAGATCCATCCATATTGTCACACATAGCAAGATTACATTCTTTTTTATGGCTGAGTAATATTCCATTACATATACCCTCAGTTGTGATATATATACCACAATTTTTTTACTCATTCATCCATCATGTATTCTTAGTTTTTTTCCATATCTTGGCTTTCATAAGTAATGCTTCAATGAACATGGAGGTCATATATCTTTTCCAAGTTCCTGTTTTTATCTTCTTCAGATAAATATCCAGAAGTGGAATTACTGGATTACATGGTAGTTGTAGTTTTAAGGTTTTGAAGAATCTTCATTGTGTTTTCCATGGTGGCTATACTACTTTATATTCCTACCAACAGTGCACAAGGGTTTCTTTTATATCCACATCCTTGTCAACACTCATTATTTCTATTTGATAATAGTCATTCTACAAATGTGAGGCAATTTGCAATTTCCTCATGATTAATTATGTAGAGCATCTTTTCATGTACCTGTTAGCTATTTTTGAGAAAAATGTCTATTAAAATCTTTTACCCACTTTTAATCAGACTATTCATATTTCTGCTATTTAGTTGTCTGAGTTCTTTATGTATTTTTAATATTAGCCCTTTATCAGATATGTGATTTGCAGATACCACCTCTGTGGTTTTCTTCTAGGAGTTTTGTGGCTTCAGATCCAACATTTAAGTCTTTAATCCATTTTGAGTTAATATCTGTGTGTGGTGTAAAATTCTGTTTTGCATGTGGCTATTCAGTTTTCCCGACCTCATTTATTGAGGTTATATATTCTTCTATATTCCTGAATTCTTTGTAATAAGTTAATTGACCATAGACGTGTGGGTTTATTACTGGACTCTCTTTTATGTTCCACTGATCTTGGTGTCTATTTTTTATGCTAATACCACACTATTTTAATTACTATAGCTTTACAGTATAGTTTGAAGTCAGGGAGCACATACCTCCAGCTTTGTTATTCTTTCTTAAGAATGCTTTGGCTATTCAGGGCCTTTTGTGATTCCATACAAATTTTAGGATAATTTATTCTATTTCTGTGAAAAATAACATTGGAATTTTTAAAGGGATTCCATTAAATCTGTAGATTGTCTTGTATCTGTAGCTGTTGGGTTGTAAGAATAGTTTAACAATATTGATTCTTCCAATCTATGAGCACAAAAAAAAATCTTTCCATTTATTTGTCTTCTTTATTTTTGTTCAGTAATAACATGTAGTTTTTTTATATATAGATTTTCACCTCATTGATTAAATTTATTCCTAGACATTTTATTCTTTTTAATGAAATTATAAACTTGATTGTTTTTTTAATTTATTTTTTGATAGCTTTTTATTAGTGTACAGAAATACAACAGACTTTTTTGTGTTGATTTTATATTCTGTAACTTTAGGGAATTCATTTATTAATTCTAACCATTTTCTGATGGAGTCTTTAAGGTTTTTTGTATCTAATTCTTGTCATCTGCAAATAGTGCCAGTTTTACTCTTCTTTTCCAGTTTGGGTACCTTTTATTTCTTTTTCCTGTCTATTAGAGCTAGCTAGGAGTTCCCATACTAAATTGTATAAATGTAGCAAAAGTAGGCATGCTTCTCTTGTTTCTGATCTTAGAGGAAAAGCTTTTAGTTTTCCACCATTGAGCAGGAGGGCTGTAGGATTATGTTGAGGTATATTCCTTCTATAACTACTCTGTTGGGAGTTTTTACAATAAATGGATGTTGAATTTTTCTCAAATATTTTTTCTACATGTATTGAGATGATTATATGATTTTTATCCTTCATTTTGTTAATGTGATGTATCACATTGATTAACACATGTTGAATCATCTTTGCATTCCTGGAATAAATCTCACTTGATCATGGTAGTTCGTTATTCATTGTAGTTTTAATGATCCTTTGTATTTCTGTGATACCACTTAACATCTCTTTTATTTCTGATTTTATCTGAGTCCTCTTTTTTTTCTTTGTGAGTCTAGCCAAAGGCTGTAAATTTTGTTTATGTTTTCAAAGAACAAGCTCTTAGATTAATTTACCTTCTCCCTTTCCTTCTCAGTCTCTATTTCTGTTTTAATTTTCATTATTTACTTCCTTCTACTAACCTTTGCTTTTGTTTTTTCTTCTTTTTCTAGTTCCTTAAGATGTAAAATTACATTGTTTACTTGAGACTTTTCTTGTTTCTTGAGGTAAGCATTTATCACTACAAAACCCCATCTTTTTTAAGTTAATGTATTTATTTTGAGAAGGGGAAGGGGCAGGGAGGAAGGGAGAGAGAGAATTCCAAGCAGACTCCACACTGTCCGTGCAGAGCCCAAAGTAGGGTTTGATCTCACAAACTGTGAAAACATGACCTGGGACAAGATCAAGAGTTGGATGCTTACTCAACTGAGCAAACCTCCCTCTTAAAACTGCTTTTGCTGTGTCTAATAAAATTTTTTGTATTTCCATTTTTATGTGTCTAACAGTATTTTTTATTTCTCTTTTGACTTCTTCTTTGACCCATTAGCTGTTCAGTAGCATATAGTTTAATCTCCACACATCTTATCAATTTTCCTGTTTTCTTCATGTAATTAATTTCTAGTTTCATACCATTGAGGTCAGAAAAGAAGTTTGACATGATTTCAATCCTCTAAAATTTATTAAGACTTGTTTTATGGCCTGACATCAGATGTATCCTAAAAAATGTTCAATGAGAACACTTGAGAACAATGTCCATTCTGCTGCTTCTAGACAGAATGTTCTGTATATATCTATTACATCTATCTTCTCTAATGTGTCATTTTAAGACAATATTTTCTTATTGATTTCTTGCCTGGATAATCTATCCACTGATATAAATAGGGTATTAAACTCACCTAGTATTATTGTATTACAGACTATTTCTCCCTTTAGGTATATTAATATTTACTTTATATATTTGGGCTCTTCTATGTTGAGTGCATAAATACTTATAAATATTTATTTGTAATAAATGTTGGACTGACTTCTTTATCATTATGTAATACCTATCTTTGTCTCTTATTAGTGTCTCTTTGCTTTAAAGCCTATTTCATCTGATATAAGCATAGTTCCCTAGCTTTCTTTTGGCTTCCATTTGCATGGAAAATCTTTTTCCATCCCTTCTCTTCGGTCAAAGTTTAAATCTTTCCAAATATGTTAAAAGTGTATTTACTCTTAATCTCCTACTCCTCACACTAGTGTAAAGCAGAGAATTTCTTTGCTTATCCAGAAATATATCTGTGGCATACAAGAAACAAATAAACATATTTGTTGAATGGTTGTTTGTCTGAATGAATGGACTAAAAGTCAATGTGGAAGAATTAAATAATTGTTTGATATAGTCACTGGCCTGAAGGAATTTGAAATACAAACGAAGAGATAAAAGGCTCCCTGGAAAGTATGAAGTGATCCCAATACTAAGATGAAAGGACAAAGATGAAGTCAGCGCTCAGTGAAAACTGGCAATGACATCAATTCCTTAGCAGCTCCACAGACTATGTCTTCCTTTAGATAGAGGTAACAGCACAGCAAAGTCAGAGAGGAGAGCTGAAGCACAGTGGAACTCAACAGGTGTGAGAGGTTCCAATCCAAGATGGCAAAATAAGAAGATACTGAATTCACCTCCTTCACAGAACACACCAAATTACACTTATTAAAAGAAAAATTTCTCCTAAAGAAGTGAGGACTGACTGAACAGCTACTAAACAACCAAAGATAAAGAGAAGGAGAAGAGAACAGCAAGGGAGATTGGAGACAAAGCATTAAAGGTAAACCCCACGCTCACTGCTGTAAACAGCAGCGGAAAAAGGTAGTATCGAAGGACCAGGAATAGATTCCTCTGTCCTTGTGTACAAAAAACACAAAAAAAGTCAAGATTTAAAAAAGAAACTAGCAAGTAAAAGAGACAACACTAGAACCCAAGCTGTGAAGGAGCTGTGGGAATGCTCTTCAGGTCAGAGGGACTGGAGAACAACACAGTTGATGTTCCCACATCACCTTAAAAACCTAAACAAGAGCACGATTTGGACACCATAATGGGCAAGGTCAGTCATCACATTGCAACTTCAACAAGTATAGCCTCTGAAAGCCCACACTAGCTCCAATTGAGCTGGAGCATAGGAGGAAAAAAAAAACAGATTTAAATGGGCCAAGGAGCTGTGGGAATGCTCTCTCTTCCTCTACCTCAAGAATGCAGACCAGAATATGGTCGAGATGCCATAGCTGGTGGGCCCCAACACCATAACAGTCAGGTCAAATTATCACAGGGAACTTGAAACATCAGCAAGTCACAAGCCCACACAAGCCCACACCAGCCCCTATTGTACTTGGGTACAGAAAATAAGCTGTGTTGTTGTTGTTTTTTTTTTAATTACAAAAATTCTTTAATTTATCTTGTTTGGGTTTTATTTTCATTATTTTGGTTTGGGTTTTTTTCTTTTTTTTCATTTTTTTCTTCTCTTTTTCCTTCTCTTTTCCCTTTTTCTTAAATTTTCTTTTCTTCCTTTATTTTATTATTTATTTTATTTTATTATTTTTTTCTTTCTGCAAAAAGCTACAGTTTAATAGAGTAACTACAGTCACAGCTCCAGCAAGTCAGCAAAAGTCACAAAGCACACACAGTCTACATAGAGGACAACATACATAAGACAACTCCTTCAAGATTAGGAAACATTGCTTTCCAACTAATGTACTGCAAAAACACAAAAAGCCAAGCAAAAGCAAAATTTGGAGAGAGAGAAATATTCTCCAAAAGCAAGAACAAGAAAAACTTCAAAAAAAAAAAAAAACACCTAAATTAAACAGAGATAAGCAATACGCTTGATAAATAATTTACCATAATGATCATAAATATACTTGTTTGCCTGGAGAAAAGAGTGGAAGAATTCAGTGAAAAATTCAATAAAGCAATAGAAAATATTTAAAAGAATCATTCCGAGTTGAAAAAAATGCAATAATTGAAATAAAAAGCACACTAGAGGGAATCAAGGGTAGATTAGAGGATACAGAAGAATGTATCCACAGTCTGAAAGATAGGTAATGGGAAGCATACAAGCTGAACAACAAAAGGAGAAAAGAACTTTTTAATAAGAATAGATAAAGAGTTCTCTTAGACAACATCAAGCAAACAAACGTTTGCATTACAGGAGTCCCAAGAAGATAAGAGAGAGAAAGATGCAGAAAACTTATTTGAAGAAATAATAACTGAAAACTTCCCTAGCTTAGGGAAGGAAATAGACAGCCAAGTCTAAGAATCACAGAGTTCCAGAGGTGCTTGGGTGGCTCAGACGGTTAAGTGTTCAACTTCAGCTCAGGTCATGATCTCACGGTTCATGGGTTTGAGTCCTGCATCGGGATCTGTGCTGACAGCCAGCTCAGAGCCTGGAGCCTATCTTCAGATTCTGTATCTCCCTCTCTCCCTGACCCTTCCCTGGTCATGCTGTCTCTCTCTCTCAAAAATAAATAAAACATTTTTTTAAGAAAGGAACACAAAGAGTTCCAAACAAGAAGAATCCAAGGAAATCCACAACACAGCACATAATAATTAAAATACCAAAGGTTAAAGATAAAGAAAGAAACTTAAAAGCAGTGAGAAACAAAACTTACTTATTGAGGAGAAATGTACAAGGCTGTCAGGTGATTTTTCAGCAGAAAGTTTGCAGGCCAGAAGGGAATGGCATGATATATTTAAAGTGCCAAAAGAAAAAAACCTACCACCAACAAAACTCTACTAGGCAAAGTTATCATTCAGGTTTAAAGAAGGGATAAAGAGTTACCCAGACAAACATAAAGGAGTTTATCAACACAAAACCATCTTTCCAGACATATTAAAATGACTTCTTTAAGTAGAAAAGAAATGTCCATAATTAAACATAAGAAAATTATGAATAAAAATATGTAAAATATGACAACATATACATAAATTATAAAGAAGGGAGTAAAAAGGGAAGAGAAGGGGGAAAAGAAAATTTTCTGGTTTTGTTTTTGAATATGCTTAAACTTAAATGACCATCAAATTATGAAAGATTGCTATTTCCTTAGGACTCTATATGAACTTCATGGTAAGCAGCAAACTAAAACCTATTAGACATACATAAGAAATAAAGAGAAAGAATGCCAAATACGACTCTATAGAAACTTATCAATTGTGGGGCGCCTGGGTGGCTTAGTTGGTTAAGCGTCCGACTTTCGCTTAGGTCATGATCTCGCAGTTCATGGGTTCGAGCCCCGCGTCGGGCTCTGTGCTGACTGCCAGCTCAGAGCCTGGAGCCTGTTTCAGAGTCTGTGTCTCCCTCTCTCTCTGACCCTCCCCTGTTCACGCTGTCTCTCTCTATCCTAGAAATAAAATAAGAAAATATTAAAAAAAAAAAAAAGAAACTTATCAATTGTAAAGGAAGAGAGCAAGAGAAGAAAGGGACAAAAAAGAACTACGAAACAACCAAAAATTTTTTAAAAGGCAATAAATACATGCCTATTAAGAATTACTGCAAATATAAATGTCCCAAAGTTCCAATCAAAAGACATAGGGCAGCAGAATGGATAAAAACAAAACCCATCTATGTGTTCCCTACAAGAGATTCACCTCAGACCTAAAGACACATACAGACTGAAAGTAAATAAATGGAAAAACATTCACCATGAAAATGGAAGTGAAAAACAAAAAGCCAAGTGGCAATACTTTTTACAGAAAAAATAGACTTCAAAACAAAGACTTTAACAAGACACAAGGAAGGGCATTTCATAATACTAAAGAGATGGATCCAATAGAAGGATATAACAATTGTAAATATTTATGTACCCAACATAGAAACACCCAAATACATGTAGCAGCTATTACTAAACATATAACAAGTAATCAATCAATAATAACACAATAATAGTTGGGAACTTTAACACACTACTATCACCAATGCATAGATCACCTAGACAGAAAATCAATAAAGAATCAATGTCTTTGAATGACACATTGGACCAAATGGACATAACACATATATACAGAACATTCTATCCAAAAACAGAATATGCATTCTTTTCAAGTACACATGGAACATTTTCCAGAATAGATCACATGTTAGGCCATAAAACAAGCCTCAACAAATTTAAGAAGATTAAAATCATACCATGCATCTTTTCTGATCACCGTAGTATTAAACTAGAAATTTAATCACAAGAAAATAAACTGAAAAAACACAAGTTGGGGCGCCTGGGTGGCTTAGTCGGTTAAGCGTCCGCCTTTCGCTTAGGTCATGATCTCGCGGTTCGTGGGTTCGAGCCCCGCGTCGGGCTCTGTGCTGACTGCCAGCTCAGAGCCTGGAGCCTGTTTCAGAGTCTGTGACTCCCCCTCTGTCTCTCCGACCCTCCCCTGCTCACGCTGTCTCTCTCTCTCTCTCCTAGAAATAAATAAAACATTTAAAAAAAATTTAAGAAAACAAAAAAACAAAAAAACACAAGCACATAGAGACTAAACAACATAATACTAAACAACAAGAGGGTCAAGGAAGCAATCAAACAAGAAATTTTAAAATACATGAAAATAAGTGAAATAGGAAATGTAATGGTTCAAATTCTTTGCAATATAGCAAAAATAGTTCTAAGAGAGAAATATATAGCAATACAGACCATTCCCCGCCCCCCCCAAAAAACTCAATCCAATCTCACATCTAAGGGAACTAAAAAAAAAAAAAAAATACAAAAACAAACAAAGGAAGACCAAAGTGAGTAGAAGAAAGGAAATAATAAAGATCAGAGCAGAAATAAATAACAGAGACTAAAAAAAAAAATCAATGGAATCAAGAGCCTGTTCTTTGAGAAGATAAAGAAAATTGACAAACCCTTAGCCAGACTCATCAAGATAAAAAAGAGAAAGGACCAAATAAATAAAATCAGAAATGAGAGAGGAGGCAACAACTAACACTACAGAAATACAAAGGATTATAAGAGAATACTATGAAAAATTATATGCCAACAAACTAGACAACCTAGAAGAAATAGATAAATTCCTGAAACTGAACCAGGAAGAAATAGAAAATCTGAACAGACTGATTACAAGTAACGGAATTGACTCAATAATCAAAAACTACCATAAAATAAAAGTCCAGACCAGATTCTAGCAGACATTTAAAGAAGATTTAATACCTTTTCTCCTCAAACTATTCCCAAAAAATTGAAGAGGAAGGAAATCGTCCAAATACATTCTATGAGGCCAAAATCCTCAACAAAAATTAGCAAACCACATATAGCAATACGTTAAAAAAATCATTCACCATGATCAGGTGGGATTTATTGCAGTGATGCAAGGATGGTTCAATATCTGTAAATCAGTCAAGGTTATAACCACTTTAGCAAAATGAAGGATAAGAATCATGTAATCGTATTGGGGCACCTGGATAGCTCAGTCAGTTAAGCGTCTGACTTCGGGCCAGATCATGATCTCACAGTTCGTGGGTTTGAGCCCCACATCAGGATCTGTGCTGACAGCTGACTCAAAGCCTGGTGCCTGAGTCAGCTCCAGAGCTTCGATTCTTCCTGAGTCAGCTTCCAGAGCTCAGAGCTTCAGATTCTTTGTCTCCCTCTCTCTCTGACTCTTCCCTGCTCACGTTGCCTCTCTCTCTCTCTCTCTCTCTCTCTCTCAGAAATAAATAAAACATTTAAAAAAAATTTTTTTAAAGAATCATGTAATCATATCAGTAGATGCAGAAAATGCATTTGACAAGATTCAAACATCCATTCATGATAAAATCTTTAAACAAAGTGGTGTTACAGAAACACCTCAGCATAATAAAGGCCATATATGAAAAATCACAGCTAACATTGTAACCAATAATGAAAAACTGAGAGCTTTCCCTCTAAGGTCAGGAACAAGACAAGGAGATGTCCACTTTCCCCACTTCTACTCAATATAGTACTTGAAGTCAGAGCCACAGAAATCAGAAAGAAAAAGAAATGAGGCATCCATATTGGTAAAGAAGAAATGAATCTGTCACTATACATAGAAAATTCTAAAGACTGTACCAAAAAACTTCTAGAAGTAATAAACAAATTCAGTAAAGTGGCAGGATACAAAATTAATATCCAGAAATGGGTAGTACTTCTATACACTGATAGTGAGTACCAGAAAGAGGAATTTTTTAAAAATTACATTTATAATAGCACCAAAAAGAATAAAGTGCCTAGGAATAAACTTAGCCAAAAAAATGAAAGATGTACTCTAAAAATTATAAAACACTGCTGAAAGAAATTGAAGATGACACAAATTGAAAGATATTCCATGCTCATGGATTAGAAAAATTAATATTATTAAATGTCTATACTACCCAAAGCAATCTAAAGATTAATGTAATCCCTATCAAAATACCAACAGCATTTTTCACAAAACTAGTCTTAAAATATGTATGGAATCAAAGTGGACCCTGAATAGCCAAAGCAATCCTGAGAAAGAACAAAAAAGCTGGAGGTATCACAATACCAGATTTCAAGATAATCAAAACATTACAGTACTGGCACAAAAATAGTCACATAGGTCAAAAGAACAGAATAGAAAGCCCAGAAACAAACCCACAATTACATGGCCCATTAATCTATGACAAAGAGAAAAATATACAATGGGGAAAGACAGTCTTTTCAATAAATGGTGCTGGGAAAACTGGGCGGCTACACATAAAAGCCTAAAACTGGCCCACTTTCTAACATCATATACAAAAATAATCTCAAATGGATTAGACTTAAATGTGAGATCTGAAACCATAGAAGTCCTAGAAGAAGTAACATCAGCTGTAGAGACATTTTTCTAGATATGTCTCCTAAAGTAAGGGAAACAAAAGCAAAAATAAACTATTGGGACTACATCAGAGAAAAGGATTTTACACAGCAAAGAAGATCATCAACAAAACAAACAAACAAAAAACCTACTAATGGAAGAATATATTTGCAAATGATATATCCTATGAGGCGTTAATCAAAATATATAAAGAACTTATACAGCTCAACACCAAAAAACCCCAAAAAATCCAGTTAAGAAATTGACAGAGAAACTGAATAGACATTTTCCAAAGAAGACATACAGATGGCCAACAGGCACATGAAAAGATGCTCAATATCACTCATCATCAGTGAAATGCACATCAATACCACATGCACATCAACACCACATGAGAGATTACCTCACACCTGTTAGAACGGCTAAAATGAGAATAACAAGAAATAACAAGTGTTGGTGAGAATGTAAAGAAAGCCCTCATGCACTGTTGGTGGGAATGTAAATTGATACAGCCACTGTGGAAAACAGTATGGAAGTTCCTCAAAGCATTAAAAATTAGAAATACCATATGATCCAATGATTCTATTCTTGGGTATTTATCCCCCAAAATGTAAACACTAATTTGAAAAGGTATATGAACTCCTATGTTTATGGCAGCATTATTTGCAACAACCAAGATATGAGAGCAACCTAAGAATCCATTGATGGATGAATGAATAAAAAAATGTGAGATATATATAGAATATATATATGAATATATAGAATTTCATTCATTCGGCCATAAAAAAAAAAAGAATGAAATTTTGCCATCTGTGACAACAAGGATGGATCTTGAGGGTATTATGCCAAGTGAAATAATGTCAGACTAAGAAAGATAAATACCATATGATTTCACTCATAAGTGGAATATAATAAAAAATAAATAAACAAAGGACAGAATCAGACCTATTAATACAGAGAACAAACTGGTGGTTACCAGAGGGCCAGGGGAGGGTGGTTGGACAAAATAGATGTGGAGAGGGAGATACAGGCCTCCAGTGATGGAATGAGCAAGTCATGGGAATAAAAGGCACAGCATGAGGAATACATTCAGTGGTATAATAACAACGATAAAGGATAGATAGTCGCTACACTTGTGGTGAACATAGCATACTGTATAAACTTGTCAAATCACTAAGTGGTACATCTGAAACAAATGTAATTTTGCGTGTCAGCTAGGCTGGAATAAAAATAAATAAATAAAATTTAAATAATTTAATTTAATTTAATTTTAAAAGATGTGAGAAGTTAACCAGAAAAGAAGATCTGGATCTTTTTTTAGAATGTTTGTGATGAGGTAGGAAAAGATCCAATATGGAGTTAGAAGATTGTGATTTTAGGATAGGCTGTGTTGAATTAGTGGATACCAAGCATTCTTGAGCCTCAAATTTCTTGTTTGAAAAATGGGGATGAGAATGCTTACCTCACTGAATTATAATCAGGATTAAAGGAGACTGTATGAAAGTAGTTTGTGAAGCACAAGGAATTACAAAATGACTAACAGTTCTTGAGTTCTTATGTGTCAGGCACTGGAGTAATCATTTCACACAGATGATCTCTTTTAATCCTCAGAACAACCCAGAGGAAAAGGCATTAACCAGGTTTTAACATCAAAGACTGAGAGCCTTGAGGGGTCTTGGGCTGGGGGTGGGGTGGGAGGAGGGGAAGGAACTAAAACATTGCCTTTCTCTCACACCCTGCTCTAACAATTGCCCTGACATTCACCATTACCTGGGTTTATTTCACACTTGAACTAGGCGGATGATACCAAAATTTGCTGTTACATGAAGGACTCACATGAAGCACCCCCTGCTGTGCGCTGGTCAAAAATACACATTCAAGACCTGGGGGGATTCCCTGATCTCCTTGGTAAAGAAAATGCATCCCTTGAATTCACTTTCGAGGCTTAAGTGCTAAATTGTTAATAGTTCCAGTATATTTTAAAAGATAGATTTCTTCAACTGCCATCACATGCAAATTTCTAGGCAAATTAGAATACAGTCAAACATCTTCCAGAGACTTAGGGAGCTCTTGCAAGGAAAGAACATATACCATAAATTGGAAAATGCTAATAGAATTCTAAGTATTCCAATCAGGATGTACTGAAGCAATGTAGTCTCCACGGTTGGTAAATCTGATACAGCCCGCCTCTGCTTCATACTAGTTATAGGAGTTTAGGGATGTTTACTCACTACATAGAGCCTTATTTTTCTCATGTGTAAAATGGAAGTATAAACATGTCACTCGAGTGTTACTGTGGCAGTTAAGTGAGATGATATGTATGAATCAAAGCATGTATGCTGCTCTGGGAAAGTACTGAGAATGCTAATTTTTTCTTTTTACTAATTTGTTAAGTTCTTTAATATTAAATGTTCATACTTGGTACTAAGAATTAGTACTTTCATCATACACCACTAGTGACAAAAGTAAGTTTATGATATAACTTTAATACTGGAAAATATCTTTAAACATATTAGCTCTTCAATAACTATCTGCAGCATGAGTTGTCATTCAGTCCAAACCAAAATTACAAACATGCTAAATACTAGAATAAGTTCCCTTAAAAATTAGTTTTCTGCAGACTATGTGATACATCTTATGGTTTGGTATCAACTCCCAAAATAGAGATATTACATGTGATCTCCTTCCCCAAAAAATCCCAGTAAAACTAACCATTTAATACTAAATAGTAAATGTAAGTATTCAGTACATTTATGTAAGTTCTAATCGCATGGAATCATTAAGCCTCCATGCTCTCTTATTTTATATGTAGATTTTGTTTCAGTTTTCAAGAAGGATTATTTCAAAATCATCTGAGGATTCCTCATTTTCTTGAATCAATATATGCCAAAGGAGTTTCTCTCTTTACCAGAAAATTTGCATAATATATTATTCTTGTAATTTGTGACTTTAGTGCCTGTGGGAAAATATCGTAAAATTTTAATATAATTGTTCTAAGGAAAAGGCATTTCATGTTCATTACTCTTGCTCCTGTGGGTAATTTTAAGAGTGGAATTAGTCCCTTATTTAAGCTCTGAGATTTATTTACTCTCTCTTAAAAAGGGAGATGACTCCTAATTGAAAATTAAGATTGCAACCTAGTGACTCATTCAACTGCTTAGTACTATCTGCCATGGTAATTTTGAAATTTCACTCTACCATTGACAAAGTGAATTGTAATCATATCTGTGTTATTATATTTTAGTAGTTGTACTCATGGCTGTTTCCCCAACTTAGATTGTAAACACGTACAACATGGGCCATTTAGTTGATCTTGGGAACATCCACCTCCACTCACAGGCTATCTGTAATAGCAGATTTCCTTACACACTTAAAGCAGTTGAATCAACTACATAATATGTAAATTATGCCCCAATAAAGCCATTTGAAAGAAAATAGTTTAATTCAGTTGTTCTCCAAAGTATATTCCCACAAACATTGCTGGTGTTGTCTGGATGGAATATGTATAGTGATGTGTCACTTAGTCCAATTGTGACAGGGAGGTATTGTCTAGATTAATAGGAATCTCCTCCACAGACATCTCTTCAAAGACAGCACAGCATACAACAAATGTTAGAGTTTTTCTTATTTACAAAGTTAGTATTATTAGAACATTATATATCTGTCTCTAACCTTGGGGGAGAGGAATGAGAAAGAAAGTAAGCTTTGATCAGATAAAATTCTATTATTAATTATAAAATATTACCATTCTGGAGAATGTTATTTTGAACTTTAATTCAGGAATACATTACTTTATCATCCTTCTGTTACCACAGGAAGAATACAGCTAAAAAATAAAAAAAATCAAGCAAATGAGTTTATAAGCTATAGAGTAAATTTAATTTGTTTAAATATCCAGTTCCTCTAAGGAAACCTGCTTACTGGCAAACAGAAAAATAGCTTTTTCTTCTTTTTGTCTATTTTAGATGATATCTATCAACATTCCACTACGAAAGATGAAAAATTAGTTTATTTATACCAGCCAGCCCCACCCCACTAGCATCATTGCTTTCCCCTGAAGCTCATGGTGGTAGTGGTAGTGGTGGTGGTGGTAGTGTTGGAAAGTGGAGAGTCTGAGCTTTTCACTTCAGATAACTTGCTGTATTCTTGTGGCCCCACTAATTGCAACTTTCCTGGTCATATTCTGTCTTTACTCCATATCGCAGGAGTTGAGGAAAAGTGAATGAATATCTAATTGGTAAAATTTGGAAGAATAAACAGCTTGGTTCTCTCTTGAATCCTTTGCTTCTTTTTCTGGACTTCTCCATAAGTTCTCCACTGTTCTTTATGGTGAGAAAGGACCTGCCCCAGCCCTATACTGAAGGATGGTTAGTCTGTCCATCACTCATTTTCACTTAGTAAGCCTCTTTAGACTCATCCATTTTGCACCAGGAACCAAAGTGTTTTTTTCCTTCTCCCTACAGTCCTTAATTTTTTTTTCAATTACTTAGGAACCCAAGTGAGGAAGAGAGTGTTATTTATTGAGTGCCCTTGAAAACAACATTAATTCTGTAACTTTTTTTTTCATTTTGGTAAACTTTCTGAATTAAAAAATACATTAGCCTTCTATTTAATTCTGAAATTTCAGTTAAGTACTTGAACCTCTTCTATTGAGCCCTTACCAATACATCCCCTTTTACCTTCTACCTTCCATCAGGATACATAATTATATAAGGATTATTAACACTATGGTTCTGTTCTATAACCATAATTAAATCTTCGTGCTTTGTCTATAGAGGTGTTCTGAGAGTTGAACACTAACAGCAGTTATAGTGACCACATAAATATTCAATAGAGAGCCAACTAATATGCAAATATTCTATTTCATTTATTGTAGGTCCAATATCGCCACTCTGTGCTATTAATCAATGTGTAATGATTCTAAGCATTCAGGTCAAATGGACTCTCCATAATTGTACTTTACTATTTGCTCAAAACCATGCTTTATGTAGTTTATCCCATATTTGGACAATGACTTTCTCAGACACATTTAGCTGTTATTTTTCCTGGACTTTCTATTTGTCTCATTTCTTATTTTTGAGAGAGGCAACATATGCTTTCTTTACTGTGTCACCACTATCATCCAGCTCATTTGTCATTGGATTTATTGCTTGGATTCTCCATTCATCTTTTTGAGGGCACCCTTGAAGCCTACTTCATTTCTGTTCCAATTTGGCATCGATTTCTTTCTGGACCTGTTCCCCACCTGTTAAGCTGGGATTGCTTTCTACTGAATTCCTGGGTTAGTTCAGCTGGTTAAAGTATCCTGTAATTCTCTTCCACTCAAAACCAGGCATTTGTTCAGCACTCATGTGTTTATCAAGTCTTAACTCTGTAAAATTCAAGGCACATCAAAATTTATCCTTCATCAAAATAATTTACAAACTAAAACTTGGACACACATATAAATAATCATAATATAAAATAAAGCCTGCACTAGGATAGTAAAGTAGTAAAAGAAATAGAGATATACCATAAGAGAAAAGAATAAAAATGAATCAGATGGGAAGACATGGAGGGCAGATGGGCCACAGTTGGAGACGGCCAAGGGATGTCCAAGAAAGGAAGAGGATCTTACCATGTGAAATATTAACAATGCAAAAACATGGACACGCTTGTAGAAAAAATGGTAATCCTAATTGTGGATCTTTTTTTTTTTTTTTTACTGAAGTATAGATGACACACAATGTTACATTAGTTTCAGGTGTACATCATAGGAATTCAACAACTCCATATGATATGCTATGTTCATCACAAATGCAGCCACATTTGTCACTATATAATGCTATGACAATACCATTGACTATATTCTCTATGCTGTAACTTTCATCCTCATTTCTTGTTCATTTTGTAACTGGAAACATGTATCTCCCACTCCCCTTTACCCATTTTTCCCATTTCTTACCCCCTCCTCTCTGGCAACCATCAATTTGTTCTCTGTATGTATGGGTCTGCTTCTGAGATTATTTTCTCAACTGGAAATTACCAAACAACATTTCCACTTGCATTTCACAACCTTTTCCAATGGCTGAGAAATGGCTTTATTTTGGTAGTCATGAGCCTGGCTAAAAATCAGGGGTTTTACTACTATGGAAGAATGGTTATATTGGGATAAATAGTATTCTCTGCAAACAGTAGTATAGAGAATTATCAAAAACATTCTTTCATTATCTCTGGAAAAAATTATAAGCTACTTGATTGCCTTAGGCATTGAAAATCTGTTGATATAGGTTTTCAAGTCTTATTATGACTGAGGTTTATATAATGTATACTCTTATTCAAATTACTGAATTCCTTTTCATTTCATACATATCTCTGGCTACCCAACAATTCACACTATTATGAATGAGAAAGTATGTATGCCTGTAATTTCAATGTCTGTACCCAGTGCACAATCTTTGTTCTCACGTGTTTCATCCAGTAGTAGTTTCTTCCTATTTTTGGCCACTAGTATGTTCCAGGCTACAGAAACAACCTGGGGGGACCAAAGAAGTTCCCAGATATATATTGGTGCTAAATATATCACTGACGTCCATGAGTGTCTGTACTATTTTTTCCATCAATAGTCTAAGGCACAAAATTATGGATAATTTCGTTATCTGGGATTGCTCATTCCCACACATAGTTAATAGTAAACAAAGATCTAGAGCTCAAGTTGAACAATTTTTATTATCTATTACTAATATTCCAAGACAAAAAGGAATGCAATTTTCACAATTCATACATAAAGGAAATACAATATATTTGTAAATATTTTATGTTCTTCCCAGAAACTCCCATGAAAGAAGAACACACACCAAAGCAGAGAGAGAGCATATTTCTGCCTCTTACGTTAGTAAGTATAGTCATCACCAATTCCATTTGTCCTCTTCTGTCAGCCCACCTCAAAACTATTTGTTCTTCATTGGGTCTCATAAGGAGTAAATAGCATTCTTAAAGGTACATGTCTAATAGACAGCAAGATTGTAATTGCAAATTTGTGTTTTCTTAATTAAAAAATTCATTTTTCACTACAAGGAGACCTGTATTTTTTCCCCCTGTTTTCTTTAGTATACAGAATTTAAGAGCATTGACATTGATTTCAGGCATACTTTTATTTACAAGGTATTAGTTAAATTTCATCTTATTTATATTTAAATGGATAAGATGCCAAAGTATGTAAAAAACAGGTTTGTTTTTTACAGCAGTTGTCACTTACTCATTCTTAATGTGGTTTCCATTACAGCATGATATTTAAAAATGGAGAATATCTAATCAAAAATTGGAATGCACATGACATGATACACGCATGTGCCAATCTATAACTGCTTTCAGTTACTAAAAAGAAAGAGAATTAAGGGGACTGAATTATTCTGTCTAACTGACTGTGTGTCCCTGAGTGACTCCTAATTTTCTATATCAGTGCACTTGGCAATGTTAGCAAGGAGGGATTAATACATTTTAATCCTCTCAGATATAGTCCTATTTGCCTTCTTGTTCTTGTGGTTGTATTTTTCAGTCTTCAATACTTTCTTTTGCCTTTGGTTAATTTAAACAAACCATGTATTCACAGAGCCTATGCATTTTTCCAGAGACTTTTTAAATCTCTTAATGCTATTTATTTAAGATGTATTTTGACATTATGACAGTTTCTATGCTTATCTTTCCCTTCAATTGTATTTGCTTCTATGCTAATTTGTTGAAGTGCAATTTGATCATGTTTTCGGATATAAAGTTGAAGAGGAAAGAGACATAAGAGAAAGCCACATCAGACCTTTTAGTAATCTTTATGATTCCAGAATCATTTAAACAGATCAGTGAGGAAAGATATTTTCAGTTGAATATTTTTGTTACATTATGTCTTTTAAAGAACTTCTAAAATAAGAAAATATCATTTTTTAATCAAAAACTCAATTTTTTTCTTATAGATAATTTTCAGTGTATTTTAATTGCATTTCCACAGTTTTATTATTTTCGTAGACATTTTAGGAACATTTTAAAACACACATTCCTGAGTTTATTTTACAAATGTAATTACTGAGACCTAATTTCTGTGAATAGCCAAAGTCCCATAAACAATAAATAGTAAACAAGGACCTAACACACATTCCTGAGTTTATTTTACAAATGTAATTACTGAGACCTAATTTCTGTGAATAGCCAAAGTCCCATAAACAATAAATAGTAAACAAGGACCTAAAGCCCAGAAAGCCCAATTCCCGCTTACAGACTTTCTTTATAGTTTCTGACCTCCTTGTGCACATTAAATGCTAAGATTGCTGAATACAGAGTACCTTCCTAGTCTAAATAATTCTTAGATAGACCTAGAGAGAGATTAACTAGTTCAGATCCTATCCACTCTCCCTATTTCCCACCACCACCATTTCAAAGGCATCTACTGCCTTTGAATCTCTGGGAGCAAGACTCAAAAATTTATAACTTCACAAACCTATCTAGATGATTACAAACAGCTGTAACTATCCTAGAGAACCATCTGCACCCACAGAATCATTGTCAAGATGAACAGTCCTATAGCATTACCTGCAATATACTATCTATCCTTCCCAATCCCCCATCCCAAAGCCAGGGGTCACAATTCTAAATGCTCACCCAAGGTCAGATGAAGGAACATGTGAATATGTTGTATGAGTTGTTTAAAATTGAGCGAGCAGGGAAGTTTCAATAACAAACAGCCCTGCTAAGCTATGTTACTGATTTCCAAGACATCCTTGAATCAAGATTTTTTTATTTAAAAATAACTGATTTTTAATATTGGTCAAAATTTCAATTGCAAGAATGACTAATTATATGTCTTTATGGATATAGAGTCTCACAGACTGCAGCTTATTATATATGCTTTTAATCTGAGAGACACCATCTGCTTTGGGATCTTTCATGTTTGAACCTGGACCGTGTCTTCAGTTGCTCTAAACCTGAGTTAGGCTAAGTGATCCCAAGGCACACCCTGTGTAGCCAGGGTACTGGGTTCTAACTGATGAATTTAGAGTTCTGTGGAGGAGGGATCTGCTTGATTTATAGCTAATCATGGTAATATTGTGTTTATACCAGATCTGAAATTGATAGTTTGGTATACATTCTTTAAGACCAAGTGAACCCCATGTAAAAGACTTATTAATAGCAAAGCCTTAAAAGGGGGCATGATTAATCTATGCTAGTGTCTCTGAATTTGTTTTATTCTGGGATAAGTAATATTATTGTCTTGGAGATTTTTTTCCTTTCAAATATATATGAAAATTTGATATTGGCTCAGTAATAGCACCAACAGTTAGAAAGTTCAATTTTTATCATTCCTTTTGTGAGATGGAAACAGGAAATCCTCAATCCAAAACATGGATATCATTTCTTTCTGTCAAGCATGAGCTACTTGATAAATTAAAGAATGACAGATCAACATAGAGAATAAAATCAGTCTCTTTTCTAAATTTGTTAGAGGTTGAGCTAAAATACCTATATCTGCTAGTTGATGGATGTCAGCAGGTTGGAGTTTTAAACATAATCAGAGCCCCAAAACTTGTTGCTAGTATTTACCATGGGTTGAGCAATATGTATGTTTCCAAAGGTATTACAAAATAGGTTTTGGGGTAAACTAGTCTCCAACTTAGATGCAAATTGCTCTCCAATAACACTAATAAAGACAAACAAAGACACACAGCAGTAGATGGCAAACACCAAAACAAATAGCTTAGTCTGTCCTGGTCTTCGTAATACTCCCAAACACTGATGAAAGTAAGATAACTTCTTTTTGCATTATTCAGAGAAAAAAATCAAAAGGTATTTTTAAATGAGACCAAATATTTGCATTTTTCAAATTTCCACTTGACTTCCTTTCCCAACAGCTAGAATATAAATTTCCTAAGTGTTTTTATTTGTTTTGGAATCCTCTAAAGTCCCTGGGCTACAGCAGAAGTTCAACAAGTATTTGTGGGCTAATCAGTTGTTAGAAATGACAGGTCTTCTGTCTTCTTAGTCACCCCCCTTTTTTTGGCTAAATATATAAAAAACAATTGTCTCAGAAAATTAAGCTAATAATCACCTTGTCATGGTGGTTGATTTTTAATGTGAGATTAGAACAAAATCAAAAATACATAAAAGTATTGCAATTATATATCATAGCTGCAAAAATTGCTCTCTGGTCATCTAAACTTCTAAACTCTTCCAACATTCTAACATAGCCTCAATAAACAACAACTGAACATGAATAAATTAACAAAGAGTAATTGAAAATCACAACATTTCCAGAAGCTGATAGTCAGATGAATGATACCGATTAAGAAAACTGATCTTGAAAATAACAGTTGCCCTAATACATAGTGAGAGCACACTTCATGAAGCCTTAGAGCCCCAGAGTAGAGAGAAGGATTGGTAAAATTAAGCAAAGGTTTGATGAGTCCAGCCATGGACACATATATTACCATAGATAGAATATACTATGCTAGGACAAGGAAAGAAATGTATATAAGGTATTAACAGGACATAGGGAAAAGAGATGCCAACTTTTCACTAAGGACGTAGGAGAATTCATTCATTCATTCAATAGATATTTGCTGAGCGCCCATGAGGTACCAAGTACTGTTCATAGGCACTGACAGTATAATGGTGAGCAACACAGTAGAACATTTCTGGCCTTGTTAGCTGACATTCTAGTTGGGAGAAATAGAAAATACATATAATATGTCAAGCGGCAACAAGTGCTGTGTAAAATAAAAAATTTGAATAAGGAAATAAAAACTTAAAACAGTATGGTTAAAGACCTCCTTGATAAGGTAATATTTAAGTAGACTCTGACATGTGACTTGGTTCTAAAAGGATATATAGGAAGTCATCAGAAAAAGTAGAGAAGTAATTTCTAAATGTAGAAAATAAGAAATGAAAAGTCCCAGAGACACAAAAGAATTTGGGGAAATAAGCTTTGTTTCTTTGCCTGTTTGTTTGCTTGTTTGCTTGTTTGTTTTACTACCTAACGCCCACTCTCTCTTCTGATGATGACACTTTGAAATTCCTTTAGAAAACCCCTTCTTCCCATTCTTCATCTGTGTATTTCAGACTAGAAATGGAACATGTACCCTAAGCCTTACCAACTAAAGGTTTCTATTTCCTTATAGTAATGAGTAAATAACTCAAAAATATCCTATCATGGTAAATCCCTGGACTTGTGTGAAAATTACCAAAAAGAAATCGTTTCCTTTCTTCAATGGGATTGTTATGATAATGTGAGCCTAGAACTTCTGGAAGTCATTATGCAGAGCCTGGGTATGAAAATAATATAACACAGCAGAGCCAAAGACAAAGAAAAGTAGAAAGCTAGTCTTTATTTTTGAACTCTTAGATAAAACCTTGTCTAAAGCTGACCTTGGTCAGGACCTTATACGCTACATGAGTCAATAAATTTCTCTTTGGCATTGAACTTGATACTCTATCACTTGCCAACCAAAAAAACTTTTTTTATGAAGAATATATCATGTTCAAGGAAAGAACTATCAGTTATTATATTAGAAATTATGATGGTACTTGGCAAGTGTCTCACAAAGACTTCTAAAAACTATATTCAAACCCATAATAATCAAAACAGCCTAATACAGGCATAAACCCAGAAAAATAAATTAATGGAACAGAATACATAGCCTAGATATAAACTTATACATATATAGTGAATTACTTTATGACAAAGGAGGTAAGATTATACAATGGCAAAAGGATAGTTAATTTTCAATAAATGATGTTAGGAAAACTGGACAGCTACATGCAAAGAATGAAAACAAACCCCTTTTTTATACCATATGCAAAAATCAACTCAAACTGAATTGAAGAAATGAACATAAGACCTGAAATTATAAAACCTCAAGAACAAAGCATAGGGGGTGAGCTTCTTGATATAAATTGGCAATGATTATTTTAATTTGACACCAAAAGAAAAGACCAGAAAAGCTAAAAATAAATAAACAATCAAATAAGCAAATAAGTGGGACTATATCAGACTGAAAAGGTTTTTGCACAGCAAAGGAAACCATCAACAAAATGAAAAGACATCTTGTGGAATGGGAAAAAAATATTTGCAAACCAGATATCTGATAAGGAGTTAATCTCCAAAATATGTTAAGAACTCACACAACTCATTTGCCAAAACAAGCAAACAAGCAAACGTGACTAAAAAAATAGAAAGAGTAACTAAAATTACACTTCTACAAAGACATACAATAGCAAAGATACATGGAAAAGGTACTCAACATCACTAACCACCAGGGAAATGAATATCAAAGTCACGCTTGTTAGAATGGCTATCATCAAAAAAACAAGAGACATCTAGTGTTGGCGAGAATATAGACAAAAGGGAACTCTTGTGCACTGTTGGTGGGAATGTAAATTGGTACATCCACAATGGGAAATAGTATGGAAGTTCTTCAAAATGTTACAAATGTAATTATTATATGATCTGGCAATCATACTTCTGGGTATATATCTAAAGGAAACGAAAACAGGATATCAAAGAGATACCTACACCATCATGTTCATTGCAGCATTATTCACAACAGCCAAGATATGGAAGTAACCAGTGTCAGTCAAACAGATGAATGGACAAAGAAGCTGTGGAATGTGTGTGTGTGTGTGTGTGTGTGTGTATGTGTGTGTGTGTGTGTATTTACACATACACAATTATATGTACACACAATGGAATATTATTCAGCCACGAAAAAAGAAGGAAATACTGACATTTGCAACAACATGGATAGAACTTGAGAGCATATGCTAAGTGAAATAAGTCAGAGAAACGCAAATAATGCATGGCATCACTTATATGTGGAAACTAAAAACAAGTCAAATTGAGAAGAAAGCAGTAGAAAAGTGGTTGCCAAGAGATGTGGAGTGAGGGACATAGGGAAATGCATTCAAAAAGAAAAGACTTCTAGGAAAACTTTATTCTTGCCATTCAGAAGTGCTGAGATCATGGGGGAGGCAGTTTCAAAAAATAGAATTAAATGTTTTGAGGTGTTTTAAAATGCCCACACACAGAATTCTGGAGAAGTCACCTTCTCTGGGTTACTTACTCATAAAAATGTACACAAGTGTTAAGCACAGTAGGTACTGTGGTGAGCAGCATTCTGTGGGTACAAAAATAGATTTAACATTTATATATTGTTAAAGAGAACCAGAGCTGAACAGCAGTTAAAGCACTTAAAAAAAAAAAAAAAAAAAAAAAACCAGATTAGGAAGAAAGAGACCTCAGTATAGAACTGGGCCCAGTTCTAAATACAAGGAAAAATAGGGGTTTACAGCCAAGGAAAAGAGTGAGGTCAGTGGGTGAAAACTTACCAAGAGGAAACATCAATAGTAGGAGAAATTCCTGGGAAACTTACCTAACAAGATTCTTGCTAAAGACAGGCCAGGGTGACTAGGTTGGCTGGTATGGGTGTGTTTATATAACATGAGAGCTTGGGGAACACTTGTCACAGTAAAAGTGACTGTGCACTTGAGAATCTTGAAAAACTGTCTGTTGTTTTGAATTCAACTAAACCCATCCTTTTCCTTTTTTGCTACAGACTTATAATGCTGTCACTGAACTGTAACTCATATACAGTTAGTAATGCCTTGTGCCATACACCACACATCTATTGGTCTGCCTAAATGGCTCTTGGGTAATGTCTGTTTAAAGTGTGGCCCAAGTGCACCTACATCAGAATCACCCAGCAAACTCATTAAAAGTCAGAATGCTGGGCCATATAAACCATGCATTATGAATATGCATTTTAGAGAATTCAAGCCTATTCGTATGCACACTCACAGTGAGAACCATTCAGTTATGGAGTAAATATTGACTAGACTTAAAATATGAACACTAAAATTTACTGATACCTATTGTGGTCTTTATATGCTCTATATACCTGTTTCACTTAATAATCAAAACACAACACTGAAACAAATATTTTCCCTATTTTACAGATGCTAAGATTAAATCATGTACTCAAATCCACGTGTCTGGGAAATGTCCACACTGAGAGGGAATCTGACACTAAAGCCCATGACCTGCCCTGACTTCACCAGGCTGGCTCCTTCTCCCGCTCTTATTTCTTGAATTATTCCATGAGAAACTTCTGTCCACAAAAACAGCTTCTAAAATGTTTGCAGTACTACTTTAGATTGGAAATAGCATACTACGTACAACTGTATTTATCCCTAACCTCAAGAAACTGTCAGAAATATTTCCCAGATTACCATTTCTTTATAAAAGCTATCTAATATTGGATATCTTCAGCTCATACTGGTCTCTCTCCCTGTGATTTCTGGAAGTCTTAAATCTCAGTCATCTGAGTCAGCTGACCACATTCACCCTTGCCTTATTCTGACAGGTGGACTAAAAAACATTACAGTAAAGAATATCTAATTTCTTTAACATCTAATTTTACCCACATCCTTTTACCACTTGAAGAAAGTATGCTGTGTTGGCTGCTTTAATGTATTGAATTAAGTGGCCATTATAATGATAATAAGTCTTTTATTATGAATTTAACTTTTCTAGTACTGAACCAGATACAAAGGACTCCTGAGAAACTTCACTATCCAGATGGCCTGAGAGACATCAAATAAATGATTACAGTACAGTGGATTACATATGCATATATATGAAAAGGTGTGTGCAAAAGGATGAACTGGTCTAGGGAAGTGAATGAACACTTCATAGAGTATGGAGATTTGCTCTAAGAGATCACAGAGCTAAGAAACAAAGGCCATTGCAAGAGTATCATTATTCAGAGACCTATAGCTCTGCAGTGCTTGCCCCTTCAATATCTACCCTGTGTCTTTTCCATCTTCTTCACCCAGCTCCTCAGGGACCCAGAGAAGTGGCTTCATTTGCTGTCTTTTTAGACAAGAGGAAAATTCAACATTTTTTGCTTAGTTTATTGAATCAAAACCATGAGTTATTCAGATTTTAAAGACTAGTCCCATAGTAAACGCTAAATCCATCTAACTCCTTCCATAGACTGTAATGACACCAGAAGACTTTGAAATAGAATGGAAGAAGCATTTCTTATGAGGAAATGGAAAAATATTTGATAAATACTTGGGAATTTCCTCCTAATAAAATTTTGAGAAAAAATGTGAAGTGTTAAGCCCAGAAACAGGAGCATAAAAGTAACTCTTGAGAGTTTATTAATCTCTAAGGGAAGCTATCAGCTTTATGTTAAAATTCCTTTGTTAAAAAGAACATTAGGATGAGGACTCAAACATTTTTGGTTTTTCTTTGGTTAATCCCAAACACTGGGTCAGCATGCTTAGTTTACTCTGAGCTTTTACCCATTATCTCTGAATTATCATATTTCCATTTTGTATAGATACTCATGCCTATTCTTTCAACTACAGCTGTGATTGCCTTCTCCTTTTAAGACAATATTTCATGAATAAATACTGATGTTATTATTTAAATTAGAAAAATTCCTAAGTTTAGAACCCAAATGTCCAACGATAGATGAATGGATAAAGAAGATGTGGTACATGTATATGGAGTATTACTCAGCAATCAAGAAGAATGAAATGTTACCATTTGCAACTATGTGGATGGAACTAGAGGGTATCATGCTAAGCAAAATTAGTCAGAGAAAGACAAGTATCATATGACTTCACTCATATGAGGACTTTAAGATACAAAACAGATGAACATAAGGGAAGGGAAGCAAAAATAATATGAAAATGGAGGGGGACAAAACCATAAGAGACCCTTAATTCAGAGAATAAACAGAGGGTTACTGGAGGGATTGTAGGATGGGGAATGGGCATTAAGGGTAAGGGGCATTAAGGAATCTACTCTTTTTTTTTTTAATAGTTTTATTTATTTCTAAGAGAGAGAGAGAAAGACAGAGTGAGCAAGGGAGGGTCAGAGAGAGAGGGAGATACAGACTCTGAAATAGGCTCCAGGTTCTGAGCTGGCAGTCAGCACAGAGCCCGACGCGGGGCTCGAACCCATGAACCGTGAGATCATGACCTAAGCGAAAGTCGGACGCTTAACTGCCTAAGCCACCCTGGTGCCCCTTAAGGAATCTACTCTTGAAATCATTATTGCACTATATGCTAACTTGAATGTAAATTTTAAAAAATTAATAATAAATAAAAAAGAAAACTTTCTAAGTTTTAGCACTTCGACATGTTGCTTTGTGATTACATCTCAAAACAAAATTGGTATCTCCATAACTTCTAAATACTTCCACTACTATTCCATGAAACAATGGAAAATGATTTAGAGTAAGCGAGACTAGAAAAGGAGAAAATATAGATTCAAGAGATAATAATTCATCACACAATACATTCACCCTTGTTTTTGAGAGAATATTGTTACAGCATGTTACAAATTCAGAAACATTAAACTTCAGTTTTGGAAAAGCATGTTTATTGGGGTGCCTGGGTGGTTTAATCGGTTAATCGTCCCACTCTTGTTTTCTGATCAGGTCAGAAACTCACAGTTTGTAAGTTTCACCCCTGCATTGAGCTCTGTGCTGGCATTGCAGAGCCTCTCTCTCTCTCTCTCTCTGCACCTCTCCTGCACTCTCTCAAAATAAATAAATAAACTTAAAAAAAGAAAAAGCATGTTTATCTATAAAATATCTGACCATCAAGATTCATGTCATATTTCTTCCATTTTTCCCATTAATATAACCTTAATGATCTGAATAAGTGAAGAACTAGACATTTAGACTCATCCTTAGAAAAGTTAGGACTCCAGGAAATATTCTTAAACAATTTGAAATCTAATCTGTAAAAACATAGTGAGATAGAATGCAGCAATAATGATGCATATTTCTTAATTCACATGTCTGTTTCATTTAAATCTTCTCCTCATGACATCCTAAAAGATGTTGGGCATCCATATATTAAAGTCATCCAAAGTCCTCTCTTCACTGTTTCTCACTATGCTAGACACTGTGAACTTCAACTTCATGCCATTTCATTAACTCATTTCCTACTCACATCCTAGAACTTGTCGTCAACCAGATTTACTATGAACCTTAAATACTAGCACTCCAGCTCCTCATGCACAGGCCATGAATGGTCATTTTCCTATCTGTATACCCCCTTATCTCTCGATAGAGAGATAGACATCTCAATTCCCTTTGTTCCACATTTGTTTTCAAATCAAAAAGCCCCTGTCTGACTCCACTTTCCTAAAACATCATTTCAAGAACTCCCTGGACACCCTCAACCTGCTCATTCATTCGCCCTTCTGATGCAAAAGCCCTGGAAATCTCAAGCATTTTCCAACTTACAAAACCTCAACTTAGCACGGTATTTCTGGAAAATAATCAAGTCATAAGTGAAGAGTTGCCTGTTGTGGTGCTTTACATGTTCCTTTCAAATTAGATTGTTTTTCAGTTAGCCAAAACATCTGAAATCAGTTAACATTTGTTCGTAGCAACAGGAGTCCCAGTCAACATATTTAACAACTAGCCAATTGAAACAGATCAGATAAAAAAATATATTGGCTGTTAAAACCAGCCGATAGGAATGCTACTTGTAAGCAATAGGACAGAACTCCAGAAAGAAGGGAGAAGGAGGAGAAAAAATAAACTTAAAGGAAAATAGGGTAGCTCACAGCCAAGGAAACAAAACAAGTACTGAACAAGAAAACCTCTGGAAGAACAAGAATAAGGGTGGGTGTAGGAGTCTTAGCAGCAACAGATCTTCAAACTTCTCCCTGGGAACTGCCATGAGAAGACTTCGTTCTAACTGCTTTCTGCCTCTGTATGTCGTCTCTCAAGACTAAATTTTCCCAGGGCACGCTTCTCTCACTCATATACCCGGAACCACTCACTGCAGCAGCAGGATGGATTTCTGTGATTGACTCAGCCTAGGTTCTATCTCCACTGATACAGCCAGGCAGGCTGAGGACCACCAGATGGAAAAGAGATGGGCAGACAAAAGCGAGAACCACTAAGATATCCTTTGCCATCACTGAAAATTTCCTCTTCTGTTGACTTAAGGAACTCTGTCCTTCATATTATAAAGAGAGAAATACTTTTGCTTTAGTCATAGAGTTCAAGTAAAATGCAACCAAATTCCTTGAAATTCTCCTTCAATTACTTTTAGAGATACCACTTTCTCCTGGTTCTTCCTGTTCTCTGGCCTTCCTATTCAGCTTGGGATGGAAATGTTCCTACTTTCCAGTGCTCCATCTTTATTACTCTTTTATTATTGCTCTACAACCTCTCCTGACCATCCCATCCACACACGTGGCTGCAGCTTCCATATGTGCTGGCTGACACCTCCCACCTTGGTGCAGACTGACCCCATGAGTTTCAGACTCATCAACCCAACTACCTACAGGGCCGTTTCCCTTGTAGTAATGTAGGAAAATTTTCACACTCGTAACACCTGAAATTGAAGGTCTCCGAATAAAATCCACCATCTCTGTCGCCCTTCATGTCATTCTGTTTTCCCCTATGTCATTCTGGCTTCCCGCATGGTATCACCATGTGCTAGGGAATCCAATTCTGAAACCTTGGAATCTCCCCAGACTCAAGTTTTCTCCCAAACTTCCATCCATAATCCACCAGCAAGTCGTGGAAGTTCTCATTGCTTTTGCCCCAGTCAAAGGCTTCATCACTTCTCTTCACACAATTTCCTGTCTTGTGCTTCCACCACCTCCAACATAGCTTTCAAAAGCCTGCTAGGATAAACTGAAATGCTCATTTGCTCGTGTCTCTTTAAAAGCTGCCTGTGGAATAACATCCAAACTTTATGGCCTGCAAGGCAAGAGCCTCCAAAGTCTATCATCTCACTTTCTGTTTACCCTCATCTTGCCACGAACACCCTGGAACAACAGCTGTAGCAAAGGGTGCTGTTTGCAGAATATGGAGTGCTGTGCTGTCCCCCGCAGAGAGACAAACCATCCTCATGGTGCCCTGTCCAAATACCTGCCCTGTCGAATCCATGAGTATAATAAAGCATGTGCAGTTTTGTACTACTCAGTTTGGAGTTACATATTACAGAGAAAAATATAACTGGAACAGGCCCTTTTCTGATTTATGATTTTTCCCATGATGACCATCTCCAGCATTAGCTGGAGAATATATTTTATCTTTTAACAGAATTTTCAATTTCTCTTGTAAGGGTTATTCTGTAAAACTGTAGAAAATAGATGGAAGTTGAGAACAAATCTGGGTTCATAAACCGTTTGCTTCTCCTGTTTACTTTTGTGACCTTAGGCAATTTTCTCTTCATGAAATACGGATAATGTCCACTTTGTAAGTAGTTGTGGGGCTTAATTCAGCAAACGAGGGTGAAGCCCCTAACATCTCGGATGGAGTCAGAGGTTATAACCCAGGAGCTCTCTTTCCCCATGATGCTTAGCAGTAAATTTATAAAACAAAATAGGTTTGATAATAAAATATGAGACATTAATCTTTGAAGATCATGCCATTGTGTATTTGGAAAACCCAAGAGAACCAAGTGAAAAAAATTACCTAAAACAGTAAGAAAGTATATATGATAGCTAGCCACAAAATTAATATATAAAAGTAAATAGCTATCTTATGTTCCAGGAATAATCAACTGTAAAATATAATGGAAAAAGGACCTCAATGACAACTAATCATAAAATACCCAAGAATATGATTAACAAGAAATGTGTGGGCACTCCATAAAATAACATAATTCTGCTCATGTATATCAAATAAAAGTTTAATATGTGGTGTCCAGCAATGAATAGTTGTTTCAATGAATATTAAATCCCTCCCTATAGACTTCAGAGATTATAGATACAAAGAAGACAGTTCACCAACTCCTTTGCATAGCCACCTTAGATCTTTTTTCCCAAAGCAGCTGGGGCAGATATCATCAATTGAGAGATGAGAAAATGCCAGCAACTTCATTGAATGAAAATTTGATATGGCACCCAATTAAAAGGGCCGTGGAGGCAATTTCCTACTGAAAAAGATCAAAGGAAATCTAGAGATCAACCACCTCAAACTGACTAGAGTCAATGATTAGAAGAGAAATATATGAAGCACTGGCTTTCACCAGATTTCTCTGCCCATATTTAAAGACAAATAAGTAATTTACTTTTCTGAAAATGTAAAGTTTGGGGAAAAAAACAATCCAAACAAAAAGAAAGGAATAGTGTTCTTTAGATTTACGGAAGAAAAGCATGCACCTGTTTAGGGAGTGTTGGGTTCGTTTGTAATTGTTTCCAAAGATTTATATTTGGTTTAATGATATGATCTTGATATTATTATGGTAATAAGATGCATTTGCTAAGTGTGCTGTACAAGATAATTATTGGTTGTTTTGAATCTAAAGCCTTAGAGAAAAATGTTTAATCATATGCTAACTTGATCATAATTGTGCACATTTTAGGAGGAGTTGTAATAACATAGACTGGGATTTACATTGAGTTTTAGATAGTAGAGATAATGATAAGGTGGCAGGACATTTGTCCAATTTTCAGGTCTGTCACATTTTTACACTTTAATGAAAATTTTATTTTTGTTCAGAAACTGTTGTGACATAGCCTGATATTCCTCTTCCAAAATGTTATCTCTTTTCTCCTCAAACCCTGATTTTTAGCTACAGTCATAATCAATTGAAAAAGACATTTCCCAGCATCCCTTGAGTTAAGTATGTTTCTATGACTAAGTTCTAGCTGATGCCATTTACATAAATTTATGTTTGACTTTCTAGAAGAGGGTTTGCCTTCCTTTTCTTCTTCCTTCCTTCCTGTTAACCAGAAGACTTATTTCACACGCATGACAATGAAATAAACTTTTACTTTATTTAAGTCACTGTCATTTTGAGTATTTACCATCAGTCAGGCTAACTTAGTTCCAACTAAAACAAAATTAAAGAAATAGATTGAAAAAAATTATAAGATCACCTTCACATTAGGTAAGAGAAATTACATACAAGGAAATAATTTTTATATCTTGTTAAAAGGGTATTTTTTTGGATCCTATAATTCTCTCTTTTTGGTTTATTATTTTAAATTGCTTAACCTTATTAGTCACTGCTGCTATGACTTAGTTAATAATTGCAGTAACACTGGGGCACCTGGTTGGCTCAGGTGGTTGAGTGTCCGACTCCGGCTAAGGTCATGATCTCAGGGTTCATGGATTTGAGCCCCGTGTCGGGCTCTGTGCTAACAGCCAGCTCAGGGCCTGGGGCCTCTTTCAGATTCCAAATATCTCTCTCTCTCTGACCCTCCCCTACTCATGCTCTCTCTCTCAGAAATAAATAAAACATTAGAAAATAATTAAAAAAAAATAATAATTGCCCATGAGAGACTCTTAAATGCTGAGAACAAACTAAGGACTGATGGGTGGGGAGGGGGGAGATGGGCATGGAGGAGGGCACTTGTGGGGATGAGCACTGGGTGTTATATGGCAACCAGCCTGACAATAAACTATTTGCAAAAAAATAATAACAATTGAAATACTGTGATCAGAAACCTCATTTTTAATAACTACTGCAATGTATGTTTGCTGCATTATTTAATAATTTCCTTTTTGATATAGAGGATAAGAAAAACAAATGGGGTGGATAAAACCCATAAGATATGCTAAGCACAATTAATGTAGGTTAATATTACCTTGTAATGACAGGAAATATTCATAAAATGTGTTATGCATAATACACAAGTTTGAACGGTTGAGGTCTACTTATATGCAGATTTTTTTCAATAAATGTTTTCTCTTCCTTACAATTTTTGTAATAACTCTTTTCTCTAGATTTCTATACTGTAAGAATACAGTATGCAACACATGACTTACACAATGTGCATTAATTGAATTTATGTTATAGGTAAGGCTTCCAGTCAATAATTGGCTATTAGTAGTTAAGCTGTGGGGGAGTCAAAAGTTACATGCAGATTTTCAATTGTGTTTCATCTATGCCCTTAACCATTGTGTTGTTCAAGAGTCAACTGTATAAACAAGTTAATAAACTAAGATGCATGTAGGACATAAATTTAGTGTTAAACTTCAAAAGGAGCAAGAGGCACTTCGTATTCAAACTAAGTGAAAAGTCTTGAAAGAAACTATTTGGATGTTACTTAACCCTCCAGTTGCTCCTCATTTGTTAGAACTGAGACTTGATAGTTTAGTTGAACAAACTTTTTGTTTTACTTTTAAGAAAGAAAATTGTAAAAGCTTCACTACAGACAAGAGTAGGTAACCTGAGATCATTATCATGCACTCACTAGTCAGGCATTCATCACTACCTTTGAAATTTGCTTACCATTCATTTTGGAAAATCTCTGTCCTTCCCTCACATCATGCCTAGGTTCCTTAGTTGGTTTATACACTGTCACTGCCTATTAATATACTGGGCAGTGTGTCCCAGTTCTATTTGCTTGCTCTGAATTCTGTTACAAAAATAGTCAAATTTTCAACTGATACATCTGTGTTCTCATTTAACATGGCTGCTCGCTACAAACGTCAGACTTCCAGAATGGTGTCTGAAGAACTTACTGATCCTTGAGCTGAAGAAAGCATTGTAGGGTTACTGGCTGCTTATAATGAATGTGGCTGTCACCATAAACAGAACAATGAAATATTATAGCTATAGATCCACTTCTTCACAGCAAATAACAAAATGGATTAACTCTTTAGAAGAAAATAACAGCCATAGCCTGATATTTCATCATGTTATCATGCCATCAATTGACATGGCAAAGGATCTAAAAACAAATTTATCAGTAGCTTGGTAGAAGAGATTAGTATCCTATACATTAATGAATTAAAAATAAATTCAGCTATTTTAATGATCCATGGATAGAAACAAAAAAATGACGGGGCGCCTGGGTGGCTTAGTCGGTTGAGCGTCCGACTTTCGCTTGGGTCATGATCTCGCGGTTCGTGGGTTCGAGCCCCGCGTCGGGCTCTGTGCTGACTGCCAGCTCAGAGCCTGCAGCCTGTTTCAGTCTGTGACTCCCTCTCTCTCTGACCCTCCCCTGCTCACACTGTCTCTCTCTCTCTCCTAGAAATAAATAAAACATTTAAAAAAAAATGTCTAAATGAACACAATACTTACAGAGATGTTAACATTATTGATTTTTTTTAAACACATATGTGTTTCTTCACTTAGAGAAAAATCTGTATTTGGTTATCCTTTCTATAACTTCATTTTTAATTCAGAAAACTCAATCATGTGTATACAAAAGGATTTCCAAGGCTAAAAATCTCAGATTTTTATCAATAGCCTGGTTTCCCTGCCTCTGGTCTTCCTTTTCTCCAAACTATTCTCTATCCTGACACCAGATAGCTTTCTCCACCCCACTCCTGACCCAGCTTAATTGAGATATACTTGAAAAATAAAAATTGCCTATTTTTAAGGCATACAACTTGATATTTTGATCTTCATACACATTGTGAGGTAATTATACAGTCAAGCTAATGAACATATCCATCTTCCCTGATAACTGTTTTGATGGGTCATTAGCTGGTGAGGACTCCCAGCCAGCACAGCTCTTGGACTTCTTTAGGTGTCTCTGCCCAGCACTTTCCAGACAACAGCCTCACTCTCTGTCCACTACTCTTAGAGCTTTGAGGCCTCTTGTGTTCCAGCTCCTCTTCCTCCTTATCCTGTTCTTTCTCACATCCCTCTACTGCCCTGTTTCATCAGCCACAAAACAAAAAGCAAAACATCAATCACAAAATGCACTTTAAACAAATCATTAGAACCATAGGTTTTCTCCTTCCTTGAGACCTGGGTGGGGAGCTTTTCTATAAAAGAAACAAGTATGTACAATAATAACACACAGGTCCAGACACAATTCTTCAATCCCCATTCGTTGGGGGTAAGGATGAGGAGACAGGCAATACTCGCCCTGTAAATCACCAAAGATTGAAATATGCATAGACAAATATACACACATATAGGTGTATATGTCTATTAAATATTTATGTCTTGTTACAGAGGTAAAAATTGTGATATAATAAGAAATTTTACTTTGACTCTTAAATAAAAAGACAGAGAATGAATTTATGGGAACATACAACTTTTTTTTCTGTCTCTGTTTCTCTCTCTGTCTTTCTCTCTATATCTTTCACTCCTATTCACATATTTGTAAAACATTTAGCAGTAAGCAGAAGACAGGCAAAATTCTTGCTGAATTTGTGAACATAGAATTTATGTTTCAGAGGAAGACAGACAATACACAAAAATAAATGTAAAAAGTTGGTGACAAATTCCAAGCCATTAAATAAAGCAGGATAAAATGATACAGAATGACCATAGTATGGGGGAGCAGGAAAGGACACAGCTCTTTGAGGTATATTCCTCAGAAACCTCCCCAGATTTCAGCATTTGTGTCAAAACTTCCAGAGGACAAGCCTAATTAGTGCATTTTTTATTTCAGTATAGTGCTTCCATTTATACATTCATTTATAATGTGGTTATTTCAACATTTGATGCAGTTTACCATTTAACTGCCAAAATGTCACTCAAAAAGTTGAATACCAGGGGCATCTGGGTGGCTTAGTCAGTTAACCATCTGACTCTTGATTTCAGCTCAGGTCATGATCCAAGCAAGGGTCATGGGATTGAGCCCTGCATCAGACTCTGCACTTTGCATGGAGCTTGCTTGAGATTCTCTCTGTCTGTCTCTGTCTCTCTCTCTCTCTCCTGGCCCTTCTTCCCTCTCTCTAAAGAAAAAAAAAATTAAAAAGAAGAAAAGTTGAAGCCCATTAGTATAAACACCAACATGAAAAAAAAAAAATAACAAGCAAGGAGATGGGACTTGGATAAAAGTTTCTATGTCTCGTACCAGCCAAGCTGGGATGAAGAGAAGGTTTGCAATCTAACAAAGCTGACTCTAAATAGTCAAGGCAAAGAAGAACACCAAAGGGCTATGGGACTCTTCATGGTGAAGTAAAGGAAGTGTAACCAATTTATACGTTTTGCTTCAGGAAAGCTAACCAAGATCTTCCCTTGACTTACAGTCTTAGAGAAATGCATAGATTTTTTTCAATTAAACAGAATTAAATAATATTCAGAAATCATCTCCTTAATCCATCCTCTGTTAAGGCTAATGGTATAATATTTAGTTGCAGTGGGTAAAGATCATGTGATAATTTGCTTTATGGAATAATTGGTTTTCTTGTTACATAAACATGCATTTAAGAAAAAATGGCGAGGGCTCCTGGGTGGCTCAGTTAAGCATCCAACTTCGGCTCAGGTCATGATCTCACCACTCGTGGATTCGAGCCCCGTCCTGACAGCTCAGAGCCTGGAGCCTGCTTCGGATTCTGTGTCCCCATTCTCTCTCTGTCCCCACTAGCGTTCTGTCTCTCAAAAATGAATAAATGTTAAAAATTTTTCAAAAAAACAAAAAGAAAAGTAAAAATGGCATATTTTAGACTTTTTATTTGAAAATAATTTTGAACATGCAGGAAAGTTATAAGATAGTATAAAGAACACTTGTTCTATTTTACACAGCTTAATCTATTGTTAGTATTTCACCCTATTTGCTTTACCTTTATTATTTGCTTTCTATCTACATTTTTTCTGAACTACTTGAGTATAAGCTACATACAATATGACCATTTACCCCTTGAGATTCAGTGTGTATTTTCTAAACATTAGAACATTCTCTTATGTAATCATTATACAGTTTTTAACTTTTAGTGGTCTACCAACTCTATTGCAACTTCACCAATAAACAGAACAAAGGCCTATGTAGCTTTTTTTTTTCTTCAGTACAAGATCTGGGTTAGGATCACATAGTACATTTAACTTTCAGGCTTTGTGAGCCTTCTTTAATCTGAAATAGATTATTGGCTGTTGCGAACGAAATGACACAAAGACAGGACACACACAAAGGACAGACACAGACACAACTCTGGCCGGAGGAACAATTCTACGCAAGCCCCTCTTGGGGTTTATTTTATACCCCTGTAACTGGATACAAACTGAAATTTACAAAATGCATTCTGTTACAAAACAAGGGCAAGTAGCCAAACACATTTCAAGGACAGGGGGGAGCAAAGGGAGGAAGCGACCACAACATGTTTACTAAGAGGCCTGCCCACAATTCCAGCCTTCTCCTTACTTCTAAGGAGGGCATGTTCCCTCGTGTGCGAGCGGATCATTAACCTTGGATATTGTGTGCAGGCCTCTTGGCAGAGCATCCTGTTTGCAGGCATGATCTGCCCAGGCAGGGAGTCCTGTGTGCAGGCACATCCCAGCATCCCTAACCACGCTTTCTTGTGGTCACTGTCGGGCTCACACATTGGCCTTTCTTTACCTTTTATGACATTGACATCTTTGGACAATACATTCTTTCCCTCCCCTTTTTAAATTGATTACCATTTGGGGTTTTATCTGATGGTTCTTCATGATTAGACCAATGTTCCTAGTATCAAGATTATGCAAGTAATTTTATGTCCTTCTCAGGGTGTTACATGTAAAGGCACATTATATCCATCTGCCCTTCATTCCTGACATTAACTTTGGTTACCTGGCAAAGATATGTTCCAGTTACTCTATTGTGTCCTTTTTTTCCCTCTTGTAATTAACAAGCAATCTGTAGGGACACACTTTAAGACTATGTATATATCCTGCTCGGCATCAAAAATTTCCCCCTTGATTTAGCATTCATTGATGATTCTTCTAATCTTTACTGTGATGCAAAATGATGATTTTTTAAATTTCAGCATTCTCTGCACAATGACCAGTCATCACGCAGCCTTCTTCAGTAATCAAGAGCCTTCCTCCTCCTCCCTAATCATTTACTCACTTATTCACAGTCAGTGTATACTCGTAGATTTCCATTTTGTTCAACATTTCTGAATTTATTATTATTCTTAGCTATTTTGTGGTCAAAGCACCTAGATTTGGCATTTTCAAATGCTTGAAGCTGGCATCTGGCTCCTGAGATGGCACATGCTTTAATTTTATGTATGGTAGGACTATGGGCACAATGTTTTTCAATATCTGGTCTCTTTCTGTCCTGCTCACATCATCTAGGTGCCTACAACTGCAGATTCTTTGTTCTTTGTTCTAGATTAGCAAATGTAGATGAACAATAAAGATAAAAATCAATGACATAGATAATGTAAAAGAAAAAAATAGGCAAGGAAGACTTTATCCAAGACTACTGCAATAAGGGTTAGATTAATATTTTAGGGGACAGAAATGGAACTCAACTCCACTAAAGCATAAGGCAGGGGGATTTTGAAATGCTGGGGTAAGCTCATGGAAAAGTATTATGGAACATTAAGAAGGAGATTGGTCAATGTGATCAAGCCATCTGTGTTTGCTAATCAGCATTTACCCAGGTTAGCCTCTACCCTCCCACAGACACTGGCAGAGAGAATTCTTTCTTGATGATTAGGTTTCAAAGGGATGGCCCCAAGCTCCTTGAAAAAGACATTTCATGGTTGTAGAAGGTTTCATCCCAAAGGGGCAGGAAAAAATTTACTACTACAAATTTTCTGAAATAAATGCTCTAATACAAGGAAAGTCAGAGGTCATAGTCACGAATAAATATATCTAAAGTTTAGTCAGGCTGAGGGCATGTCGAGGCCACCATGGTAAATAATAATCTCCAGGAAGGCTTGGACCAGACCTATTTTGTTCATGTCTTAATTGCCTCTTGCTAGCTCAGGTTTTGTCCTGTGGTAGGCTTTCAATAAATATAATAGCAAATGTGAATAAATTAAGTATTCAATTGATGATCAGAGTCATCAGGGAAATTTTATTTTATTTATAGAAATTAGTTTGAGTTCTATGGGTATTCCTCTGTTTCTTTAGGCAATATCTTCCAAATGTGTTTGAAAAATCTAAAAATCATCTAGAGAGCTTATAAAAATCTAATTCCAGAGCTGTACCTTAGATATTACTGAATCAAAATGTCAGAGAACAGAGGCTAAGTATCTATATTTTAATGTAATTTATAATGTGATCAAAGGAGATGATTTAAGTATCTGTTTCCATAACATCTCAGCACCATAGGGTCCTATTTTTCTTTAATCCCAACCTATATTTATCTTGATAAGATATCAGGTGACTCTTCTGAACTCAAATTTAAAGAAAGGATTCAGTTGCCACTTGCAAATGCAAGGGTGCCCGCGGTGTTATCGAGCACTGATCTTAATCATACCTTCTTCTATTATAGGCTTCAGGTTTTATGGGAAGCCTAAAAGCAGGCCCTGCTGAGATTTTAACTGCAGCCTCATCTACTGCTGTGTTTTGAAATCTAGAGGGGTTGAGCTATTAGCATTTGTATCAATTACTATTAAAGTAAAAGTTTGGCCCATAAGACCATTTTGAGTATGCCTGTGATTAAAAAGAAAAAATCAAATGCTTTCCTTTACTGCAATCTGTACACTATCCTCAGGATGGCGGGCAATATATCATCCATCCTAGGGAGACTTATGGCACATGTCCCTTTTTGAGAATTGGAGAAATTAATTGTCTATGCAATTATTTTAACCGGGATTAAAAAGAAAAAATACCCACTAATTAGTACCAATTATATAACTTTCAGAGTTGGTGAGAAAACCTTTGAATCTTGCATTACTGTAAAAATTTAAGTTTTATTCAAAGGCTCTAGGGTTTTGGAATAAAAATAATCTCCCATGCTGGTTAAGGGCTTGCTATGTTCTAGGCACTCTTCTAAGCGGTTCCTGTGCACCATCTCATTCAATCCTGATAACGGGCTCATGAGGTAGATCATTATCATCCTTATTTTACAGATGAAGACATTGAGTCTCAGAGGTCAATTAACCTGCCGGGGAAGCGCAGGAGTAGGGGTTCAAATTTGTTAAGGAAGAGATGTAGACTCACAGCCCTCTCAGGAGCTTCCCTGTTGTAATCTGAAACCGCTCTCCTTCCCCTTTCCCGCAGCCCACCTTTACCTAGAGGGCAGGGAGAGAATAAAAGAGGCCACTCCAGATTGATTAAGTGGCAGTTTTAATAATAGAAAAGGGAATTTACCTATGAGGCTTGCCTTGGGCCTCAGCCAGACAAATGGACCCCTGTAGCAGCTCTCCAAATCTTAGAAACTTATAGAAGCTCTAACTGGGCTCAGTCACATATACCATGCCGACGTTTTCTAGATCACATCACTATTTCAGGCTATGTGTTTGGAACAGACTCTGAGAGTGGGAAAGGCAAGTGGAACCCACATTCCAAGGATGGGGTGGGAACAAGGAGCCAAGAAGTGCCTGGTGTTGTACGTTGACCTCAAGCATGGTTAAATACTAACATGCTGGGGCGCCTGGGTGGCTTAGTTGGTTAAGCGTCCGACTTTCGCTTCGGTCATGATCTCACGCACGGTTCGTGGGTTCGAGCCCCGCGTCGGGCTCTGTGCTGACTGCCAGCTCAGAGCCTGGAGCCTGTTTCAGTCTGTGACTCCCTCTCTGTCTGACCCTCTCCTGCTCACGCTGTCTGTCTCTCTCTCTCTCTCCTAGAAATAAATAAAAATATTTAAAAAAAAAATACTAACATGCTATTTCTGCTTCTGTAAATCCGCTTAGCAAGCTTGTACTTCCCTGTTCTGATTAACCACACCCTGTATGCAGAGATTACAGAACACCTCCTTACCATTATTGTCAGGTGGTCTGTTAGGTAGTCACTACCCCACGGTTTCTCAAATGTCTAACTATGATTGGTCATTTCAAACCCTCTTAAGAACTTTAAAATGATAGGTTCCCGCCAAAACTAACGTCTGTGTGTCACAATATAATTGGCTACCATGAAATGCTATAAATTACAATTGGTTAACTAAATAATGACCAATTCTGCCTTGCTGAAATCCATATAAGTTCACTGCTACCTTTGTTCGGGGCCATTCTCTGCATTTCTCCCTAAGATCAGGAGATCAGGTTGGGCCCGCAGTAAATAAAATCTTGCCTTGCTTCTCTTCAGCTTTTGGTGGTCTTTTCAACAACCACCCTGCTTCACCTGGGTCCAGGTCACTGGTCAGTTGGTGGTCACATCTTTTTTTTATCACATGTTCCAACAGAGGAGACTTCAAATCCGTGTGTGTGTGAATACTCTGTCTTCAGAATTAGCACCACTGTAAAAACTTTAAAGATGGTAGTTCTCAACAAGGGTTGGTTTGGCCTCCACCCTTCAGGGGACATTAACAATTTCTGGAGATATATTTTTTTTTGTCACATTGAGGGGCAAAGGGATGTGCGCTTTTGGCATCTAGAGGGTAGAGGCCAGGGATGCTGCTAAACTTCTTACAAAGATGCAGAGAATAGCCCCTATAACAGAGAAACAAATATATATATGTCAGTAGTATCAAGTTTGAGAGAACCTTTAACATAAAACCTGAAATTCATTCAATAGCATATCAGAGTGGAATGTTTGAGATTATCAAGAATCTCTTAGGCCAAATGAGAGAAGATCTCTTCCCTTCAAGTGAAAATATAGAGAGCTGTAAATTCTTTTGGAAGACTAGGGGCAGGCTAGGCATGGAGCTGAGCACACCAGTAGCAACCATTGTTTTTGAGAAGGACCTTTTCACATAAGCTAAAGAAACAAACTTAGCTCATTAGAAAACAAAACCTTTTGAGGTTGGTATTTTATGAGGGGAAAAACATATATATATTTTGTTTGTTTCCTGCAAATGCCTCATGTCACTGAAAAGGAAAATTTGTGCTATCAATTTAAGCTCTTTGCAATAATAAGAGCCTGAAGAGAACACTGAAAAAGAGAAAGGGAAAAAAAATACAACTCTATGGCCTATTGAAAATCTTTATTTTAGTCAGTGTTTCATCAGAACTGCTTGCCAGAACTGTTGATTATAAAGGTGTCTGCTTCTACAGAGAATCTCTGAGTCAACTCCACCAGATGTTTTATTTCATCAGTAATTGTTTTCTCCAAAGATATTTTCATTTCAGAGCATGACACAGTGAAATGTTAATTTCTGTGAAAATGAAGTAATTTAGGTTACATATCTTCAATGTTATATTCATTAAGAGCTAAGATTCTATTTAATTGCAATTAAAGTTACTTCTCTGATTTAGAATTAAATTTGTATTAAAGTAAGCAATTCAAATATGGCGAAGTCTTAAAATGTTATTAAAAATCAACATAATTTTACATTTCCTTGCTTGATTCTTTGAACACATGAACTAAAATATATTCCAATTGGAAAAGGAAAAAAAAAAAAAGAAGTTAGTGAGAGTCTACCAGAAATTAAATTTAATCTTTCTTTTTAAGGACACAGCTGACAAACTTTGAGAAAATATCAAAGGAATATTTTGTACTTCTTTAAGTTAAAGGGCTAGATGAATACTTCTTTCTTCAGTCATATTTCAATGTCACTAAACTAAACAATAGGCATTTATATAGATTTTAAATGTTTGGGTGATTCTTTTCTAAGTCAGCATTTTTGAGGTCTTTGGAATAGATGACAATAAAATGAATTTTTCTGATACTTCTGATAACTAAATCCTTTTATAAGGAATCCAAATATTTTTAATGTTTTAATGTTTATTATTTTTTATTTTTGAAAAAGAGAGAGAGAGAGGAGAGTGAGTGCTGTGGAGAGGCAGAGAGAGAGAGGGAGGCAGAGAATTGAAGCAGGTCCCAGGCTCCAAGCTGTCAGCACAGCCCCATGCAGGGCTTGGACACCTGAGCAGAAGTCAGCAGCCACCCAGGTGCCTCAGAAATTCGAATATTTTTAAATACATCTCTCTAGTATAGTTGTTTCCAGTTGCTAACAATAAATTCTTATCAAATGAAAAATGATACATGCAAAATATTTTTCAAATTTAAAACCGTTAAGGATGAGCAATCAAAGTGCATTTTCGTTTATAAAGAGAAGGAAGTTATTACCAAGTGAAGCAATTTTAGAGCAAGAAGAGTCTTAAAAGTTTACCTAATATATTCCATTCCTTTCAGAGGTGAGAAAATGGATATCAAAAAAGGTGACTTTTCCAAAGAGTAGAGGCAGAATTGGAAGTGGACCCTTAATTCCATGCAACTGCTTTCACTGCTTATGTCTCTTTCCTTAGGTTTATTCGCATTTAACACCTAGAATGTCATGCATGGTATAAAATACCAAACTAGCTTTTGTGGCCCACAGATGCCAAAGAGTTTAATATCTAATTGGAGGGGCACATGATTGGCTCAGTTGGTTAAGCATCTGACGCCAGCTCAGGTCATGATCTCACTACTCGTCAGTTCGAGCCCCTCATTGGGCTCTGTGTTGACAGCTCAGAGCCTGGAGCTCATGCGTGCATACTCTCTCCCTCAAAAATAAACAAACATTAAAAATAATAATGATAAAATATAAAATCTAATTGGAAAAGGAACAATGGAATAGACACTGAATAGCAAGTAATACCTCGCACATATAATAATAGAGGAGGATCATTTCCAGTTGAAAACAACAGGAACATCTTTAAGGAAAATGGTTTATTTGCATTAGATCTTCAAGAAGGCATAGATTTCAGGAGAGGCCATCTGATGAAAGACCTATGTGAATAAACACAGAGGTAGTGTTGGGCATAATTGGGAAAAAATGAAAAGACTAATTTTGTCAGGGCATATGATTTGCATAGAGGACGCAGTGATAAAGTTAAGAAAGATGGTGGAACTGAATGGATGGTTCATTACAAGTTCTTAAAGACAGTAGAAGAATTGTACTAGTTGGTACTGGATGTAAATAATGAACTGAGTTCACAAGAATGCCTCTTTAAGTGATCCTGTCTAAGGTTGCTTTGTCATGAGAGCACAAGCAAACAAAATATGAAGGAAATTTTTATAATATAAAGGAAATTTTAGTTTTTCTATTTCTAGGATTTTAAAATATTTTTAAATATTTTTAAAATATTTATTTAGAGAAAGAGAGAGTGCACACAAGCAGGGGAAGGCAGAGAGAAGGAGAAACAGAATCCAAAGCAGACTCCACACCATCAGTGCAGAGCCCAATGTGGGGCTCTAACTCACTGTGAGATCATGACCTGAGCCTAGATCAAAAGTCAGACACTTAACCAACTGAGCCACCCAGATGCCAGATGCCCTTAGGATTTTTTTTTTTTGGTCAGATATTGTGGCTCCTAGGTGTGGCTCCAAGAGTAACTTTGCAAGAATCCAGGGGTTCTATTATTGTGTAACCTGAATGCCCTCTTATGAAACATTTAGGATTCTTTTATCTTATTAGACAACTATTCTTTGAATGTGATGCTGATAAAGGAAATCATCTAGGTCAGAACATTTTTAGTCAATTTCAGCATGCCAAGGGTATGAGCATAAGTTTGGAGGCAATATTTCAGTTTGAAGCCATGGTTTCCTATCATATGTAAAACATGTACTTCTAAAATTAATGATAGCTACTCTTTATTTAGCACTTAGAATCAAATATTATTTGGAGAGGTTTACATGCACTAAGCAACAATCCTACGAGGTATTTTATAGAGAGGGAAATGAAGCACAGATTGATATTTTGCCCAACAGAAGAACTGGAAAACAAATATAAGCAGTCTGACTCCAGAGAACCATTATAAACTGTCCCATGTTCTTCCTTTGGGGGTGTGGGAAGGAAATCCTAGATCAAAGGAAAAAGTGGGAAGAGAGCAAGAAGGACTATTAGATTAATGAAACCTCATATAAAGCAAGATCAAAAGAAATTAAACTTAATAAAGATAGAAGTAGATTAGGAATCATTTTGTGAATGTACATTTTTATCATTCCCCATAAGAGGACTCAGGACTCCTTAGAGAATAGCTAACTCAATTTGGGGCAGAAAATCTCAAGGTTAGTCTATGACATTTTGTTATCGCAAAGAAACATGGATTCTTCCAAAGCTGTCTGTGGCTCAGCTAAAGAATCTAGATCCAATTGGCTTCCATGGCTATGGTATCACAACTAGAACACAGGGTGGTACCATGAGAAAAGCTAACAAGGAGTTCAATTATTGGAACCAATTGAAATGGAGAACAACTATAAATTCATGATGAAGCTCAAAATGAATAAACAGTATAAAATATGCCAGAAAATATGGGTTATTTTATGTTAAGAATCATCAACAACATAAATATATGACTGCAAAGATGACCACATAACCTCTCCATCAAGGTTTGAGTGTGATCTATAGTGAAATGACTTGGTGAGGGGGCGTCCCAGTATTCAGCATCAGAAACCTCCCTAATAAAACAGCATTAAATCAGAGTCAGGTGGTTGGCTACAGAGAAAAAGGTTTTCTAGAAGGACACAGCCCACAGCCTTGTTGATCTGTATAGAAAGCAAGGACTAAAAAGTTCTTGGATATACATAAATATAGACTGTTAGAAGTATAGATTGTTCTTTCTAAGTTCTCTCTGAATGGTAATGGATGTCCTCATGATACAAGGTCTGAGCACAGCAAGAAATAGATTTCTCATATCTCAAAGTCTCCCTCCTTACTCATATAGTATCACAGATACTGTGTCCCCAGTAGAGATTTTGTCAGCCAAGAAAGGCTTTGCTGTGACACAGTGTACCACTTCCTTCTCTGAGTCGTCAACTCATTTCTAATACTTTTTTTTTAATCTCTGGCTAATCAAATAATAAATGTGATCAAATAGTACAATGAGTGTGTTTATGGTATCTTCTCTCCAGCTTGCATGGTTATCTGAAATAATATATGTTTAATCTACTTTAGTTCCTTAAGACCTGGTAGTCTTTTTACATTGGCTATGTTACTTAACCTTCTGTATCTCCATTTCTTCATTTGATAGATGGATACTTATATTCTTTTATGTTTACAACAATACCAAGTTCATAGGACCCTTGGAGACAATGTCTGGCACATGGTAAGTTCTCCAAAAAAATGTTACATATTACTACTTCTACCATTGTTGCTATTGATTGTGTCCTAAATGAGTGTTATATCAGATATCACGTGCCTGAAATGATAGTGTTTTCTTCTACGGTTATTCCTAGCCTTTCAGTACTTCTTTATCACCTATTATTAGCTTATATGACACAAAGCCATCCTCTAGTTAACAATTAAGGTTTTTAGGTATTTTTTGGTCATAGATGTAGCTAAATTTGAATAATATGAAGACATGTTTAGGGAGTAACTTTTTTTTATTAGCTTCCATTATTTCTGAAATGTAGGCAGTTTTTAGCATAGATGCTATCTGTGTTTTCCGAAACAAGTAGAGCTCATTATTTTGAATTTATAATACATCTTCCTCTAGGATCAAGGCAATAAATGAGAGACTCTCACCTCAGCATATTAGGGGAGAGACGCTCACCTCAGCATATTAGGGGGACAACAAAGAGAGTCAACTTCATATTTCTCCAGCCCCTTAAGAATGTAATTGACATGAGTGTTAGTTACCCCTGCTCACAGTACTAGAAAATCTTTGTACCCAAAGGTGCTGGAGTTTCTCCCAGCCTTAAAAAGCTGTTGACCCCATTCAATCTCTCTCAGCAATTTCAAAGCTCATGAAGGAAAAGTCAATGGCTGGAAAGAAGGAATAAATACGAAAGAGAGGACATTTAAGTAGAGACTATGGCAAGATGTAACCACTGAAAGATAACCAAAGAAAACAAATTCAATTATTTGGAAATCATATTTAAATAATCACAATGACCCAGAACTTTTTCTTCTGGTTTGGGACATGGCAAAAGGAAGGAGAATACATTCTGTATTTTCATATGTCACTCCCCTTGATGTTCATTTGTACTACCTGTCATTCAAGAGAGCCTCCACTGGGACCTTCCAGCCTCATTTAGTGTAATTACTTAATTTATAATGTATATGTATTAAAGGTCCTGAGCTTCCCTGAAGACTGAACTCTATCTCTCCAAGTTCTGAGAGGACAATGAGTAAAGAAGAGCCACCTTGCAAGTTACCATCACGTAACACCTTGGGATAAGGAAGAGGAGACAAGAAGCAGAAGCACTCTGCATACTCATGGTGAAGGAAGTCAGGGAGAGCAGATGGCCGCTGTTATTCATATTTACAGGTTGTTTGGAAATCAAAAAATAGCACATTTAGCCACACTACTAAACTCCAAAATTTACAGTGACTCAATAGGATAAAAGTTTATTGTCACACATTAAAATTTTAAATGGGTGTTTTCTATAATCAGTGAGTCAGGAATTTGGACTCTTTACCTCATGTATCTCTACTGTTTTAAGTCCTAATTTCTAAGGGCACTGTGCTGTCTGCCCCAATCCTGAAAAAGAAAGAATATGGCAGATCAATCACCCATATAGATTTGTTTTCACTATTCGGAACTGAATGTGGAGAATTCAGTCACATGACCAACCCTAACTGCAAAGGAAACTGGGAAATGTAGTTTTGCTGTGTGCCTAGGAAGAAGGGAATGTAGACTTGGTCAACTGTGAGCTACATAACCTCTTAGGAAAATTGTAATAAATATCATACCTTAAAATTCTAACTGTATCTATGAGAAGCATTCTGCTTTTTAAAAATATTACATAAACCATGAGTGTATTTTTATGTCTATATATACATATACATACATATTTATGCATTTTTAACTTTCATACATTGGGTTTTCTGCTGTGAGCATAAAGTCTGCTTCTAATCCGCTGCCCCCTTTCTCTGCCTCTCCCCTACTCATGTTCTCTCTCCCCCTTACTCACTCAAAAATAAATAAACATTTAAGAAAACATTTTAAAAACCATCCATTTTGAAAGAGTCTACTTAAAAATTCATCATTGATAGGGGCGCATGGGTGGCTTAGTCGGTTAAGCGACCGACTTTCACTTAGGTCATGATCTCGCGGTTCGTGGGTTCGAGCCCCGCATCGGGCTCTGTGCTGACTGCCAGCTCAGAGCCTGGAGCCTGTTTGAGTCTGTGACTCCCTCTCTCTCTGACCCTCCCCTGCTCACGCTGTCTCTCTCTCTCTCTCTCTCCTAGAGATAAATAAAAACCATTAAAAAATTTTTTAAAAAATTCATCATTGATCTCACTTGTACTTGAACTTAATAGCTGTATGACTCTATCAGAGATCATTTATTCGGGCAGGTTTCACACACTAATTCTCTAGTTTGTCAGTGTACCGTCTGGTATAAGCTAGAGTATAAAAGAACTGGCTCTCAAAACACACCATTTGGTTCTCTTTCATCAGAACTTAACAGGCATCAGGTTTAATGAAGTCAGTTAAGCGTCCGACTTCAGCTCAGATCTTGATCTTGCAGTTCATGAGTTTGAGGCCCACATCGGGCTGTCTGCTGTCACTAGGAAGCCGACATTGAGTCCTCTGTCCCCGCTCTCTGCCCACCCCACCCTCTGTTCATGCTGTCACTGTCTCTCAAAAATAAATAAACATTAAAAAAAAACAAGAACTTAACAGACATCAGCAGGGTCCCCACTAGAGACTGTTTTCATATGTATTATATTTACCCTAAAGCTATAGGAGGGGCTAACTTGGATAGAACTCTAGCTGTTTGTAAATGAAAAGTGAATTGCTATTTTAATTAATGTTTACAAGTAAATTACATTAAGAGATATACAAGACAAGATCATCTGTCATAATAATAAAAAAAGGTTTCTCATATTTGTACAGTATGTGCAACCTAAACAAGTCCCTTCAGCAGATTTTAATTTTGTATTCATTTGTACTACTCAATAAATTTTCATGTAGGTGTTACGATACCAAGTATGCATGTACTACTTACTGGAAAAATGTGAATGATTTTTTGATCGGCTGTTATTACAATCTACCTCATGAAATGACTTTGGAAATACTAGATCATCCCGTCGTCCCCAGTTTTACAGCTCTGGTGCCCTTCGTTAAGAAATTTATGGCCAAGGGAGACCTGCAGTATCAGAAAACAACCTCAGAGTCTGGCTTTGGTGAAAAGCCAAGTAGCTGAGGGAAGCTATTACCGAAAGTGGCCCCTCCCCAGCTGGGAAACATTTCAAATTTAAAGATTTAAAGGCAGTCTCACCAACCCAAATCACAGATCAGTTGAGTGTGTTAAGGACCTGTCAACAATTACTCTAAAATTCCACTTCATCTTTTCTACAGGGAAAGAAGTAAGTTTGGACACTGTTTCTTAATCGGCACATCCGTTAGGTATCTCTTCATGGAAGCTGTTCAAATAGCTTCTGTGAAGCAATGATGAGTAGGAAATGGGCCATCCCTTAACAAAGCAGCATCAGGGAGAAAGACAACATCTCAAGTGGGAACACCAGGAGAGATAGGCTGACTTGTTTTCTTCTGTTGTAGAGTAAGATGGGCAAGAGTGTAGACAAATAACAAATAGAGATGTATTTACATGCACTGTGCCTGGTTTTTAAAATTAGCTTCATTGATATGTGCTTAAAAGCAGGTGTGCAGGGGCCCCTCAGTGGCTCAGTCAGTTAAGTCTCTGACTTGATTTCAGCTCAGGTCATGATCTCACAGTTCATGGAACAGGCTGCTTGGGATTCTCTCCCTCTCTCTCTCTGCCCCTCCCGTGCTCGTGCACGCATGCTCGCTGTCTCTCTCTCTCTCTCTCTCTCTCTCAAAAATAAATAAATAAGCTTTAAAAAAAAAAAAGGCAAGAGTGCAATTCAAAATATTTATCAACCAGTGAATTTTGAGTATTAACTGAGCAAGTTCTGAGTGTAAGCAACTGATTTAGCTTTGCCAAGGAGAGGCAGCTCGCTTGTTAACACAGTGTAGCAAGATCAAGTTCTGCTGGAACAGAAGCTACTGGAAGCTACCCAGGCGGACTCTTGGAGGAGTAATTGCCAAGCACCTGAAGAAGATTGTTGTCTTTCCTGTGCAAGCCCAACCATGTTGCTACTTCAGAAGATGGGGGCCGGATAAAACAAAGCCCCTCCCAGCAGTTGAGACTCTGACACACCATGATTTCTCCAGGCTCTTCCAGAGGCTCTGTGCCATTTTGTGGTGGTAGATACATTTCTAAGACATGGGTGTTGGAATTGTTACTAAACTATTGCATGTATACGAGATGGTTGTAAGGGCTTCTTTGAAAAGAAAACAACACTGGGACAAGGAGAAAAATGCTGAGTTATGCCTGTTGAAATATTTGCATGTGGAACATGAAGTGTCCTTTGGCACCGTCACCCAGTTGTTCTGTTCAAATCAAACGGCATGATTGGGGAAAACCCCCACACACACTCCCACACATGTCCCATTCTGCTGCATGCACCCATGAAAACCTGCCTCAAATATTATAACTCCCTAACCTCTCCAATCTAATTGTCTCTCTTTTTTCTATAATATGAATCATTATCTGGAATCATATTGTTTATTTTTCTGCTCCCCCATTAGATTATCAGCTTTATGAGATCTGGATCTTATCAAGATTATTTTGCTGTTCATTACTGTATCCTCCATGCCTGGAACAGTGTTTGGCACATAACAGACTCTCAGTAAATACTATGGCATCTATGAATAATTAATAACCATAACTATCATCCAGTAAGGAGTGAATCTGTTTCAGTAGTATGCATTTTATATGCATTATCTCATTTAATTTTTTGTAGCCTGACATGTCCTTACAAGTTTTTGGACAGAAATGGGGTGATGTCAACAATAGTAACTTAAATCCTGACACTCGCCCATCCCTATAACTGGTATTTCCACAGGGTGCCTCCCATTTGCTCACAAAGTTGTCCTAATCTCAAATCATCTTAAGGCAAGCTTCTCTGGCATTTTTGTTCTTCATGCCCCTTCTCCACCCGATGAACATCCACTGAGCCATGGTTCAATGCCTCCCACAACCACAGCGGCCGTTCGTCATGAAAATACTCACCCTCACTTCTTTCAGAGTCAACAGTCCTCAAGGTGTGAGAGTGGTTCTGTGGTCCATGCTGGAGGCGGGGAACCACTTTCCAATGGTATCTCGCTTTCTCTCTAATGGTATCTCGCTGTAACCTGCACACCGAGTGGGAATTTTTGTAGATTTCTGGCTCCAATCCCTGTCTACTGTGACCGAGATCAAACCAAGGGACTGAGAGGGTGACAAATGGCATGCCCCCCCTCCATCTGCCTCATCTTCCTCTGCTTATGAAGCACCCCTGAAAATTTCTTTTTTCTGCTTTACAAGAAAGCCAAGCCTCGTGTGCATAAATCACTAATTTATCAGCTCCACAATCAACAATATTCTGGATCCCACCTGGAGTTTTTTTCAGATACATTAATACCCTACAATAACACTATCATGTAGGCATTATTATTCCTGTTTTACAGATGAAGAAACTGGCATTTGTCCAGTTAGAGTAACTTGCTTAAAAATCACAAAACTAGGGGTGCCTGGGTGGCTCAGGCGGTTAAGTGTCTGACTTCGGCTCAGGTTTGTGAGTTTGAGCCCTGCATCGGGCTCGTTGTTGTCAGTGAAGAGCCCGCTTCAGATCCTCTGTCCCCCACTTTCTCCCTGCCCTTCCCCCGCTCTCTCTCTCTTTCTAAAATAAAAGAAAGTATATTTTTAAAAAAATCACAAAAGTAGAAAGTGATAAAAGATAAAAATGGAACTCTATCTCGGACTTTTTCTTTAATCTCAAGTCTGCGCTCTGAAGGACTAAACCATGTTTGGTTAAAATAAACATTCTGAGAAACTTAACAGAAGACCACGGGGGAAGGGGAGGGGAAAAAATAGTTTCAAACAAAGAGGGAGACAAACCCATAAGAGACTCTTACATACAGAGAACAAATTGAGGGTTGATTCAGTGGGGTGGGGAGGAGGGAAGAGGGGAAAATGGATGTGGGCATTGAGGAGGCACCTTGGATGAGCACTGGGTGTTATATGTAAGCGATGAATCATAGGAATCTACCCCAGAAACCAACAGCACACTGTATACACTGTATGTTAGCTAACTTGACAATAAATTATATTTAAAAAATAAAAATATAAACATTCTGAGCAGCCTTACTGTTTTCATGAATCATGCCCATAGGGAAAGAAGGAAGCGAACTTCCTGGTAGAGGGCTGCCAGAGGGGCTCAGGAAGGAAGAAAGCCATGTTCCTAATGAACATGGGTGGAGCTGTAATCATTTCAACTGGGAGGAGGTGGATTCTGATTTCAGCTTCCACCCCAGCTTTTCCTCAGCCTGCAGGGCAGTTAGCAAGGCCCGGGAAAGACCTCTACCTGCCTGTGTCAGAAGGGATCCGCCCCCTGGACTCTCCTCCAACCCTCTCCCTAGTTAAAACTTCTAGCCTCATTGTCAAACCAACTAAAAGCTATTACACCTCATTATGTTGAGGATCTGAGAATAAAGCCTGAATGATTTCCTAAATTGTTGTTAACTCAATTCTATAAATTGTGTGATCAGGTCCTCTGAAAGGGTAAAACTGATTAGTAATTAGTGTATGCAAGGGAATAAAGTAAAATTTGTGAAGCTATTAACCTAATCAGGATAAATAGTTAGACTTCACATCCCAGAGAGCCAATCCCTCTCCATCCCTATAAAGTGGAGAGGGCTTCAAGGTGTTACATCTATTTTCACAATGGACATCTTTGCTTTAGAGTCTGAGCGCAGTACTTGCAGTAGTTACAAATGTTTTTAATTAATTTCAAAGCACACTTTAATCATCTTCTGCATCTTTTGGCCAGTAAAAGATGGCCTCTGGGGTTATAATTCCTTTTGTCTTATAATTTTAAATTTCTCAAATTATGGGTAGCTTCACAATTTCCTTAGAAATTAAATTAGATGAAGAAAAAAAGAGAAAGTCTATAAAATAATAATTAAGCTTAACTCCAGCCCAGTTCTTCATAAGTCTCCCAAAATACCTTGCAAATGCTATATTTCAGGCAAATTTAGAAAGCTACTTGTACCAGTGTCAAGGGAAAATGCAAATTTGCATGCCTGAGGCAGAGACTGTGCCAGAATGCACGGGGGCTACAGAGAAATGTTAAGCGTTAACAGATGCTAGATTGAGCACATTAGCATAGAGATTCTTCCCCCTGTGAGGAGAGGAGAGGGAGGAATGGGGCCTGGGACTACCATTCAGTGACTGTGTCTTCCTTTCCCATCCTCTTCCCCCGGTAACCCTTTCCCTGCCCCTCCAAGTCACCTCCATCCACTTCTCTCCCTCCCCTGGCTGGCCAATTGCCTCTCTCAATCCACATAGTATTATAAGGGCAGCAAGCAGTGGGAGGTGGTAAAGACATTCAAGTCCCTTGCCTCAAACCCTGAGTAGAGTTCAGGACCATCGAGCCAGTTCGGGTAAGGTTGAGCCTTAAAAACGGAAGATGCGGATGAAAATAAGAATGAATATCTGGGCAATATTTATGTCATTTATTTTTTTTAAATTTGCTTTAGCCCTCTTGTTTAAGGTACAGCCTTTCATTTTTGTTTCCAGAGATGGTCAATGAGAATTCAGTCTAAGGCTTTCGAATTCGCTTACGATGAAGTTCATATAAAAATCTAACATTTTTGGAGATGGGATCTGTGATAAAATGTAACTATCATGTCAAATGCTGTTCCTCAACGTTTAGGATTATCCAAGAAGATCCTGCCATTAGCAGCCCACCAATAGGTTCAGAACATGGCACTGAGAACAACGAGAGGGCAAGACACTGGATGTTGTTTATGTTATCTTATTTCATCCATACAGCAAAGATAGTTTTTTTACTAAGGCAGAAGCTAGAGTCTAAAAAGATTAAGTAATTTGTTTAAGTCAGATAATCGGGTCCAGGACTAAACTCATTAGAGCAAAGCCATATTATCAATAATCATCTGAAATTTCCTCTTCCCAACATCTTCAAATGGGTTCCCTGTTATCTTACATACGTCTAACACCCCCGAGTGACCAAGCACTCTGTTCCCATAGATCTCTCTCTCTCTTTCCTCCTCTTTCATCCCAGGTTGCTATTGTCTTGTCTACTTGGATGACCTGCTGTGTGATAGATGGAGGTAGCCCTCAAGTGCCCAGCCCTAGACAAGTGCCTCATGAGACCAATCTCTAAAGTAGTTCCAGAGCAGGATTCAGGGTTTCTATTGGAAGGCAAGTCCTTTTGGTCTCTTTATTTTAAACCAATCACCAAGGCAGAAAACAAAAACAAACAAAAATTGTAAATAGATGAAACACATGTAATCAAGTGACCAATGGGAAGAATGATCATTCAAATAGTTGGAGATATATCCTGATTAGTCCAGTGGCCATTTAACAGGAACAAGAAATAGGTGAGCTGTGAGAACAGAGGAGAAAATAATTTCTAATTAATGACCTCTGCACCAGAGGCATGGAACTGACTCTTAGGAGTTACAGTGGCAAAGGAGATGACGCTGGCTTCATGTGCACAAGGAACTCTGGACAGGCTTCCTATGTCTCCTCCTGCCCCCCTAGGCTGTTCCTACCTATACAGTCAGTAGAGCAACTATAGAGGATGCTGTGGCCCCAATTTACTGAGATCCCATTGTATTTATAGCCACCCCACCAGGAGTAACACAAGGAAAATGGGGGTCATATGTGCTATGGACTGAATGTGTGTGTCCCCCTCAAATTCATATATTGAAGCTCTAAACACCAATGTGTTAGTATTTGGATATAGGGCTTTTGGAGGGTAATGAAGTTTAGATGAGGTCAGGAGGGTGAATCCCCCACAATGGGATTAGTATTCTTATAAAAAAAGGAGAGAGAGAGAGAGAGCAGTACTCCATGTGAGAATACAGCAAAATGCTATCTCCAAATCAGTAAGAGGGCTCTCACCATACACTGAATCTACCAGCACCTTGACCTTGGATTTCCCAGCCTCAAGAACTATGAGCAAGAAATTTCTGTTGTTTAAACCACCAAGTCTGAGGTATTTCGTTATAGCAGCTGAGCGCCCTGAAGCCATGCCCAAAGTCTTTGGCAATGACCAGCTCCACACACTGCACACTGTGGTTACTTCGAGACCTACTGACCCAGAAATCCTGGTATGCTAGATTAGCACAAGCAAACACCTTATGCATAGGAAAGAAGATGAACAGAGTTGGAGGGAGGCACATTTGGGAGAAACTCTGACTGCACTTAGTGCCTGGTATCCCCAGATTGTAATAGGACAAAGTAATTCTAATACCAGAAGGGCAGGAAATCTTGCAGCTGATAACTGTTCCTAGTCTGGCGCCCTAAACCCCCAGCAGACAGGGTGGCTTCAGACTGAAGGACCACCAGTGAATCTGCAAACACAGCAGTGGTCAGACTCTCTGGTGTTGTTTCTTCCTGACGATAGGTACCAAAAATGGCTCCTTAGAGTGAGAATCCCTAAGGTTCATAGAGTTACCAAAGGAGCAAAGACTTTGCTGAGGGAAGAAAACTATTTTTGCAATTGCCTTTTGCAACTGCAGAGCCAGCATCCTTTAAATTGGCTATGAATAATGATTCGTGTTGTGCTTCAGACTGCAGAAGCTCACAGCACACCTACCCGAGACTATCTTAGAGTTTCCAGGCTAGCATTCTAGGGTCCCATCTGCAAATTTATCTTCATTTATGGCAGACAAAACATTGCAGATACAGCAGGGCCCAATTCAGAGGTGCCTTGATGGTAAGTGTATTCTATCTATTCCTTTTCTTCCAGCTTCTGACAAGGCATTCACAGACAGAAAAGTCTGTCCATTACGGACCACGATGTCAATTGCTTTTTTTTTTTTTTACTTTCCTGGAAGTCAAGAGTTTGAGCCAGTCCTTCCTTTCCCACTAGATGAATTCCCTGAGGCCCTCCACTGGGCTTTCCCAAAAGTACCCTTTGCCCCCAGGGTGCTTACATCAAAACCCCGCACCTCAGGGTGCTCTACTTGACCACATCTGTATACACAGAATGGCTCACAGAACATAAGGCTGCACAAATGCCATATTTACACACTTTATTTAAACCCCCTCAAGATAAAGCATTTTTACACTGGTTAATAGTAAGGCACTTTATTTGTTAGCTTAGACCTTGCAGAAGAAAAGGTACCAAGAAAGCCCTAGGAACACACACACGCCTCCTTCTTGGAAATGGTCAAGACCTGCTTTCCAGATGAAGTTCTGTAACTTAATCATTGTATTTCTTTAGCAAGTTGCGCTCATTGTACTCTTCTGTAAAATGGGAATAATAAGCTAAATAGTTTTAAATGCCACAACTTTTTTTTAGGATTCTTCTAACAAGTGTATGAAAGGCTACCCCCAGTCATGGTGTCCAAGGCATAGTGGAAACTCTACCAAAGGCACTAAGGAAAACAAGAGGGGGGCCCACTCAAGACCCCACAAAGTACCCAAGTGGGCAAAGAGAGAGGATACCTAGGAGGAAGATGTCTAGTCTCCCGGTGAGAAGCAGGCCCTCTGCGAAGCTGGCTCACAGGATCACAGGCGGGGAGGGTGCAAATAAATGAAGATAAGGAGACAAAGGCAGAGCAAAGAAACTGGACCCTTGGATGGTCTCTCCTTCCCCTAAGAAGAAGTATGGCCTCTGAAACTATCGCAAGTAACACAGGCAGTGACCTTTTTATTTAAAAGCTAACAAGGGGGCGGGGGGAACACCTGGGTGGCTTAGTCGGTTAAGCGTCAGACTTTCGCTTAGGTCATGATCTCGCGGTTCATGGGTTCGAGCCCCGCATCGGGCTCTGTGCTGACTGCCAGCTCAGAGCCTGGAGCCTGTTTCAGAGTCTGTGCCTCCCTCTCTCTCTGACCCTCCCCTGCTCACACTGTTTCTCTCTCCTAGAAATAAAATAAATAAATAAATAAATAATAAATAAATAAATAAATAACAGGAAAAAAATTAAAAGCTAACAAAGGGGAAACATCCCTTTGTGAATTTTGCTTTTTAGCCAAAATAAAAATAACCCAACTATGCCACAGCTAAATTTGGATTTCTTTCTCTATCCTGCCTCTTGCTCTTGTTTACCAAGTCCCCATCAATCCTTCAGCTCCACCTTCAAAAACTCCATGAGTAATTGAACTTCTACTTTAAAACTGAGCTTTGCCATTGTTTGGAAGGACAAAAGGAGCCAATGGGAGTCCCTGCAGACACAGAGGGGGCAGGACGGCCCTGGGTGGAGACAGGGCTGTTCAGGCTTCTGGGACCAGTTCTGACTTGGTCCTCCTTGGCCAGGCACCGGGCATGCTGCCTTATTTGAGTTCCTTTGCTTAGGATTTTATTTTATTCTTTTTATTTTATTTAATCTTTATTTATTTTTGAGAGACAGAGAAACAGCATGAGCAGGGAGGGGCAGAGAGAGAGGGAGACATGGAATCAGAAGCAGTCTCCAGCCTCCAAGCTGTCAGCACAGAGCCCTAAACAGGGCTAGAGCTCACTAATGGTGAGATCATGACCTGAGCCAAGTCAGACAGATGCTAAACCAACTGAGCCACCCAGGTCCCCCTCTTAGGATTCTATGTGATCTTTCTATCATCGCTCATAGTGCGCAGCTCAATCCCCATTGTAAATAAATAAAGGGCAGTCAGGAGGAGGAGCGCCTGCCACCGATAAGGCTCTTTTGTGCAAATCCGGGGAAAGCACCTGCCGCGGTGGATGCCGCCGCTCGCCAGGGCCCGTGGATTAGTTTGCAGAGGGTAAGCTGGATTTCAGCTTCCACCTGCTCTCGCTGCCCCAGGTGCCTTTGCGCAAACCAAAGAGAGCACCCCCCCGCCCCCCACCTCCTGCCAGTAGATAATTCTTGATGTGATGCACCTCCTCGCTGATCTTATTTAACTGTTTATGTGGCAAGTAGGCTGTGACTTGTGGCAAGCATTTTGATGACATCTTGAGTGGCACGGGGTAACAACTTTCTAACCTCAGGAAGGTCCGGAGTCAATAGAGCGCAGATGACATAAAGGCAACAGTTCATTTTTCCCGAAGATTTACTCACATGCTCGTTAAAAGCTTTCTGTGTGCTATCACACTAGTATTCACCATCTCTGAAGTATATGTCAGTTTACAAGTAAAAATCTTTAATAGAAAGAAGTTCATTAGCTTGAAACTGTCAGAGCAAGGACCTGAACGCATGTTGATTTATTATTTCCCAAATTTGTAGGCCAGAAGAATATGAGGTATTTCAGGTTTTACTGATGCATAGATAGGGCATTAAACACGACGGAATCACCTGGTGATATTAGCTTTCTCTTTCAACCTTCTCTCTATGCTTGAGATTGTGACTCATTCTTCCCCCCCCCAGCCCCCCCAGGAGACAGAGAGAGAGAGAGAGACAGCGTGAGCAGCGGAGGGTCAGAGAGAGAGGAAGACACAGACTCTGAAATAGGCTCCAGGCTCTGAGCTGGCAGTTAGCACAGAGCCCGACGCGGGGCTCGAACCCATGAACCGCGAGATCATGACCTAAGCGAAAGTCGGACGCTTAACCGACTAAGCCACCCAGGCGCCCCGATTGTGATTCATTCTAGCGCTTGCATGACTTTCACACACACCCTTGCGAGTCTTCCTCTTCCAGCTAATAGAAAATAGGTCTTGGGCTCAGAGCCTTCCACACACAATAGTATCTGGAAGAACAGTATACAATTTTAATTATAATATTATTTTCTACTTGTGGCAAGGGATATTTGCTCCCCATTTCCCAGCTGCCATACAAAATTTCCATTTTAAGTAAAATCAAGACATTAAAGCAAGTAACAATGTGGTACATTCACTACAAGAAAAATCATTACAGTGGTAGTTATAGGTGCGCAAATATGGCAAAAATCAGGGAGATGTTGAACCAACAACTAAGGATTCAGAAACACGGAGAAAATGTGCTCAGCCACTTGCATGGACTTTGCTATCAAGAAGCACATGAATTGTATCCCAGTTTTGCAGATTACTGGCTGTGTACTCTTGGAAAATCCATTCAACCTCCCTAAGCCTCAGTTTTATCATCTGAGAAAAACCAACAAAGGGCTCTTGGGTGGCTCAGTCAGTTAAGCGACCAATTTAGGCTCAAGTCATGATCTCGAGATTTGTGAGCCCTGCATCGGGCTCTGTGCTGACATGTGAGAGCCACCTGTCATCTGGAGATTGCTTTAGACTCTGTCACCCTTGCTCTCTTCCCTTCCCCCAGCCATGCCCTGTCTCTCTCTCTGTCTCAAAAATAAACATTAAAAAATTTTTAAAGTAAATAAGTAAAATTTTAAAAAAATAAAAAATACCAACTCTTAATACTCATTTTAAAGGTGTTTTTGTGGCAAGTAAATGAAACCAGTTTTGTAACCATAGCTTGACAGTGCCTGGCATCTAATAGGTGCTCAATAAATATTAGTTTCTTCTACAGTTGAGAGGCCTAGATAAACTAAACCAAAAACTTAACCAGCTTTTCCGCTTCTGGGCAAATGCCTGCGCTACGGGAAGCCATTACCTAACCAGCTCTTTCCGCTTCTGTAACAATGCTTAAGGCTTGCTTTCCCGCCACCGGATTGCCCAAGCGACTAGCTTCATGTTCCCCCTGTCACCCCACCACCCCACCTTGGCGGCAGCCAATCCGAAAAGGCCAGCGGATGCCCCCTACCTTGCTGAGGGAAGGACCTGGAGAGAGAGATGTTAACCTGTTAGTCGCCAAACAAGACTTCAAACTCGCTCTATGATAGGCTGAATTCAAAGGTACCCCAAGTATTATAATTGGATCCCGCCAAAAACCTGATGGCGGGAACCAATCAGATGCGGTATATGTTCACATTTGAATGGTAACCAATGGCAAACTTGTAACCATGGAAATCTCCTGTCCCTCCCCATGACTTGTTTACTTCTGTCTATAAGAAAGCTGCAAAGGCTTTGTTCAGGGCCTCTTAGCGTCACCGGCAACGAGTGCGCGGAGGTCCGGGTTCGAACCTGCGAATAAACAACCCTTGCCGCTTGGCTTTGACTCTGGTCTCTGGTGGTCTGATTTTGGGGTTCTTTCGAACTCTGGGCGTTTCACAGTGTCCCTTTTTCCTAGTCAGAGTTTATGGGAGACTGCTTAATGCTTCCTTCCTTCCATCTTGTCTGTTGCCAAGATCTCTTTTTATTAATTTCTTTTTTCTTTTAAATTGCTTTTATTAAATAGTGAGTAGAAAAAGTATTTATAAAGTTTATATTTGGCACAAAGCAAAACAAGTCAACTAACAAGAGGCTACTCATTGACCTACCTATATAGTTCCCACACATTCCGTCCCTTCCCTTCAGCACTCAGAGCTAGCCACTTTTCTAAATATGGTGTTTCTTGCTCCCTTTTCCCCCTAGAGTTTAACTTTCCCTGAATGAACATTTGAAAGCACCACCCTCTTAATGGCTCTGGTCAGCACTATTATATTAGAGAGAAGTTACCTTGTCTTTTCTTTTAGCTCTAGGTTTGGGACATTATAGCAATTTGGGCTTTATTCTAAGTACAATGCTCTTGACATTTCCCTAGGCTAGATCCTGAAACACAAAATGGAACTTAAATGCTTGTAAAGCATCAGTAAGTTACACATAGAGATGTTCCAGGTGGGCTCAGAGTCTCACAACTAGGGGGAGAAGATACTGATTTTCGTGATCTCTAAGGGTCAAGAATATTCCCTTATTCTTGTTGCTTCACTATCCCCAGGACATTATTTTGTCTTTACAGTCAAAATTGGGTTATGGGTAAATTCATATTCTGGCTTGCAGGAAGGGGAAAGAGAGGAAGTTTAGGATGAGCCTCAAATTCTGAAGGAACAACCACGGAGAAATTAATTAAGGAGAATCGAGTCCCTAGTCCTTCTTGGGAGGGGCTAAATCAAGAGTGGGGTGAGGGAGGTCCCTTGAGATCCTCAGCCAGCAGTGGGCGACAGTTGTATAAATCCGGCATCTTTAAATGATGTCTTAAGACCATTTCTCCTATCTTCCCTATAAGCAAGCAACTAAAGATGGATTCTAGTAGTTATGGCCATGCCATAATGCAGGAGAGATCCCCACTATCGCATTTTTTTTCTGCCACATATAACCAGAGGGAAAATGCCAGCTAATTATATATCTATCACTCCAGGCCTGAGGGTGGTAAATTAGACTAATAAGCATCTCATTTCACTATGTCTTCCTTGTCCGCCTAGCCTCCTTAGGGGCTTCGTTTTCTTCTTAATAGTCTGGTCTCTGTTTTTAACTTCCATGAGTGTACTTTGTTAGAATTCAGAAATTGGGAGTGACTGGGTGGTTCAGTCAGTTAAGTGTCTGATGCTGGATTTCATCCCAGGGTTGTGAGATGGGGCCCTGCATTGGGCTCCACTCAGGACATAGAGCCTGCTTTGGATTCTCTCTCTTCCTCTCCCATTGCCTCTCCCCCACTTATGCGTGCTTGCTTTCTCAAAAATTAAAATTAAAACAATTTTAAAAAGAGAACTGTCTGGGATACCAGGTCTGGTAGGGCTTCAAGCTATATTCTGTGATTCATCTTGGTCATTGGCTGGACTCCCTGCCTGGGCACATCTACAGTCTCTGTTCAGCAATTGGGCATGACTGTATGCTGGGCTCTGCTGTTGGGTGGGGTAGTAGACTGGTCTCTGAAGCTGCTCAAGGTCACTGTTTAGGCTCCCTGGTTATCTAGGGCCAGAGGCTATGATGAACAGTTGAGTGGGGCTGCTGGCTTGGCTCTCTGCCCATGCAGGACAGAGGATATGATCCTCAGCTGCTAGGCATCTGTGGCCATGCTTTCCCAGTAGGGCAGAACTAAAGGCCATGTCGAACAGTTATGTTAGACTATGATTTTGCTTCCCTGCTTGGGTAGGCCATAGGATGTGCTCCACAACTGGCACGGCCCGTTGGCTGGGAGTCCAAATCAGGCAGAACTACTGAGTTCCTGGCCAGACAAGGCCACCAGCTCAGTTCTATAGAATGGCTGCTGTCTGGGATATCTTCTTGGACACTACTACAAACAGGAACATAGTCCACCAAGATCTTAGCACTGGTTGCTCTAAACCCAGCCCCCCCTTTCCATCTCTATCTGGTCTCCAACGTTTGAGCTCTGAAGATTCACCCAGTGATCCCATGGAGAGAGAGCTTAATAAGCCTTCTAGGAAGCATCACACAGTGCTAGGGATGCTGGATAACCACCTTGAGTTCTCTTTAACCCATTGGAGAAACTGTGGGCCCTTGAAGGACTTCTTACTTGGGCACTGTGCTGCTCTGTGGCAAGCGTAATTCAGTCAAAGTGGAACCACTTCTTGTTACCTTCTAATACAGTCCTTTTAATCTGTATGGTCCAGGGGATGCCTCAGTTCCATTCTCATGTTCTGGGATTAACACAATAGTGTCTTTGCTCTGGATAGTTGCTAGTTGGTCTTCTTGTGTTGGGGACTGAGTCATGAACAGCCTATGTCACCCTCTTGATGATACCAACCCACTCAAATTTGATTTTTTTTAAATATTGATATATACATTAAAGAAGCTCAATGGACTCCAAGGAGGATAAACTTAAAGAGACCCACACCTAGACAAATCATAATCAGACTTTCAAGGGACAAAGAATCTTACAAGCAGCAAAAGAGAAGTGAGTCATCCTATACAAGGAATTCTCACTAAGATTGACAGTTAATTTGTCATCAGAAACTATGGAGGCAAAAGGTGGTAGGATGACCCATTCAAAATACTGAAAGAAACAATTTCTTAATCAATAATTCTGTACCCAGCAAAATTACTTTTAAAAATGAATAAGAAATTAAGACATTCCTAAACAAACAAAAATTAAGATAATTTTTTACTAGCAGGCCAGCCCTGTAAAATATTAGTCTTTCAAGCAGGGTTGAAAAGATACTAGACAGTAATATGAATCCACATGAAAAAATAAAGAGCTTTGGTGAATGGGATTTACAGGTAAATGTGAGACTGGTTAAATGTATGTTTTTGCTGACTCTTCTTTTTCCCACTGTACCAGATTTATTATTTGTTTGTTTACTCTCCTGAGTGCAGGAGCAGGGAATAGGGGCAGAGGGAGAGAGAGAGAATCTCAAGCAGGCTCCACCCTGCTCAAAACGCAGCATGGAGCTCAACACATGGCTTGATCCCACAACCACAAGAACATGACCTGAGCTGAAATCCAGAGTTGGCCATTTAAACGATTGAGTCACCCAGGTGCCCCCCCCCCATATGATTTAAAAGATAACAGCATAGAGCAATAATTATGTATCTGCGTTGATAGGCATTCAATGTATAAAGATGTAATATGTACACCAGTAATAGCACAAAGGAGGGGGAAAGGGTGGAGCTCTATAGGAGCAAAGTTTTTGTAAACTATTAAATTAAGTTGCTGAAAATCTGAACTATGGTGTTGAAACTAACAATTTCAATTATAATCATCAGGAAAGGACTAAGAAAATAAATTTTCAAATATAGTAAAAAAATTACAAGGTAAAAGAAATGGCACAATAGAAAATACCAATTTAATACAAAAGAACTCAGTAATAGAGCAACAGAGATTGGGAAAAGGCATGACATAGAAAACAAATAAGTTATAATTAGACAGATATGGGTTACATGTCACCTCTGCATCAGCTAGAAATTTCCTTGGAAAAATTTCCTTACTCTGTATTACTCAGTTCTCCATGTCTTACATATAGCATGGAAACAATAACATTTACATTCTTGCCTTGCTGTGAGAAATAAGGCAAGTGAAATATGAATTTGACATTTGGTAGATTCTCAATAATTATTCACAATAATCATCACGATAGATACCATAAAAATTCTGAGAGGTTGTAGCTTTTGAAAAGCAAAACATATTCTCAAATATATTTTAAAAACAATGGATGCAATATATAAAATATACACAGAAGAACTACAGAATTCTTTATGTTTTAGGTATCAAAATACTAACTTAATCTTGGAAGATTTTATTTTAATAAAATGACATAAAAGACCACGCAAAGAAGCATTACTTGTATTTCTAAGGTGTCAATTTATTACAAGTGGACTTTTTTAAGATAAGAAGATATTGAGACTAAGTTAAAAGGTGTTTGCCACATACATTCAATATTTTTAGAAAGCAAGCACGGTATGCTTAAAACGATTTTGAATTGGGTGAAAAAAATACCAAAAAAAAAATCACTTTGCTATTTAAAGCATATGAAAGCAAACAATGTATTTTTTGAGACTTGATCTTGCTGGTTTACTTGCTAAAAAGAAGGACTTCTCATGGTTCTTTCACGTGAGATAAAGTTAGTGAAAAATCTGGCCAAGCAAGGATGAGCATACGTTGAGATATTTGAACAGTTTTGCTGGCATATGTCAGAATCTTTTTTAAAAATGTTGGGGAGGTTAGAGTTTTCTTGGAATTAAAGGCAATCATGAAACAGGAAAAGGGTACTGGATTAAGGGTCAAGGAACGAACAGGGAACACATCCCAGACCCTGCACATTCTCTAGGCAGAAGATCTTGGCAAGTTAATTCTTCTGTTTCCCAATTTCTTCCTTTCTAAAGTGAGAGTTTTACTTGGTGGACTATACAATCCTTCTCCATGCTAATATTGTATGGTGCTGTGTAATATTTCCTCTTCTGGAAGAAAAATGCCAAGGCTGAATACAGGCTTTTTGTCTTTAAGTATTTTAACAAGGTAGGCATGAATTCCAGAGTTTGGGTCAATTTTTCCTTAATGGGTGACTGGCAATTACATGGTGCTTCTCTCTCCAGCTTTTTTTTCCTTCTTTGCTGTTGTGGTTCTTTCTGTTATTAAAAAACAAAATGCAACTAGAATTCATGGTATGGTCCTCTTACACCTAAAATCAGAGGGATATTCAAAACATATAGCAACTAGCATAGCACAGACAGGCATGAAATGATCAACAGCTCAGGATGCTGGCCATACAGACACGTATTAGCCCTGCATAAAACTAGGGGCTCAACTTGGTCAATTTATTCTTCGTTCTTTTCAAATTTTTATTTAAATTCTAGTTAGTTAACATACAGTACAATATTTGTTTCAGTAGAATTCAGTGACTCACCACTTACAAACAACACCCAGTGCTCATCATAACAAACACCCTCCTTAATACCCATCACCCATCTAGCCCATCTCCCACCCACATTTTCCTTCAACTCGTAAAACTTGATCCATTTAGATGAGCTTTACAAATATTTCTGTTCTTTGATCTGTGTGTACATATACACATGTAGTAATGTGGGATCATATTCATTTCAAAATGCATTTAGCTTATAAATAGAATTATCTGTAGTTATGTCTAAGATGCTTAAAGAGATAAATAAAGGAATAATATTCACTAACACTGAACAAAAAGGTGTTCACTAGAAAAGGAGATAGATAAAATACAAAGAGCTAAATATGGAAAAAAAATAAAAATTTGGGAAGTAAAAAATCATCATTGAAAAAAATTTTAATGTGTATTAGATAAGAAACTCTAAACTGGGAACAAAAAGTTAATTGGTGAATTAGAAAGTGTTCATAAGAATCTTACCTATAATATATCAAAAAGAGATGAATCAATTGAAAAACAAATATGACAGGAGTTAGGAATCAAGAAGTATAGGCAAGAAGCTCTAACCTAAACCTAATGGCAAATCCAGAAGAGAATATAGAGAGTAGAAAAAGACCACAATGTTTAAAAAGACAAAAACACAACATTTTTACAGCTAAAGGGAGACATAAATCCCCAAATCAAAAGTACAGTAGGATTATACAGCAAGAAAAATCAAAATAAAGGGAAAAAAATATATCTAGAGTTAGATTTTTCTTACCAAAACTACAGAACATCAAAAGAACAGGGGTAGAGGAAGGGAAGGCAGAAATCTTAAAAAGTGCCAGAGGGGAAAGCAAGGTTAATTACAAAAACCTGATAAGCATATTGACAATTGACTTTTCATCAACAACTACAGATGCTGGAAGGCAAAGGAGAAATATCTTTAACATGCTAAGGAGAAAATTACTCCCTATCTTGAATTTTATATCTAACCTAATAGTATTCAACAGCAAGTGCAAAGTAAGGACACATTTGGACATGCAAAGAGAATTTATCTGCCAAATGCCTTTGTAAAAGGAAATAATGGAGACAATATATTAAAAAAAAAAATCTGACCCAAAACATGAATCAAAATCAAACCAGGGAAACCTGAGTTTGTAAAATAGGCCAGTGAATTTAATTTTTGAAATCTTACTTTTTGTATTAAAAAGAAAAGCTAAATTTCTGGAAAACAACAATCACATGTTAGCCAGTATTAAATGACCAGTGAAAGTGTCTTCATAGATATGCAAAAATGCAAAATTATTTTTAGTATGCATTTTTGAAATGTAAGGATATTCACCAAAGGAATAGAAAGGCAATCTATGATTTACAAACCATAACAAGGAAAGAAAAATATATAAAATATTTATTATCCAACAGAAAATAAAGGAAATTAAAAAGATGAAAAGTGATAATCAACAGAAAATTTGAAATAAGGTGGTAGAAAATACCCTCATAGAAATATTTTTCTCCTAATGTCAATATCAGTCCTTAAAATCATATATTCTATGTAAAACACTAACCAGAAGCCTATTTTACTTTGCCTTAAGGGCTAAAAATATATATATGAATAGTGCAGTTCAATTAAAAATTCTCACCCAGTTTCATTTTTCTAAAATGAAGTTCAGACAAATAAAAAGCTTATTTGTGTAAGTAACAAATTATGATGACAGGTTATGAAACGCTTAAGACATTGCTTTCTGATCAGTTAATATGGTTGTTAGCACACAGGTGTTTTACATCAAATGACATTGTCCCCCTCATTGCCAGGAACTCTGAGTCACATTTTCTCTTTGCGGACATTGGTGCACTTATCAAAATATCCACAGTAATTCTGAAATTCTATTCATTGCATTTGGAATATAACACATGAGTTTTATCATACATCAATTTGTTGACAATGTTAGTATTGGACTGGATGCACACATAACTTTTTTATATGTAAACATCAGCCAGAAGGCATAGTACTGAAAAATAGGAATGGTTTAAGGAGGCATTGTTAAAGAAATTTGTTCTAGAAAAACATTGATAGGAAAAATGTTCCATGGGATATAATTAAAACAAATTATAATAATTAAATATACCAATTAAAAGAGACTATCAGAATGGATAAATAAAACAAAATCTAGTTATATACTGCAGAGAAGACACACCTAAACAACCACACAGATGGTTGGAAGTAACAGGATAGAAAAGACATATATATTAGATAGGAGTCTGCTATGAGTGACAGAAAAGCCAAAATGATAGTGACTAAGTTCGACATTTGTCTCTCCTAAAAATGGAGTTGGGAGGCCAATTTTTAGGGCTGGCAAGACAGCTTCACTCCATGGAATTTCAGCAACTCAAACCTCTTGGTTTTCACAGCTCTAACCATCCTTAGGCGGGAGCCCTTGATTTTATGGCTCGATATGGTAGGAACTATATTCTAGGTGGCAGGATTGAATTAGGGATGAAGAAATAAAAGGAATGTGCCAGCCATCGTAAGGAATGCTCTTCATGCTTTCCACATACTATTTCATTTCACCTTCAAACAGCTTCACGAAATGAAAACGACTGCCATCATCACAGTACTGAAGAGGCAACTGAGGCACAGAAAGGTGAAGTGAGTTGCCCAAGTCATCACATGACTAGTAAGTGGTGCAGGCAGAACTGGACCCTAGGGGGTCTGTTCTTAAACATCACACCATATTGATAAATAGCTTAACTTCTCTAGACCTGTATTCTCCATCTGTAATAACAAAAGATGGTATAGATCAGAGTTCACAAACTGATGTCAAGTGGGCCAAATAAGGTCTACGAGTACTTTTTCTTTGATGTAATTGCTTTCTTATTGTTGTTGTTGGTTTTGATTTTGGTTTTGCCTTTTGGTTTTGGGGGTTTTTTTGTTTGTTTGTTTTTTTGTGGGTTTTTTTGCAATTAGAATGCCCTTAGGTAGATTACACACCACCTAGTTATCCAAGGCCCTACCACCTCCCCTTGTTTTTCTCTTATGTTAGCTTTTCACTTTATTTCCCTTCTGGCATCAGAAGACATTTAGGCTGCAATGCGACCATCAAGGAAGGAAACAACCTTCTGAAGGATGGCCACCAAAACTCTCCAGAGTTCACTTGATTCAGGAGTACCTCATTAAAATAACTCAAAGAAAAACCAGAAACTTCATTAAAATGGGAGAGATAAACAAGGTGTATGCAGTTTGAATATCCTTTGCTGAATTTATGTATACTAAATATGCATGGCAAACTCCAAACTCCAGAGATTAATGCAACAAAATAAGACTAATTTTTTTTTAACTTTTAAAAAATGTTTTATTTATTTCTGAGAGAGAGAGAGAGAGAGTGTGTGAACAGGGGAGGGTCAGAGAGAGAGAGGGAGACACAGAATCCAAAACAGGCTCCAGGTTCTGAGCTAGCTGTTAGCAGAGAGACCGATGTGGGTCTTGAACCCATGAAGCATGAGATCATGACCTGACCTGAAGTCAGATGCTTAACTGATTGAGCCACCCAGGCACCCCACTAAGACTAGTTTTCAAATCCTGCTCATCACAATATAGGAGATCCAGGATAGAACTCTTTAGTAACAAGTGCAGCTAGTGGGGGGTTCTATTATCAATGTTTTATTGACTATTTTTAAAAGCAGGTTTAGGTTCACAGTGAAATTGAGGGGAAGGCACAGAGATTTCTAATATACTCTCTGCCCCCACACATGTGAAGCTTCCCCATTTTCCACATTCCCAGATGTGGAAATGCACCAGAGTGGTACATTTGTCACAACTGATGAACACACACTGACATCATTATTGCCCAAAGTCCATACTTTACATTACGGTTCACTCTTGAGTCCACTTGCTTCTATAGCCACTTCCTGTTTCACCACCTCAATTTCATGTCACTGACCTAAGCCATCTGTATCTTCTTCCTAATCAAGGTTATGCTGACCCAGTTGGTAACCTGTTTCAAGACCAACAGGCTAACTATAGGGAATTCTCAGTATCTCTGTCTGCAATCGCTGGCGGTCGAGGGGGCTTGAAAATCTAAACTCTTTGCTTCATGTACCAGGTCATGGCTCTTATTTTCATTGTTTTGACACTGGCTGCTATTTTCTTTTACAGTGGCTGTGACACTCTGCTTCAGAAGATGTTTGAGTGTGGCTTTGGTATATCTGTGTGGTGGCTTAGCTATCAAGTGTGACAAAAGAAAAAAGGAGCAAGGGAGTGAAAGCATCTTTATAGTGACAAATGTTAAGTCTACACTGACAAAGGGAGAAGTGAAAATGAATAAAGGCTGCTGGAAAAGAACACATTGGGAACACATGCTCTGGGAAGGAGTAGGTTACATGTTACTTCCAAAAAACAAATTTGGATATTTGTGTTCTATGTCTTGGAAATTAGGCTATGGATGAAAGCATTGGAAACTAAACTCCCGCAAGAAAAAATTATTTGAATTGACACTACATTTACTTTCAGTAGGAATGTTGCAGTTGATTAATCCATGAATCAATAAAATGCTAAGAAGAATGAAACTCACACTGGAAACAAATTAATTATCAGACTTCAGATAGTCTAAAAATTAAACCATGATAAGAAAAGCAGGTTGTCACTTCTCATTAGGCCTTTTCACAATTAAAAAAAAAAAAGCCTCTGTTTTTGGAGACAAAAATGTGCTGCTAGAATTCAATGCTTCAGGAAATGGGGATACGAAAGAATGCAAGCAAAAAAAAAAAAGAAAGAAATGAAAAGAAGTAAATGTTTTCTCTTGTTTAATCTTCCCCAAGTAGAGTTGTATAATGATGGATGGTTCCATTTATTTAGCATGCTGCAACCTAGCAGACGGCAAGTTGATCTCCATGGATATTTGCATATTTAGAAACCTTTGGTCCATTACTTAAATAACTCATCACCAAATATTTATTTCTTGCAAGAAAATGTGAATTGTGTCATATGATATGAAAGCGAGAATATAAACATAGAAAGAAGTATAATATGTTCTAAAACTTTTCATGATAAAAACTTCTATGTATAAGGTACATGTGTAATCAAATCACATGTATCTAAGTAATAGTCTAAACTATGAATAAGTGTGTCCCATACATCCCCAATCTGTTCGTAAGGCACTGTCTTAGGGTACCTGATCCTTCCCCATTCAAACTAGATTGATATTTCCCTCGCCACAGGGTAGATTCTAACAGCTAAACACAGATCACAAGGGAGTCATTTCTGTGATGTCTGAATAATCTAAAGTCTCTTGAAATTTATGGCAGAGACACCAGTTTGAAAGAAAAGATGTTTTGAGAATCAAAGTGAAGCCCTGAAGGATTGGAGACATTAAGTTTATGTCATAAAAAATGCATTTGGGAGGATAGATGAAGGCCAGGATAACCTTGTCCTTTGATTTCTATAAACTGGTAGAGGAAGAGTTGCCAGAGGAAAGAGGAAAGCTACTTCCCTGTTAAGGATCTTGTGTCTTACCTCTCACCTGAAGTCCAGAAGCAACTGAGGAGTTTCTTGAGAGTTTATGTAAATCTTAGGTCTGTCATTCCAATTACACATAATATGCGCTGGGGGTCTCAGATTCTTTAAATCCTCATTTTTTTGAGGATGCAGCTTTGGAGAAGTGAAAGCAAAAGTTTGGAATCTGTACCTTGCCTTGCAGGTATAGAAAAGACACATTTGCTCCCCATCACTGGGGAGCAGTTGAATGAAAATGGCCACAAAATGTAGTTGGGCAGAGACACCTAAAGCAGTCTGATAGAGTCCTCCTGCTTTCCACTGTGGCACAGGAAGAAACAGTTTTCCTCATGTGGCCAAGAGTGATAAGCACATGGCCTTGACTGCTGAATGCCCTAAACCCTTGGAGATGTGATGGGTGAGATAACAAAGGTACTGAAGTAATCCGCATGGACTGCCAAACATACGCTTCTCAGGGCATCACCTATGAACTCGGGTACCCAAGTCCTCCCCAAGGCATAAAAGGTATATGCAACATAAGTTTCAATAATCTCATTTCTTTGGGTCACAGATGAGGTTAGAGCAAGGGTATGGAAGAGAATAGAATATGGCATGCAAGAGGATTTCCTTTTCCCATGATTCTAGGCATGCAAGCTTACAACATTCATTCAGAACATCTACGATCTCCAGAAAGCACAGGACAACAAAACAAGCAATTCAAGGTACCTGCTAGTTTGTCAGGGAAAAAAATCCATTTATACATGTAGTTGATTCTTATTATTCATGGAGATTATGTTCTATAAAGTCTCCATGAGAACTGAATTAGCAAATATTGGACCATTCCTTCTTGGGGAAATAAGGACTAAGTTCCTCTATGCCTCTGGTCATGACACTTTCATCAATCCATTAACACATAAACTTGCTTTATGTCTGTTTCTGTTTAAAGACATTATTTAATATATATTGTTACTTCAATAATCACAGTCAACAGCACTATAACTCGTACCTGAACAAAGCTCATCTAACACAAGTATTCTCTCCAAAAGGCACATCGCAGGCTTCTCCCACGTAGGAACCCTAGACAGTATTTCAGCACTGCACTTGGGGGCCACCCAATCTTGGGGGCAGATTAAACAGCAAAATTATCAACAAAAAAAGACAAAATATGCCAAAAAAAAAAAAACCCTGAACTAAATAGACAATGAAAAGGACACTTGTTTTTGGTGTGAGAGCTGAAACACCAAGCAAGTGTCACCTTGTTCAACCTCAGCTGGGAATGCATATGTCAGGCAACTAGAATTTTTCATCACTCTGCACATATCTGGAAAGCCTGAAAGTGTTGGGAGCCCTGGCTTGGAGGTTACAAACAAATTTCAACGAGAAGACAAGTTTGCAAGCAAGGTATCTACAAATAATGAAGATTGACACCATTTAAGATGCCTGGATGTGAAGATGTTAGTGGGTCCAAACCAGGGAGAGAATCTTTGCTTCATTAATGAGTTCACACTGTTGAAAGCTTTTTTCTTTGCTATTTGTATTCAGATTTAGGAAAGCTCCAAATGCTTGCAGGAATCCACACACTGTCTATCAGGACATATTGCAGATGGTTCCCAGGAAACCAGCTCTGAAGTGGTGATTTGCAGCCGCTTTATTGGGAAGTGTTTCTGATCTACCCCTGTGGGGAAATGAGGGCAGTGGGTTTGAGTACAAGGAGACATGGAACTGAAATGAAGTCACAAATGAATCACAGCAGGGGTAGGGGCTGAAGCTAGAATGACCTCAGAGTTGCTCCCACATTAAGGCAGAAGAGCTGGGCTTTCATTACTCCCCCAATGGCAAGTCACTAGATGCAAGCTGTCCCTCAGAAGGAGGGGTGACTTTAAGTGTCATGATGATCATTAGCGGATGACAAACCCCAAAAAGACCAGGCTGCGTGAAGTCACCATGATCATTCGTAGCAGCTGGAGGGATGAGTGCCCTATGTCATGGAAGAGAAATATAGGGAGTGCATACCTCCCCATCACCCACTAAACTGTGCCAAGCACAAGAGGATGTTTCCAATGATTTATTTGTGGGCAGCTTCAACAGGGTTTTAAAAAAGCATGGAGCTACCTGTAGTGGCAGAATGATGACCCCCAAAGATGTCCACTCCACATCCTCAGAACGCGGGACTGTGTTACTTTACATGGCAAAAGAAACTTTGCACACAGGATTACAGTCAAGGACCTTGAGATGAAGTGGTTCTCTTGAATTATGCAGGTATATCCAATGCATCCACATGAATCCTTAAAAGCAGAAAAACTTTACAGGCTGTAGAGATGCAAAGATATAACAATATGAGAAGCACTCCATCTGTTCTTGCTAACACTGAGGATGGAAGAACGGGGTCAATGAGCCAAGGAATGTGGGTAGGCTTCTAGAAGGTGGAAAAACCAAAGAAATGGGTTTTCAACTAGAGCTTCTGGACAAGATGCAGCCCTGAATTTTAGCCTAGTAGATGCATGCTGGACTTTTGACCTATAGAACCTTAAGATAATGTATGTGCATTGTTTAAGCTGCCAAGTACGTGATGATTTGTTACAGCAGCAATGGAAAGCTACCTATCAGCATAGTGATAGTGACTCCACATGCTGAGAGAAAAGGGAGGCACCCGAGTGCTCCAAGCAGCTGACCGAGTCTGCAAGGGTTTCCCAGCCAGCTGTGGAAGCCTTTACAGCAGCTTTGACTACTGTTGATCACTTACCAGGTGATGTCTTCTTTTTTTACAGTTTTATCTCTGTGTATGCCTCTGGAGTCATTTATCTCCTTTATTTTTTTCACTCCATAAACTGCTCATTACTGAACCTCACAATTGCACATGGTTGTACACAGTTATAAATTAATCCTCTAGCAGCAAAATTCTGTGTGATTCACACTCAGGCAGCTTGGTCCAGACTAACAGCTGTGCCTTCATGAAGGCAGGAAACCCAAAACATCTTTTCCATCACTCCTCATGCCAGTTAGTCTTCCTTGAGAGGGAACATTTCCCGAAGTTCAGTGCTAAAATACAAACGTGCAACTCCATTACTTACCCAGGAACATGCCTACCTACTCTGTGTCTGCCTTTGTACTGGATGAAGGAGGGAAAATAGTGAATGAGAAAGATTCAGTCCTCACCTCAGAGAACTTGGAGTTTGGTGAGGAGTATAGACAAAAGTTTATTTTAATTCAGTGTATATATGTTCCTTGATAGAGAAATATAGGCTCCTGATTGACTATATGGAAGTAGCAGTGTTAGATGGTGAGGGGTGGCTTCTTCAGAGAATTGGCACTAAAACTGAGACCCAAAGAATTTATAGAAATTAATTAGATAAATGGATTTAAAAGCAAAGCACGCTCCAGGCCAACAGAATGTGGATACTGCAGAGGCAACAGTGAAAATCACTGCCATTTACTGAACGTTTGCAATATGTGAGGCCTTATTCTAAAGTGCTTTACATACATGATTTCATCCCATCGTCAAAACAACCCAGTGAGGTATTCTTAATCCCATTTTCCAGATAGAGAAACTAAGGAACATTGAATTTATAGATCTTGTCCAAAACAACATCCATAGTAAGTAGCTGAACATAGACTTGAACCCAAATAGTCTGGCCCTAGAATTCCTGGAATTCCCTTAGACTCCTGCACTGTCTTTTGCTCAGTCCCAAGCAAGAGATCCAGTGACTCATTCCAGGAACTGAAAGAAGCTCCATATGCTTGGAGCTGAGGTGACAGGGACAGGCACTTAGATTCAGGAGCAGCAAAAAATGAAGTAGAAGTTAGTATTTACCACCAGATCGTAATATATATGCCCAATACTCAAGATCTCATCAGTCTTTGATAAGGGTTTGCAAGCCATGGGATTCAGTGATAAAGGCATAGTCTTTGATGCCAAATAGACTTGAGTCCCCATTCTCCCTCTTCTACTTCTATGCTGAGCAATTTAAGTTCCTTAAACTCCCTGTACATTTCCCCCTATGCTCCCATCTGCGACTTGGAGCTTATAATAGATACATCAAGGAATTGTGAGGATTGTGTGGTGTAAAGTACCTAAGTGTCTGGCATATAGTGAGTAGGTACTTAATTGTTCAGTTTTTCCCCTTCCTCGTCCCTAGAGGAAGGAGCAGAGCAGACTGTCTAAATATCTCTGTAGGGTTCAGCCAATAAAGAGCAGGAACTTGAACAAAAAGAGAGACTGACCCACACATTTTAAATTGCACTTGATTTGAGTCCAAACCTTATTGAACCAAAGTGTAAACTACAAGGACAGTCTGGTATGGAGGCAGGCCAGTGGAGCAGAAATCAGAAATGTGAGTTTTGTGTTGTCTCCGCCACAAGTAACTATAGTGGTCCCTTCTCTGAACCTCAGCTTCCTCATCTGGAACAAAAGCAGGTGGGAAGTGGTGGCCTCTGTGTACCACTCAGCCTGAGCTTCAAGCTCCCTCAGTGCCTTGAGCATCTGAGCAGGCACAGGACTAGAAAATTAAATTGCTCTCCGAAATAGCCAGGATTCCCAGGTTAAACAAACAGACAAACAAACAAAAAATGTATATGGATAGACAGATAGAGATAGAGATCTTAAATACCTTAACAAAGTATACTGTATATAACAAATATAATCTTCGTGGGAGGTGCAGAGAAGCTGTGCAGGAAGATTATAAAACGTTGGGGTTCTGAGGTAAGACAGACATACATCTTAATTTGCTCTCTATTGTTTGCTGAATCTGTCACCCAAAGTAACTAATTATCTCTTTAACTTTGTCTCTTCAAGTGTAAAACGGAAATGATAGCCTTCTTTCATAGACTTGTATTCAAATGAAAGGCTGTTTACAATTTCACTTTTCATCCTCCATGAGAAAGTAAAAATCTACTTAGCACATCACTCCAAGGAAAGTTAAATACCCCTTCCTTTTTGTTCCCACTCCATGAGGTATACACAGTGCATCATCAAAGCATTTATTTTTTGAGCCACCTCCAATGTGAGCACTGTCCTCGTTATTGGGCTTCTTGAGGACAGAGACTGTCATATTCACATGTATGTCCAAAGAGGGTTCACATTGGCACTCAGCACATGGTAATTTTTCAATGAATGTTGGTTATTCAAATAAATAAATGAAAATTAAAACAAGGAAATTGCACATTTTGTCCACACTAGATGGCGAAGACTTTTAAGTGATATATACTTAATGCAGGCAAGTACACATGAGCTGAAGCAGCTTTCTTGAAATCAACTTAGTAATACATCACAAGAGTCTTAAACCTCTGTACCCTTTGATCCAGTAATTCTACTCTGAGGACTCCATCAAATGGAGATAATAGGCTATTTGCCAGGTAGAAGGCAATGAATGGGGAAAAGAGACGAAGTAAATACACCAAAATATTAACAGCACCCATTTCTGAATAGAGAGATTAAAGGTGATTTTAATTCTCCATTTTGTGCATTGCTATATTTTCCAAGGTTTAGTGAACATGTAAAAATTTTATAGGAGGATTATAATGTACTTTTATAGTTGTAAGAGAGATTTTTACAAGTTTAGATATATAATCCTAAATATATTAAAAAGGTGTTCATCTTCCTCAAATACGTAAGCTGCTTTTATTTACCCCAATATCAAACATAGCATCTTGTATCTTGTAGATAGCCTACAAGTTCATATACACATATATATGATTTTACATGAGTGTATCTACTTGGGGCCTTAATTAATCTATCTTCACTCTTCAGATTTAGAGGTGTCACTTGTATTTTTCTTCTGGTCATTTAATTTCCAGAGACATGCAAGTATCAGGAGATCTATTGTTCTCCAAAACAGGTTAATGCTCCAGTTAACTGATGTCCAGATAGTCTTTATTAAAAAGTAGCACAGTTCTCCCTGTGGGGTTTCAGCATCACATGCCAGGAGGAATGGAAAAGCTAACTAGGTTACAAGGATTTGTTGGAGGGTCTAACCATTGCTGTGTTATTACTGAGGTAGACACAAATGAAGTTCCTAAGTAAAAACTGATTATTGTGGCCCTTTTCTCTTAATGGAGTTCTTTGAGCCAAAACATCTGGCTATAGTTCTTTTCTTTGTAAAAAAAAAAGCCAGTGTTGGGGTGCCTGGGTGGCTCAGTCAGGTGAGGGGCCATTCTTGGTTTCAGCTCAGGTCATGATCTCATAGTTTGTGAGTTTGAGCCCCTTGTTGAGCTCTGTGCTGACAGTGCAAAGCCTGCTTGGGATTCTCTCCCTCTCTCTCTGCCCCTCCCAGACTCGTGCTCTCTTTCTCCCTTTCTCTCAAAATAAATAAATAAACTTATTTTTGAAAAGGCCAGTGTTTACTTGGCCAAAATTTTTACTGGGTAAAGATTTCAGTCTCTCAAAAGAATGAACTATTGTGGCATGTTTTTAAATAGTCATGTTGTAAAACGTTTCCCCTGTCATCTCAAGACCACCTCCTGGAGTTTATTACATCAAATACCCAACTTCTTATATTTCCATAAGATTTCCACTATACCCTTACCCCCCTCAGACCCCAACACATTAATGTCTTCCCTCCCAGAATAAAAATCATTGCTGCTCTATTAGTCTTTTGAGTTGATTCTGTTCTCTCATTTTCTGAAGTATCTATGTCAGGTACTCACACCTAGCTGGAAATATTTAGCAGACTTTCCCCACCAGCTGACTCCATCTTCTGATTTCTACTCTTGCTTTGCTGCTGAAATTATTGTCTTGAAAATCTCCCATCAATTCTTGCTACCAAAGCCATGTCTCCTTTCCATTCTTCAACTTCCTCACCTTCTCTGCTTTCTGTTGTTTGTTTTATCTTACTAAAAACCACTTCTTTTCACTTCAGTGCTTGGCAGGGTAGGATGTCAATGACCAAGGAATTAGGATTTTTCCCATGCCCTTATTCTCTAACAGTATCAAGCAATAGTTTGAAAGTGCATTTAATTTTGTAAAATGTTCACACAAGTTAAACCTAAGTATGTTTTTACTGAAATGGGGAAAATCAAATGTGTACAGGAAAGTCTGTCTTTATACCCTGTCCTCCACACCAACTCATCCCATTCCTCCTCATGTAAATAACCTGGTAAGTCTCTTCCAGTGCTGTTTCGGTGTATCCAACTCGATATATGGGTATGTATATGGAAATAGACATTTTACAAACATAAATGATACACACATAGTTTTTGTTAACAAATGAGCTCATGTGTGTATTTTTTCTTAAACCTGTTTATTGCTTTAAAACTAAAAGGAAGAGAAATTAAGAGTGGTAAGGAGAATAGCATGAAGAGTAGGGAGACACAAAGGTGGACAGATGGCTTGCCTTTATGCTTAAAATATCTCATGAATACATAGGCATATTTCATGTCCATGACACACAAAGTTTCTTAAATTTAGCAGCGGAAGATTAAGAGCAGAATCTTTGATTTTTATTTCTTTTTTAATAGTCTTTTTGTTGCTAATGTTGAGAATGAAACCACAAAGAGTTTAATTTGAGAGCCATCAATAAAATTCAATTTTGGTTTTTATTAGGAACTTGGGGAAGAAGGACTTATTTCTCTATGACTTAATTTTAATAGTTGGTTTTGATTTTCAAAAGGTATGAGGTTAAAAGTAGTTACAGTCAAGGAATAAAAAGAGAGCAGCTTAATTTTAGTGCTTTCACATTAGTAGCTTTTTCACGTTCTGGCTACACTGAGCAAGGTGATTGGATTACACAGTCTACTTGGATGCTGTAAATATCTTTACATGCGGTAAGACTTTCCCTGGCACTATAGTAACAGGCCTTAAACAAAGTATTTAAAGCTTTGAACAAGATGGCATCTGAGTATAATGAGGTTTACTAGTGTTCTAGAAAAATGAAACATCTTTTGAAGTGACTTTTAGAAGATGAAGAAAGATTTGTACTACACAGAAGAGGCTTTCTGTGTTTGGGTTAAAAAGAAACTCAGGTTCAAAAGACTTTATGGGATTTGTCTATGAACTAAATGATTAGAGATTGGTATCTCATCATGCACCCTGTTGAAAAAGGAAAAGGTTATAGAAGGGCAGATATTAGAAAGGGTAAGGGAATTTCAAACAAGAATAAGCAACATTCTATTATTATAGATATAGTCATTACCAAAGAACTGGAGGTATCATTAATCATGTTACATTGAAAGAAATGAGCAATTGATTTGGAGATGATTGGTAGCTATTAACTATAAAGATTAGAAAAGAGAGATTTAAATAAAATATTTTACAATAAAGATCCAAAAGTGAAAAATACCTTAGAATTTAGGGACACAGGAAGAGCTAAAGAAGGCATTAAAACATATTTATTGAGAGGCTGAGGACTTTGGTATCCTTTACTAAGGGCTTGAAGACTTTGATGGTCTAACCTTCAGACGCATGCAGTGAAAAGATTACTTAAGCAAGATAGCATTGATTGATATTTTTCTTACATTTATTCCTATTAATGCAGCTAAAAGACCTTAGTAATTAATAACCTCAAGATTGATAATTCTCATTTTAATCATTGACATTGATCATCACACATGCTGGGACCATTAAAGAAACGTGGCAAACAATTGCTTTGAGTTTTAATAATGAGTTGCTTGCAAGGTTTTACATGGCAAATGCTTGGGGGCTATTTATCTCTTCCCAGGTAAGGCCCCAACTGCTGCATGCCATTCTAACATGAATTTTCGATCTCAACTGACGGACTTCCCACAGTTGTGGTTATCTGTGAAAAGAAATATGGCACATACTCATTTTCCCTGAAATAAAAAGATAACATTATTGAAACCAAGAAGCCTTATACTACCTTATCACCTATCACTGTCCACTTAAAATGTCCATTTTAAATGCAATTTAGAGAACATTGGAGTCAATTAAAATACCTAAGTGCAAATAGATAGCTCTTGAAACCTGGGATCCTACACTATGTTGTCCCACCCACTCTTACCCAAGATTCTTACTCTATCAGTCTAGGGCTTCATGCTGGTGAGCACGTGCTTACATATTCTTCCAGGAGATTTCAATATGAATGCATCTATCTCATCACCACAACCAAATGAAAACTACTCTTTCAATGCTTCAGCGAAGTGTAATTGAAAAGAAATTAGAACGCCTCTGTGTATGATCACGATGCAGTTCACACACTTACCGTCTATACTGATTTTTGTTTAGCCTTCTAAAACCAGGAGCTCACTTTCCAGGGGCAACCTCTTCCTCCCATTCTGCAAGCCCTGAATCCTGTTGTTATTTCTTTTTTTCCCTTAAATAGTTTATTGTCAAATTGATTTCCATATAATACCCAGTGCTCATCCCAACAAGTGCCCTCCTCCATGCCCATCACCCCCCTCCCCTCTCCCCCCCCCCCGCATCAGCCCTCAGTTTGTTCTCAGTATTCAAGAGTCTCTCGTGGTCTGCCTTCCTCCCTCTCCCTATTTTTCCCCTTCTTCTCCCCCATGGTCCTCTGTTAGCTTCCTCCTAATCCACTTATATGTGCAAACATATGGTATGTGTCCTTCTCTGCCTGACTTATTTCTCTCAGCATACCACCCTCTACTTCCATCCATGTTACTACAAATGACCAGATTTCATTCTTTCTCATTGCCATGTAGTATTCCATTGATAGATAAACCATATCTTCTGGATCCATTCGTCAGCTGATGGACACTTAGGTTCTTTCCATGTTTTGGTGATTGTTGAGAGTGCTGCTATGAATATTGGAGTACACGTGTCTCTGTGCATTAGCACTCCTGTATCCCTTGGGTAAATTCTTAGCAGCACTATTGTTGGGTCATAGGGGAGTTCTATTGTTAATTTTTTGAGGAACCTCCCTACTGTTTTCCAGAGGGGTTGCACCAGCTTACATTCCCACCAACAGTGTAGGAGGGTGCCCATTTCTCCACATCCTTGCCAGCATCTAGAGTCTCCTGATTTGTTCATTTTAGCCACTCTGACCAGCGTGAGGTGGTATCTCAATGTGCTTTTGATTTGTATTTCCCTGATGATGAAGGATGCTGAGCGTTGTTTCATGTGTCTATTGGCCATGTGGATGTCCTCTTTGGAAAAGTGTCTGTTCATGTCTTCTGCCCATTTCTTCACTGGATTATTTGTTTTTTGGGTGTGGAGTTTGACGAGTTCCATATAGATATTGTATACTAGCCCTTTATCTGATATGTCACTTGCAAGTATCTTTTCCCATTCTGTCAGTTGCCTATTAGTTTTATTGATTGTTTCCTTTGCCATGCAGAAGCTTTTTATCTTGATGAGGTCCCAGTAGTTCATTTTTGCTCTTGATTCTCTTTGGGGATGTGTCAAGGAAGAAATTGCTGCAGTTGAGGTCAAGGAGGTTTTTTCCTTCTTTAATCCTTATCTCTTGGCCACAGAAGTGGTCACATGACCCAGTCCTATCCAAGCAGTTTATCCTATTCCTCTGGCCAAAGTGACTCAAACTGAGGCAGAGCAAGTACTCCCTGGGATTTTCTGCCCCAACCACTAAGAAGAGGGGTAAGTGTTACTTTTCCCACTGCAGAGGTTAAGCTGGTAGAATGTGTCTTGAGCTGATAGAAATGTGTCCAACCTGCTATCTTCTGGATCCAAACATTCTAGAGTTCTCAGTTATGCTTATCCCTGGCTTGAGCTGGGTTTCTATTACTCACAAATACAAAGGCCCAACAAACACATTACATTGTATCAGATAGGTGATTGCTTAAATACTTTGGCTTATTTTCATCACCTATAGAAATGAGATAATGGCATCCACCATGCCCACACACTAAAGCAATGAGACCTAACATTTAAGTTCACATACATCCCTCCAAAACAAATATTTAATTCAGAAAGTAAGTCATCCGAACTAATTATTTAGTATTATATAAAAATGTCTTATATACCGTATCCTTAAGGAGTTAATCCATTGTCATGTAAATAGTGCTTATCAGCAAACAAAGCAAAAACCTTAATCTATTTATAAACCGATAATTAATAGGAATGAATAATTCATTCTTCAGCCACGGAATAGTTTAATCATGTTATTGGTTTTATCTTAATAACCCTTTCCTCCAATATGAAAATTATATTTTGAAGCTTCTAATTCCCTGTTTCAATGTGTATCAGTCACTCTCAAATTTATCAATCACCTGATAATCATGTAAAATGCAGATTAGGATTCAATAGGTCTAGGATGGGGCCTGATATATGGTATCTCTTTCTTTTTCTGACTTTATTGAGCTATAATTTATATATAACATTGTGTAAGTTTAAGGTGTACAATGTAATTTGATGCACATATATACTGTGGAATAATTACCATGACAGGATTAATTAACATCTTCATCACTTCACGTAATTACCTTTGTGTGTAATTGTGTGTATGTGTGCACTTGTGTGTGGTGATTAGAACATCCAGGGCACCTGGGTGACTCTGTAGGTTGAGCCTCCAACTTCGAATCAGGTCATGATCTCACAGTTCATGAATTCGAGCCCCTGCATCAGGCTTTCTGCTGTCATTGCTGAGCCTGCTTCAAATCTTCTGTCCTCCTCTCTCTCTGCCCCTCCTCCGTGTGTACTCTCTTGTTCTCTCTCTCAAAAAATAAATAGACATTTAAAAAATAAGATTTACTCTTTTCAAGGAAGGCAAACCATAAAAGACTCTTAAATACAGAAAACAAACTGAGGGTTGTGGGAGGGCAAATGGATGGGGGGATGCGCTAGGTAAGTGATGGGCATTAAGAACGAAGGGTATTTGTTGAGATGAACACTGGGTGTTATATGTAAGTGATGAGTCGCTAAATTGTAGTCCTGAAACCAGTACTACATATATGCTGACTAACTTGAATTTAAACAAATTAATTAAATATATATAAAAGTTTGATTTACTCTCTTAACACTTTTTTTTTTTCTGGTGAACAGTGTAATATTAGTTTCAGGTATATAATATAGTGATTCAGCACTTCCATACAACACCTGGTGCTCATCACAAGTGTCTTCCTTAATCCCCATCACCTATTTCATCCACTCCCCGGAACCTATCTATAATCATCAGTTTGTTCTCTATAGTTAAAAGTCTGTTTCTTTGTTTGCAACCCCTTCTATTTTCTTCCTCTTTGCTCATTTTCTTTGTTTCTAAAATTCCACATATGAGTGAAATCATATGGTATTTGTCTTGTCACTAGTTTTGAGTAATTTGATTATGATGTGCTTTGATGTAGTTTTCTTTATGTTTCTTCTGCTTGGGGTTCTTTGAGATTCTTAAATCTATGCTTCTATAATTTTCATCAAATATGGAAAGTTTTCATCCACAGCTTCTTCAAATGATTTTTTATCTTTTCTTTATTCTTTTTTTTAATTTAAATCCAAATTAGTTAACAACACTTTTCGAGTATATAATAGTATTTTTAACTGTTGTCACCATGCAGTACATTAAATTTCTAGAACTTATTCATCTTCCCATTGGAAGTCTGTACCCTTTGATCAATATCTCCCCATTTCCCCCATACCCCAGGCCCAGCAATCTGTTCCACTCTCTCTCCCCTTTTCTGAATTTAGCATTTTTAGGTTCTACATGTAAGTGAGATCCCACAGTATTTGTCCTTCTCTGTCTGACTTACTTCACTTAGCATCATGCCTTCGAAGTCCATCCGTGTTGTCACAGGGCTGGATTTCCTTTTTATTAAAAGGCTGAATACTATTCCATTATATATATATATATATGTATAAAACACAACTTCTTTATCCATTCACCTATTGATAGACATGTAGGCTGTTTCTGTGTCTTGGCTACTGAGTGATGCTGCAGTGACTATGGGGTTGCAATTATCTCTTCAAGATAGTGACTTCATTTCCTTCAGGTATATTCCAGATGTAGAATAGCTGGATCATGTGGTGGGGCTCTTTTTAAGTTTTTGAGAAACCTCCACACTAATTTCCATAGTAGCTATAGCAATTTGCATTCTCACCAGTAGTGCACAAGGGCTCCCTATTCTCCACACTCCCCTCCAATTGTTGTTACCTCTTGTCTTTTTTGATAATAGATATCCTAACAGGTAGAAGGGGATGTCTTATTTTGATTTGCACTTGCCTCCTGATTAGTGATGTCAAGCACCTTTTCATGTACTCCTTGGTGATTTTCATGTCTTCTTGGGAAAAACGTCTATTCAGGCCCTCTGCCCATTTTTCGATCACATGGTTTGGGTGTTTTGCAATTGAGTTATATAAGCTCCTTATATATTTTGGATATTATTTTCTTATCAGATAGGTGGTTTATAAGTATTTCCAACAAGCTCTAGATCACAGGTGTGTATCTGGGCTGCAGACCAGCTTCAAGCATCAAGAAACTAGAACAAAATCCTCAGATCAATATAAACACAGAGTAAACTTGTTTAGTATAAACACAAATTAAACTAGTTAAGTTGGGAGTTAAAGATTGAAGATATAGTCTTAGTTTCATCATTTTAAAAAATGTGATTATGACAAATGGTTCTCTGGGCTTTTGTTTTCTCATAGTAAATGAAAATATTGAAATTTGTTATACAAAAAAATATGCACACGGTGGGTACTTCAGAAATTATTGATTGACTGACATTGGAAAATACTATAGAATCACATTCTGGGATTCTTAAGGGCTTACTCTTCCAAGTGAAAAGGCTGGACATTTTTTTAAGTAACTGTTGTAGAGTTTTCAGATTTATATTCAATCTTCATTTTCATATAATAGTCAATTTGACAAATATATATATAAGATCCTGTCATTTTCAATGAAGAATTGAGCCTATAATTTAATGTTGTTCACAGTTCGGTGACCTAGAGTTCATATTGAAAAGACAAGTTAAAATGGTGGATGAAACACAAGTTTTAACACAAGTTAAAATGATGAAACACATTTCTGACCAAGGGGCTTCATGAAAATATACCCTGGAATATGATTATCAGTTCAGGTGGCTTCTTAAAGGCAGCCTACATTAGAATAACATATGCATTTCCTCCTTATCCCTTGCAGTGCTGATGCAGAATAGTAAACCTATCATTTTAATATAAAATAGGCATCCCAGTTCAAAAGTTGTAGCATAGAGTTGACTTTTTAAGCCAGAAGACATTGAAATATACTGAGAGGCCACATTTCACCAAGAAATGCACAAAGTTCATCAAATTTCAGTCATGAAATTTTAGCTAAGAATATTCCTTCTTAGCATAAAAGATTTTGACATTCTATGTTTAACAGATATTTAAAGTGAGTGTAATTTAGTATATCTCAGATAATATTGGAGTGATCAATGGATCAGTTTTCCATGTTCCAAGGTAGAATATCAAGTGCTCAGTTGAGTTGTTGATTGATTGGTTTGACCCAACCTTAAGGATATGACTGAAAAAGCAAAATAATAAGATTAACATTTTCCAGGGCGTTTTTGTTGTAGTTCCTTGATCAACTAAGTCCGTTTTGGCTTTTAGTTACTAATCAATGTTCCACTAATGCTTGTTATAACAATTCAAAAATACTTAACAAAACCTCATAAGAGTCAATTTGGTTAATTTCCCCCCTCATTTAGTTAAGTGTGACAAATGTATTTTTATTTAGTGACACATGAGGTGGGTTAGGATTTTTTTAGTTTAAGAGAAGACTTTTTTTTAAGAATCTTGAGTGAGAATTTTAAGCTAACAGCAACATTCCCATGAAGTATATCTCTAAACAAACAAACAAACAAAACAAACAACAAACAAACAAAATGTGACAGTTGATTTGAGATCAGCATACCACGTTAAGTTTAACACACATTCCAGCACAAAGCTGGTCACTCCATGACCAGAGAAGAAAGAATTACCCACATGGTATTGATGAGCATTTGTCCACTCAGTTCAAAAGGGCTTTTAATGCCTACAGAAATCATTTTTTTCCACTGAAAAAAAGACCATCAACTGCTACATGGCACAATTATTTGTGACATTGTCAGATTTCCTTTTATTTTTGCTATATATTGCCTCATAATTACAATTTTGAAAGCAGATTACTGAGTTGAAAGAAAAGTTGAAGAGTGGGTTTATGAGTTGAGCTCTGTGTGGAAACCTTCCCTGGGCACATCAGCATCCAGCAGAGTATAGCATACATAGATTAATAATTTGAGTTAAAATAATATGACTTGTTATTTAAGTACAAGGATAGATAACAAATACTACTATATGTTCTAATCCATAAATACCCAACCCTTTAAAAAATTTTAAGTGGCTATATAGCAGATAAAAGCATTTTTTTCTGTTCTTTTCTTGATCCTTTTACTGTTATGTTGCTGTTGTCTGAAGATTGGAAATAGATTTCTGAATCTTTTGGAAATTTTTTGGTTGAGGTAATCCCATGTAGAGTTTCATTATCTTGGCAGTAAAATAAACATAAGGCAGATAACATTTAAGGCATTTAGCACTACACCTGGCACGTGCATCCATTTAGCATTTGTGAAATTATATATGGTGTGCTACATAATTTCTTCATTTGATATTATACTAATCAGAGGCATTTTTCATGTAAAAGGCAAAAGATTTATGCGATCTGAAGATAAACCAGAGTATGCATTTTCCATGTAAAATAAAATGTCTTTAATCACCAACATAGAAAAATGGGTCTTCAGGCCAAACTTCATGGTGATTGCAAAATATTTAGATTATTTAAAACACTGATAAAGAAGCTCAATCTTTTCCCCTTTTAGCAGATGTGAGATTTTCAAGATCGCTCTGGTGGAAAGAACTGGGGGCCTACTTCTTCAACGCACATGTACTGAAATGTTCTGTTTCCCAGCTTTATAATTAGAGATTATTTCACAGTGATTTTCAGCATAGATAAAATTTAGCTCACTTAAGATATGACAGCCATCATGTCTTATTTTCATTAAACATGCTCTAGAGCGGGTGGTTATAGAAATAAGATAGGAATTAGCATCTGAAAGTTTAAAGATGATTGCAAAATCTCTTCCTTAGAAAATTATGGGTTTCCCTTGGCTTAGCTTTCCTAAAATAAATCAGGATTGCTGCAAGCAGCAGCCTCTGCTGCCTGATGTATCACATTTGAGCGTTCATCTACATCCACAAAATAGAAGTCTGACTTCAGTTGTTCCAAAATATAAGCTGTGTCTCGCTCTTGAGATGTAGGGACGATTGGCTGAGTATGTCACCAAAGCCCATATGCCCCTGCATAATTTGCCCACTTTTTCTCTTCAAATGTGTCTCGGCATAAATGCATCTGCTCCACCATACATGCTCTTCAATGATATACAATTTCCTATGCCTGGAAGCAAGCCTTTAAAGTGAAATTTTAAAAAAAATTAAACTATTTCTAGTTCTGTTTTTAAAAAAGTAAATAAAACTTTGTCTATGTAGGACCATCAAACAAATCAAGTTAGTTCTTTCACTAATGATTATTTCCTGTGGTGTCTGTTTATTAAGGGAAAGAGTTCATGTTGGCTGGCTTCCACATTCAATGGTGGTTCTGTCAGCATTTGGGGACTATGAAAGTTGTTGCTCTATTTTTTTGAAAACCAAACTCTGATGCTCTGGGAAATACAGTTCATGAAGTTCTAAGGATAGGAAAATTTTCTAAGTCCTCTGTCTCCCACTTTCTACATGAATTGTTTTCATCTCTTCGTTGCCATAATATTCAAGGATATTCTTATTAGGAAAATGTTTCTGATAAGAGTGATTCTCAAAGGGACCTTAAAACAAAAAAAAAAAAGACCTTGGATATTTCATCCGAGTGTCCCAGGTCCTTCAAATGTCTTCTGATAAAAACTCAAGGAGAAGCCATAGAAATAAGAGCATACATCTCACTGCTCTTCTTCACTAATTTCAGTATATGGGGCCACCAATTTATCCACTAATGTTTCTTTCTCACTACAGAAAACTTGGGATTTAGTAGCACTTGTTACTTGGTATTGGACAGATCAGTATGGAGCTCTTACGGAGTTGGGGCTCATTTGACACAGGTAAGAAGGGAGATTAAAGGGCAGAAACATATAAAACCAAGTGTGTAAGAACAGATAGAAGACCATTTGACCCCAGTAAATGGAAGATGTGACCTGGATTCTTGATTGTATAGTTCCTACATTTGCTAGCTAATGAGACTTCTCTGTATTTCCTGTGTAGATAGTCTGTGAGATACCACTGCTTTTTTCCGAGAGATTCTCCAAAGTATTCAGTCAATAAATACATATTGAATTTGTACTGTGTAGCAATGTAGCAAGTTCTAATTAAACAACAGAGTATGAGATAGACATGAAAACTATCTTCAGAGACCATATAGTTTGATAGAAAAATGAAACACTGAATAGATAATTCCATGAAAAAACATATTGTGAGAGGGGAATTACAACCTGATATGAAGGCAAAAACTTTCAGTAACATGAGTCATTATGTAGCATTAGTCTACCAGTCATTAATCTGGTAGAGAGGGGGTACTGATGCTGGTTAAACAGGATCTCTTTGAAGAAGTAACATGTCAACAGAGACCTAAAGGATTATGGACATTGACTAGATGAAGGGAGAGGAAAAAGCAAAAACATTCCAAGCCAAGGAAAAAGGTAAGAGCTCTGTGAAGCTTCAGGATAGAGAATTGGTATTCTGGGGAAATGCCAGTATGAAGAAATCCAATATAGCCCAAAAAGAAATTGAAGAGGTAAGTAAAGGTCAAAACTTAGGAATGCTTTTTTAATTACTATTGATTCATAACATATTTTAAATTCAGGAAATTTAATGCCTCTAGCTTTGTTTTTCTTTCTCAAGATTGTTATGGCTATTTGAGGTCTTTTGTAGTTCCATTGAATTTTAGGATTAAAAACATATTTCTGTAAAAAATTCCTTTGCATTTTGATGGCCCTGGCATTAAATCTGTGTATCTCTTCAACTAATTAAGACAATATAGCATTAACATAAAGACAGATATATAAAACAATAGAGTAGAATAGAGAGCCCAGAAATCACATGTATACACTCAGCTGATCTTTGACATAAGGGCCAAGAATATAAAATGGGGAGAGGATAAGTCTCTTCAATAGTGCTTTTGAGAAAACTGGATAACCACATACAAACGAATTGAAACTGGACTCATATTAATTCAATATACATTAAAAACTTAAAGGTAAGACCTGAAACTATAAAACTTCTAGAAGGAAACATATGATAAAATCTTTTTTTAAAAACATTTTTAATGTTTATTTATTTTTGAGAAAGAGAGAGAGCATGAGCAGGGGAGGGGCAGAGAGAGAGGGAGACAGAATCCAAAGCATGCTTTGGGCTCTGACCTGTCAGCACAGAGTCTGACACGAGACTCAAACTCACAGACCGTGAGATCATGACCTGAGCTGAAGTTGGAAGCTTAGCTGAACCACCCAGACACCCAGAGAAAATCTTCTTGACATGAATGTTGGCAATGATTTCTTAGACATGACACCAAAAGAACAAGCAACAAAAGCAAAAATAAACAAGTGAGACTCTATCAAACTAAAAGTCTTCTGCACAGCAAAGAAAACAACCACCAGAATGAGAGGCAGCCTATGGAATGGGAGAAAATATTTTTAAGGAGATAGTATTCAAAGTATATTTTATATATATATATCAAAGCTGGAACTCCTACAGCTCAATAGCAAAAACTCAAAAACCAACAGCCACAAGAAACATGTGACTCAACTTTAAAATGGACAAAGGGCTTGAACAGACATTTCTCCAAAGACACAAATAGCCAACAGATACATGGAAAGCTGCTAAACATCTGTAATGGTGAAGAAAATGCAAATCAGAACAATAATGAGATATCTCCTCTCACCTGGCTATTCTCAAAAAAACAAAACAAAACAAAAAAGTAAAAAGGATATGGAAAAATGGGAATCCTTGTACACCACCAGTGGGAATGAAAATGGTCCAGCCAAGATAAAAAACAGTATGGAGGTTCCTCAAGAAATTAAAAGCAGATCTAACATATGAGCCACCAATCCTTCTTCTGGGTATTTATCCAAAGGAAATAAAAATCACTATCTCTAAGTGATATCTGTATCTGCATGTTCATTGCAGCAGTATTCACAATAGCCAAGATATCAAAACAACCTAAATGTCAGTCAACAGATGAATAGATAAAGAAAATGTGGTATTATTCAACCTTCATAAAAGGAAGAAATCCTGTCATATGTAACTACATGGATAAACATGATAGACATTATGCTAAGTGAAATAAGCCAATCACTGAAGGACAAACACTGAATGACTCAACATATATAAAGTACATAAACTAGTCAAACTAACAAAAGCAAAGACTAGAATGGTGGTTGTCAAAGGCTAGGGGGGAGAACAAATTGGGTAGTTGTTGTTTAAAGGATGTAAAGTCTTGCAAGGTGAAGAAGTCCTAGAGGTCTGCTGTACAACATAGTGCCTGTAGTTAAAGACACTGTGTTGTGCACTATTAAAACATTGAGTAGAACTCATGTTAAGTGTTCTTATCATGAAAGGAAAAAAAAGAGAGGCATAAGGAACTTTTTGGAGCTGATAGGTTTTTTATCTTGATTGTGGTAATGGTTTCATGGGTATGCTTATGTCCAAACTCATCAAATTGTATATATTACATATGTGCAGTCCTTTGTATATAAATCATGCCTCAATAAAGCACTTGGGAATGCTTTTAAGAACTCTGAATTTTATTCTAAAGGCATGGTAAAGCTAAATAAAGTTTTTAAGAAATTATGATAACATAATCAGACTTGCATCTTTCACCATTTAGACAAATTAAGTCTGTTGCATTAAATAAGGAGAGAAATGATAGTAGCTGGGACTAAAGCTATGATTCTCAACTGGAAACATTATTGCTTTCCGGTAAGCATTTCCTAATGTGTGGAGACCTGGGGGAAAGGAGCATGGGTTGAAGGGTTGCTCTTGGCATCTAGCTGGTAGAAGACAAGGAAGCTGTTAAAGATCCTACAAAGCACAAGATTATCTAAACCAAGAATGATCCAACCCAAGATGACAATGGTGTTGAGGCTGAGAAAACCTGGAGTAGGTTGAAGACAATGGAGATGAAGAAAGGTTGTGTAGTAGATACTTAAGAGGTAAAATTAATATAATTTAGTGATTAGACAGAGGAGTTGGGCATAAGGAGCAAAAAAGTTTGACCCCCCGGTCAACCACATCAAATGCTGCTTTGACTTCAAAGATTGACAATCAATTTTTTTCCAGATAAATTGGGAGAGGAGAAAGTCATTGGTAACCTTGGGAAATGCTGGTTTGGTAAAGCAGTGGGGAGAGATCAGAGTGGGTTGTGGAGTGAAGAGAAGAAACACAACTTTTTAACAATCCGTTTGAAAAGCTTTGCTGCACAGAACAAGAGAACAGAGCTATAGCTAAAACAATATATGGTCGGTTCATTATTGTTAACCATTACTGCTCAAGAAGGGAGGTTTTGGTATGTTTAAATATTAATGTCAGGGTTAAATGGCATTAGAAGAACACTAAAGACACAGGATACAAACAGAATAATTGTTGGGGCAATATCTCCAAGAAGGAAGAAAGAGCATGACAAATAAATAAGATGACTAACATAGCTCACATAACAAACATCTCACTGATTCAGTCATTTTCTTTCTGTAGTTGGAGACAGTTGATGCAGACTACAGAGTGATCCCTAGGAATCCCTAGGAAACTGAAGCAAGGGCATTGCCAAAAGGAGTCCTTGTTTTTTGTTTTTCTCACTTTGATGGTATTTTGAATATTAAGGGACAATAAAAGTCTCTTTTTAGGACTCTCTTCACAGGCAATGTTTGTTTAAATTCACTTTATGAGCTGAAGGGATAATAATGTGTCCTAAATCAATATCTTGTCTGTGGACGACAGAAAAAGAAATGACTCCTGTTGATAATTGTTAATATATTCCCAGATTTATTTCGACATGAAGAGGAGCATCCCTTTGAAACTTGTCTTAGTGTACCAAATGGCTTTACGAGGTATATGAGAAGGTATAGGTGGAGAAGATGGAGAAATCATGGATAAATACCTTCACATTCCCTTGTAACCTACAGATTATCTGTAGGGGAGGAAAGGGGTAGGAGAGAGGACCGGAAGTATGCCCCTGATCAGCTATCTGATCTTGAAAAAGTTGTCTAACACCTCTTTGTCTCAATTTTCTCATCTGAATAAGGGAAATTATAATAACACTTTCATATAGGTTACTTCGAGGATTAAATAAGATAATGCTTGTTATAATCCTCAAGAAATATTACCATCATTAGCACGGACAATTTGCCTTTGCCAGTTCAGTGACGTAACCATTGTGTTATTTTTATATTCACAAAAGCATGGAGCTTTAATTCACTCTCTTAAACATCTAACATTAATTAAAATCCTGCCAATTGGCTTGATACCTAGAAAAATTGAGCAATAGAGCATTCTAACTTTTGTTTCATAAGTTATTGTCTATCTAAAAGCATCTCCTTAAATCCTAAAGATGAGAGAGAAATCAGGCAGAAAGAGATAGAACTGCCTTTGCCTCTCTGTTTGGGGGCCTTCCATTGACTGCCCTGATGCTCTGACCTCTCATTTATTATCTCTCTTTCAAGAAGACAGCATGCAGAGGGAAAAACAAAATGCTCTCGATGAAAATATCTGACAAAATGAAAACCTTAGCTTGGATGTCATTGCCATGGACTGAATAGCCACTGTCCTTTGATCACTCAGCTTGGCATTTTATGCCTTTGGGAAAAAAATGCAGAAAAAGGCTCAGAAGCAATAATGACAGAATTGGGGTGATCTATGTTTGGAAGGACACAGGCAGGGCAAATGCCATGATCCTTCATTGCTCCAGAACCAAAAACTAATGAGTCTGATTCACCTCTTTGCCTCAAACATGCCTTGGCTGAAGGTTAATCACATTAATTCCTATGAGTCAACATTCTGCCATGTCATGAAAAAAAGAAAAAAGGTCAACCATACCAATAAAGCCCCATGTGACAATTTTCAAACTTTCCCGAACCATAAGAATCCTGCCAGCTTTATATGTCCTTTAGGTTAACTCTTTTCTATCAACAAATATTCAGCTGCTGAAAGTCTAGAAACCAGTGCTTTTGGAAATCATGGATTTTAAATTGAGGGACATGAGCAATTGCAGAAGGAAACAGGAAAGCCAGATGGAAGAAAGATGAGAGAAAATGGGTATCACAATTGTGAATGGATGCTTTTGCAGACCAGACAGTCATATCAAGTCTAGAATAAAATGAAACCCTACATCTTTCTCCCTGTTTTCCTCTCAAACTAGCCTTTCACCTAAAAAACATCAGGGCTTACGGGTAATTAGCTCATCTTTAGACCAAAACTATAAAAACCAGTGAGTGTTTTATGTGAGTTAGCATTGCAACCCATCATAATACTTAATTACTACAATGATGACCTAGACCAGTGCTTTCTCAAACTGTAATGTATATATGAATTCCCTGGAGATCTTATTAAAATGCAGATTCTAATTTAGTCACTTTCTGTATCTCTGACAACGAATTCTATTGCATTCTATTGACTTTGAATGCCTACAAATTGCATTAATAGGTTCAAAATAAAATCACTTCTAATGATCCATTTCATTATTGCTTAATCTATCAAAATTTTGTGATTCAGAATCCAGTACACTATTTCAGTGTATCAGAATCATCCTAAAAGTAAGTTTTTCATAGTGTATTGATGACCAGCTAATGTCCAACCAACCATGAAGATTATTAAAAGCTGCCTAATAACCAAGTCTAAATTATTAAAGGATTATTGGAATGGGTCATTATGATGTATACAGAATTTTTTTCATTGGACTCTTGATTTTTTTTTTCTTGGATGTGAATCTTAACTTCTTAAATTATAAAATAAAAATTTAAGGTGTAAATTTAGGGTCCGGTCACATTAATGTAACATTAACATTTTTTAGTATGGAGAGACATAGTGATGTAAAAGAAATCTGAAAGTAATCAATAATACACCCTTGTAATCAAAATAGAATAAATGGGTAGGCCAGACAAAAGATACTTAAGTATCTGATGCACTGCTTTTAGACAAAATCTCTGGCACCAATGGTATTAATAGTATATAAACAACAAAGTCATACTTTAAAATACTTAGCATGCATCAGGGAGGCTAGCAGATACTAAAGTCTCTGTAACAGTGTTGAATTTAACTGAATTCGAAGGCTATGCTCTGTTCACCAAAGTCTTTGCCAGAAAAGACCAGTGAGCAGAAAAATACTACCATAGTAGAAAGACTTTTGAATGAGAGGGATATATTCCCCAAAACCTCTTTCCCTATAGATTATTGTAGTCACCCTCACTCTCCATTGTCTTTTTATCATTGTGCCACACCCAGTAAGTCCTAACCTTAAGTAAATCCAACAGTTTGTCTTTCCAGTGTCTGCACTCAAATAGCTGAAATGTTCTGGAACAGTCAGAGAGTGGGAAACACAGAATCTGAAGCAGACTCCAGGTTCTGAGCTGTCAGCACAGAGCCTGATGTAAGGCTCAAACCCACGAACCATGAGACCATGACCTGAGCCACCCAGTTTAAACATTAGCTCTTTCCATGAAAATGTGTACTAGCCAAGGTCTCCAGACACATGATTTTGCTATACCCCCTTACTTCTATAGATGGAGATAATAAAGCACAGGGCAAGCTCTAGAACCATACTGCCTCAGTTTTAATCTTGGCTCTGTATGACTTTGGGTAAGTCACTGTGTCTCTGTGTCTCAATTTTTATCTGCAAAATGGAGATTTTGAGAATTATTTAAGTATTTAGAAAATGGCCTGGGCTTAGGGTTGCATAAATATTAGCAATTGCTACTCTTCTTCAAAATAACTTATGGATTTTGTGAAGGTTTTGTTAAATGTGTGCCTGCTGCTATGAAGTCTCTCTTGGTTACCACTGTACTTGAGAGCCTAGTGCAGTAGATTCTCGATCAGTAGTGGTTGAATATTGGTCTTCTCAAATATTTCCAGCTCAGAATACTGTTGTTAAGGTCAAATTAAAGAATTCCAAAAGAAAGAAAGAAAGAAGGAAGGAAAAAAAGAAAGAAGGAAAGAGACTCATGAAAATTTTCTAAGCCTTAACACCCAATGTGCATCAAGATATTGTTATTAGAAAGTTCAGGCATAAATGAATGATAGTATTCAGGTATTTGAGGTGTTGAGGATGCACATATTAAATTGCCATTGTTCATAATACATATTAGTGTATCCCAAAATGAATTCCTTGAAATGCTAGTTTACGAGGTAGTCAAAAGAAAAAAATAGGAACTTTTTACTTTGATTGATAAATTTGGGAAATGCTACAAATAATTGTCTCCTTCCCCCTTTGTAATTTTACAATATACCTTATCTTGGGGAGCATTGGAAAATAAACTAATTCAACTTCTTTAACTCAGAATTTCATCAGCTTATTTTTTCCATCCATGGAACTTTTTTTAAAGGAAACGTATTAATTTAGCCATAGGAACCAAATTTCATTCATAGGGTCTAGCTTGATAGAAACTGGGGAAGAAGTGATATGATTGTAGCAAGAGCAAGGTCATTGTAGACTCAGATTCTCTAACCATGTTTCAGGCACAAGTTGGAATGTAAGCCTGGCAATATGGAGAATAGAATTTAGATAGACAAGGAGAAAGAATAAAAGCATTTTACAGATAACAAAATGTTAGCCATGGAAATGGAATTAATTTGGTAAATATGTGACCAAACTGTGTCTTGATATCCAATCTCAACGATCCTGCCAATTTTTCTTTAGGATGTTTAGTAAGAACTGTAGAAGTATTTTTCTTTAACGTTTCATAAATAAGTTGAGAATTTAACTAGCATTTGAGGAGGAGTTGGTCGGGTAGGTGGTGTAGAGAAGGAAAAATATAAAGGTTTCTGAGGCAGAGTGGGGGTGGGGGTGGGAGGAAGGAATGGACAGGCAGATTTGCATCCATTGAGAGTTCTCCACTCAGGCTTTTCTGTATATTTATCATTAAATTCTAATTTCAGCAAACCTCTAAAGTGGTTATTACTATATCTCTTTTGCAAATAAATAATCTGGGGCTCAGAAAGCTCATGTAATGTGTCCAATAAAACACACTCATGTAATGTGTGTAATCTAAAATACACACACTCTTTCCATTATACCACACTGCCTCTTAAAATTCAATTGAAATTAAACACACACACATACTTCTCTCTCTTTTGTTGTTGCCACTACTATCACCTCATTACATTCTCAATAAAGTCTGTCACACACACACACACACACACACACACACACACACACACACACACACCATCCCCTCCCATGCCTCATCTCCACACAGACACACAGAAATGTGCTCTTAACTTATCTGGGTATAATCATGCTGCCCTGTCTAGTAGCTGCAAGCCACATATGGCTGTTGAACACTTCAAAAGTGGTTAGTCCAAGCTGAGACGTGAATGTAAAATACACATCAGATTTCAAGATCTTAGAGCAAAAATAAAGTAACAATAATAATAAATTTTATATAGATTCTATTTTAAGGAGAGTATTTTGAATATATTGGGTTAAATATATGATTTGTAAAGTTAACTTCACCTGTTCCTCTTTCCTTTCTCAAGTAACTACCAAAAAACTTTAAATTACATTTGCAAGTTATATTTGTGGCTCAAATTATACTTCTATTGCACAGTCTGGCATATAGTATCATTTTTTTCCTTTTACATACTATGCTTGATATTCTCAAGATTTCTCCAATGATTAGGATTAATCCCTTGATATGTAAGTCTTCATATATATCTGACACATTAAGCCATTATCTTTTCCAAATGAATTTATCAGAAATGAGCCCAATCCATCTGGAAAGGCCCTGAATGAATGGGGCTGAGGCAGGAGGGGGTAAAAAAAAGATTCAGACAAATTCAAGTCCAGGTAGAGAATGTGGGGGAAATGAATCGCTGCTGAATTTGGTACAGGAAGTTGGGTAAGTTACCAGAAAAGGAGGGACTCAGGAAGTTGGAAAGACACTGCAAAAAAAAAAAAAGAACTGCCAATGTGACAGTGTGCCCAGGATGAGCCCTAAACATCCATCTTCATGAGTTCTCTTTTAAAAACTAAATTTTGGAGGGGCACCTGAGTTGAGCATTCAACTGTTGGCTTCGGCTCAGGTCGTAATCCCAGGGTCTTGGAATTGAGCCGTGAAGATTCTCTTTCTCCCTTTGTCCCTCTCCCCAACTCTCATTCCCTCTCTAAAACCTAAATTTTGTTCTGTAAAAAATATTACTTTTTTAGGAAACTTTTTTAATGTTTATTTATTTACTTTGAGAGAAAGACATTCCCAAGTAGGCTCTGCGCTGTCAGCACAGAGTCCCACGTGGAGCTCAAATTCAGGAACCATGAGATCATGACCTGAACTGATATTGAATGGGATGCTTAACCTCTGAGCCACCCAGGCGCCCCTGTAAAATTTATGATCTTAATGCCAAAGATAGACTATGATCCCATAACTCCAAGGAAGATTTCAACTCTCCAGTCCAGCCAGGGCTTTCTGATGGCCCTCAGACTTATCAAGTAGCGTTGATGTTGTTTGGATTGGACTTGAGGGAGAGCCGTCATGCTTGCGCCCTTGACAACTTTCCTACCCAGTGAAGCTGGTTCAGTGTCTCAGGGCTTGAAAGAGGAACAACAAACGGCAAACAGTGGACTTTTGTTTACCTTGGTTATTTTGGAGAAAATGATCACTATTTCTGATATAGAGTCTCTCTTGCTACCAGTTTTCAATTAGTTGTTTCATTATACCTACAGTTTATCCCTAATGTGGAAATACTCTCCAGGGACATATTACAACTGCATGCTTATCTGAGACAATTTCAATACTCTTCTGACTGAAGGTGAGAAATTGTGTGTATGCTTTACTTACTGTTTTAAAATGTTAAAATATGTAGCAAGTAGTGAAGAAAATGGCACTATTTTGTATTCTTTTGTTTTATGTAACTCAGCATTTAGATGTCATTTTCCATGACCTCTCAAGTAAGGACGATTTAAAGGACAAAATGCAGTTTTTAAAAGAAGGGGAAGGCGTAATCTTATCTTTTGAAATACTGTGTTTATATAAATGACAGTATGTTTTCTATGTTGTAAAAATACAAAACTCCATTAATTGGGAAAATACTGGGATAAGGGTCCCAGCCCCATGATTATTAACTGTGTTACCTTGGGTCATTTACTTCATGAAATTTGTTTCTCTCCTATAAAACGAAGATAATTAAATCCCCCTCTCGAGGTTGGGGTGAAGAGAGCAGATTCAATGGATTATATGTCACAACCACCTGGAACAGAACAGAGGCTAACCCTCTCAGGATACTGCTTCCATTTTTTTTTTTAACATTTATTTATTTATTTTGAGAGAGAGAGAGACAGAGAAAAAATCCCAACCAGGCTCCACGCTGTCAGTACAGAGCCTGACATGGGGCTTGGTCTCACAAACTGTGAGATCATGACCTGGTCCGAAATCAAGTTGGATGCTTAACCGACAGAGCCACCCAGGCACCCCATATTTCTTCCATTTTTAAAGTAAAAGGCACTATCTCCTTCACTCAAGGAGCTTTGATCATGAATTAGAACATCTTAGAATAATTCAAAGCTTTCTTAATAAATTCCCAAATCTATTGTTGCAGCCACAGAGCATCTGTCTCTGGAAGGCCACTCCATCCCTGTTGCTCAGAGGCATGCCTTTCGCCTCTCTTACTTACATAATAAGAAAACAACAATGTTGTCTATTCCAGATGAGTGATCAGTTTGACTTTTACAACATTTGCCTTTCTATCTCTATCTCCAGTAGCACTTTCTTTAAAAGGCCAATCTCATTTTTAATCTTAACTAGAGGGCGTCTCCAAGACCGTAAGATGATAACAGGACTCGAGATTTTGTCTCAGCCTCCAAGACTGTGGAAATTTTCCAGTTCTCCTGGAAAGTTATAGGACCACTGATTTCCATTCATCAGAAAAAACTTTCAAACAGGAAGACCCTCCCAAAAATGGATCCAGCAGCTTCAGGAGATAATAAGTTTCCCATCATTGGAAGTGCTCTGGCAGCTGTTAAAAGACAACTTGTTTATTCGCTTGAGTAAATATTTAAGGAGTCTCTACCTTGTGCCAGTGATGGAGTCCTGGGGGTAGAAAGTGAATAAGAAAGGTAAGCTCCCTGAGTCAGGGTGCTTTTGATCTAGTAGAGGAGACAAATACAAAGTCAAATAATGTTATATTTTGCTAAATGTGTAATAGCAATAATTGTTAGGTTATAGAAACATATATGAGGTCAATTAATACCTAATGAAGACTTCCCATAGAAAAGAACATCCAAGTAAGATCTAAAGGAACTTTGAAGATAAAAAGAGCAGAAGAAAACATGCTTAGACAAAGAAACAGTATTAGAAAAGTCCAGAGTGGAGAGTAAATAAGGCTCCAATAAACAAATTGTAAGTATGAAGAGGAAAAAGGAGGTGGGGTGGCTGTGAAGGAACCAGTAAAGATAAACAGGAACCAGAACAAGGACATTGAAAGAGACATGCACACACATGGAAGAGCTTGGACTTTATCCCCAGGGAACCCAGGATGCACAGGTGCTTTTCCATAGATGCTGTGCTCAGGAGTCTGGCTGCAGCCCTAATGTCGGAGGGGTGGGATGGAGACTCCTACCTGGCTCATGTCCTTATGCCTCCACTCCACTGGAGGGCTATCTCTGAGGTGTGGGCATCTCTGGCCTGGGAGTGTGAAGGGAAAAAGGAAGTTGTTCTAAACTTGCTGAGTTTTGCTTCTTCCATTATCATTTCTCTTAAAAAGCCAGAAGAAGGAAATTTTTCACGGAGCCCTTACAAGGCACATAGAAAAATGAATGACTCATCAACCAGAGATCTATTTAGTGATTATCAGTGGGCAAGGAATTCCTTTACAAAGAATCCACTGGCACTTCAAAAATAAATTTGCACTACTCGCAAAACAAAAATTAAAAAGAGCATTTGAGACAAGTACTTGAGAAGAAAAAACTCCTATAGTACCACCTGGGCATTTCCTCCCCAGCTCCCCAGCTCCCACAGGCACAAAGACATGAAAATTTTCTAGTAGAGAGAATGAATCTTTTTCTTCTGTTAATGACTAATTTCTCATTAAAAATAGCTAACGTTAGTTGAACACTTACTTTGTGTCAGAAAGACATTAAGTGTTTTACATGCATTGCTTTATTTAATCCTCACGTGACTGAGAGGTAGGTAGGTATCATCATTATTCCCACTAGGAAAACAGGCTAAGAGAGGTTAAACAACTCACTCCCCATCACAAATTTCACAGTGATGGTACCAGGGATCCAGACTCAGAATCTCAACCACCACACAAGGGTTTCAAGAGGCAGAATTAATAATACCTGCACCAACAACATCTAGGGTACTTGTTAAAGATACAAATTTCTTCAGGCCACTCTAGGCCTACAGAATCAGAAATTATCCATAGGGGCAAGGCCTAGAAACTATATATTAATTAGGTACCCAGGACAATTCTTGGGGACACTGAAGTTGGAGAAACATTCCACTCTCTACACCATTCAGTAGGACACTAATTGATTACAGTAACTGTCCCAACCTTCTGGGGGTGGGGGGGAGGGAGGAAATGATCTAAGGGAGGAACATTAGCTTTTGATACCTTCAAGTATGATGGCTACCAGTAGTAAAACTCTCAAATTGATAAAGTGAAATCTATCTACCACCTGCCTCAGGGCTCTTGGTCTAATTAAAGCTGGGGCTGCTCCCCACAGTCAGCACCCTCTGGTACCCCTGTTCTTGAGCCCCAAAGCAGCCTTTCCTGACTGCCATAACTGATGGCATTCAGATGAAGTACAAGGAGAAGCATCCATAGGCCTCTGCTCCCAACTCTGTCCCTTACTAACTATGTAAAAAGAGAATAGTTTTTAAAATTCTCTGGACCTTAGTTGTGTTACTTGTGAAATGGGAATAATAACTGGCAAGAAACAGCTTCACAACAAAGAGTAGGTTAAATTTTATCTGATGCTTTAAGTAAAATTTATATAAAGACCTGATGCCTAAGAGATTCTCAATAAATGGTGATAGTGATTTCTATAAATAGCCCAGCACTCTGGGATGATCCTTTGATTTTGTGTCCAATTTCAGGATAATGGGAAAAGAGCCTTGGTCTTTTAATTGTATAGATGTGGGTTAAGTCTGGACTTGGTCAGTCCCTGGGAGACCCTGGGCAAGTTAATTAAACTCCCCAATGTTCATCTTCTCACTCATTACACAGGGAGAAAGGCCTATTTCTTAGGTCTTTTAAGAATTTAAAGAAATAAAGTATGCAAAGTTCTCATACAAAGTAAGCCCTCAACATCTGTTGTTTTCCCTCCCACTTGATAGCCAATGCACCTTGATTTCTCAACAGCCTCAAAAAACAGTTTATTATAATTTTAGCTTTGTGTATTTTATTGTGTTCTAATTACTTTTCAGTCAGCAAGATAGTACGTCAGTAATTTCTCATTAATTTTTTGACTGGAACCCAAACATTCTCCGAATATTAGATGTGGACCATTTCCTACTCCTTCCTTAACAGCCTAAAGGATTTGGCCAGAATTTGCTCCCTTAGAGACCATGTAACTCAAGCTGTGTCTCTTCCAGGCAAGATATTGGCAACCACAGAGGGGAAGTGACAGAAAATCAGGTCAGCTGCAAAGACGATTAAATAGTTGGATAAGGGTTTGTGAAAAAACTAATTTTAAAAAATAGAAATTGTTTCTTCTGGAGATACTGAGGACAGGATGATCATCAAGCACACCAATGTTTATGCTCTGAGGAAAGGTGCTACTTGGTTACCTACCATTGCCGCAAAAGACAAAGGACTCTAGCCAGAATCACAGCAAGAGAGATTTAGAGTAACTGTGAGAAAGATGGTAACAACAAAGCTGACAGTTCCTCTGATTTGTTTTCTATTATCCTTTATAAATCTCCCAGAACCACAATTCATGTGTCATGCTTTGGCCACATGTGATTACTTCTCTAAGCCTCATTCATTCGCTCAACTTTAGAGCCAACGCACCTGGGGAGCACTGTATCTGCACCAAGCACTGTGCTAGGCTCATATTTCCTGACTCTGTGGCATTATAGTCTGGCTGGAGTACATGTTACATACACGGTCCTTAGAAAAGCATCTCTAGAGTGTAATGTTTATTTATTTTCTTGTTGAGGAACTTTGTAAATATCTATGCCAGCCTATTAGTAAAGATACTAAATTCCAAATTCTTTAGTATGCCTTTCAAGTACTTTGAAGAATCTTATCCTCCTTTGTAGTCTCAGCTCTCAACATTCCTATAACATGCCTCAACTACACAGTTCCCTAAATCTACTTTGGTGAAGAGATGGTCTTCTACCTTAGCGGTTTTGCCCATGTTATTTCTACTGTTTGGCATGCTCTGCTCCCCACCACCATCACTGAACCCCTGGAAGTCGAGTGGTTCTCATAGTAAGTAATTGACACATTCTGAATTCTATGTGTATCAGTATTCCTGATAGATTGAGAGCCTTGAGAAAGCAGGAATCATAGAACATCACTATGGCCTAGTGGTAGCTAAGGAGCTCACATTATGTCATCAATATGTGGATGATTGATACAGTAAGGAAGGAAGGGATAGAGAGAGGGGGGTGGAAGGGAGGAAGGAAGGAAGGAAGGAAGGAAGGAAGGAAGGAAGGAAGGAAGGAAGGAAGGAAGGAAGGAGAAAAGTCAGTCCATGTAATGAGATAATATTTCCAAGTCTTTTTTTTTTTTATCTGAGAGAGAGAGAGAGGGAGGGAGAGAGAGACAGTGTGAGCAGAGGAGGGTCAAAAGAGAAGAAGGCACAGAATCTGAAAAAGGCTCCAGGCTCTGAGCTAGCTGTCAGCACAGAGCCTGACACGGGGCTCAAGCCCACAAACTGTGAGAACATGACCTGAGCTGAAGTCAGATGCTTAACTGACTGAGCCACCCAGGTGCCCCTAATATTTCCAAGTCTTAACTATAGTTCTCTTCAAAGGCTTCTTTTCACTTCCTGTACCATTCCTCCACCCCTACCTCTGCCTTGAACTTGTAACCCACTATTGAAACTGAAGCAAAAACAAAAACAAAATCAGCTTGAGTCAGAACTCAGACACATATCTACAGAGTAAGTTTTTATGCTAGCAGATATTAGATAAATGACCCTGACTGAGAAAGAATGGGAAAAGAAGGAGTAGCTCTCAGATCAGAGAGGAAGACACAGAACAATCTCAAGGCCAGTAGGACTAAGGTTTAGACCAGGAGCATGAGGAAGGACCTTCCTTTGAGAGTACCTAGGAGTTGCAGCAAGACTGACTTTGTTCTAAATTGTCATGCTTCCTCACATGCAAGGAGGACTAATTGCCCAGAGTCTACCTCCTACTCAGGGAGCAACCCTTTGGAGGTATCTGCTCAGAGCACTAGAGATGCTACCCTGGCTTCTGCCCACCACCAGAATCCTGGGCTTCTACCACCCAGAGATCTTATATGAAGGACATGGACATTTGTGGCCTGAGAGTGGTATGAAATAATTTAATACAGTCCATCCAGGGTTGAACTCAAAACAGTTCTTAACAGGAACACAATTACTGAGACTGTCTGAATGGCTACCATGGTCCCCTTTTGTGTTTCGTACAATAGATTTTATGAGAAGTGGGAGTTTGGACCTATGGTCACCAGGACAGGCATCTGGAATTAATTTGGAAACTGTATTAGTTTCCTAGGGCTGCTCTAACAAATTACCACAAACTGGGTGGCTTAAAACAACAGTAAGAACTGGCGTGAAATCTACTATCTCACCATTCCAGAGGGTAGAAATCTGAAACCAAGGCACCAACAGGGCCATGCTCACTCTGAAGGCTCCAGGAAGAATGCTTCCTTGCCTCTTTTAGCTTTCTATCATTGCTGGCAATGTTTACTTTGTTGGTAGTGGCAACAGAACTCCAATCTCAGCTTCCCTATTACATGTCAGTCTTCCCTCTTTGTGTTGGTCTGTGTCTCTGTCTCTTCCAATGAAGACGCTAGTGATTGGATTTAGGGTCAGTCCTAATTGATTATGACTGCATCGTAATTTGCATCTTAATTACACGTGCAAAGACCTTATATCCAAGGTCACATTCACAAGTACCAGGAGTTAAGACTAGAATATAACTTCGGGGGAACATAATTCAACCTACAACAGAACCCTGTTATTTCTTACCACAGCCTTCAGTGAAGTGGCAAATTAGATGTCATGTGTTAATTTGCTCTATACATGTTTTTATTCAACTATTGGGAAAATCACATCCAAAAAAGGACCCAACTACGTTAGAATTTCCTAATTAGTGTTCTACAGAATACTGTTTCTGAAATTGTAATTAATTGTGCCAGGACTCAAGGGTTATATATCTATTAGGGCCCCAATCAGAGAAGGAAAACCAAAAAATGATACATATTTTATGTTATATATCATAAAGCATCTATGATATATAGCATATATAATATCACATATATATCATCAAAAATTGAGAGATAGCTAAAGTAAAGTAGCAATTGGTAACAGTTTATTGTGCACACACCAAAAAGACACTTTACAAATTGGGAGCATTCAAATCAAAACATGGAGTGAGGCTCGAGGGTATATTGTTATAGAGCAGCTTATAGAGTGAAAAAGTAGTTATTGTTTTTCTTCACAGTAATTGGTTATAATATTAAATTTTCTTAAATGATAGGGAATCAGTCAGTGGTCATTTCATATCAACCTTGGGAAATAGTTCAAGTTTTCTTCATGATTTCCAGAGGCATAAACAAGAAATGACCCTGGTTGAGTTTGTCTTGCAAAATTAGCTAAATTAAGCTCTGTTTGAATGAATAAGCTGGTTTTGTCTGCTCAAGGAATTTTCAAGATTGGTTTCCATTTGTTTCTGCTTTTAAAAATATCATATACTATAAATATACAAGGGATTTTATATTATGTAATTTGGGAACTTTTAAGGAAATCTTTGTAAAGTCATTGTCTTTCTGTCTGTTGTTGAAGCTTGAAGTCCAATGAAGAAGGAAAGATTTATATAAAGAGGGGGGGAATAAAGATAAGCTAAAATCTAAGAGCACAGTTACAACCCACGTCTCACTGCCTCTTACCACAATGGCATGGGCCTCCTGTAGGAGAAGATGGTGCTCCTCTTGTGAGAGTTAAGCGTATGCTTGACTTCAGTGTTGGAGAAACTGAGAGGGTTCATGGAAAGGTAGAGAATTGTGGGTACACCGGCCGCCTCACATCAGTAAGGTGAATTGGCAGATAAGCAACCATGCGAGAGCTACAAAACCCTGTGCTCCATTTCTGCCTTGTAACTTGTGAGACATACAGAGAAGGGAATTCTGGGAAATATAGTTCAGCCTAGCCAAATTGACACATTACCAAGCCACCATATATCCCATAGCCAACCATTAAAAACCACAACATGCCCTACCTCTTCGAGAGACTCACAAGCACATTACCGTATCAAAGCCTCAGCCAAGTCGTCAAGTTTAAAAATAAATATTTAACTTTGATCTAGGATTTCCCACACTTAGAATCGCTGCTTTTGGAGTTTATTAACTCATTGTAGGAAGTCAATGATTACTTATATTGTGATGTCTGTTTGGGGAGGGATATTTCTATGAGAGAATCTCAGAAAACAACTTTGTACTGAGGTGCTGTGTTTCTTCAGAATGTTAGGATAAGTGCAGGGTACTAAGTAGAGAAGACCTTCAATTTACTCCTCAGTGTATTCGGTCATTCTCAATTTCAAGGACAAATATACTGAATTTATGCAGCAGGCTGAAGAAATGTAGAACTTTTCAAATAATACTAAGTAACCTATTTTAAATGTGGTGGCTCTATTTTTATTTTCATTAAAGTCCTAAAAATAAGGAAGCTCAGTTGATTTTCTATTTGAAAGTGACTGTAATATAACCTCCTACAGAAGCAACATGCACATACACATCTTGTAACATATAGTCAATGTATTAAACATTTAAAAAATAGATTGTAAAAATAGCTACCATTTGAGGCAGCATAGTAACAGTACAGAAGGGACTCTGAAACCAGACTGCTTAAACTTGTAACTCAGTTCTACACCTATTATTAGCTGTGTGACATTGGCTAAGTTACTTAACTATCCTGAGCCTCGGTTTTCTTAGATGTAAAATGGGGATAGTAGTAATATTTCCCCCTTCATAAGTTATAATGATTATTAAAGTGCTTGGCATGTTGTGAATTGTGTGTGTGTGTGTGTGTGTGTGTGTGTGTGTGTGTGTGTGTACAGTTCCTCACAGCAAATTCCTGCTTTATACTATTATCCCAATTTTATAGATGAGGAAATAAAGTCAAATACAGGTGAAGCTGTTCTCTCTCAGGTCACATGGCATGAGTCAGAGCCAGGACAAAACTCTAAATGACTCTGCCTCTAAAACATGGTCTCATTCCACAAGGCCGTGGCACCTCCCAAGCAAAGCTTAATGGCTCTCTGAGACTTCTTCCGGAAAGTCTCAGAAGACAAAATCAAATTGACTAGGTCCAGAAATGGAATTAGTCCCTCTCCCCAGGGGTGCTAAAGTTGTTGCTGTCACTCATTCTTGACCTAGACTAGATAGGAATGCAGAGCTTAGAATGCAAGATTCCCTGGGTTTATTTTGCCCTGAGCTTACATGGTCCCTAGAAAGTTCTCTAAATACTTTCAATCAAGGGCTCAGAAAAATTTTTAAAAATAACCTTGCACATACAATTAGAAACTGGTATGTGGGGAATTGAATATGAGATGAAACTGTGTGTGAATTTCGGGGACTACTTGAAGGGAGGTGCTTTGAAGAAAATACCTCAGACTCTCAAAACCCACACAAGGGGTCTGACGTGACTGTTGACAGCAGGGCTCACGTGAGCTCAAGGGCAGAGACTCTGAGCCAAGCGAGATCCTCCTGTTGCCACCGGTCAGAGATGGAAAGAGACCAGGCTGAAAGGGTCTGAGGCAAGTGTAGCTTGGTTATTATGGTTATAATGACTATTACAGGAATGTAAGTCAGGAAAATTTTTTTTTTAATTTTTTTTTTTTTTATTTCTAGGAGAGACAGAGAGAGAGAAAGAGAGAGAGAGAGAGAGACAGCGTGAGCAGGGGAGGGTCAGAGAGAGGGTCAGAGAGAGGAAGTCACAGACTGAAGCAGGCTCCAGGCTCTGAGCTGGCAGTCAGCACAGAGCCCGACGCGGGGCTCGAACCCATGAACCGCGAGATCAAGACCTAAGCGAAAGTCGGACGCTTAACCGACTAAGCCACCCAGGCGCCCCAATCAGGAAAATATTTTTAAAGCAAGTATGAAATAATCCCTTTCACATAAAAATCATGTACCTGTATGAGCATATTGAGAGAGAGATCAAAAATAAATTTCCACACATCTCTACAATTGTTCAAGTAATTTGAAGGGTAGATGCCTTCCGGTCACCAGATCACGGTTTCTCTACAGGCTGTGAAATAGTGAAAAGGAGAAAAGAGATTTGTTCGCACGTCTCCAGAAAACTTCTCTGTTGCCTGCAATGATGTCTCACATCCGTGGACCTCTGCTGCCAATACAGTCAGTGAGACAAGTTTTAAGTCTGTGATTTTTCTACTTATTCACTGACTGACCTAAAGCAAACTTCCTAATTTCTCTCATCCTGTTTCCTCAGTGTCAAAATGAGAAAACTAATACCAGTCCCACAGGTTGCCGTCAGAATGAACTTTGCCAACTACAAATGCAGTTTCAGCAGTGTTTGGCACAGAGTAAGTGCTCAAGAAATGGTAGTGTTTCTTGGGCTCTCCACATGCCTGCTTCCTGTCTCTTGGCCACAACAATTAGCACTGGGAAATATCATGAGACTCAAAAGAACTTGAAAATATCTGGTTCTGAGATTTAAACTCTAAAATCATCACAACATTGGATCAAATCATGGAGTTAGCCTAAAACTATAAAATGACTCCCAAGGCAGAATAAGGCCTGATTTACGATATTAATTTTGTAAAGAAATAAATGTGTAAGCATCTGTGAAAGGCATATTGGTGGCCCTCTCAGAACTCTTTTGGATACAAGTGACAGAAGCCCAATTCAAATAACAATAGTAGTAGTAGTAGTAGTAATTTATCACATCATTTAGCTACAAATTCAGAGATCTTATTCCAGGTACTAAAAAAACCCCAACTGCTCAAATAGTGTCATCAGAAGTGTTTCTCCATTTCTCAGGGCACCTGGGTGGCTCATTTGGTTAAGCATCTAACTTTAGATCAGGTCATAATCTCATGGTTTCTGAGTTCGAGCCCCACATGGGGTTCCAAACTGATGGTTCAGAGCCTACTTGGGATTCACTTTCTCTTCTCTCTCTCTCTCTTTGCTCCTTCCCCACTCACGCTTTGTCTCTTTCTCATAAATAAATAAACTTTAAAAAAAAAAAGGACTGTTTCTCCATTTCTGTTTTGTTCTCCTCTGTGTTGGCCTCATTCTTAGGCAAACCCTCAAGCGAGGTGGCCGGTACTACTGACAGCTCACATGGCCTTAGCTAACACTACTGTTCTCCAAGGACTCACAAAGTATTTGATTTGCTGACATGGAACTCCTTATAATATCTGCAAGGAACCCACTTTACAGTCAAGCAGACAATGCTGTGGGCACATAATAATAGGACACATTAGTCCTAGCCCATACCACTGCTAATTAGCAGCAGGGGTATGATAAGCAGAGATATGGCCATTTGAAGGCACTGCTGGAGCACTGGTTTGGGATGATACCTTACAAAGACAAGAGGCAAGTTTATATACACTCCAAGACACCTCATATACATGATATTGATGACTGTTATGGGGGCTGGTGCTATATCCCTTGTTGGCAGAATATATGTATGTGGGAACCAGAGGGGAAACTAGAAATGGTCTTACTCACCATTGCTCTCAAGGACCCATTTAAGGAATTTGCACTTCCTGTCCTACAATGTTAGCCTCTGTACACCTGAAGGATGAAATGTGGAGGAAGCTGTCACACACAGGAGGCAGGGAAAAGCAGATTTAGCACCCCAATGGCCACAGGGGTGTTTCTTGGCACTCCCCTGCCCCATTTTGATGGCTAATGGAAAAAGAGAACAGCCTTGGCCTGAGACGGACATGGAGACCAGGAATAAAGATCTGGGTTGCTCACCAGGTATGCCACCTATACCAGGAAAGGTGCAGGTCGAGGATGAGAGGGCTCTGGATGTGTGGTAGAGGAGAGAGATGAGGAGTATGGTTCTGGCTTTGAGACAGCCACAGCAGTGAGCAATTCCACCACTGTTTCTCTCATATGTTGCCCATGGGAGGACTCCTTGATGAATCCTGGAGGCTTTCATCCCAGATGGGATACATCCATTGGGTGAAGTGAATCCAAGTTCTACATGGATGGGGGGAGTGGGGGGAGCACTATCATGTGCTACCTGATGCCACAGCACTGAAACATGCCCCCTTCCACAGACGCTGGGAATATGGGTAGACAATTTCTACCCCAAATCACTTTCTGGGGTTTTCTCTCCACAAAATGACTTAGCTTATCTATACTTACCTCTGTTTTATACAAGGGTAAAAAAAGGTCTGATTGCCTCACCTCAATCCAGACAATCTGAATGATCTTCCCTGCACCAGATCTCCCCAGGGGCCTATGAGGCAACCCCACTTTTGACTTCCTCCTCTGCCCAGTTGTGCCTTCCTCATTTGTTTGTAGTGATGTTCCTGAGATCCAGCCTTGGAGCAGCTCCTGCACGATGACCTTCATCTCACAGTCCGTTTCCCTAGGCCTCTTACCTGAGACAACAGCTGACATCTATGGGATGTTTATTATGTGCCAAATACTTTGCGAATGTTGACTCATTCAATGCTCTCCGAAAATCATATTATTCCCATAGGACAGATAAAAACTTAAGGTTTAAAAGAGGCTAAATGACTTACGTGAAGCCTAATATGATTTGAATATTAAATTTGGGACAAATATGTACTTGAGTTGATCTCATTGGAATTTGGAATTTCACTGATGTCTTCATTATCCACAAATGTACCTGATGATCCTGGACGTGTAGGACACTGTACTCGCTAAGGTTCCATTTACATCATACATGTTCTGAGACGACTAGTGACAGTGCCTTGGGGTCTATCCAGTAGTCACATCTTACTGGGGTTTTATTGTATCCTCACCAATTCCAAAGATCAATTTTACTAATTATAACCAAATCCCAGTATACAAGGCTGGTGAAAAGTAAAATAAAAAAAGGAAAAGAAAGGGGCACCTGGGTGGCTCAGTCAGTTGAGCAGCCGACTTCAGCTCAGATCATGATCTCACCATCAGTGAGCTAAAGGCCTGCCTAGGGCTCTGTGCTGACAGCTCAGAGCCTGGAGCCTGCTTCAGATTCTGTGTCTCCCTCTCTCTCTCCCCTCCCCCACTTATGCTCTGTCTCTTTCTCAAAAATAAGTAAACATTAAAAAATTTTAAGTTTTTAAATAGTTTATTGTCAAGTTGGTTTCCATAGAACACTCAGGGCTCATCCCCACAACTGCCCTCCTCCATGCCCATCACCGCCCTTCCCCTCCCCCCCCTTCAGCCCTCGGTTTGTTCTTGGCATTCAAAAGATGTTCATATTTATTGACTGTTGGCTTTGACCTGTACTAGTATTTTTCAAACTTCTTTAACCTCAACCTGTAGTAAGAAATATATTTTTCATGGTAACTTTATGTGTGTGTGTGTGTGTGTGTGTGTGTGTGTGTGTGTGTGTGTGTGTGTGAAAATGAAGCAAGAAAATGTCACTATCCAATACATACCTTCATCAACGTGACACACTCTGAGGTTATCTATTTGTAGATATTTTCTATTATATTTCATATTTTTAAGCTAGTCACTATACACTATATTGATTTCATACTAAATGATCAGGAAGTACAGTTTGAAAAATACCACCCGGTGTTAAGACTCTTCACATGTATTTATGAATTTAGCACCTTCCAAAGAAATTATTGTCATTCCATTTTTTAGTCAAGTACATGAGTTAACAATTATTGATTCTACAATTCATTAAATGACAGGGCTGTAATTTAAGCTACTACATCATTTTTTTCAACTTCTTAGCATGCCAAATGTAAAAAAAAAAAAAAAAAAAAAGGAGAGAGAGAGAGAACAGAAGAAAAAATAAAGAAATATAGGTGTTCTCTGCATTTGCTTTCTTTTGCCTCTTATACTAGTTCACTATCTCTTCTCAGAAAGAGATCAGAGCTAACAAGGTGCCCAAACTCAATGCAGATGGAGTAACTAAAGGCAAATGGTGATCATCTTGCCATTCCTCATGAGATTTCATGGAATTGAGTGTATAACTCAAGAAAACTTGTCTTCCTAACTAGGCAGTGTGCTTTCTATTCCCTGTGCAGCAAGACATCCAGGTAAGGATGGTGTTATTTCTTATCATCCTAGTTTTAAGCACCATTTTTTTTTCTTCTTGAAGAGTAAAGGAACTGTCAAGTCAATCAATGCTCCTATTGACTTTTTTCTGGAAATCACTGAAGTGAGAAAATTTGCCCTGATGCAGCTTAAGCACGTTATTCACTCTGGATTCTTTGGATAAATACAAGTGAATTGTGATATATTTTCTGAGCTGCCCAAGTTTTAGTGTTTGTTAGCATTTGAGGAAAAGGTGAATGTGAGGGATGAAATTCTCTTAATCTCTTCCCAACTTCTTTAGCAACACTGTTCTCACAACCAATACATAGACGTGAGATGCACAGAGCATTTTCTCTCCAGGCAATTTTTTGTTTGTTTGTTTTCTATTCCTCAAATACATGTATACTACAATGAAAAATGTAGACCATGGTGGTTAACAGGGCTATAAATTTATGTCTTTTCTAGTGAAGGTGGATCAGAAAACCGTTTACATGGATCATGTGAGGAAGAAGAATGAGTAATTTTAGACAAATATTTACAAAATTATCTTCAGATTTAATGTTTTCCTCATTGAAATCCGAACAGAAATCATATAAAACTGGAAAACAGACTTCTAATATTAATTAAAAGTGAGAAGGGCAAAAATAGTTAAATCATTTCCCAAAGAAGAAAAAATATCTTGTGTGGTGTTAGTGGGTGGACAGTTGTTCTCGAACATATGTGTGTATTTGATAATAAAGAACACAGAGGCCTCGGAGTGTTGAAGTAAGACCCATGCCTCAGTATTTTTACCACGATTTCCAGGTGAGTTTGATATCCCCCAAGGTTTGATAACCACTGTCTTAGTAGACAATACAAATTACAAGACTATGGCAATTAAGAGAGTGGCAGTTGCATAGGAAAAGATAAAGAGACCAACGGAACAGAAGAGAGAGCCTAGAAAAACATAGGGCTATATGCATGAGTGACACATAAAGGTGGTGGCTTACAGACGCTGGAAAAGAAGAATACTTAAAAATAATGGTAAGAAATGATTTCTATAGTAAAATAAGATTAGATGCCAAAGCTCAACAAAATCAAAGGTAATTAAAGACAAGTATTAAGGGGCACCTGGGTGGTTCAGTCGGTTGAGCAACTGACTTTGGCTCAGGTCACTACCTCGAGGTTTGTGAGTTCAAGCCTGACGTCAGGTTCTGTGCTGACAGCTTAGAGACTGGAGCCTGCTTCGGATTCTGTGTCTCCCTCTCTCTCTGCCCCTCTCCTGTTCATGCTCTGTCTCTTTCTGTCTGTCAATAATACATAAACATTTTTTAAAAAATTTTTAAAAAGACAAGTATTAAAAAGCCAAAACTTTAGAACTTTTAGAAGAAAGCAAGGGAGAATAATTTTATGACCTATAGGACCTTAGAATAAAAAGGATTTCTCAGGTAAAGTTTTATAAAGCACAAATGATAAGGAAAATTTTCATAAAAATTTTTTTTAATTTCTTCCATTTAACTGTTTATCTATAGGAAATCAGAAGTTTCTAGATTATTGCTAAACAAAATGGAAATATTGAAATAAATTACAGGTTAAGGAATATAGTTGTCAATCCTAACAAGGGTTCAAATGTTTATTTTTTAACTGTATTTATAAATGTCCCAAAATTCAACATATATAATACATTTATACTAAGATGATGCTGGATGAATTTCTTTTCCATGTTTACCTTTCATATCAGATTTCATTTGAACAAAGTGTCTTCCATTAATTTAAGCCTTGTGCTTAACAGACAGCAAACCCAAGCCCAAAGAGGTTACTTATCTTGTCCAACATGACAGATTGCCCAAAACCAACTTTCCTGATGGAATGAAAATGCTAAATAACTTACAGGAATATTAGTTTTCTTTAAAGCCTTCTCTTTTATCATCTTAATGTTGTTATTAATAACCTCAGCACTAAAAGCTTGAAAGTAAAATGACAGTCTTAAGTGGCAAATTTGGATTCTCATCATAGATTTCATGGATAGGTATAGCCATTTAATTGCCAACAAAATAGATTTGTAGAAATCATTAAGGTTTTGTGGCAAGAAATAAACCACCAATGTCTCCTTCCTTATTTACTTCCCCGTATAAAATTTGATTATTATTAGGATTTAAAATGAGTCAAATCAATTACCTTTTCTTTCCGTCTAGATTCTGAATAAATTTATGACTATACACAGGCAACACTGAGATCAAAATATTAACCTGATTATTGGTAAATATATTACTGGACCAAAAAAGGCAATTTAGATATAAAACCTCAAACTGAGCCTCCCAAAATTGACCTCTACCCAGTCATAGGCACCAGCAGGGCATAGAAGCCCTGTTCAGGGAGCTCCCCCATGGAAAGAAGAGAGAACACACAAATTGCCAGAAGGCAGGCTGATCCTAGAGCAAAGGCAAGATGCAAGACTATGCTCATGCATTGATGTTTTTCCCACTCTTCCTTTTTTGGGAAGATAGAATACAAATGAACCCCAGAATTTTTATTCACCATTTCTTTTGAGGAATAAAATTGAAGACACTTCATGGAAGCACAAGGTTGATGAAATAAGACGCCCTTTTATCCTCTGGGGTCATAGGAAACTTCCAATAGCATAATTCAAATGGAAGACTGATGGAGGACTGATGGGTTTAAAGGATGAGCTGCTCACAACCCTGTGGGTTGTGTTACTGGAAAGTAACAAAAGACAGTGACACTCTCCAAAGCTAGAAACTGCTTATTGCATACTCTCCTTTAAGACCAGAAGGGAAAGGGAAGAGGGAGAAGTAGTGGATACCAGAATATGGTAAACTATGTGGCTGTAGGAGAGAGGAATAAAGCAACTGCCAGACCATGGCCAAGCAGAGAGGGAACCACAAAAAGAAATACCTCAACCTCTCCTTCTCTACTCACCACCAGGTCACCTCCAGATGCCACTTCCCCTCCCTAGGAAAGCATGGTTGATGCAGTCCAGAGAAGCCAGTCTTCCAGGATACAGGGCAGAGTGGAAAGTGGTGGAAGGAACATCTAGAGTGTCAGAGGATATCAACTCAGTCCCTAACATGTGCAAATACTACCCACAAAAGCCATAATACCTAAATAACATTATAGCAACCTGTCTTCCATATTTCAGTACTTCAGTAGTCAACCAGTCTTCAGTACTTCAGCACTTCAGTACTCAAACTGGCTTCAGTACTTCGGTGCTTGACCTGTCTTCAGCACTTATTAAGGGAAAAATGTTCATTGGGTCTTTAGTCTCCAATAAGGAGAGTGATCAGATTAATCACAAAAAAAGCACTTTAAAGAGTTTTTTTAATTATTAAAATACAAATATGATCACGATTTCTGATAAATTATTAACATCATCATACATAAGATATCTTCTTATATGTATATGTGAGCATTTATAAAATTCATGACAGTCATGGAGGTATTGCAATATAAATGAAACTAAATAAAAGTAGTACAGGAAATACTTTGTATGATACAAATAAGTGTGTAAAAACAAAGAGCTTCTTTCTGCAGAGGAAGATTATGGGGACTGTGGTCAGGGATACCCTCAAACCATGGCATTCCCTTGCAAATTTGAGGTCACTATGAATCAGCTCAGTTTTCTTTTCAAAGAATGTCAAGACCACTTAGAAATACCACTATTTAGGCTTGGAATCCACCTTTTCATTCCACCACTTCAGAACTATTTAGCTTAAAGCTAAACCTCTGCCAATATTTTACCAGCATTTTTCAATAGTTAAAATTTTCCTTTTTAGGTGATTCACCTTTTAGAAAACATCAACAGAAGAAAATAAAATTTCCCCCAATGGATCAGAAATAATAAAGGCTCTAACTTTTCTTTCTCTTAGGTGAAGTCTACACAAACCTAAAGTCCCAAGGAAGCACAGATCATTCTCACCCTTCACCCTAGCAGCCATATTCTATCTCATGAATCACTAAAATGTCAACTGAAGCAGCAGCTAAATGGTGCACTCTCCCTATTTCTGTGATTCCCCAGCTGTTTCAGTCTGTGTGCCATTTGTTTTCTTTGTGGCCCTGTCTAAAAGAACAATGCAGAATGTATTCATTTTGGAACAATGTCTGAGTTGTGCTTCTGAAAGTTCCTAATTCAGTGATCATATAATTTTTTCAGGCACTGTGCATTTTTTCAGTCTCTAAAAGGACATCAAGTATTGTATAAAGTGATTTATAGGTAAATTTGAGCTGAGAATTTCAAAACCCAGCTTGAGATACAAACAACAATAAATACTACTGCCGTAGAGCCAAAGTCAAGAATCACTGTGGTTCATTCAGTAAACGTTTCCTTTTTCTGCACTATGCCAGGCAGAGTTCTGGTCACACAGTATTAAGAGGGAGGATGGATGAATAGGAAAAGACCCGACCTACCAGGAAAGACAAACTTCTCTAAATAATTACAATACACTGGTTTGAACCCCATGTGTAGACCTACCTATTTACAATACCTCTTTTGTTTTTTAATAAGAGACTCTCCATTTTAATTGCAATGGCAATGTGACCAATTGAAAAGGCTTCATTTCCTGGACTCTCCTGCAGGCAATATAGTTCTACCAACGAGATAAAGGCAGAAGTCCATGAAGAGGTTATTGCTTCCTGAATAAGAAGTCAAAAATCTCTCTAAAAACACAACTTAGCTCCTTGCCCCTTTGTTCATTCCCCTTCCAGAAGATCCCAGAAAGTGCAGCAATTACCATGTAACTGTGAGGCAACAAGCCTAAGGTCCAAGTCCTACAGCTAAGGATGGTAGAGTAGAAATATGGCAAACCCTGTGTGGCCTTCCCCAAGAATGTCTGTCACATAAGATAAACTTCAACCTGTTTAAACCATGTGTTTTCTTTTAAATGTGTATTTATTTTTGAAGGAGAGAGGGGGCACAAGAGAGGAGGAGCAAAGAAGAGTTTTCACAAGACACACTGGCATTTGAAACTTGAGTATCAGTTAGGTGTGAGGAGGGCAGAGGCAGTAAAGCCTAGGGCTTAAGGGGAACTGGAATCAGAATGGTTGAGTTTATGACAAGTTACTGCAATGTACCTACACTTGTGTATATTTAATCTCTCCATACCTCAGTTTCCTCATTTGTAGAAGAAGAGGTAATTTTTACTTCTTTTCACAGTTTTAAGTATAAAACAGTTATCACTCGTGACACTGCTAAACAATACTGGGCACATCATCAGTGGACACATGAAAAGATGTTCAACATCATTCATCATCAGGGAAATGCAAGTGAAAATTTCAATGAGATATCACCTCACACCTGTCAGAATGGCTAAAATAAAAAACTCTATAACAAGTGTTGGTGAGGATGTGGAGAAAAAGGAACCCTCTTGCACTGTTGGTAAAAATGCAAACTGGTACAGCCACTGTGGAAAACATTATGGAGGCTTCCCAAAAAGTTAAAAATAGAACTACCCTGTGATCTAGTAATTACAGTACTGTGTATTTAGTCCCCCAAAAATACAAAAACACTAATTCAAAGGGATACTTGCACCCCTGTGTTTATTCCAGCATTATTTACAATAGCCAAATTATGGAAGCAGCCTAGGTGCCTATTGGTTGATGAATGGATAAAGAAGATATATTTAATGGAATAGTATTCAGCCATAAAAAGAATGAAATCTTGCCATTTGCAACAACATGGATGGAGCTAGAGAAAAACAAATACCATATAATTTTGCTACTGTGTGGAATTTAAGAAATGAAACAGGCAAAGAAAAAAAGACACTGAGAGACAGAGCAAGAAACAGACTCTTAACTATAGAGAACAAACTGATGGTTACCAGAGAGGAGGTGGGTGGAGAGATGTGTGAAATATGTGATGGAGATTAAAGACTGCACTTATCATGATGAGCGCTGGGTGATGTACAGAATTGCTGAATCACCGTATTGTACATCTGAAACTAAAATACCACTGTATGTTAACTATACTGGGATTAAAATTTAAAACTTAATTTAAAAAATACTGGGCACATCATATGGCAGGTGCATGTGGGATTACAGGAGACTGAGCTGCTGTCCTCATCGCTGAACATCCAAAAGCAGTTGTACATTCTGCATACTAGCTGTCTGTTATCAAGTATTTCCTAGATAGATCTGTGTTATCAGTTAATTCGCTCTGGATTAAGAAAGGCTGATCAAAATATTTCCCTTTCTTGGGATGGGACTGAGCAATACGCAGTTTGAAAATTTTTGCAGCGATCAGATATGGGCCATAGATGGATGCCTGAATAGACCTGCTTTTCAGTTTGACAATTATTTATCATCTACATGTAGCTTTCCTCTCTGTCACCTCTATTTTGCCATCAGACTGTTCCTATTAGATTGATCACTCCATATTCAATTATGTCCTCCACCTAGTCAAAGGTGTTTCTACCTCACCCTAGCTTCTGATTTTTTCTTGAAAATACTCTCAAGTTCCTGTAACTTTGTTTTAAAATGTATGCAGGATTTTGTTTTTATTCAGATATAGTGAAGCCAACAGATCAGGAGACAACTGTCTTTCAAAAGCGTTTTTCACAATTTCTAACAGATAAGGGCACACCACACCCGGCACGGCTGCTTGGAGAAGCACCCGGATCACTCAGGAAGTGGAAGGAGCGAGGGAGAAGCATGGGCAAAAGCCTTATCGTGGCTTTGTGGGAAGGAGTGGGTGAGACAGAGTAAACAGTTTAGGATTGCGTAGTTCAAAAAATTTCTATGGGCTCTGAGCTCTGGAGGTTGTCCCTAACAGTGTGGTACTGGGATAATTAGGGCATAGGAGTATTGCCTCCTGAAGTATAGAAGGCAGAGAAGCTTGTTCAGAGTATGAGCCCTGGGATTGGTTGGCTTGGATATCAAGGGTGTGCTCATAGACAAGTCATCTCCTATCTCTAGGAGTTAGCTAGGCCTGGGAGGGGCATTCTTTTCCTCATCTAGCTAATGTATTCATTATCTACATTGATTCGGTCAGTGAGGCCCCAAAGATATCAAGTTCTCATAAGACACAGAAAATAAAAACATGATTGACACAGTCTTGGGCCTCAGTTTTGTATTTGTTGATTTACAGTATTTCAATTGTATGTTTAATTTTCTTCTGTGCTATGTAAATGTTGAATTCTAATCATCTTGCAAATAAGTAAGCTACTCACTGTTGAAAGAATATTTTTTTTTTCAAAATGAAATTATGTAAGTATTCAGATTGTTTTGGCCGGACAGTTCTGGGAGTCTTTATTTTCCAGGTAACTGCTATGACTTTGGACTGTGAAGAGGCATAGTCAGTTAAGTCTCTGAATAAAGAGATACTTTCCAGTTTGTATTCAAACAAGATTAAATGTAGAGTCTCCACAATTACTACAATTAGTCTAATATATGTAATTATTCTGTATCATACACACACCCAAATAGCTATCATCTCAAAATGTCTTGCCCCAAATTACTGCATCTTCTTTTAGAAACCATATTGTGTTCTGGGGGTTGGAGAGGAGTACAACAAATGCTAATAGGCAATACAAGTATTTTTTGAAATAAAATGTCATAATTTCTTTTCAAATGCCTTTTTGTATTTATGTTCTCTAAACTTGTAAACACCCTGTGTATAGGAAACATGTCTGACTTATGCTCATTCCCAGTATGCAATCCAAGGCTGGCCCATAACAGAAGCTCAATAAATATTTGTCAGAACAATGAATAGTGAAGAAATTAATGTAGGCAGTGAATACATTAGCGTACTGTAAAGTAATATAAACACAAACATGAGAGTATTTTCAGTCTGTAAGGAAGAAATCTCTCTGGAATTCTACAGAACTGAATTGTTAAAGTTCACTTCTCCATTTCCTGCAGGCACAGGAAGATAATGTCAAAAACAGTCACATTAACCAATACAGTAGTATACAAATCACTGCCCTTAAAGTTTTTATACCAAAACTCAAAAAACTCCCAAATCACAAGCTTGTATTGATTTGACCTTGCATTTGAATAACTCACTAGAGTTTGTAAAGCTCTGTTAATACATGATCTCATTACCCTTCATAACCACCTTGCAAGGAAATTAGGACGGGCCCATACTCCCATCAGCCCAGGCACTTACACAATTGTGAGCTCCAGAGAGTTTGAACCTAAAAAAAAAAAAAATCATTTTCAAGTACATGGGAATTGGGTACTTCATTAGGCTACTGCAGTCAGAAATCTCAAAAACGGAAGAGGCAGATCAAATTATTCTGTCGAAGGGCGCCTGAGTGGCTCAGTCAGTTGAGCGGAGGACTTCAGCTGAGGTCATGATCTCACTGTTCGTGGGTTCGAGCCCCATACCAGGCTCTGTACTGAAGGCTCAGAGCCTAGAACCTGCTACAGATTCTGTGTCTCTCTCTGTCTCTGCCCCTCTCCTGCTTGTACTCTGCTTCTCTCTCTCTCAAAAATAAACATTAAAAACAATTTTTAATTATTCTGTCCACCACATCTTATATAAAAATGATGTTGGCTCTAAAGATTAAATTATATACCCAACAGCCAGTGAGCACCAGGCCAGTGACTGAAGTTCAAATTATTTTTCTGTTCAAACTGCATAGTTGAAAGTGATCTGCTAGAATTATTTAAGCCAGTAATGAAATTGCTGACCTTCAGTTCCTTGAAGTCATTGATAAAAGTTTTTGGCTATTTTGTGTCCTCTTTCTCTATGTCTCTCTCACATTTCGGAATTCCTTATAGGCCCATGCCCTCAGTTTTCCTTTACTTCCCATAACTTTTGAAAAGCAATTCAGGGGTGCCTGAGTGGCTCAGTGGGTTAAGTGTCCAACTTCGGCTCGGGTCATGATCTCATGGTTCGTGGGTTCGAGCCCCGTGTCGGGCTCTGTGCTGGCAGTCAGCTCAAAGCCTGCAGCCTGTTTCGGATTCTGTGTCTCCCTCTCTCTCTGACCCTCCCCTTCTCATGCTGTCTCTCTCTCTCTCAGAAATAAATAAAAACATTAAAAAAAATTAAAAAGAAAAGAAAAGCAATCTAATAAACTCATTCACTAGCTTTCCAGGAATAAAAGCCTTCTTTTGTCATATTTACCAGCTTCTGTGATATAAACACTCCTTCCATTGTTGATTTCAAGGATGGATGTTTTTAACAAGAAGATTACAAAATTTCTGAAAATTTAACAACTAGTGACTAATGAAGGATGAAGATTATTTATTGCCCTTCTGAAAGACATTCTCAAAGCAATGCTACTCCCCAAAGTATGCCCCACTCCCAGCTTCCTAAAGTATGGAGTATCACCTCATCTGGAAAACTTTTGGAAACATAAATTCTTGAGCCCCACCTCAAACTTGAACTATAAACCTTGATTGTGAAGCTCAGGAATCTCTATTTTAATAAGCACTGAGGTATCGCTTCTTGGCCTTTTGGCTAAGATCAAGTGTAGTATCTGTTCTTATCAGTTTAATAAGCACTGAGGTCATTCTTGTGTGTTTTAAGTTTAAGAAGCACTTTATTAGTTTGCTAGGGCTGCCATAACAAAGTATACCATAGATTAGGCAGCTTACAATAAAGAATGTATGGGGGTGCCTGGGTGGCTTAGTCGATTAAGCGTCTGGCTTTCGCTTAGGTCATGATCTCGCGGTTTGTGGGTTCGAGCCCTGCGTCAGGCTTTGTGCTGACTGCCAGCTCAGAGCCTGGAGCCTGTTTCAGAGTCTGTGTCTCCCTCTCTCTCTGACCCTCCCCTGTTCACGCTGTCTCTCTCTATCCTAGAAATAAAAAAAAAAAAAGTTTAAAAAAAAAAATAAAGAATGTATGTCCTCACAGATCTGGAAGCTGGAAGTCCATGATCAAGGTATCAGCCAGTTTGGTTCCATTCTGATGTCTCTTTCCGTGGCTTGTACATGGCTGCCTTCTCCCTTTGTCTTCACAGCGTCTTTTCTCAGATTATGTCTGTATCCTAATCTTTTCTCATAAGGACAATAGTCATATTGTATTAAGGTTTACACCAATGAACTCATTTAACTTTAATTACTTCCCACATTCAGAGGCACTGGGGCTTAGTAATTCAACATATGAATCCGGGGGACAAAATTCAACTCTTAAGTGTGTCCAATAAATATTAATTAAAATATTTGTTTCCATTAGTGAAAGAATGAATAACAATAATTCAGGAGGGAGATACAGAACCAATTTATTGAAAGGCTAGGATCCACAATGCTAATCTAATTACTCCAGAATATGGGCTTCATCTATTTAGTTAGCAGGCAGAGAATGGTATTTGCTATCAAAAGCACTCAGTAGTTACATGAAAAAGTTGCACCATCAAGTGGCCTTGGTTTTGATTAACTAGTCTGTTTGCTATTTTTATGAAGTCTAGAGTTGGATACACTGCTCAGGACACTTGAGCTGGGCAGGTCTAACTGATACTTGTCATCATTTTAGCACTCAAATTCAGTAAGACAAGGTAATCTGACTCCATTACAAAATGGTGGCTGAAGAGGGTCCCTTTCTGTTGCTGTCCTTCCTTTTATACAATCAGGTATTAACAACTGTTTCCAAAGACCCATACATACCCACTCACACAAATACATAAACTAAAAGTGGGACAACAATATATTCTTTCTTTTCTGATATAATGAAGTCTGCTATTTAGGGTTACTCAATTATTAAACTCCAATTTTGGAATATTTACTAATTCTCCTTTGTCAGATTCATTAAAATGTGTCCATAGGGGCCTTGGGGTGCTTTACTCTAAAAGACACAGTCCTGTAACAATGCTTATACATAGTATCACATTGGCAATGTCACATTTTAAAACTGTTCATGATAAAATTATATTCTTAAACTTTTCCAGCATATTCTTCAAAATTTTTGTTGTGAACATATATTGAATTCTTGCATGTAGAGAATCATTCTGAGTCTTGCTGCCATTCATATCATGAATATTTTTATGTTTTATATGTGAGAAGGGCACATGTAAAAGGAACCATTTATTTTAAAAAATTAAGGTAAAAGTAGTAAATGTCACTCAGTGATCCCAAATTTGTCAGGTGGCTTCAAAGAGAAAAAAATAACACATCATCATTATCAAACTCCCCAGGCAGAAGCTCTGACATATCACCTTTGATTAAATCTAAAGTATCACATGTTTTTTGTAACTAGATCTGACAGATAGTTCCCATGACATATCAACCCAAAACTATTCAAATACTGCTTGCAGTGCAACTTGCTTTTCTGTATTTAGGGAACCAGTTTTCTCAAAGAAGAAAGAGAAAATGTTTTCTGACTCTCCCTAGGAATTTCTGAAAAAAGGACCATAGTATCCCAGAGGTGAAAGGGACACTGGTGTTTGCATAGTTCAATTTTCCATATAGTTGGGAAATCCCTCTACACTAGCCCTAACAAACTGCCACAAACCTTTGCTTGTGTACTTCCCACGATAATGAACCTGGTGCCTTTGTAGGATCCTACTGGCCATATTCTGCGCTATAGGGCATCACTAAGTTGCTGACTTTCACAAAGTATAAGGCAGATGCTTGACTTTTACTCTTAGAACCTTTTAATTCTTCTCTTTCAAATTAGAAAAACAATCACCAAATACTCTCCAATTAACTTTGAATGTCTCTTTGCCCTCAATATGGATACATATTTATTATGCAGTAATTAAAAAATTAAAATTAAAACATAACAAAAAAATCCTTCCTTGAGCCTGCACTTTGTCAGGCTGTTGCCTTAACTCTCTTCTTCCATAGTATTAAGTTTCTAGAAAAGAGGATTGCACACACAGTTTTACTTTCCTACTTTCCATGAGCTTCAGAGGCAACTGGACTTCCACCATTGCTACATCACAAAAACCATTATTCTCAGTCCTTATCACTGTACATTTCCAAAATATATGAACACTCCTGATTGCACATTTCTGTGAAAACTTCCCTCTCTTGTTTTCTTTGACACAATTCTTTATTTATTCTCACCTATGTCTCTGGTCAGTCCATTGTAGTATTCTTCTTGGACTTATCTTGCTTGCTCACTCCTTTATACTTACCTGAGTTTATCTTTTCTTTTTTTAATTTTTAATCAAAAAAGAAAAACTAAGAATGCCCTTCTGGATATCTATGAATTCCAAAAAATTATATCCAAAATTTTGTATCTACGTGTGTGCATACTTCTAGGACTAAGAGTACTTATTTGGAGTTCAAAGGATTCTTTTACTTTTATTTATTTTTACTTTTATTTATTTTGAAAGAGAGAGCACACACACAAGTGGGAGGGAGACAGGCAGAGAGAGGGGAGAGAGAATCCTAGGCAGGCTTCACGCTGTCAGAGCAGAGCCCAATTGAGGGTTGGATCTGACCAAACGTGAGATCATGACCTGAGCCAAAATCAGGAGTTGGATGTTTAACTGACTGAGCTACCCACATGCCACAAAGGCTCAAAAGATTCTTGAAATGAAGTTCTACAGTATTCCCTGCATAAACACTCCACTCCTAAGACATCATCTTCCTCCTGTATACACACGTAGGCAGCACCACTTATATTTCTCAAATTCCTCTAACACAACAACACAAAAGCAAATCACTAACTTACCACCACCACTAAATTTGTTTTTCATACATTATCTTCTGTCTTTATAAATTCCAACACTCTTCAGCCAGTTGTCCAACCTATAAACCAAGAACGAATTCATAGCACCCCCTCCCACTCTCCAAATCCAGTTGGTGATGAAGTCCTCTCAATTACACCTCTCTAGCATCTTCAGAATCCATACCCTCTTCTGTACACTGCTGCCTTAGCTCAGAGTGCCATCATTTCTCAACTTGGTTAGTCTAACAGATTCTTAACTGGTCTTCCTTTTCCAAAAATTTTTTTCTCTGGGCCATGTCTATACTTCTGCTAAGTATATTATGCTGAAGTCCAAATCTGATCCATATATTTAGCTATTTAAATACCATTTATAATTTACAAGTGTCTTCAGAGTAAAATCCACAGGTCTTAGAATAGTAGGCAATGATTTTCATTGCTTCTGCCTAAAAGTCCAGCTTATCTTTTGCCTATCTCATCTTCCTACTTCTTGTATCCCTCCTTATGGAGCTCCCTTCCCTGCAGTGGTCTCTGCTGCCCTCACCATCCCATCATATAGCTGATACCTGTTCTTCAAAATTCAGCCCAGATATCATATCATCAATGATTTTATTCATCCATTTAGCAAATGTTTCTTAGGAGCAATCTCTTTGCTCAACACCATGTAGATGCTGAAGACGTAGTATTGGTAAGACAGACATAATCTCTGCCTCCTAGAATTTATCTTCTATTTGTAAAAAAAATTCATACCAAGTTAAGTTATACACTTAAACCAATAAGTATATAGCTAAATGCTTTATTAGAACTACAATAAGTGATTTGAGAAGTAAATATAAATTATGCTGAGAATATGAATATTATTCTGACCTAGACTGAGATCAGGGGAAACTTCCCGTAGAAGTCACATTTAAGCTGAAGCCTGTAAGATTTATAAGTGTTCCTGGGTGGCAAAGGGGAAAGATTCCAGGTGAAAGGAACAGCATGTGCACCGTGCAGAGGGCTTGAAGCAAAAATGTTTGTGTTGTATTAGAGAAGCTGAAGGAGGACCAGTATAGTTGTAAGCCAGGGTGTCAGATAGAGCAACAAAAATTGAACCTAGAGACATAGGAGGGGCCAAATCATACTGAGATCTTTGGAATCTTATTAATGATTTATGTCTAATGGTAAGAATAATAGGTAGCCTCCAAAGATTTTTAATAGGCAAGTGGCATGATTATATATAACTTTTTATCACTCTGATTTCTGTACACATAATGAATGAGTTAAGTGGAAAGGGTAAATGCAAAGGACGTTTTTAGGAAATTAGTGCAATAGTTTAGGCAAGGTATGATGGTGCCTTATACTAGAGTGGTGATGCTGTGATTAGAAAATAGAAAAATATGAACTTTTTTTGGGAATGTAAAACCAATAGGATTCAATTTGTATGTCAGATGAAGAAAAAGATATTCAGGGTGACACCTGTGTTTCTAGCCTATATGACTAAGAGGATGATTATGCCATTCATGAAGAGAAACAGCACTGAAAAAGGAGAAAATTTTGGGGTACAGTCCTTAGTACAGTTTCTACTATGTTAAGCTTGGAGGTTACATTAAGCCTGGAGGTGACATTAAATAATCAAACCTAGAGGGCAAAAGTAGTAATCTCTAAGTTGAAGACATTAATATGAGTCAATATATGAGTAGTAATTAAACTTGGAGGTGTCATCATCCCAGAATATTAAAATGATAATAATAAAATGAATAATAGCCAGCATTTATCAAGATTTTACTACATGCCTATTGCTTTCTTAATGGCTTATTAGATACTAATTCATTAAGTCTTCACAAAAGCCTATTGGTAAGGGTGACTATCATCCACATTTTACAGATATGAAATGTGAGGTCTAGACAGATGGAGTGAATTAAAGTCACAAAATGAGTTAAATGACAAACTGTGGACTCAAACATAGGTAATGTCAGCTCTTTAGGTCAGCAAGATGGTGGAATAGACAATCCAAAACAGAAAAATGTTGACTTAACAATGATATATGGACCCTAATGCCTTTACAAGAAGCCCAGAATCCAGTTTAATTTCGGTAGCTTAGACAAGATCAAGGCCAAGAACAGCAGCATGAAACAGGTAAGAAGGGCCATTTCACTTTACTCCCATTTGCCCCTTCCCCAGGACGGCACATCCCAGAGCTGAAAGGAATTGCTGCAGCTGGCAAGGTTCTGATCAACTGGGAGAATGTACCAAAGCTCAGGCTCCTCCCCCAGGAGGCAGAGAGGGGAGTGGAGCGTGCTTGCAGAGTTCCAACCTTTGGGTGCACAGCCTAGGGGACTGACTTCTGCCCCACCTCATTCTGAGTGCTGACACTATTGGCAGCAAAGTTGCACAATACAAGATCAATGTCCAAAAATCACTTGTTTTTCCATATGTAAGTAACAAACTACCTGAAAGGGAAACGAAGAAAACAATACCACTCACAGTAGCACCAAAAAGAATAAAATATTTAGGAATAGATTTAACCAAAAATGTGAAAGACTTGCACACTGAAAACTATAAAATATTGATGAAAGAAATTAAAGAAAGCATAGTAAAAGGAAAGATATACCGTGTTCATGAATTGGAAGACTTTGTATTGTTAAAAAGCCCATACTACCCAAAGGTTAATATAATCCTTATCAAAATCCGAATGCATTTTTCACAGGAATAGAAAAAGCAATCCTAAAATTCATATGGAGACACAAATGATCCCAAATAGCCAAAGCAATCTTAGGCAAGAAGAACAAAGATGGAGGCATCACACTTCCTGATTTCAAAATATATTACAAATCTTTTTTTTTAAATAGATTTTTTTAATGTTTTTATTCATTTCTAGGAGATAGAGAGACAGCGTGAGCAGGGGAGGGCCAGAGAGAGAGGGAGTCACAGACTGAAGCAGGCTCCAGGCTCTGAGCTGGCAGTCAGCACAGAGCCAGACGCGGGGCTCGAACCCACAAACCGCGAGATCATGACCTAAGCGAAAGTCGGACGCTTAACCGACTAAGCCACCCAGGCGCCCCAAAATATATTACAAATCTACCGTGATTAATACAGTATGATAAACTGGTATGAAAATAAAAATATAGACCAATGGAATCAAAGAGAGTCCAGGAATAAGTCCATATATATACAGCATATACAGTATACTGATCTTCAACAAGAGAACCAAGCACACACAATTGGGAAAAGATAGTCTTCCTCAACATATGTTGGGAAAACTAGATATCCACATCAGAAAGAATGAAACTGGACTCTTATCTGACACCATACATCATAAACTAAAAATGGACTCAAGGGGCACCTGGATAGGTCAGTCAGTTAAGCATCTGACTCTTGATTTCAGCTCAAGTCATGATCTCATGGTTCATGGGATTGAGCCCTGCATTAGACTCTGCACTGACAGTGCTGAGCCTGCTTGGGATCCTCTCTCTCCTCTCTCTGCTCTTCCTCTACCTTCTCAAAATAAATAAATAAACTTTTAAAAAATGGATTCAAGACTCAAACATAAGAACTGAAACTGTAAAACTAAAAGAAAATGTAGGGGAAAATCTTCATGACACTGGTCTTAGCAATGATTTCTTGGATATCACACCAAAAGCATATGCAAAAAAAAAAAAAAAACCATAGAAAGTGGCCTATATAAACTAAAAAGTCTCTGCACAGCAAAGGAAATCATCAATAGAGTAAAAAGGCAATCTGTAGAATGAAAAAATATTTTAAAACCATATACATCATAAAGAGTTAATATTGTAATGTTTTTTTTTTTTGAGAGACAGAGCATGGGGGAGGAGGGCCAGAGAGAGAGGAAAACACAGATTCCGAAGTAGACTCCAGGCTCTGAACTGTCAGCACAGAGTCCAACGTGGGGCTTGAACTCACAAGCCATGAGATCATGACTTGGGCCCAAGTCAGACATTTAACTGACTGAGCCACCCAAGCACCCCATGTGTTAATATTTTAAATACTTAAAGGAATCCTATAACTTAATAGCAAAAATAAGAATAATAACGTAATTAAAAACTGGACAAAGGACTTTAATAGATATTTCTGCAAAGCAGACATAAAATGGCTGACAAGCATATGGAAATCTGCTCAACATGACTAGTCATCAGGAAAATGCAAAACATAACCACAGTGAGGTATTACAAATAGGTGGCTATTATCAGAAAAAAAATAGTAATAACAAGTTAAGTATTGGCAAGGATATAAAGAAATGGCAAACCTTGTACAATGTTGGTAAGGATATAAAATGGTGCAGCCACTATTAAAAACAGTACAGAAGCTCCTCAAAAAATTAAAAAGGCACCTAGCATATGATCCAGTGATCCCACCCCTGAATAGACAGGCAAAATGATTGAAATCAAGATCTCAAAGAAATATCTGCATTCCCCGTTCATTGCAGCATTACTCACAATAGTCAAGATGTGGCGACAGCCTAAATATCCATTGATGAATGAATGAATAATGAAAAATGGTAGATATATACAGCAGAATACTGTTAAGTCTTAAACAAGAAGGAATTCCTGTCATAGGTAGAACATAGATAAACCCGAAGAACACTATGCTAAGTGAAATAAGCCAGTCACTGGGGGAAAAGTACCGCACGATTTACTTATATAAGGTATCTAAAATAGTCAGACTCAAAGAAAAAGAATAGCATGGTCGTTGTTAGCAACTAGAGGAGAGAGAAATGGGGAGTTGCTGTTCAATGTGTACAGAGTTCCAGTCATGCAAGATAAATAAGTTCTAGAGAACTGCTGGATAACTACTATTTTGTATAGTAGTTTCCAATCACTGAATTTGTGATAAAATTAAACCTCTAAGTGTTTTTCACACAAATTATTGCCAAACAGTGTTTCACCTTTCTGTATTTATCTAATTATAGATTTAACCCCTGAAAACAATGTTAGGATTACAACAGTTAAGTTTCATGGCCCTGCTTCTGCCCTGATGCCAAATTACCAAGTTCTCTTTGAACCTTTGTGATTGTTGGCATTAATGGAGACCCAACCCATGCACCCCTATTTACTCTTCCTCCTTTCTGATCCAATGGAGGAATTATATTTGAAAAGTTAACGCAGAGGGTGAATTAGGATAGTACTTTGATTTATGATAAATTATAGTCAATGTGACTTAAGTATAAAGAAACAATGGTAGCCTGATATTGTACCCCAGAATGACACAGTTAGCCATGCCACCCGAGGCAGCTCTCTATAAAGGTGTCTGCCCCTGTAAAGCTTCAACAGAGAAGCAGAGTTGAATACATCTTTCCAAAGATATCTGAGTTGCTAACAGAAAGTGATGGGGCTCCTTCCATCCAGGTTCTCTCCCAAACTCAACAATCTTCACAGAGAGGAATAAGGGGTGAACAAAAAAGAAAGCATAGAGTGCTACAAAGTCTGCAAAAATCCCTTTACAAAACAGAGAAGACCTGTAAATGTAAAAATAGATAATAATTGTCCATAAATGGATAAATGATTATATTGGCTTAGTTTATCTTACAGGTTTGCTGTGACAATTAAATGAGAGAGTGAAAGTAAAACTTCTTTGGAAAAGAGAGGACATTGTTACCTCGTAAGATATGTTTATCCTATTTTTGCCCAGGCAATCCTGAGTTTGAGTCCCACCTCTTCAAGCAAATAACTGTGACCTTTGGCAAGTCGCTTAACTTCTTAAGTCACTCATCTATAAAACAATATTCATCCCAGAGAGTTTTGAGACTGAAAAAAATTGTATGTGTGAAATTTGACTTGATGCTTATAATACAAAGCCTGTAAGTTCTGTAGTAGTAGTGATGGTAGCGGCCCCTGGTCGTAGTTTCTTTTACAATAAAGAAAAGGTATTCATCATATCAGAGTGAAATTTTCAAAAATTACAGAAACATTAGCAAAGGTATCATGCTCTTCCATATCCTGCTATTTTCATTCAATACATAAAGATAAGGGTCTGTGCTATCTTTTTTGACCACTGCCTGATATTCTAATTGAGTGATAACATAATAACTTAATTATTATAACCTCATTTAAATGACTCTAAGTAAAGATATCATGAACCAACATGTATACACATCAATTATTTTTAATAAACTTCTAGGGGAAAAAACATCCATTTCTAAAGGAGTATTAAGATGTCTTACAAGTCTTGTATTTTGGATACTTCCAATTATTATACATAGATACTGAGAATATCCCAAACTTGGATCTCTCCCTTTACATGAAGCTTTCTCTGATTATAAGATTTATTTATAACTCTCTTTCCCTGCAGTGTATAGCTTCTGGTTATAACCTCTCATTTATTTTGTTTTTCATATATTAACAGATTTAACATTCTAACTCTTTTGTTAACTCCTGGAAGTTATAAATATATACACATCTTCCCTTTACATGACTCAAACACACTAAGGGTATTAAGTCAACATTAGGTCCAATTAGTCTAAAACCATTTTCCCAAACTGGTGTTATTTACCTCTCTGCCCTTTTACCTTGCTTATCAGTGCCTTGTCTGAAAATGAAAAGGTAAAGAAATTGTAAAACTTCTAAGATAAAAGGTTATTTTAAAGGTTAGCCAATCAATAATAGGCTGAAGTGCATTTACTGCAGGTTTATTCTCAGCTCTTTGGGGGCGAGATCTGTCCACACCCACAGCGGATGTAAAGAGAACCAGATCATCTGTGTAACCCTCCAGGGTGGCTGCTGGCAATTGTTGGCCAGATTTGCTGCCAAATAAATGTGCCTTTGCAGACTTTGGGACCATGATGAGAGTGTCCCTGCACTGTCAGGGGAATTCACTTCCATATGGGCAATTTTAAACGTTGTACAGGAGCTTAGGTTCTCAAATTTGACAAAAGTTTAAGATTCTAGGAATCATGATTCATTTTTACCCTGTTCTCTCGAGTCTGCTGTAGAGTTACAATTAATTTACTGGTGGGGTCAACTCTACAGATTAAAATATCATGCCATAAGCTTTCAAAGATAAAATTTTTAAATAATTTTGCTTAAAGTAATTCTATGATGTAGGCAAAAATAAACAAAATTTAAATATTATGCCTAAACTAGATTATTCACTATTTTAAGAGTTTCATGTACAAGTCCTTTTGTATTGAAAATGCAGGGATCTAAATTCTAGAGTATTTTACTAGACCTATTTTTCAAATTAAGAAGGCCATGAAATGTCTTTATTTTTGCCTACAGTATAGTTTAAATAAGGTTTGTGGGCTTTTCAGCGGTACAAGTACCCTAGCTGATTGCTTCTATATTCAGGAAATCGTGTATTTAAAGCTGGTACTTCTGTGGAGACAACTGCTGATAAGCAAAGCTGTTTCCTTGGAAACATCTAAGCAGCATCTGACAGCTTGCTGAACATTCGAAATTCACAACAATTGATCTTGGTAGCCTCTCCTTAGACAAGCTGACTTATGAGGAGGGAGTCGTAGGCTGGGGTGAGGAGCCAAATTTGAATATTAATTGGATAGCGAATTTCTCACTGTCAATCTTCTTCAAAGACTCTATTCTGGCTCATTTTATTATCTTAGAATTCATTCAGTGACTGCAGAATTGTATTTAAAATTCAATATGCAACAAAATTTTTAATTTGGGGTATAATATTTTCTGGTTAATACTTTTAAAACATAACTACTGAGGGCCTCGTATCCCTTAAATGTGGGAGCCAATTAAAGGTCAATCAGGGCAGACCTTAGGCATCATTAAAAGAGACAGTGTTTACCACTGTCACTTATCTACTCTGTTGGAGAACAAAACCTGAGGAATTGTTGGAGTGTAGAAAGAATCATAACTCAGCAAAGCAAGTAATATGCATCAACATAGTGCTGTTGTAAAGAAACAAGCAAAAACATATATTTAAACATATTGTGGGGCCCCTGAGGGACTCAGTTGGTTAAACATCTGACTCCTGATTTTAGTTCAGGTCATGACCCCAAGGTCTTGGGATTGAGCCTCACATTGGGTCTCATGCTGAGTATGGAGCCTGCATAAAATTCTCTCTTTCTCTCTCCCTCCACCCTGCTCCCCAACTCACATGTTCTCTCTCTTTCTCAAATAATAAAAAAAATCATTATCATATGTTTTTAATTCATATAAACCTCTGGGATAGTGTCCAGCCATTTGTGTTCTAACAAGCTCTTCAGGGAATTCTGACGTAAACTAAATTTTGAAAACCTCTATTCTAGCATGTGAAATGTGGGATGGTTACATCCACCTGAAGATGGTCCTCGTACTCTTCTGGGAGCATGCCAGATATGCTGATGACCTACAGTAAACATTACGAAGGTGCCAGAATTGCCTTAACAGTATTGGAAAAGGGCTCAGTAGGTTCACAGTGGGGGACAAACAGTGTGTTATTATGTAAGACCAGAGAACCTACAAGCTGCATGATCCCAAGAGAGTGAGAAGAAAACAAGTTACTTCACTAAATCAATAGGGAATTAATGAGGGAGTACTGACATTGCTGAGAATCTGTCGAATGTCTACTGTCTGTAGCCAAGGTCTATGGGAGGATACGTTGCTATGGAGTCGGGCTCCCTCCTGTCGATGGGCGATATGGATGATGGTATTCTGAAACATCAGAGGCCAAGTATTGCAAATCCTCATCAGAGGCAAAATGGATATAATTACTACAACAGGCAGATGTTAGGATGGCAACAAGGGGCTAATAGACCATAGGGGCACTAAAAGCAAGATAAGCTGAGCAGACAATGACATAGCTTGGCTTCTACAAATGAAAATGGTCAAGAGCTGATGAGCAGCTACTACATGGAAAAGTCATGATCCCTCTTCCACCACCCAGACCTGAGGCTGGTTTTTTAGTTCCAGAGCCCATCCATTGAAGGAGAATTTGGAACATTGAATTAGGAACCTGTGATACCACAGAAGGTATATATGATTAGGATTCCCAAAAGTCTTTCCCCAAAATAATATACAGCTCTGTACTAGATGAACCAAGGTAGGGAAAGGGAAATACCCAGTTTTTTGGATATAGGACCTGAGCAGAGACAATAAGGGAACTAAAAGTACATCATGACCCATCTTTTAAAATGGAGACATGCAGAGGGAAGTTATACATGGAGTCTCACTCAGCCCATGCCCACATCACAGTCAGTACAATAGTTCCAAGGATGCATACTATTGTCATAACCCTAGTCCCTGAGTGCATACCTGGGATGGATAGTCATAGTTGCTGTTCAACTTTCCTGTAGATCCCTGATCAGCAGAGTAAGATTCATCATGGTAGCAATGGCCAAACCCTTACAATAGTCCCCTTTTATCAGCCAAGATAGTAAGTCAGAAGCAATACCAAGTATCAAGTGGATTATCAAAGATTAGTACCACTCAAAAATTTAGAAGATGCACAGTGAAGCCCCTTCACAAACCTAGGAGATCAAGCAAATGATCAGAGACTACCATAAACTTAACCACGTGGTAGCCCTAATTGTAGCTGGTGGACCAAATGTAATGTCTTCACTAAAAAAGACCATATGGCCTTTGGCACTGGTAAGTGCCAATTAATCTGGTAAATACATTATTTTTTTAAATATAATTCATTATTTCCAAATACCATCAGGAAGGAGAATCAAAAGAAGTTCTCATTAGCATCAGTCCATAGCAGTTACATTCATTCTCTTGCCTCAACTATGTTCCTTTCTTACTGTCAAAATAGGATCTGAACAGAACTCCATCACCTCAGCCCTATGCAAAACATCACAGTGGTCCACTATAACACACCATTTTACCTTTTTATTAGTAAAAATGTAATCAAAGCATAATACTCGTGCCCTGAGATCTTGCACAATAACAAACTAGAAATGTAAATGAGTAAGGATATTTCGAAGAGACATTTGTGAATGACTCAATATTGGCTGACCTTCCCTATGTGAGGATTCTCACTCTAATAACCTTAGATCAGGCCATTTGAACTATGACTTTTCCACTGGAAAAAGAAAAGAAAAGAAAAGAGCCAGTAGGTGCTTCCCTACATACTCTTTTTGCCCTGCCACAACAATTGGCACTGGCCCAGATAGAAGCTGATCCATCTTCTTGGATCTCAGAGTGAAGGTGATGTGGAACAGAGTCATAATGAACATTATCCATAATGAACATTGTTGATGCAAGCCAGAGAGATTTTCTATATTTTCTGTTATACTGCATAACCTAGCCTATCTTAGCCAAGCCACCATCCTTCTGTGATGAAGTTGACCAAGATCAATGCTGCTTCCCAACAGGAATGAAACAAGAAGCCTACAAGAAAACTCCCCAGCTCTAACTACTATCTGATGTGATTCATTCAGATAAAACGAAGGACTTACCTATATGTCAACTAAAGAGGTGATCAATATAAAATAAATTTTAATGTGCCATGAAAGTCTGTTGAAGTGATTGATGAGTTGCAAAGTCATCATAAACAAAAAGGAGCAACACTCCTGGAATCTACAAAGAGTAGAGTTGAGAGGAGATATTGTTAGTCCCCCCAGAAACATGACTTGGGAGGGAAAAGTCACTTTATCTGGCTGACAAAGAATTTATGTCAATACTTCAAAGATTTTCCATTTTATAGGGAACTGATTCACTATACTCTCCTATACTCTGGTAAAAACAACCCTGAAGACCATCTTATTCTTGTTCTCTCATTTTGTACTCCTAATGTTATTTTTCAAATTAATATCTATGGTTTCTGTTGAATATTAGAGGGCGAATACACTGATGAACCAACTGATCACTTGGCAGTCGCATCTCATTACTAATTAATGATCAGCATTCTGACCGAAGTGGAGGCAAAGCTTCTTAAAAAAATAGTAAAACACATTACATATTTGGTTTTTACTCTTTCATTATCTTCAGCTTTGGCAATCTTATTACAAACAATTTATCACACGAGGAAAACTCTTAAATTTGTGTCTCCAACATTGACAACTTGTCCATACTCTGGTCCTGGCTGATGTCTTATCAACCTCAAATACCTATAAGCAAATTTCATGTAAGCTAAATAGAATCATTTATCTCCCCACCCAAAACCAATCTTACTCATCTTTCCTTCTCTGTCATTGGCACTAACCGAATAATAATCTTCGTCTCTTCTCCCTCCCTATTTCATCTTATCCAAAATGGTAATTGCCTCTTTCCCATTTTTGTTTGGACTAGATTTTCACTCTCAAATCCCCAGATGTCCTCACCAACTCTATCATCAGTCCCAGAAGAGTTCATAAGTATGATAACAGTCTATAGCTACCTCTCCTTTTATAATATATTGGGTATTAAAATTAATACTCTTTACACACCCAAGGCCAGTACTCAGGCATAATTGCTGGGTATCTAGATTTCTTTACTGCCAATCAGACCTAGGACTCAAATATACAATAACAAGCAAACCTTGAACATACATGTGACCTACAGGTCAAGTCGAAGCACTTCTTTCCTCAGTATCTCACCCTATAGGACTGGAGTCCATTCTAACCTCAGTTCCAGTGAAATGAGTCCTAATATATTACTTGAGTCTTCTCTTCTCATTTCCCTTTCATGGGCCTCAGTTCTTTCCCCATTCCTCTACTATATATTTCTAGATATGCCAGAATCTCATCATTGCCTTGTTATATCTGTATTTCATAATGTTAGACCCAGCCCACATGCTCAGATGCTCTGACAACAAACACCACTTCTAATGTCATTTTTAAGACTATTGTTTCACCAAAGATGATATGTCTCAAACATCTCCAGTTTTTCACTATGTTGATTTCTATGGCTGCTCTAACAAGTTACCATAAACTTAGGAGTCTAAAACAACGGCTGTGTGTGACTTCACAGTTCTGTTGGTTTCAAGTCCAGCTTGGCTCAACTGGTTACTCTGGTCTGAATTTTATAGGCTGAAATCAAAGTTTTGACTGGCTAGGCCCGTCAGAAATTCTGAGGAAAATCTACTATCTGACTCATTCAGGATATTGGTACAATTCAGTTCCCTGAGGCTGTAGGAACGAGATCCCCATCTCCTTGCTAGCTGTTACCTGGAATATGCCTTTAAATCAGAAGTTCCATGCATTCTTCCTCATGTTTTGCCCTCTGTCTTACCAGCAGTGGGACAGTGAGTACGTCTCACATCTCAAATCCCTCTGACTTCCTTTTTACCATATCTTTTGTGTCTCATTTTCTTTTTTTTTTTAATTTTTTTTTAATGTTTTATTTATTTCTAGGAGAGATAGAGAGAGACAGCGTGAGCAGGGGAGGGTCAGAGAGAGAAGGAGTCACAGACTGAAACAGGCTCCAGTCTCTGAGCTGGCAGTCAGCACAGAGCCCGACGCGGGGCTTGAACCCACGAACCGTGAGATCATGACCTAAGCGAAAATCGGACGCTTCACCGACTAAGCCACCCAGGCGCCCCTTTTGTGTCTCATTTTCTGCCTTCCTCTTGTGTTTTCCTCTTCTATTGATGCACCTGGAAAACCAGAATAATTTCCTTATCTTAAAGTCAGCTGATAAGTACTCTTTTTTTACATTTATTTATTTTAGAAAGAGTAAGAACAGGATAGAGGCACAAAGAGAGGGGAACAGAGGATCTGAAGAGGGCTCTGTGCTGAGATCATCAAGTCCTATGTGGGGCTCAAAGTCATGAACCATGAGATCATGACTTGAGCTGAAGTCAAATCCTCAACCAACTGAGCCACCCAGGTGCTCACAGTTAATAAACATCCTTTATTCCATATATAAAGTCCCCTCACAGAAGTACCTAAACTAGATACCAAACAGTGCATAGATTACTATATAATGGGATAGCCAAAGGATGGGAATCCTGGGAGACCATCTCTAGAAATCTGCCTACCACTGATAATCTCCAGAAACATTGAACCAGAGAGACTCAGGAGCCTGCAAGTAAGCACAGTGATGTCAGGGAGAAAACAGGAGAGGAACCAGGGAGATAGGAAAGGTTTCCTCCTGAATGATCTGAGGCACCTCCATCCACTCAGCTCCTAGAACACTGAAAGTTAAGCTTCGATACTCCAGGCAAAGGACTGGAGAATTTCTCCCTGGAGAACCTAACAGGCACAACGGAAAAGACCTGCTGATGTTTGATGGGTCCCCAGTGAACTAGTTATTCCCTACCAATCACTCTACAGTGAAGTTCAACAGGCAACAGCCCTGGCCATGCATCCACAGTATCCAGATAACTTGGTAAGTCTCTCTGTCAAATATGAGCACAAGGAAAATTAAATTAAAAGATAGATTTTAAAAATAATATAGCCTTTACAACCTAACTCAAATCTCTCTTTTCTTATAACAACTGTCCTGCCCTCTTTAGGGTCAAAGAATATCTCCCTGAATACCACTAGCACCTTATCTATAATTCCCTTACAATATCTATCACGTTCTTTCTATCATTACCATGCCACTCATTTTCATTTACTAAGCTATATGCTTCTAAACATCTATTTAACTTATATAGTTCAGAAATTTCTCATCCTGTTTTCTGAACAGTAACATCAAGAAACACTTCCTGAAGATGTGGTTTATCTATACCATGGAATACTACATGGCAATGAGAAAGAATGAAATCTGGCCATGTGTAGCAACATGGATGGACCTTGAGGGTGTTATGCTTAGCGAAATAAGTCAGGCAGAGAAGGACAAATATCATATGTTTGCATGTATAGGCAGATTAGGAGGAACTTAACAGAGGACCATGGGGGAGAAGAAGGGGGTAAATGGTGGGGGAAAAGGAGAGAGGCAAACCATGAGAGACTCTTGAATGCTGAGAACAAACTGAGGACTGATGGGTATGGGGGGGCAGGGGGAAGATGGGCATGGAAGAGGGCACTTGTGGGGATGAACACTGGGTGTTATATGGAAACCAACTTGACAATAAACTATTTGTAAAAAAAAAAAATTCATGGAAAGGTGGGAGACAGATAACAAACAACATGAATAAATAAATAATAACAAATATCAGATTGGTGAGTGCTATAGAGAAAATTAGTAGGAAAAGGGATGGAAAGTGATAGGAAGTGGTTGCAAAATGGTGATTAAGGAGGACCTCACTACAAAGGTGACATTTGGGCAAAGTCTTGAAGGAGGTGGATAATTGTAGAAAGAATATTCCAGACAAAGGAAACAGTGAGTGCAAAGAGCATATCTATCTAGTGTATCCAAGGAAGCCACTGTGCCTGGAGTAGATTGAGGGACGGGTGAGGTGAGAGGGTAGCAGGGTGTCACATCACCTGAGACCTTGCAGAACTTGTAGGCTTTTTTCCAGAAATTTGTAGAACTTTGGCTTCTTTCCAAGAGTACAATGGGGAGCCACCAGAGGGTTTTGAAAAGAAGAGTAAGGTGGCCTAATTTGTATTTTAAAAGAGTCTGTCTAGGGGCGCCTGGGTGGCTCAGTTGGTTAAGTGTCTGACTGCAGCTCAGGTCATGATCTCGCGGTCCATGGGTTCAAGTCTCGAATTGGGCTCTGTGCTGACAGCACGGAGCCTGGAGCCTGCTTCAAATTCTGTGTCTCCCTCTCTCTCTGCCCCTCCCCTGCTCACTCTCTTTCTCTCTCTGTCTCTCAAAAATAAAAACATAAACATTAAAAAAACAAACAAACAAAAGCAACACTTCTTGAATCATATACTGCAAAAAAGAATTTTTTTTTCAACAGTGAGCCTTTTATCCCACATTAGATTTTGAGTTCCTTGGGTATAAGCACTGTCTTGCATTCATTTTCTCCCCAGCTTATAGCTCAGTGGTTGGCACTCATGGAATATCTGTAAATGAGTGAATTCATGAAAACCATGTATCTAGTGCTCTGCTGTTTCCCAAAGATTCACATTCAATCTCATTTGATCCTGACACCTCCATATGTGGGCAGACCAGTTGTCATAATTAATATCTGCTAACATTAATTGGGCCCTGTTTTAAGCTCTTGCAGAACACTGCAATGGATACAAATTTATTATCATCCCAATTACAGTTAAGAACTTAGGTACAGAAAGGTTAAGGCTAGGAAAAAGTAAACTGAGACTTGAATATTGACAGCTTGAATCCTGAGCTTTTGCTATTTACCAATATCCTCCACTGATTCACTATTCAACAACAACAACAAAAAACACTCCATTTTATGGGAAACTGAGACCAGTTGACAAGTATTCTAAGTCAAGATCTTGAATCATCTCTATTGTCTTATTGTTTTCCATAGATACATAGTGGATCCATTAGAAAATAAAGATGAGATTCATGAAGACAGGGATTTCGTCTGTTGTGTTCATTGCTACAATCCATCACCTAAAACAGTGCACTTTATAGATATTTGTCAATGATTTGAATAAATACTCATTTGGTAGTGAATAAAATTAGTAAATATCTCTTGGATTAAATCAACTCTGGATAAATTGGCCATCAAGTTTCTAGATCTTGTAAGGTGAGAAATACACTCTCAAAGCCCATAAAATTATAGCAGTCCAGGATACTTGGAATAAATAATTCTTTACAGGTTCAGTGCAGTTTTCTAGGAAGAGGGTGATGCACAGAGGGTGTAGTGGTTCAGATACAACTACTGAACATCATCTTGCTGTAATTCTGATAAACATTATACAAAGGAGGAAAAATTACATGCACGTATATTACAAAGTGGGAAAGAAGATAATTATCTGAAAATTTAGAGGAAATGAAAAATCATTTGCTTCGAATATAGTGATTTTTTAAGGAGAAGACCTTTCATTACCTTTTAAAATTATTTGGTGGGGCTTAGTCAGCTAAGCAATTGACTCTCTGTTTCCACTCAGGTGGTGATCCCTGAGTGATTAGATCAAGCCCACCTCGGGCTCTACACTGAACATGAAGCTTGCTTACGATTCTCTCTCTCTCTCTTTGCCCCTCTCTCTCCTCTCTTTAAAACCAAAAAGAATATATTTATGTCTATGTCTATATCTATATCTATATCTGTATCTATATCTATAACTGATTGGTTTATCATACCTCTTCTGTGTGTGTAGAAGAGTCCAACTGTAGGTTTGCCCCCTCTCGGGTCCCTCCCATGCAAATGATAACTGACCTCAGCACACTATCCTCCTTGCAGCTTCTACAATGGGCCTTCTTGCATCATTCCTATGGAAGGGACCTGACCTGTACCTGATGCCCACATACTATTAGCACTGTCTCCCTCTACATCTCTTTCTGATTTTTTAGTCCTACAGTAGTTGAATCTGATTCTTTTGCAGCACTAAACCACACCTAATCAGATAGGGGATCTGTTTTACAACACAAATAGTAGATATATGAAGTAGCCTCACCCTTCAAGGTGAGCTGCCTTTTATATAACACTCCCTAGCCTCTCCATCAAAACAGCATACTCCATTCAGCAACTTATTAAGAGAGAATGGCCATCCCATGCTTCATATTGTTAAAGTCACTGCAGCTTCTTGTGCTCTCTCTTACCTAGAGCACATTCATTAAAGGTCTGTGCTAACCAATTGCCAGGCTGTCAGCAGGCTGCTGGGCTAAGATGAATTTTGTAGGCTTAGTCACTAACCTCAATCTTTTTCTTTCATAAGCTAGTCCTACTACAAAATTTGTTTTAACTGATGAACAATATACATCTAAGGTTTTCAAAAAGGCTTCTATTTCATTATCTTTATGTTAAAGAAATGTCTGGAAATATGCAAATGCAAACCTTTTTAAAATCATGGTCAATTAAATAATTTCCCAATGATACATGTCTTTTACCTTCCAGAATATCTTTGTTTTTATGTATTCTATTCATGGAGGGAAGACATAACTGCATTGATGCCCTTTTCTCTCTCTAAGGCAAATGCGATGCCCAAGTAAGAAAAAAAAAATCTGCAAGAAGAGAAATTCTGTATCAGAAGCTCAGATATAATTTAAGGTTCACCAAAATGCTCACATAGTTTTGAAACCTTATTGGTAAAAGTGGGGAGTAAGTCTAACAAAGAAACTCCCACATACTTTAAAATCTTAATACATGTTTTGTTCAGCTTAATCATTTCTGGGTTTTGTGAGGGGCATCGGCTGTTTCTAGTTTATATTTAAATATTTAGAGGGAATAGAATGCAAACTGCAAAACTCTTGGATATTTTTTTCTTCCATTTCTCAAGTTCTCCCACAAGCGAGAAAACAGGGAGGATCTAAATTTTTTGAAAAGTATTACATCACCGGAAAAACAGAAGCTCACCATTCATGAAAGACTAGCTTTGTGCCAGATACTGGGTTGAGCTCTGGAGATATAAAACTGAGTGTAGCATGGTCCTTGTGCATGATCTAGTAGAAAACATGCAACTAAGCTCTGACACCATGCTAGGTGATACCCTAGCATCATTTTCAAAGTCCTGTAGGAACACGGAAGAAACAGTTTTCATTCTTCCCAGATGGTTGAGAGGCACAGAAGCAGTGTGCTTTTGCCCTGGAGAAAGAGTATAATTTTACCAAGCAGTGGATAGACCTCCCCAAACCCAAATCCAAAAAGAAGAGAAGCTAAGAAGGAATGAATGTAAGGAAGGAGGAATGGAGAAAGGGAGCAGGGAATATCTTGATATTATCTAAATTGCCTACTCGTTGAAGGCTGATTTTCTCATAATAAAATCACATGATTAGAATTTGGAAAATATTCTGTCATACGGAACATTTAATATCACCTAATCACCAGAAAATGATACTGAAGAAAAAAACATCTTAAAGACTTATTTTTGTTTCCAGTGAATGCAATCAACCTACTATTTGATATATTTTTGAAAAGGCTGCCCTTACAGAACAATCTGGCAAGATATTCCAATGATGTCACAAGATGAGTAGTCCCAGTGAAACAAGATGATGGCTGGGGTTGGTGTTCCCACCCCAGAGGTTCAAATGATTCTCTGACGATTCCTCTGACTCATATGACCAAAATAATTCAAGCTTTGATATTTATATGTAACCTCAAAAATACCTTGAAGACTCATAACCCAGACTACTTTATTATTTTAGTAATTATGGCAATCAAAATCAGCCTTACATGCCCAGTATAGCACAGCATCTCAAAACTTTGCTGTCTACAACGGTGAGAAGAGGAAAGTCATCAAGAGGGGAAAACACGGACCAGTTTGGCCTTTTACCAACTCTGATAATGCCACTGTCTCAGTTAGATCTTCTGACATCAGGAATTGCAAGAGTAGAAAGGTCAGTCATATAGTGACCTAGTTAACAACCTTACTAGGCCAGGTTGAATGGGAAGATTGGGTTATGATGGTGACGTCCATGTTTCCATTAACTTTCTGAGGTTATCACTTGGATAAATAGAAGCTACTGGACATTAATTATTTATATAAACATTTTGGTCATTGTGAAAATAATATATGATCATTGAAGAAATTTTGAAACATATATATAGGAAACAAGAAAAAACTCCTGAGATACTAAAGGAAACTACAGAAAGATTGGTATCCTGTTATTTTTACAGGGAAATATTATTTGAAAATGTAATTTTAATGATAATTATTATGTGTCATTCCACAGTCTATATTAATATTGTTTTAATTTTAAAAATTAAGATGATTTCAAACTTTTCTATAATAATCTGTGCTAAAATGAATGTCCTAATTGGAACCTATATATTGATCTTTGTCTGCATCTCTATTTATGTCTTTTTTTTTTTCTACTTATGTCTTTGTAATAGATTCGTAGAAGTGAAATTACTAAGTAAAACAACAGAAAACTTTATTTTTTAATACATATGGCCAAATTGTTTTTCAAAAACCATATACCAGTTAAAGCTTCAACCAGCATAATGTAGTACAATGTCCACAAACCCTCACCAGCATTAAGTAATACCAATTTTTATTTTTTGCTGATTTGACAAATGAAAATCTATAATTTTTTACATATGTATTGCCCCGGTTAAGAGTGAATTGAAAATTTTCTTGGGTGCCTGGATGGCTCAGTCCATTAAGTGGCCGACTTCTGCTCAGGTTATGATCTTGTGGTTCCTGGGTTTGATCTCCACATCAGGCTCTGTGCTGGCAGCCTGGTGGAGCCTGGAGCCTGCTTCGGATTCTGTGTCTCCCTCTCTCTCTCTGCCCCTCCCCCACTCAGGCTCTGTTTGTCTCTGTCTCTCAAAAACTGAATAAAAACGTTAAAAAATTAAAAATTCTTTTCTTGTAGTTATTCATCATTAGCATGTCTATCATATTTTTTTGCCCATTTTTAGGGTCTTTGTATTTTAATCATTGATTTGTAAAAATTCCAAAAATTAGGAATTGTAGCATTCATATTTGTCACAGGTCTCTCAGTTTGTAATTTGTCTTTCATTTTGGCTACTATGAAATGTGAAATGTAGGATAATTTTATGGAAAAAAAATCAAATATGTTGATTTTTTAAATCAATTGTTCTAATTTATTTTATGAATGGAAGGTCTTTCCCTATCTTGAAATCAGACTAACAAATTAGGGGGAAAATACATAAATGACAATTTTCTTTACAATTTACTCTTTGATCTAGGTGAGACTGAGAATAGTAGCCATTTAATAGAATTTTAATACATAACCCTTATTATTATAATAAATATTTGGTCTTCATATATCTCATTTTATGCTCTTACTTTCTATGCTTTATTGCTACTCTTTTGTTTCTACAGAATTTTTCTACTTCAGTCATTTGAAAATTACAAATTGTGCTTATTCTTTGCTTACAGACTTTTACCACTAAAGTATTCCCAAACTTTCTTTTGCCATTATTCCAAGGTTAACACCATCAAGAATGAAATAGCATTTTTTTACTAGCCACTATAGAAATTAGGGATCTTAGCCTACTAAAACTTCCCTTTCCACCCCATCTAAATTTCCAGTGTACTTGAAAACAACTTGACGGGGGTGCCTGGGTGGCTCAGTCGGTTAAGTATTCAACTTCAGCTCAGGTCATGATCTCATAGTTCCTGAGTTCAAACTCCACGTCTGGCTCTTTGTTGACAGCTTGGAGCCTAGAGTCTGCTTCAGATTCTGTGTCTCCCTCTTTCTCTGCCATTTCCCCACTTGTGCTCTCTCTCTCTCCCTCAAAATAAATAAACAAAACATTAAAAAAAAAAACACTTGACATAGAAATTATTTTTTAATATTATATAATTTTTGTTTCAGTTTTTATTCAACTTTGCAACCTTAATCTAAAGTATGAGAACTCACTGAATGATTATGACAAGAAGTTACAGCAGTTAAAGAGACTTTATCATATTAATTAGATATTCCACATATTTTTAAGTATCATTTATTCAGATTGACTACATATTCTTTTTTAAATCTATTTTTTAATGTTTTCTCTCATTGATTCACAAGCGCTTCTCAACTAACAATGAAACGTAGAGGGGCTGGCTATGCTGCTTATAGTTTAGGGTACATTCCTCGTATCTGAATGTGAGACATGAAGAGGAAAAGCCCAGGACCAACACGGGCACTGTCAGAATTTTATGTCTTTCCATTCAAGTGGGAAACTTTCAACATCCACAACAACATAATCCTTTCCTAAGATTTAACACTTTTTTTAAAGAAATTATTTAATGTTATGTTTTCATTGTATTTTTCCTGAATTCTCTTAGCTCTGTATATCTTTGCTTCTCAATAAAAGATGCTAGCAATCTAAAAGTCATAAAATTTATTGCATTGTTCCCTCAAGGGGAAAATCAGTTTGGTGTTATTAAATAAAAAGCAAGCTATGGAAAGAGTGACTCTGTTTTCAAATATAATTTCACATGTATTGTGCTTTACTTAATAGATTCACTTTTAGCCAGTAGCACAGGTTATTTTTTTAATAAATCAAGTTATATGTTAAATGTACTGAAGAAGTCTTTCTGTTTTATCACAGGACGAATCCTTTTGTATAAGTATCATCATTCCCTTTCTAATCTGTTTTCATATATGTGAACTTTCTAATGTCACAATAACTTAGTTTTGAATTTTAAATGTTTATATATTTTTGAGAAAGAGTGCAAGCCAGGGAGCAAGGGGAGTGAGGGGCATGGAAAGAGGGGGATTGCACTGATAGCAGAGACCTCAGGGTGGGGCTCAAACTCATGAACCCAGGGGTCATGACCTGAGCCAAAGTCAGATGCTTAACCAACTGAGCCACCGAGGTGTCCCAAGAAAACTTAGCTTTAAACCAGTATATTCTTCCTCTTGTATATATTATGACATATTATAAGTGAAAAACATAGTAATTCCTCTAAACCAGAGGAAGAAATAATTGCATTATATCCTCAAGTCTTCTCTTGGTAAAATAAGTCTTTGACTGTAAAGGTAGGGATAAAGTGAGTATTTCAGATAAAAAGAACCCAAAAGATAGGGTCTTGGAAAAAGGGGCAAGATGAGAGATGGGGTAGAACATCTCAAGCAATGCATGAAAACAAATATAACAAGTCTTGAGGAGGTACCAAAGGCAGAGCTACAGACACTATTTTAAATCAGAGGCCACACATGTCAAATAAGGAGCTGGAGAAGTATAGAAGACAAAATATAGAGCCCAAATGACATTAGGAGCAAGAAACAAGCAAAAATGAAGATGAAGAGAGATAAACAATAGGACAAGAGACAGGTGTATTTTGGATTAGTCAAACAGTGCAATGAATGAACTACAGCTATGCAAACAGAAACGAGGGAATCACAAAACATAATGTTCAATGAGAAAAGCATATCAGAAGCTGATACATAGTATAGTTTCACTGACATATGCAAAATATACAAAGTTAAGAATATACATGGTGGGAGAATTTACACCATGTAAATAAACAATGCTACCCCACCCCCCAGAAAAGAATTTTTTCTCGATTGTTTGAAAGTCAGTTGTTAAAGACTTGCCAACATATCAGTATATTCATCTACATGGAGATGGAATGTCACCAGTTGGAATGGCAACTCAATCTCCACATGTCTAAACCCAAACTTATTATCTCCTCTCCTCAAGTTTGTGTATCCAGTATCCATTTTCCAGTTAATGGCATCACCAACCATTTGCTTGCACAACTCCAGAACTGTTAACACTTCGTCGTCTTCACTTACACACTTAATCAGTCACCAAGTCCTCTACATTTACACTCAAAATGTGTCTCTTATTTGTTCTCTTATATCCTTTCTTCATGCTTCTTCTATAGGCAAAATAATTTGTAATCTATGCATATGCTTCCAGGGCTGCTATTCAAAATATTTAAAAACTAATTATGACTAGGCTTGACCAATCAGAACAGAAGTCAGCTGTAATGCAGAAAAGGCCCTGGAAATGTGCTACTGGCTAAATCAGGAGAAGGTTCTGGGTCCCTAGAGGTGCTGCAGATGGTCAGAGCTCTAGGAAGGGCGGGGGGAAGTGCAGCGGGGGGAACACACTAAGGAACTCAGGGTAGCCACTGTTTTTTTTTTTTTTTAATGTTTTTTTTTTATTTCTAGGAGAGAGAGAGAGACAGCGTGAGCAGGGGAGGGTCAGAGAGAGAGGGAGTCACAGACTGAAACAGGCTCAGGCTCTGAGCTGGCAGTCAGCACAGAGCCGGACGCGGGGCTCAAACCCACGAACCGCGAGATCATGACCTAAGCGAAAGTCGGACGCTTAACCGACTAAGCCACCCAGGTGCCCCAGGGTAGCCACTGTTTAACAACTGGTAAGGTGGTATTTCAATATTTTAACAACCTAAAAACCACAGCAGCATATACCAGCTGAATTTTTTCATGAGTATGGCATATATATTGTGAAGATACACAAGATAGTTTAAAGAAGTACATATAAGAACTTTTTGAAAATAAAAAAATTATTTTTATTACATGTTAAAAATACAATACACTAACACCAAATTTTGAAATATATTTAGTGTAAACTAGATAGATAGATAGATATATAGATAGATAAGATTGATAGATGATAGATAGATGCTGGATAGATAGATAGATGATAGATAGATAGATAGATAGATAGATAGATAGATAGATAAAAACCCTCGACAAAATTTAGATGAGTAACAAAAATTTGAAAATAATTTTTTTTAATTTTTTAATGTTTATTCATTTTTGGGAGACAGAGAGAGAGTGTGTGTGAAGAGGACAGTGGCAGAAAGAGAGAGAGAGAGAGGGAGAGAGAGAATCTGAAGCAGGCTCCAGGCTCTGAGCTGTCAGCACAGAGCCTGATGTGGATGTAGACCTCAAATCCACAAGCTGTGAGATCATGACCTGAGTCGAAGTTGGGACGTTCAACCTAATGAGCCACCCAGGCACCCCAGGAATTTGGAAAATATGATGCCTTCTACTTTCTCCCCACTTCAGTTTTTCTTACAGAGATGCCTGAGTATTTTTTTCTAAACAAAGATGTGATCTTTTCAACTCTATAATTTAAGTTGGTTGATACTTTTTTTAATCTAACAAAGACCAAATTCCTTAAAGCATACAGTAATCTTGAAAATATGGCTTCATAAAATTACTTTAGGCATCTCACCAGAACCTCTACATATTTAGCCACATTTTTTCAAGTTTTGCTTCCAATTTTTCCCAGCTGGTAAACCCCAACTTTTCATTCAAACTTCAGTGTAACGTCAGTTTTTGTGTGAAGATTTCTCCAATGTTTTACATAGAAGTAATGGCATTTTCTCCTTCCTCCCAACATGTTTCATTTCACATCACTATTTATAAGGGACTCTACACTAACTTAAGGATCCTTCATCCAATTGCGTGTTGAGAGTATTTGATTACTCATTGACAATGCTCTCCCAAAGAATGAGCATAAAATATTAGAATTCTATGTTAATTGTAGCACAATCTAAGCTCTTAGAGCAAAGAGAGTTCAACAAAAAAGAAGTTTATTTATTTCTCTTGCAATAGCCCAGGAATGGTAGACAAGGTATGGGAGGGTAGCTCTATGGTTCTCAACCTCCAGTCTCCAACCCTGTTTCCAAAGTGTCTGCTCCACTCCCAACATCATGCATGCAAGCAGCAAGCAGGAGAGAGGCCAAGTTCGAGCCTACTTCTTCACTTATAGGGCATTTGGTAGAAGTCGCACACATCACATCTGCTCACATCTCCTTGGCCAAAACTTAGCCAAATGGCCTCATCAAATCACACCAGGGGCCCCCTGGAATTTAGTCATTACCTGGTCAGCAATGTGCCCAGTCAAAATCTGAGAGGTTCTATTACTAAAGGGAAATGGGGAGAAGACATAAATTATCAGTTGGTACCTCGAACATTAAACACAATATCTCCATTTTACTTACATGTTAGGCATGAAGATAAAAAGTTTTATGGGAAATCTCTCAGAATATTGATCACAGTCAGGTTCCTGGTTACTCTGGCATTTTAGTCATTTATGGTCTTCTTTATTACTATTATTATTGCTTCAGCTTCTTCCATAAAACCAAGCATATATATGTGATCACAATCCCTCAGCCCACTTATAAATTTTGTTATTTTATGGGACCACTAAATTCTAGGTCAGCTTGTATACATCCTTTATATATAGAGATGGTTAAGTAAATTAAGTCAACCTTATTTTCCTTATTTCCTACTTCAATAGTATAAATCTTGCTTCCTAAAAATAAACCCTCTTCCAAAAATACAGTTATCATATTCTTTTTTTAAATTGCATACCTGGCTCTAGAATTATCTAACAGTTCTTACCTTGAAATTTTTAGCTGACTCAAAGTTTTTGCAACTTGACCACAGTTCAGGAAATAATGCACTAAACCTGAGTAGGAAAGTACTGCACTCAAACTCTGCATACAATTTGCTAAGCACCAATTATATTTTTCAAACAATGCTCTCTTGGGCATAATAGTAAAATCTATCAAGCTTTTCAACTACCTTCGAATTAATAAACATTTGCCTTCTGCACTGAACAAGACTGTAGTGAAGTGAGGGTTAAGGAACCATAATGAGATACAATTATCAACTGTAGATGTTTGGCTTGAAGCAATAATACAATTTGTTTTTGTATGGTATAAAGATACTCTCATTTATCCTACTGAGGGCTCTTCTTTCTGGACTACTGAGTATGAATTACTTCTAGAGGCCAAACATGTCCCTCATTGAATATTTCAGCATAATTGAGAGCTGCCTCAGTGAGTCTGCCCACATTAACAGTGTTCTCCAGTGCAAAATTAAATTTAAACTAATAGCTTTTCATGACTCTCTGGATAATCAGAAAGTGAGGGCCTGGATGTCAAAGATAGCAAACTGGTCTACCTAGTACACCCACAATAGTTTCTATGCCATATGTGAAAAGAGCTGCCCTACCCACCTCAAGAGTTGATGGTCAGCAAATGCTTGCACTATGGACAAAAGTTACTAATGTAAGAAAGAGTGTCTATCTACAGGCTTCTCCTCATGCAGCCCACTGCTGAGGATTTGACCTTGACCCTCTCATTTTCTTTGGGTCTTTTGCCATGAGAAGAGGAGCTTTGTGATGCAGAAAAAGAATTAAGAGGGAAAGGACAAGAGCTTTTGGTCATAGGCTAGCAGGAAATTCTCAGAGGGAATTTTGAAGCAAGACATATGTGGACAACTGCAGTATTTGAATGCAGTAGGTAGGACAGAAAATTGGAGATACTTACATTTGAGTGGATAGTCTAAGAATCATGATGCTTAGAAAATATAAGAATACATATGAAACACTTGGGTTGCTTTGAAATTATGTTTGGTTGCTAAAATTTTGTCCATCAACTATGAGATTGCCCTGGGATTGAATAGAATGGGTACTAGTTTTAAGGCATTACCCTTATTTTCCCCCAACATCCCATATTACAAAAGAAAGGAAAAAGCCAATTCTGACATTTTATTTCTCAAATTCTGTCAACTCCTGATCTTGGCATTCATCATATTAAAAAATCACATTTATAAGCAACTAAGAGAAAAGTGTCTGTTGGGTTATACTGAGTGTAGGGGAGGCATCCATGCTCGACCAAAGTAGCCAAACAGGAAGCAAAGAAGACAGGAACAGGGAAGAGCTAGAAATGCATCCATATTGATGGGTTAAACTGTCCGCAACCAGGCAAGTTCACCTTCCTCACATAATCTAGTAAAACTCTCCAATACTATTCCCTCTCTTAACTATTTTACTTCATTTCTTTGCTGTCTCATGTCTGATCTCTGCAGCATTTTTAAGCACCGGAAGAGCCCTTGCGACCTCATTGATATGGAGACAGTATAGCAAAGCAGGGGAGAAGAAACAGAATTCATAATCAAGCAGAACCGAGTTCAAATTGTGATTTGACCATTTACTTCCTTGGCAAAGAAACTTGAAATTAAGCTGCAGTTTTCTTGTCTATAAGGCGGGGGTAATGATATAAACCATTATATAGGGTTATTCTGAAGATTAGACAAGATAGAAATTACAAGGGGAGCCTGGGTGGCTCAGTCGGTTGGGCGGCTGACTTCGCTCATGTCGTGATCTCACGGTTCGTGGGTTTGAGCCCCGTGTCTGGCTCTGTGCTGACAGCCAGCTCAGAGCCTGGAGCCTGTTTCAGATTCTGTGTCTCCCTCTCTCTCTCTGACCCTCCCCTGCTCACACACTCTCTCTCTCTCTCTCAGAAATAAAGAAAACGGTAAAAAAAAAAAAAAGATAGAAATTACAAAGTACTCAGCATGACACCCAACCTATAAGTTCTAAGTAAACACTAGTGATTTTTTGTTATCGTTAACACATTACCATGCTGTAGGTCAGCATTTATTAGCTCTAATTATTATCACTATTGCCATCTATATCACCCTTTAACTCTTCTTTCTCTCTGCACCCTTGTGTTCCTCAAGGCCATATGCTGAACCTAATCTCCCTGACCATATGCATAGTATTGCAGTTAGGGGTGTTCAGACCACATTACAATCACCATCTGAGGATTCCAAGATGTTATCCTGTCGGGTATCCATCCTGACAAGCCAACAGTTTCTCACCTGTATCTCCCTGGTGTCTCCATCTGGCCTGAACTCATCCCTCTTCCCTGACACCAGTGAATCTAGCCTCCAATACACAAAACAAGACCAGAGTTTAATCAAAACATTTTCCCCTGTATTTTAACCTTGTACTGGGACACCTCTACTCAAAAAAAAAAGTAATTTGAGGGGTACATGGGTGGTTCAGTTGGTTAGGCATATGGCTCTTGATTTCAGCTCAGGTCATGATCTCAAGGTCACGAGATCAGACCCTCTCTTGGGCTCCACACTAGGCAAGGCGCCTGTGTGAGATTCTTTCTCTTTCTCTCTGCCCCTCCCCTGCTCATGCTCTCTCTTACACACACAAAAAAAGAAAGAAAAGTAATTTGAATGTTACTTTTTATCACATAATTTTCTAAAGACTTCTGAGAAGAAAGGAACTAGATGTTTCCTATTGTATCTGAAACATTTTAATAAAGTATGATACTTTAAAATGAGAACTTTTAGGTAAGAACTTTAAAAGATTTATTCTGATCTTTAAATATATGAATCATGGGTGCCTGGGTGGCTCAGCCAGTTGAGCTTCCAACTCTTGATTTTGGCTCAGGTTATGATCTCACGATTCATAGGATCAAGCCCCACATTGGGCTCTGTGCTGCTTGGAATTCTCTCTTTCCTTCTCTCTGTACCCCTCCCCTGCATGTGTTCTCACTCTCTCTCTCTCAAAATAAATAAATCAACTTTAAAAAATCTAAACCAACTTACCCACAATTATTTTCTCTCTACTGAGAAAAAAGAAACTGACAGGGAACAGGAGAAAGCAATAAAACAGTAAATCAAATAAATCTCAATTTCCTTACAATTGTCCATCTTTCCAGAAATTTTGTGAGATAGGTGGTATCATCTCCATTACACAGATGAACAAACTGAGGTTTAAGGAGAGGACATGACTAAGCCATTCCAAGCAGAAAGAGTCAAGGCTGGTATAGAAGCTCCAAGTATCTGACTTCAAAGATCATCACAGTGCGAAACATTGTACTCAGGAGCAGACCCAACCCTGTGAGAGGGGCTTTTCCCCCGACACTTCCTCATTCCCTTACCACTCACTGAATGTCCATGATTACACCACAGAGCACTCTTAGAGAACGGCACATTTTACTGGCTGACGTTTGCACAGTTTGAGCCATTTACCTTGTCTATAGTGTGCAGACAACTTCTGCATTGAGTCCATGTGAGAGCCTGGTGCTCTGAATCATGATTCAACTCAGTTCTGTTACCAAACTCCCAGACACTTTTAAAAATCACTTCACTGGAGTTAGCATGATGAGAAAACAAGCTACCCAGAAGCACCTGCTGAGAGGGAAGCTGGAAAGTGTCCTGAGCAATTACAGGTCAGCAGCATTTCTTCCTATTTCATCTTTATAATCATAGCACATTCAACATTTGGAGGAGAAAAGTAATAAAGCTCTCAGAAAATCTCCAGTGAGTAAATAAGCTTGTCTCCGAGATCTACTGCATTGTGTATGTACTGTGTGCACCACACCCCTTTCCATGACAGTTACTAGCAAAGGCCCACCTGGAACCATACCAAGGAGGAAGGATAAGAGAGTTGTATTACTTTCTGTACTAGACCTGAAGAATCATGCTCTCAACACATTTTATCAAACCATCTTTACATCTTTGCCTTGTCATTGTTTTCAACATCACTCCTTCAGTTTGCAAATAATAATAATATGGTAGATATAATGAAATGGTGGAAGACTTCAGGGCTGCTCACCCATAGTTATAGGTTCTTCTTTCCAGGTGTGCAAGGATATTTTGTACTCTACCCTCTTGAGGTTAGTGCTGGACAGATGATTTGGTTTGGCCAGATCTGAAGTGTGTCACTTTTGGCCAGATTATTTAACTGTACTTGATTGAATCAACCTTTCCCCTGCTGCGGTGAGAATGGTAGCATGTATTGACATTGAAATGTCGTAATCCCTGAAATGTTGAGCTAACTCATGGATATCAGCTCCATAGAGAGTCACCTAAACCACAGCAAGCTTACTAAAAGCAGGAAATAAACTCTTTTTATACTGAGCCACTGAAATTTCCAGGTTGTTCATATACGGCAGCATAAACCAGCCTATCCAATTGCAACATGTATCAGTTGTGTTTGTCTTTGGCTGAGAGGGGCAGAAAACTCCATTGCAATGGCTAGAACAAACAAGGAAGCAATGCAGGGCTGGTCGGATGGTTCACTAGTATCTTCCGTGCCGAGTCTACTTCCATCTTCCTACCTTATTATCTCTGGTTGTGGCACTAGTCCTTATGGTATCATATGGTTCCAGTTCTTATAGGCATCATGTCCAGGTTGCAATCAGGAAAAAGAGTGAGCTTTTGTCTTTTACTTTGGGAAAGGAAGGCATCCTTGGTTATTTCTGCCTTTGTCTTATTGGCTAGATATGCATCCTATGATCAGCACTAGCTGCAGGGAGATCTGGGAAGACGTTTCTACTTTGTACTCTCCAAAATGAGGAAGATAAGGGAAAGGAGGTTTGGGAGTAGCTAATCCACAGTTTCTGTTACTATGTGATTTTGAAGAATCTCAAGCCTTTGCAAACTGTTTGTTTTATCTTTTACACATTATAGAATGACTATCACATCCATTCTCTCTTTTCTCCCTTTTTAAAACTTGAGGAATAATTAACATGTAACACTGAGTAAGTTTAAAGTATACAATGTGTTGATTTGATACATTTGTATACTTGCAATGATTATAAGCATAGTGCTAGCCAACACCTCTACCATATCATATAATTCTCACTTCTTCCTTTTTTTTTTTGGTGTGGTGAGAACAATTAAGATCTCATCTCTCAGCAACTTTGACGTTTATCATACAGTATTATTGACTATTATCACTATGTTGTTCATTAGATCTCTAGAACCTATTTATCTACTAGTTGCAAGTGTATACTCTTAACATCTCCCCAGTTCCTTCACCCTCCAACCCCTGGTAATCACCATTCTACTCTGTTTCTAAAGTTCAGCTTTTTGAGATTCCACATAAAAGTAAATAACATGCAGTATTTGCTTTTCTCTGTCTGACATATGTCACTTAGCACAGTGACCTCAACATTCATCCATGTTGTCTCCAATGACAGGTTTATTTCTTTCTAATGGCTCAATAATATTCCATTAATATAATGATGGACTCTTAGGTTGTTTTCATATCTTGGCTATTATGAGTAATGCTGCAATGAAAGTGGGCATGCAGACAGGCAAATTGTTTTCTTCAAAAAGCTAATAGTTCATCAAAGATGGTATTAAGGAGAATACTTCATATAATAATAAATGTTATGTTATAGCAAAGTATATATATTTCCTCCACTTTTGTATGGCTTACTATGTATCCATTGACCTAGACTTAGGGACAGTATCACAGAATCACAGATTTCCACAAAAGGATTAGCAGGATTGGGCCCTTCCACCAAACCAATAATTGCAGTCTTTATAATCTGAGTCTTTTAACATCCTGAGCCTCCAGAGATATACTATCTAATTTCCATGTAAACCCAAAGCCTGATCAGGTCACAGAATGGGAGATACTTGTTCATTCATTCCACAGATGTTTACTGACCCACTACTCTGGAATAGGCAACTTGCTATATACAAGATCTGTAATTATAAGTGAGGCACTGACTCCACCTTCCAGAAACTCACACCACAGAAACCAATCTATACTGATCAACAAGTGCCTAAGTGCAATGGGACAAGAGTAATGACAATATAGTAACAAACTATAGTTACTGCTCTGAGGAGGAAGTACTCAGAGTAAGGAATGCAGAGAGGATGGGAGATTGGAGAACATGATATTTGAACTGGGTATTACAGGACTGAGTAGAAGCTTGCCAGAATAAAAGGGCTGAGAGAGAAATCCTTACAACTAAATGAAAGAAATATCCATAGTATGGGATCTGAAGATTTTCCAAGCTTTGTATATTTTATTAACCCTTATTTAATACATTTAAAAATATATTACATCAATATCATGAAGGCATTATATAAACCTACTAGATTTTTCCCCAAGAAGGTTCCCACAGAAAAATGGGACATAAGGGGAAATAATTAGGACATAAGAATAGATTCAACCTTTACTTATAAGACATATTGAGTTCAAAAGGCTGCCATCTCAAACATGCTACTATGATTAGGAAAGCCAAATGTACTATTTTTATATGTTATTCCATAAAACAGAATAAAAAATTACAGATTTTCCCACAGGGGCCAAAGGGCTTTGGTGAGAGCATCCAATGTTACTGAAAATATATTTGGTGGTCTTTATGTGTCTCAATTTAAAAGTACCAAGCAACTGAATCCATATAATCAGAACTTCCTTGTATTTCCTCTTACCTTTTTGTATAGTAGACACTGAAATATAGGGGGGAAACCTTACATAATATAAGACTTATCAAATTGTCTAGGTACATCCAATTAAATCATGAATAGGTAAAAATGGGCCTTTTGCCCACTACAGCTATACATATTTTACTCATTTGTAACAAGTATGATAGAAAGTCTTGGCTTCAGACTCTGTGAGTAGTGAAAATTCTGAATGAGACAAGTGTCTTATGAGCTCCATGAAAACATAAACCATGTTGGCTTTGCTTTTATATGCTACTGTAATAATATATTATAATAATATAGTACATGCACCAGCTGCATCACAAAAACTGATTGGCTACTTGGTTGAATGAATTCATAAAAATGAAAAGAGGCTGTGGAGTTTAATAGAATATAACAGAATGTCATTTATCCCAATGATTTGTACTGTTGTAAACTCTTGTAGAAATTACTCATAAACAAAGAAAATATTGGCCTGTGTAGCAACAAAATTTATTAAGGACCAGGAAGGCATTGTTCTAAGTGTTTTGCATATACTAACTCATTTAGCCTTCCCAACATCCCCACAAAAGTATCCTTGATGCTGGCTGAGATTAATCAACTCAAATCACATGTCGGAGAAAAAGAGAACTTTGAATTTCACAAAGAGAAATGAGGGCTCTGAGTAATAGATGCTTGGGTGGAAGCCAAAAATGCCCACCACACTCAGGATGAGTAACATCACCAAAACTGAGCCCACATCTTCTGCCTCAGACTAATGAGCCCTAACTACACCCTGTAATCCACTTCCCAGAACAAAAACATATATGATGACTCACTAATATATGAATATTCTTTCTTATTCATACAATAAATATTTCATTCATTCAACCAACATTTATTGAGCAGGATTTGTATTGCTTTCTTTACATAGATAAGGACACTGTGTCTCAAAGACGTTCTTCCTAAGGTTACCCATTCAGCAGAGAGTCTTTTAGAAGAAATTCTTCAACTTGCCAGGAGCTTCATCTTTTCTCCATGCAACATTTTGAGGTTCATCGAATTTCACCTCCAAGGATATGTAGCCCATGTTTACAAATGTGGGATTGATGTTTGTGAAAGATATTATTAGAAAAAACCCACCACAGCTGAGGATTCATAATCAGCTCCTACATTAAGCTGCATTCAGTTTAGGGGATAGGAACCTCCTAAAGGCTGCCCTCAAATAAAGCGGCTGTGCAACTTCCTCTTAGTGTTCCATGGAAAGCAGTGCTTCCTGGGAACTGCTATGAGCTGTTTCAACTCACCATACCATCTGCAGAGGGATTCCTCAAGTTTCAAGCTATGAGCTCAGAGAACTTATCCTATGTTCTCTCCTCTTTTTATACAATCCTTTTACAATCCTATTTCCAGGTAAAGAAAAGCACAGTGAAACAAGAATAAATGGGAATGGAATGAACAGCCCGTTAAAGAAGGCTCACATCTTTCTTATTTTTAGATCCTATTCCTTTAACAACTATTCATCACATGCTTAACATGGGGCAGGCCCTGTTCGGCACAGGTAGACAAAAAACAAAGGCAAATTTCTGCCCCTGGGAAACCTATTCTAGTGGACTTTATATTCTAATAATCTGTGAGGAACACTGGCTGGGGCACAGAAAATAATCGAAAAGTTTAAGTCTTTTGTGAAGTCAAACCCAAATTGTCAGCTATGAGTCTCCCATCTCAAAATACCATGGATAGGACTCTTCTGCCATCCACATGCACTAACCCACACCAGCATCGAAATCATATTCTCAGAGAATGGTAACAGTCACCAATGCGGATGTAAAGATGTGCCTTAAATGTTAGGAACTTTAAACTTAGGTGAAGGAAACATTGGGAAGGAGTAAGCTTTTTAGTCAACTCTTTGCCACCTCAAGAATTGGGGAAAAATGGGGCGCCTGGGTGGCTTAGTCGGTTAAGCATCCGACTTTTGCTTAGGTCATGATCTCGCGGTTCGTGGATTCCAGCCCCGCGTCCGGCTCTGTGCTGCCAGCTCAGAGCCTGGAGCCTGTTTCAGTCTGTGACTCCCTCTCTCTCTGACCCTCCCCTGCTCATGCTGTCTCTCTCTCTCTCTCTCTCTCCTAGAAATAAATAAAACATTTAAAAAAAAAAGAAAATAAAATAGTTAATTAAAAAAAAGAATTGGGGGAAAAAATCTGAAGTCAACAAGTCAAACCTGAAGTGTTTTCGAAGAGAAAAAAATGAGGTCAGAGACCTCCATGAGGACAGAGACATCATCCAATAAAGGAAAACTGGGTGGTGCATTATATTATGTAAAAATAAAATTTGATGAATTAGCTTTCAGGGAAGTTTTTGGCTCATTGTCTGTTAATGCTCCCTAACAGCCTCTGTCTAGACATGGAGAACTGGTCAGTTGTCCAGACCCTATCAGAATCTTATTCTTGTTCTGAACAGATGCTTTATTATGCAGGATAACTTAGCATCATCAATGAAGGAATTAACCAAATGACTCACGGCATTTATAATGACCTTAGGGGCTCTCACCTGTTGCACCTACAAACAAGACCTCAAGTTGGGGTACAGGCTTGCTAATGACCACATATTAATTAATAGCAGGAGACATATTTTACTGGTTTTAGACCTGGAAGATTAAAAAAAAAAAAAGCTCTTTAGTTTCTGTGACACCAAAGGGTAAAATCTACTGTAATTCATTAAATACAGTCTCAAAGTAACAGCGGCAATTCAGTAGTGCACCATCTGCCGAAAAGTTATTGTCATTTGATTGCAGTGAAGCCACAGTGCAATATGTCTAGGAACGTGTAAATCCAAAAAATAAATGAAAGTTGTTAGGTGTTTTGGTTTTCCTAACAAGTTACCAAAAAGTAAAAAGGAGAAAAAAATCTAATATTTACCAAGTAACTCTCACCTGATAGGTCTCTTAATCACATTTAATCTGTAGAAATCCTGAGTTTGATATTATTATGAATCTACTTTGTAGATAAGGAAACTGAGACTCAGAGAGTAAGGTCACCTGAGTGACTTTCCCTCAGTCATGCAGTCAAAAAAAATAAAAAATAGAAACCAAGTCTTAGTTCTCTAGGTTCTTACAGCTGTGCATAAAAATGCTTGGCACTGTGAGGGTTCTCCTTTGTATAGCAGCGATAATCCCTACCTTTGTGTATTTATAATTCAGTTAAGAAGATAAAACACATAGATATAGAAATTTAAGAACAAGATGATAGATAACATCAGCAAAAAAGTATAATAATGCCTTATACCCACATAGGGCCTTATCGTTTCCAAGATGCATCCATTTATGTTGATTTTCTAAATCATCAAAAAACTCCTGACATATACATTTAAAGCAAGAAGTATTCCTATGCCTTTGTTTAGGATTTGTATTGAAGAAACTTGGGACTAATCTCCTCACTTGTAACACTTAATCTTTCTAAATATATTGTACGTGAATACATTCATGAATATCCTAGACCTTTAGTTTCACGTAAGTTCAGCAGGCAGAGCACCTGGGAGCCATAGAGACCACATTGAAGAGGGCTATGAAATATTGTTCCATAAATCTAAAATATTAAAAATAAAATACATTGTGTGTGACACTGGACATCATGCTACATTAGTATAGTCGAGTGATAGTCAGCTCTGAAGGTTTAAAGAAAATGCAGAGGTTGCCAAACTTAACATGAAGAATGGCTCTTCCAATGTATTTAGTTGACATTTCAGTAGACTGTAAAAGCTTCTTTTGCAATAATGGACTATTGTGATCTCCTTCCCAGAACTCAACGGGGAGCCCTGAGAAAATCCAAGGTGGCGGCCAGGACTTCTGGGCCATAAATCTCCAGATGAAGGATGTATATTCACTCATGAGACTATAATAACACATTTTATAACCAACGTGTTTGATCAATGTCCCCTTTAGGGTCATACTTCCATTTAGAGAATTGGAGTCAGTGTATGTTGAGTGCCAACTATCAATAGGTGTAATACCAGGTACTTTACCTTAAATATACAAAATGCTGGCACACATACTATTATCTTCATTTTTGGACGTGGATAGTAATACCCACAGAGCCTATAGCCACACAGTCAATAAATAATAATACCTCACTTTGTAACAGCACTCCTGTCAACCTCATAGAATTCTATTAAAGTTCAAATGAGGGGGCATCTGGGTGGATCAGTCAGTTAAGCATCTGACTCTTGACTTGGGTTTGGGTCATGTTCATGCAGTTCATGGGCTCAAGCCCCGTGTTGGGCTCTGTGTTGCCAGCACAGAGGATTCTGTCTTGGGATTCTGTCTCTTCTCTCTTCTCCTTCCCCTTTCGCTCTTTATCTCTCTCTCAAAATAAATAAAAATAAACTAAATAAAATAAAGGCAATAGCATTTCAATTTTAAAAAGGATCAAATGAGATAATACAAAAGAAGAACTTCAAAAATTGTAAACTTTCACCTAACTTCACTGTATCATCATCATTATAATCATAATGATCATCAATGTCACCATTAGTCATTATCATCAGTGGGTCACATTTTTAAAGAGTGGCAGTAAATCTGTCATGTGATAATAAATATTAGCATCAGAATTATTTTTCCTGACTTAGGGATAATTTCCATCAAGACAGTTTTAATGATAAAAGAGCATATCCCATCAAAGACTGAACAGTAGGGTTTCATTTTGCCTGAAAAGAGAAACATAAATGAAGACCTAATAACTATTCAGTGATTCTATTCATTTTAGTTCCAAAAGCAACCTAATGAGAAAGCAAGAATGGTGGCAAATCGGGAAAATATCACACTTAGCCCAACCATGCTAACACACCATTGCTCTCTCCAGACTTTAATATTCATTTTCTATATAGCTATATTCGGTGTACATATAAACATAGACCCTGTTTTTAATTCACAAACATATCTCATAGTCTTTTTTTTTTTTTAATTTATTTCTAGGAGAGAGAGAGAGAGACAGTGTGAGCAGGGGAGGGTAAAACAGAGAGGGAGACACAGACTCTGAAATTGGCTCCAGGCTCTGAGCTGTCAGCACATAGCCCGATGCGGGGCTCGAACCCATGAACTGCGAGATCATGACCTAAGCGAAAGTCGGATGCTTAACTGACTAAGCCACCCAGGCGCCGCTCTCATAGTCTTTTTAAGGAGATTTTACATGATCTTTATAACCCTTTTTTATAACAGCCTCATAATAGGCCACAATAGCCTTACTGGTAAATTCTAATCTTTTCATAATTACTGATGATCCTGTGATTTAACAAAAATACTTTGTACATATATTTTATCATTTGGATATTCTCAGGAGACACTAGCAAAACTTTCTATACAAACAATTTATAGTTCCAGATTCATTCCAATAAATATTTTCCCCCAAAGTCTAAACCAATATACAGGTGTCAACAGCAATCATTAGGAATGGCTTCACCAATACTTGTTAGAACCATTATGTTATTATTTAAATTTCTTTTTTTTTTTTTGCTAGTGAGAGGAAAATAGTAACTCTTTATTCTAAGATATGCTTCTTTGCTAGTAATGAAAAACATTTTCCAACATGCTTGTTAGTTGTATTTGTTCCTGTTTTAATTGAGATAGAATTGACATATAGTACTGTTTAAGGAATACACTGTATTGATTTTGGTACATTTATATCTCAATATGATTACCACCTTACCATTCAGTAACACCTCCACCAGGTCCAATAGTTACTGTTTATTGTGGTGAGAACATTTTATGAATTCTCCCATCAAGGCCTTTGCCCACTGAGCTATTGCATTCTTAATGGTATTTCCTTAATTTATATAAGGACTTTTTCTAAAGATGATATTTTCCTGTCAATATTTGCAAACATTTTTGATTCAATGCTTGCCTTTTCGTTTTTTTAAAATCTTTTTAATGTTTATTTAGTTTTGAGAGAGAGAGACAGAGAGAGAGAGAGACAAAGCGTGAGCAGGGCAGGGGCAGAGAGAGAGAGGGAAACACAGAACCTGAAGCAGGCTCCAGGCTCCAAGCTGTCAGCACAGAGCCAGATGCAGGGCTCGAATTCACAAACCATGAGATCATGACCTGAGCCGAAGTTGTATACTTAACTAACTGAGCCACCCAGGCTTTTTGTTTTGATTTCTAACATTCAAAAACAGTAGCTCTGTGTTTACGTAAACTTCCTTATTATAATGCGAATATTTTTATTTTCATTTTTCCTCTTTTTCTCTTTTTCTTTCTTTCTTTCTTTCTTTCTTTCTTTCTTTCTTTCTTTCTTTCTTTCTTTCTCTTTCCTTTTTGCCACTTCTAAGCTTAGAAATTTAAGTCATCTGCAGAGGTTTAACAAACACTTATTTTTCATTTCTTCAAGTTTCAGTAAATTTTAAGATATCACTCATTGGCCCAGTATGACTTAGAGCTCAGTGGCACAAGTCTCCCTCAGGTCTTATCACTCTGTCTTGGCTCACATTGTCTGCATTAGGCTTTGATCTCAAGTTTCTTTATACTCCTCTTGCTCTACCCAACTCTTAAATGTTGGTACTTCTCAGACATCTGCCCTGGCCCTCTCCTTCTTTCCTCTGTACAGTACTGCTCCCTGGCAATCCTACCCATGCCCATTCCTTCAGCTACTCCCAGTACACCTTTGACTTCCGATCTTAAGTGAGGTCAGGAACCCAGCCATTATCCTTGACTCCTTCCTCCCTCACATCCTTGACAGTCGGATGCTGCAGGTTCTGCCTCCCGATTTAGTTCCTCTCCCCCTGCCTCCACTCCATCCCCACTGCCATTCTCTTAGTGTTGGCTTTCTTCTGGAAGGCTGTAACTGCCTCCTTACCAACATTCTTGCCTCTATTCTCCTCCCTTCTGATGCCTCCTCTTCACAGATCCAAGTGATCTCATTACCAAGCACATGCCATGCTCTAACTTCCCTGTCTAACATGATCTGTTCATCCACAGACCAATAAACAATTACAGACTAGGAGTTATAGTGAAGTTACACAACAGAAATTCAGAGAAAGGGGTGTTAACCAAGACTCAGATGAGGAGCCAAACAGGTGAAAGAGTTGATGGTGACAATGAATTTAAAAAAAAAAAAAAAAGAAGAAGGAAAGAAGGCAATTCTTCACAAGGAAGCTATGGGGATGGGGTCTACCATCTAACATGTATTGAAAGCCTGACTCTGCAGGCAGTTTACCTGTAATTATCTATTTAGTCTTCACAACACCCATCTGAGGTAGGTACTATCATCAACCCCATTTTATAGATGAGGAACCTGTAGCAACATGATGGCAAAGATGCTGTCTTTAGTCACACTGCCGGAGAGTAGAAGAGCTAGGCATTTGAATCTCTAGATCAAGGCTCTTAGCCATTATGCAAAACTACCTCTTATGGGGGGGTGGGGGGTGGGGGGGGCAGGGAGCAAGGAGGAAGTAATGGAGGGAGGGAGAGAGACAGAGAACGGTTGAAAATTGACAGAAGTATGACATTAGGTCATATCCTGGTTAGGTAGTCCATGACTCTATTGTGTTAACTTCAGAACAGTAATTAAAATGTATGTGCCTTAATTCCAGTATTTATCAAATTCAGTTATTGGTACATCCTCTTCTGGTTTCTCACCATCAAAATCATTTTATATAAACCCTTGGAGGACTACTAAAGCTCAGTGTTATCAGATCTACTACATGGATATCAAGAGATGAGAAAAACTCATCATCTTTACAAGCATTTCAAATATTGTTTCATCTCATCTTCATTTCCAGTGCCCTTGACCTCTGCATTTCTTGGAGTCTTAGGCGATGTCACTCAGGTCCTAAGTGTGTTTTCCTTCTTTCTCCAGCTTTTAGACTTAGTGAAGTACTTCTTAGAGCTTGTGAACCTCACTGCCAAGTACTCTATCCAACTCAAAAGAGAAACATCTTTGGGGAGTGCAGGTTCCTAAAGTGAGCCCAGCGTCTCAAAGAGAAGGTGTTTCTAATTGGCTTCCTTGCCTGCCACCTTAGTTCTTTCAGCTTAAGGCTTGGATATGGACTTTACTATAGACCAACACTGCTCATGAATTATTCTGGGTATGAAATTCTATATGACCTTTGCCTCCAAGGGCATCAATTTAATCCAAATTGTCTCCCAAGCATTAAACCTGTTCTCTTAATGGAAAGAGAAGTTTGTTGAGGAACTTCGCCTCAGTGACAAAATTAATCTAAAGGCGTGAGGATTTTCTTTCCTTCTTCAGGAAGGTATCTTTTAACTAAATTGACACTCAACCACCTACACTGTTTCTATAGTAACCCCTTATTAACCAGGGTCTCAATTCCGCGAGCCACAGGAAAGATTGAAAATTATTATACTTTCACATATTATATATGTAAAGCCTTATTTTTTTTCTTGTTCCCTTATCTTCATAATTTAAAATTATTGCATGGTAACTCAGTGTATCTCCTTCTAAACCTATTTGCCAGAAAGAACTACAATACACACTGTGACTAAGGATGATATATCAACATTTGGGAAGACTGAAAGTACAGATTTGGCATTTTTTGTGCCTATTTTGGAAACCCATGTGTAGATCTAAGGAATGTTAATATAACCTATCCATGTATCCCTTCATATTTTTCTTTTCTATTGATTGCTACATACAAAAGAGACTTAGCAATTTGCAGAAAGTCAGTGTCAATAACCCAAAGACAAAATGTCATAAACACTTGTATGACAGCTGAAAATTAGCTGCATTATGTCATGGATCAATACGGATTATAAGAGCAAAATAAGTCTGACATTTGGACAAGAAGTTAAAAACATATGGGGCATCTGGGTGACCCAGTTGGTTAAGCCTCCAAACCTTGGTTTCAGCTCAGGTCATGATCTCATGGGTTATGGGATCAAGCCCTACATCAGACTCTGCTTGAGATTCTCTCGCTCCCTATATCCTCTGTGCTTCCTCAGTTCATTCTCTCTCTCTCTGTCTCTCCTCCCTCTCTTAAGATAAATAAATAAATAACCATTTTTTTAAAAGAGTCTGTTAAAGCATTTAAGAGATGAGAACATAATTTTTCACTGTAAAACTGTTACGTAATTCAGTTCTTAAAAATGTAAGGAAACATACAATAAGCAAGTGTTAATGAAATGAGCCTGTCTTTCAGGATGAGATGATATACAATGTAGAAGGAAATAAGCATTTAGAAATTTGTTTTGTCATTACCTCCTTTCCAAACCAAACCAAACCATTTGGAATAAACTCCAAGTGCTGTAGACTCAGTCCCAATGCCTCTAGTTTTCCTAAAACCAGGAAGGCAGAAGACTCTTAAGATTCTTAAGAAGGGGCGCCTGGGTGGCTCAGTCAGTTAAGCATCTGACTTCAGCTCAGGTCATGTTCTCACGGTTCATGGGTTCGAGCCCTGTGTCGGGCTCTGTGCTGACAGCCAGCTTGGAGCCTGGAGCCTGTTTCAGATTCTGTATCTCCTTCTCTCTCTGACCCACCCCTGCTCATGCTCTCTCTCTCTCTCTCTCTCTCTCTCTCTCAGAAGTAAATTTAAATAATAAAAAAATTTTTAAAAAGATTCCAACTGAGTGGCACTGAATGGCAGTGTCACCTGTAGAGTTGCATTACAAAGAATTCTGAGGGGGCACCTGGGTAACTCCATTGGTTGAGTTTCAACTTAGGCTCACCTCAGGATCTCAGTTCATGAGTTATAGCCTCACATCCAGTTTGTTGCTGTCAGTGCTGACCCTGCCTTGAATCCTCTGTCCCCCCCTCTCTCTGCTCCTCCCATGCTAATGAGGATGAACATGCTCTCTCTAAAAAATAAATAAACATTAAAAAAAAAAAGAACTGTGAGGTTAAGACTGGACTCAGCAGAAAAACTATCTGAGATGGAATAGTGATGTCTGCCATAGACACTGAAGGATGGGGAGGAGGCGCTAAAAAAGGTGCTAATGATGTACCACCCTAAATCTCAGGGCATTTTGGGGGTACATGAGTGACATATATGAACATTCTTGGGCATATCTCTTAGTATACATCAGTAAGCTATCATTGGGTTGTAGAGAATGCAAATATTCAACTTTATAAGATAACATCAAATTTCGTTTCCAAGTGGTTGTACTAGTTCACATTTCCACTAGAAATGAGGAATCTCCACTATGGAGAATTTTCCCATAGTTTCATACCTGTAAGTGATGGAGACAGATTTGGATATAGGCATATTGTCTCCAGAATCTTCTCTGTTTGCAACTGCGTTAACCACAGAGGCATATATGAAGGCCTAAGGAAAAGAAACTTGCTGAGGAGGTGTTGAGTCAAACTCAGGGTATACTAGAATTCCTTTTTTTTTTTTTTTGGTTATAATAATTATAGCCTTTTATTTGATAATATGTACATCAAGGAAATAATAAAATGTGATTTATTATACTAATCATTATAAAGGATTAACTAATTAGGTTTTTTCATATTTGAGGGGTTATTTTATTATTTGTTTTGTCTATTTTTTTTCTTTCATAGTTTATTGTCAAGTCGGTTTCTATATAACACCCAGTGCTCATCCCATCCCAACAAGTATCCTCCTCCATGCCCATCACCCTTCTCCTCTCCCCCACTCCCATCAGCCCTCAGTTTGTTCTCAGTATTCAAGAATCTCTCATGGTTTGCCTCCCTCCCTCTCCGCAACTATTTTTTCTCCCTCTCCTCCCCCATGGTCCTCTGTTACGTTCCTCCTTATAAGTGAAAACATATGGTATCTGTCTTTCTCTGCCTGACTTATTTCTCTCAGCATAACACCCTCAAGTTCCATCCACGTTGCTACAAATGACCAGATTTCATTCTTTCTCATTGCCATATAGTATTCCATTGTATAGATAAACCACATTTTCTGGATCCATTCATCAATTGATGGACATTTAGGCTCTTTCCATGACTTAGCTATTGTTGAAAGTGCTGCTATGAGCATTGGGGTACATGCGCCCTTATGCATCAGCACTCCTGGATCCCTTGGGTAAATTCTTAGCAGTGCTATTGCTGGGTCATAGGGGGGGTTTTATTGTTAATTTTTGGAGGAGCCTCCACCCTGTTTTCCAGAGGGGCTTTACCAGTTTACATTCCCACCAACAGTATAAGAGGATGCCCATTTCTCCACATCCTTGCCAGCATCTAGAGTCTCCTGATTTGTTCATTTTAGCCACTCTGACCAGTGTGAGGTGCTATCTCAGTGTGGTTTTGATTTGTATTTCCCTGATGAGGAGGGACGCTGAGCATCATTTCATGTGTCTTTTGGCCATCTGGATGTCCTCTTTGGAGAAGTGTCTGCTCATGTCTTCCGCCCATTTTTTCACTGGATTATTTGTTTTTTGGGTGTGGAGTTTGGTGAACTCCTTATAGATTTTGGATACTAGCCCTTTATCTGATATGTCATTTGCAACTATCTTTTCCCTTTCCGTTGGTTGCCTATTAGTTTTATGGATTGTTTTCTCTGCCGTGCAGAAGCTTTTTATCTTGATGAGGTCCCAATAGTTCATTTTTGCTCTTGATTCCCTTGCCTTTGGGGATGTGTCAAGTAAGAAATTGTTGCAGTTGAGGTCAAGGAGGTTGCTTCTTGCTTTCTCCTTTAGGGTTTTGATGGTTTCCGGTCTCACATTCAGGTCCTTTATCCATTTTGAGTTGATTTTTGTGTATGGCTTGAGAAGATGATCTAGTTTCATTCTTCTGCATGTTGCTGTCCAGGTCTCCCAGCACCATCTGATAAAGAGGCTGTCTTTTTTCCACTGGATGCTCTTTCCCGCTTTGTCAAAGATTAGTTGGCCATACATTTGCGGATCCAATTCTGAGTTCTCTATTCTATTCCATTGGTCTATGTGTCTGTTTCTGTGTTACGGATATACTAGAATTCCAAGTAAAGTTTTGGTGACAAAAGTCAGAGCAATTTTGATCGATATAGAGATTTCAGTCACAGAAAGAATGACACACCAAAATGGAGATTTCTGTCTGATGCATATCACAGAAAGAATGACCATTCTGGATTTGAGGGGAAAAACGTTTATCTCAAAATCCAGTTAGAGTGGAATGAATCCAGTTTTGCAGAGCAAATTATACTCCTTGAGCATTAATTACTAATTTCCACCTTAAAGCTTATTTGTCTTGAATAAAAGGGGCTTTGCACGCTTTGGTATTTTGTGGGCAGGCTGAAGTTAAGTAGTCCTCAGAGAGGAAAGGTAAAATGTGTTTCCAAGGTCCTGCTCCAGAAGGATATTTCTAATTTTTTTTAAACGTTTATTCATTTTTGAGAGGCAGAGAGAGACAGAGCATAAGTGGGGGAGGAACAGAGAGAGAGAGAGGGAGACACAGAATCTGAAGCAGGCTCCAGGCTCTGAGCTGTCACACAGAGCCCAACACGGGACTTGAACTCACTGTGAGATCATGACCTGACCTAAGTCAGAATCTTAACTGACTGAGCCACCCAGGCACCCCCAGAAGGACATTTCTGATTTATGGCTCACTAGAGAGCTTCCCTCTATTTGGGGATATACTGGTTGATGTGGTTGTAATGATGAGCCACATCTTTTTAGATATATTAGATACAGTTTTTAGCTAGGTCTGCAACAAGCAAGTGAGGTAAGAACATTTTAAAATGTTTGAACTTGAAGCATATTAATAACAGACAAAGTGGGAAGGTTATAGGTTAAATTAATTGCCTCTCATTTATACCTTATATTTATAGATATCAACTTCTCTGTTTTTAAGCTGAATCAGGACTTTACCATCACTTGACACTGGAATAAAAATAAAAGCAAACTCTTTCCAAGCCACACAGTATGTGCATCATTTTATAAGGTGCTCCTTTTGGGTTAGTTTGATTTTTCAAATATTATAACATAAAGAATTAGAAGTAAACCTAAGGTTTATTCCCTTCTCAAGCTCATAAATTGAGTTCTGGGTCTTGAAAGGAATTTGCCAGACTCTTTCTAATTCTCGGCTTTAAAACAACTTTTTAAAATCTGTTCTCTTACTAAATTTATTTCTTTTTTTAATATTCAGTGCAATTCAAGTTTACATTAGAATTTAATGTTTATGAAATATCTTAATTTTTATGAATTTTTGACCTCTCACATAGTTTCTATTTTTTCAAGTTTTATATACTTTCTATTTTTTTAATGTTTATTTTTGAGAGAGATAGAAACAGAATGTAAGTGGGGATGGGGCAGAGAGAGAGGGACACACAGAATCCAAAGTAGTGTTCAGGCTCTGAGCTGTCTGCACGGAGCCCAACGTGGGGCTGGAACTCACAAACCATCAGATCATGACGAGCTGAAGTCAGCGCTTAACTGACTGAGCCACCCAGGCACCCCTATAGTTTCTATTTTTAATTAATATGTGTATATAGGATAATTTTCCTAGGTTATTAAGCACTGAATGTAAATTTTTAAGTCACAAAAATAATAAAATTCCTGTAATAATTGCTCCTTAAAAGATAATGTCAGGCAGAGGGCTACTATTTAAAGATCTGTTTCAAAAGAAGCATCTATAATTTTGCTGACCTTTATGGTATCACATTCCCTTTATGTCAGCCAGTAACTTACTGTTTGGTCCCAGGTTGCTTTTGTTTTGCTTTAAATGTCATCATTGGTTTCATCTCGTTGTAACCCAGCATCAACAACTTCTATATCCCCTCCACAGCTTTTTTATTCTTAGTGTTCATATGTGAGTGTATGCGTACGAATGGCTATAAGGCATCTCTTTCATAGTTCAAGTGACTGTTGAAGAGAGGGTCACTAGCCACATGTCCAAGGAGCTAACAAGACCCAATATGTGGAGGCAGGCATGCACACAGCCCTTGTCAAGCAAGTCTGTCATTGCAGGCTGCCTGATGTCCACCTCCCACTGATATCGGTCATTACAAAGATGCGTCTTCCTCTCTTGTTGCCATTACATGGATTAATCTGTCCCCACTGGTTTGAGGCTGCAGTTCAATTTGGTTCTGGCTTCATACAGTTGCATAAAAGGTTCTGTTCAAGCACTTTAGACAGTGAAGTGCTTTTTTTCCTCACCTATCTCTTCACATGATCCCAATTTCCTTAGTCAGGCAATACAATCTTTTCCATTATAAAAGGGGAAAAAAGGAGACGAGAAGAAATCCCAAGTAAATGCAAAGTATAGACCTTTTCAATAATTTTGATTTTGATTCTAGTGGCACTCCACTCCAGAGCCGGTGATAAATGAGATAAGGTGCCCATCTGGAATGTGGTCATTTATCACCCATTAGGTAAAACGTCTGTTGGAAGTGTTACCACGAAAGATTTCAGTAATGAGGAGGACGTGCAATGCTGCCCAGCCTCCCTTTCTAACTTAACCAGGATAATTCTGAGCTATGATTCTGAGCGGTAAGGGTTGCTTATCAATTAGCAAAGCAAACCACACTTCTGAAATGTGTAACTGATCCTTTAAGTTGGGCAGAAAGCCCAGGAATAAAGCTTCTCTGACCTATTATAACTAATGTTACCACCGTTACCTCTTCCCTTCAATTATTCAGGCTTCCCCCATGCCTGGTCTGGATTCCTGCTGACAGTAATGTGGAGTGCACTCATTAATCATCTTCTTGTCATTGTACTAGGGCAGGGGGGAAGGGAGGGATGCTCACAACCCAAAATAGAATGCCTTCTCTCTCTGATAAACAGGGGAAACTGTAATGAACATGTTATCTTGTCACCAGCAATTCTTTCTTCAATTGTTTTTAGAAGATGCATAATATAATGGTGCTGTATATCTATATATCATAGGTACACAATAATGAAGATACAGATACTAAATTAAAGTAAGTGTGTTAAAAAACAACTATGCAAACGTAAACTCCCAGTTATGCTAATCATTTTCGAGTCATGGAACACTGAAGTTTCCAAGCAATAAATGCCAGTGCATGAAGATTGACGTTGGAGTGGTTCTGATCATTTATATATACATGAAGAAGCCCCATTCGTGTGCGTGTTTATGCATGAAGAAATATTTTCATCACCCTACATGTGTTTATGAAACTTCTCATGCTGGGTCACAGCTTTCAAGGAAGGGCTTCTAGAAGATTGCTATTGCACACAAATCCCATGTCATGATACTGTCATAAAGTCTGACATTTGTCAGAACTACAGTTGCTGTGGGGCGCCTGGGTGGCTTAGTCAGTTAAGCGTCCGGCTTTCGCTTAGGTCATGATCTCGCGGTCCGTGGGTTCGAGCCCCGCGTCGGGCTCTGTGCTGACTGCCAGCTCAGAGCCTGGAGCCTGTTTCAGTCTGTGACTCCCTCTCTCTCTGACCCTCCCCTCCTCACGCTGTGTCTCTCTCTCCTAGAAATAAATAAAAACATTAAAAAAAAAAAAAAAGAACTACAGTTGCTGTTAAGAGCCATTTTCATCCCATCTCTTCACTTTATAAGTGAGGAGCTGGAAGCTCAGAAAATTCTTACTCAAGGGGAGCCTGGGTGGCTCAGTCGGTTAAGCGTCCAACTTCGGCTCAGGTCACGATCTCAAGGTTCAAGAGTTTGAGCCCCACTATCAGGCTCTGTGCTGACAGCTCTTAGTCTGGAACCTGTTTTGGATTCTGCGTCTCCCTCTCTCTCTCTGCCCCTTCCCCAAACATGTGTCTGCACGTGCTCTCTTTCTCTCAAAAATAAACATTAATAATTTTAAAAAAAATCTTACTCAAGAAGCTGGAGGTCCTCTCTGACCCATGTTCCCAGTGTGGATTTTTCTTAACCCTTTGTATCAGTTCATCCATGTTCCCATTCTGGCTTACTGTGAGGTCTCATGAGGCAAGCAGGGGAGAGATCCCGTGCTCCCTGATTGCCCTTTCAAAGGTTGCTCTATCTTACTTTGAGTTTAATTTAAAAAGGGTTGCCCCATTTTTCAATTGAGAAAGCAGGGTTAAAATAGTCAAGTTGAGCTAATTAATAACAGAAGGACTAGGTAGTTGGAGCCAGGCAGAGTAGGGATTAGTATCCAGGTTACCTCGTATCTAACATCCAAATGTGAGCAGTATTCATGTGATCAAGTCAAATGTATTTAGCTACATTTTTCTTCTTTTACTCAGAAAGAAAAACCTCTTTTTTATGTATCTGTAAAAAATGACTATGTTTTCCTTCATACAAGTATAAAATAAGGGTTGTGAGGGCCTTGAAGAGTCACGAGTCCAAACATACTACTTGAAATACTCTCCGAGACATCTTGCCAACAGTCTCCCAGGAGGTCCTTGAGAGTCATTCTTGCGCTGGATGTTTGGAAGGATGGTTTTAGAACCACTGCAATTAACTTTTGAGTTTCATCCATCACCATCTCTCATCTCCACAAAATAACGCAGTAAAAGCAAATAACACTTATGGCTTTCAACATGTTGGCTTGTGGAGGAAAAAACGTCAGCGAATCAGTTCAGTTGATATATGCATAGTGGGAATGGCTTGAGGGAGGTCGCCTCACTCACTGTGTCAGATAGCAAAATCAAGTGGGAAAGACGAGCTGATCACCCGCTGTTTAGAAGGAGCCATCTGTTTCACAAGTTAGTTTTTTTCCCTCTTTTGTCTTTCCTTCATCCACTCTTTATATTTCATCTTGTATGACTTTTCTTTTCTCATTCTCTGTATTATCTTTCACAAAACAGAGAAACCAAAACTTACTTGTTCTATAAATTAGCCTACCATAGTGCCTAAAAGCATAATTTCCCATGGACGAGATGAACCACAGATTGACAAACATGGAAATATAGGATACCTGGCCCTGAATGTGAGTCCTGATTCTGCTACAAATAAGAATAAACTGGATTACTTTGGGTAAGTCACTTAACCTCTCTGTGCCTCTCTCTTCAACTGTGAAATTCATAGCACCAACCAGAGTAATGACAAGATATTAAACAGACTATATGTGACCATGCTTAGTAAATTAATTTCCATATAAATATTATTTTTAGCCCCATCACATTTTAATTAGGTTCCAATCTTGTTTTACCCGACAAAGTAAGATCCATGGCTATTGTTACAGATTGCACCGTAAGATTTGTACTTCCAAGTTTCTGCAACAATATAATTTAAAAGAGGAAATTCTAGCCAAAGTAACTTGAGCAATGATTTTAGCATTTGATACCTAAACCAAATGTTAATAAAATAAATCACTGTAGCATGTAACTCAATTCATGTCTCTGCTGATTAGTTTGATCCAGAGCTGCCGTTCGTATGAAAGGCAGACCTGCTAGCAGAGTTAAAGTGAAGATTGGAGGGCAAAACGGGCCCAAGTGTAAATTGTATTTATAAAGTTTATCTGCCATCAAAACCATCAAAACTTCAACTAAAATTTATAGCACTCAGGGTTATACCATCTCATCGGTGCTCCCAGCCACATGGGGTATTCTTATCTTTGTGTGTCTTATCTGATTGACTGGAGTGGAAAGAGAAATTATATTCTGCTTCCTGCTGTCCTATCTCTCTGAGCTAAAAGTGTCTGGCCCAGAGTTGCCACCAAAAGTGAGTCCAGACATTTGTCAAAAACATGAGTGCCTTTACTCTGCAGAGTTATCCTCAAGAGTTTCTCCTGAATCCATCTTCAATGAGTTTACAATTTTTGATAAAGAATATTCTGGAATAGCAGGAGGTCAACAAAAGTAAATGATAGGACACAGTTCTAAGGGAATAACAAGTGCAATGTCAAACATCACTGAAAAGCAGATTACAACTTCAGAAGTAAAAGCAGTATTTGAAAAGGTGGGTTAAGGGAGGTGGTGAAGATGAAGTTTGTGAAGAGGAAAAGGAAACAACACTTTGAATATTATTCATGTTAAATAGAGCTTCCAAAAATGTTTTTTGTAACTTTCAGTGACTCCTTTCTTACCCTCACAGTAAATTTCGAACCCCTACACAAAGCATGATTCATTCAAGTGGTTATGGAATATTTATTCTCAACCAGGTAGGAGGAAGACTACTAAGGCTTGGGAATGAGTTCTCTATGCCTTTCCCACATCTTGACCTATAAATTCCATACATCTATACACATCCACACCAGTCCACTAATCTTTCTGCTTCTTTACCTTTGCTCATTGAAGAGTCTTCCCTTTCCTTTGCAACTTTTTTCATCATTCAAGGTTTAGCTCAAAGTCACTGCCTTTATAAAGCCTTGGGTAATCTATGAAGCCTACTTTCAAAGCACTCGATCATACCTCTATCTTAGTCTATTCAAGCAGCTGCAACAAAAATACCGTAGACCAGGGCTTATCAGCAACAAAAATTTATTTATTACAGTTTCAGAGGCTGGGAAATTGAAGATCAGGGCACCAGCAGACTCAGTGTCTGGCAAGATCTCACTTCCTGGTTCATAGATGGTCGTGTTCTTCCTATGTCATCACAAGGCAGAAAGGGCAAGGGAACTCTCTGGACCATCTTCCGCAAGGACACAAAGTCATTAGTGAAGGCACCACCCTCAAGACTTTATCACATCCCAAAGGCCCCAGTCTTAAAACTGTCACATTAAGGTTTAGGCTTCAACATCTGAACCATAGAGTATACATTCAGTCTATAACAACCTCTCTGATCAATTCATTAATAATGAACTAATTAATGAACTAATTCTTTAGGAAGTGCGTCATACATGGAGGGAAAGTATACTTTGGATACACGTTCACAGAGGATCCCACACAAAGCTATTCACAAGTATATAAAGCACCCCCTGCCTCCCTGTTCTGATCCTCCCAAGGATATTGTATCATAGGTTGGCTTCATGGGAGTTAGTAAGGCTGGCATCCACCACACTGCTGAGAACTGAGGTAGAGGAGTAAGGAAAATGAAGACAAAATCATAAGACTTTAATTCTGATTATAATTTACTTACAAAGCCAAGTGTGTAAAATAAGTATTTCTCATGGATAAATGGATGTGAGTTCCTGAAAGACTTACACAGAAGGTAACTTGACTTTGTTGTATACTACCTCTTAAAAATGGCTCCAAGAGGAAGAGTTTGGTCCGAGGTCATCTGATCAGTGAGGTGGAGGTGTTTCCTTTCCCCTTTTGTGGCCTAAGGGAAATCCGTTCCTGAGGCCTTGGCTAATCATCACAGTGAAATTAGACTCCCAGAGGAGAAAGCAACCCACTAAAATGATATAACCTGCATTTCAGTTTCAGATTTATTATACCTTTTTGATTTTCTGGGAGAAATCTATTTAAAAGTCATGAATAATTTAAATTAATATTAAAAAGCATATTCCTAAATCTTAAAAGTCTTTCTCAATTTTTTCTCTATTATTTCCTTGTAATTTGTAATGAGCAACCATCCCGGACCCTGGAAGTTGGGAGCTCATGGCATATTTTAAGCTTATTATTCACTAGAATTCTTCACAAGGGGTCATTGGTCAGATTTTTTTCGTGTGTGTGTGTGTGTGTGTGTGTGTGTCTTTGTAAGTTCCATTTGTAGTGGGAAAATTGCCTACAAATATTGCTGATGATTCAGAAACTGCACATTCTCTGGTAACATTGATGAGAAGCCAAGTATTAAATGAATACTACCTTTTGCAAAATGATTTCTGTGAAAAATAAAAAACTAAGGCTACTAGTTTTCATTCGGCCCATCCATTTCATGAGAAATAGCTTTTAATAACTGGCAGGGCTTATCTGCCCAGTTTGTAGCCCACTGAAAAATCACACTTTGCCTTGTCTTATAGTCAGTACAGTAGGCATGTTAAGCAGCTCTCTGGTTTTATTTTATAATGGGAAGGGGGAAATGGTGTGGAACCTACATGCAAGCTGGGTCAGGAAAGTCTTTTGAAACTACAGCCTTTAACCTTGGTGAGGTGTCTCTCTCCTTTGACTTTTCCACCACGAAATTGCCTTCTATCAGAAAATGGAGGTATCGGTCATGGTTCGTAAGTGGCCGAAAGAAAGAACCAATTGATTTAAGCAGAAAAGAAAGAACTATGGACAATAGGTAGATTTTGGCATCGCTGGGAGGATGGAAAACCAGGCTTGGAGGCTTTGTGGCCAAATAGAATGTCAACTTTACACAGGAACATGACTTCAACAGAGATACAGCACTGTATCTGGCATCAGCAACACGGGGTCCTGCATACACTTTCAGAGGCTTCTTTTCCATTGGTCCTCAAAGCCGTGCATTTCTGGGGCTGCCTTCATCACAGCAGATTTTTCCCGGGGCCTGCTTCCCTCCATCACTCCTTCCAAATCTATGACCTATTCATACATAGATCTCTGGTTGGGAGCATCTAGATCACATGCTTATGCCATAACTGCAGAAAGTCTGGAATACCTTACATAGGGACATGCTGATGCTTACAGTAGTGAACTCCCTAATGTACATGTGTTCAAAGGTGCCAGATCGCCATGGAGAATGACAAATGTCCACCGTCTTTGTTTCTCAGCACAGCTGGAATATCAGCCAATCTTCCAGGTCAGGGAGAACATCAGTGTAAGCAGGAAATAGTGTGTTTCCATTCAACTCCTCTATTCCAATTAACCCCTTCCCACTTGGTCCTGACTTATTAGGTGAGTATCTTTGAGTAAATTACTCAACATTTCTAGTCCAAGCCTTCCATCTAACTGGAGTCCCTCTGGTTCCACTCTTGCCATCCAATAGCTCAGTTTTAGATCCAATTGAGCTTTTTACAACATACATGTGATGATGTTATTTCCAGGCTTTCGATCCTCAAATGGCTTCCATACCCTGTGAGACCCTAAAAGAATTGATTACTGCCTAGATTCCATTCAAGGTATCTAGAACCAACCTTCCTCTCATTAATCGTTCCTCAATACCACCATCCTCTAACACAGGCAAGTTTGTTTTGACCCAGGGCTCCTGCACTTGTGGTTTTCCCTACCTGTAATATTCTTCCCCAAAATCAGTGCATAGATGGATCCTTTTGATCATTCAAGTCATAGCTCAAATACCATTTTCTCAGAGATATTCCTTGACCACCCTATCTGGACTCCCCTCCCAAACCCTTTCTACCATATCCTGTTTTAAAAATCATATTTCTTGGGCTGCCTGGGTGGCTCAGTGGTTGGGCATCTGACTTTGGCTCAGGTCATAATCTCATGGTTCCTGGGTTTGAGTCCTGTACTGGGCTCTGTGCTGACAGCTTAGAGCTTGGGGCCTCCTTTAGGTTCTGTGTCTCCCTCTCTCTCTGCCCTTCCCCCCCTCATTTCTATCTCTCAAAAATAAACAAACATTAAAAATTTAAAAATTGTATTTCTTTAAAAAATAAACTTAAAAGTAAAATAAATAAAAAATAAAAATCAATTCTTATCGATATCAATAGATTATCTTATTGATCTGTTTATTAAACTAGTTTCTATTTGCTCTACTAAAATATGAGGTTCACCTCATCTGGATCTCTAGTACCTAGTACCATGCCTAGACAATTAACAAGTGTTGAATTCCAGAGCTTCTTGCTTAATTCTTTCCACATTCTGCTTAATTCCAGACTTCCCTTTGCCCCACTTCCTCACACCCTAACTGTGTTCCCTGTCATGTGTTTGAGCAGATGGGACCTCCCACTTCCCTTGAAACAGATGGCACCGTCCGTGGCTAGTGTAGGCAGGGTATCAGTAGCCTGGGAGTTGAGCACATGATCTGAGTATGCAAGGCTGTGGAGTTTGGAAGAAATTGAGTGGGAGGGTGAGGAAGAAAGATTGGAGATGTCAGGCAGGCCGGAAGTTAAGTGGGCAAATATGCGACAAAGGTGGCTATGGATACAGGGTTGATAACAAATGTCAGTTGACTTGCTGTCTGGCCAGGGCCTAGCCTCAGTCGTCATTTCTTCCTGGATGAGCACAGCAGAGAGAAGCAGACAACACATACAAACCCTGTGTCTCATCAAAGATCTGTTTCTTAGAGACACAAAGACAACAGGATTAGCTCAAACATCCATATGCTTGTTAATGCCTCTCGTTAATGCAGAGTCCCAAGACCCAGAGTATTCCAAATGGAAGAGGAGTACATTTGGGCTTGAATTACCCCAGTGATGTGTGAGTTATTTGTGTTTTCTCGGCTACAGGTTTGAAGGAAGAATGGCTCTTTTATCCTTCAGATAAAGTCTTATGTTAATTATGATTCCTCTTAACATCAAGCTGAACTAACTCCAGGTTAACCTGCAAACAAGCTTGTCCTCAAATGGAAAACAGGCATCCACTTAGAATCTCTCCATCATAGACCTTGACCTGAATGTTGTGATGACTTGATTAATAGTTTTCAGTCATAACTACTTTGCTTTTAAGTATCTAAAATATCAAGATAATCATTCACGCCAATGGAGAAAGAGCCATGATATTGTGACCTGCAGTTTATATGAGGTACAATCTTTCACAGGTGTGAAACTTTTCACAGTTGTGATAACACAATGCAACCCAAATTCTGACAAAGATCCAGATCTCCTCTTTCATCAGAGGACTTACCAGGGCCCAGGACTATTGGATGGTAGGTGATGAGCGAGCAGGCAGGAAAGCGTTCAGCCTCTCGGTTCTTCCATCCTGCTCTCGGTCCTCCCGACTGAAGGTTTTCACTTTGTTCCTCTAAACCATCCTTCCTCTTCCACTGATTGTTACATGGGTTTCTGCCCCCTCTCTCCCTTCCCATGGGCAGTGACATCTAATCTTTTCAAGAGGGAGTGGAGGAATGGACCATCAGGCAGCTTCTTGATAATCATTTAGATAGAAGATTGTTTGAATCATTGTTTCTACTTTGGTGTGAGGTGATGGAGGAGAAAGTCTCTTCTGGATCAGGTGAAAGGCTGGAGGGAAAATAAGTGACCAGAAACAACTACATTATTGTTTGGAGATACAGTAAAACTTTGGTTTGCGAGCATACTTCATTCTGGAAGCATGCTTGTAATCCAAAGCACTTGTATATCAAAATGAATTTCCCCGTAAGAAATAATGGAAACTCAGATTATTTGTTCCACAATCCAAAAATGTGCATATAACAATGATTACAATACAGTAATATAATACAAAATATAAAGAAAAATAAACAAATTAAGCTGCACTTTCATTTAGAAGCCTTTGTGATTGGTATGAGGGAGACAAGAGAGAGGAGGGTTATTGTGTAGGATGACTTTCACTATAACGGAATCACTGCTGTCTATTGGCTCAGTGGAATCTTTTTCTCTTCGTGCAACTTTAACAAGGAACCTATCCAATGACACTTGCTTATGCTTCCTTTTGAGGATTTCATGGAAATGTGATATTGCATGGTCATTAAAAAGACTCATTGCTCACACTGTTACAGCCTTATTTGGGTGGTACTTTTCTACAAAATTTTGCACTGTTTCCCACATTTTGCACATGCCCCTAATCTCATTTGAAGTGAGGGATTCCTCTGCCTTTTTCTCCTCCTCTGCAGACGAGATGCAGACATAGACTACTTATAAAATCTTGCTATTTTGGCCACTCGCATACCTTATTCGTACTTCTTAATGATGTCCTTCTTAACTTCCACCATAATCATCTCCTTCTTTTTACCATCTTTCTTTTCACCCTTTCTCTGCATGGGGGCCATTGTATACACTTGCACTGATGTTGGCTACAGTGCAGTATTAATAACTCTTGTCATATGCTGTATTTAATATAACCAGCAATAAGGCAGCAGAGCAAAGGGCTTGTATTTGCGGGCAGCCTGACTGAGAATGAAGTAAAGCATTCCTAAGCTTACTCTCATGTGGAAATGCAAAGAACTGCCCATAGATGCTTTGAAGTGACAAAAAATACACGAGTGCCAGTTGTGAGCTCCTTCCAATGCTATGAAAAATTATTGATTTCTGCCAAACACCACAGCCTCAGACTGAGCATCTGAGCATAGGAGACAATCATCCACAATCCCACAGTTAGAGAGAGAGAGAGAAATAGAATAGAACCATTGGCTCAGTTGTGATCATGTGACATTTGGTGTCATTCACTACTCTTCTGGTAAGACATCACTTGTTTATCAAGTAAAAATTTATTAGAAATAATTGTGTCTTACAGAACACTCACAGAACAAGTTTCTTACAATCCAAGGTTTTACTAAATAACATTGACAAGGTTACAAATAGAAACCATTTGAGGTACTTAGATAAGGGAGGCTTTACTGTGGAGGAAGTGTTTTCCCCGAAGCCCTATCTGGTCCCATTTTCTGCCTTTTGTCTCTGTGTCTGCTGCCTCTCATTCCCTCTCACTCTTCTCTCTTTCCAGGTCTTTCTGTCCTTCTGGTGCTTATTATAGTTCCTTACCCTCCTCTAAATCTCTGACTAGACTAACTTCCTCTGCTTCTCTGGTGCATGTGAAAAAGAAACATGCCTCTGGGATTTACCTGTTACAGATCCAGTCACTGGTTTTCTCAGCAAAAACCACCTAAGTTTGACAGGTCTACCCTTGGAGTATCAATAGGAGAGGTGCTAAGTCAATGTTACAGGAACATGGCAGAATCCTGTAACCATGTGACAGGAAGTCCTGGAGTGGGAGAGTAAGGGACAAAAAATGAACACTGCATATAATGGATATCTACTGTACAGTTTACTTACAATGCATGGCAAATTGTCTTCCTGATTCATGAGTATCATACCAGTTGCCTAGTATATTTCATCTCACTTGAGAACAAACTAGTGAACTCAGCCCTTAGAAACATTTGCAAACCTATCTATTCATATAGTAAAGATATTTGAGAAATCTGCATCAGCTATCCTTAACTGGAAATGGGATTCTGTTCTTATCATTCCAATTGTGAGAAATTTCTTGGTGTTCTGTGTGGTTGCCCACAAGATTAAGCACTTTATGCTACATTTTTAACATATGGAGAGCTTTCTTTACTTACTATAATTCTCATGTCATTGAGCCAGATGGGAGTAAAGGAATTGGAAAATAACAATAGATACAACAAATATCAATTGCTGCTCCTTCTTTTTTTAAGACTCAAATTTTAATGTCATTTTCTTCCACCCTCTGTCTTTCCTTGAGGTCCTCCTTCAATACTCTATATCCTGTGCTGACATATATACACTTTGCAATACAAAGAAGGTAATAGGTGCTCCATAAATTCTTGCTGAAATAAACTGGGTTTATCCAACATATGTGAAGTCATATGACTGACTTTGCCATCACCCCTCTGATGGACCCAGCAAATAGGGAAGAAATCAGTGTTTAAGCATTCATCAATACCCATCAGAAGTCCTTCATGGATATTTCTGGAGTAGTATTCTTATTGTCTTTGCAACTTTAGGCTGTGAAGATTTTTTTTTTTTTTCTTTTTTCAGAATTAGCAGGTGTGGTTCCCTTAGGGAGGGACTAAAAATATTCTGCTCCACATATGGCTTTCTTGGTGCTACTGCAGGTATTTATTTGTGCCTTTGCTAAATGCAACCAACTGTCTGCTATTTTGAATATATTCCAAGATCATTTGCCAGGGTGTGGGCAATTCATTCTAGAAGCCTCTATTAAGCACCTCCTCTGTGCTAAGTGCTGTGTAATTCCAATAAATAAAACGCTAAAATAATTGGTGATGGTAAGGAAATGGTTTATTCACTTTTTCTGTTGCTAAATGATTCATAATCCCTTATTCTTTCCTACAATCATCAGAGTAGTTTTCAAAAACTGAGATCTGCTCCCATATTCTTACATATTTTCTCTCATTTTAAAATAGTTTAAACAAAGATTTACATGTGCTAGTGCTCAGTGCTTTTTTTTTTTTCCTTTCCTGGCTTTTTAACTGAAATTTCTTACTGTTCCCTTCTCTTGGTAGAAGAAAAAAAATATTTTTCACTGAAATTTAAAAAAAAAGCACAATAAGGACTATTTGTAAGAATAGAGTAAGTGTTCTCCCTTATCTACAAACCAGGAAGTAGACTGTTGCCACTATCAGGTTATTTGGTCCCTTTCACAACCAATTCTGATAATGAACACATTAAAAGCCTCTTAAGGGAAAAGTTTCTTTCCTGAAGAACTGAAATTAATGAAGATACATGTTTAATAGGAATACAAAGAAAGTAGAGATTTTGATTTCTGCCAGCTAACACAGTGCTAAACTTTTGCTTTAAAAGTCCGTATATAACGGCAGAATTAGCAATGCCTGGAAGCCACACTCAGGATTCCTTTTCATTTAACAGCCTCCTCACAATGTGAAAATGACTGTGTATGTAAAACTGTAGCAGCTTAATGAATTTCTGGAAAGAAGGGGGTCTTCATTAAAACAATGCTGTAAAAGCTCTGAATTCAGCAGCATAGAGTCGACCCCCACACTGACGAGTCAGACTCTGACATATTCAACATTCCATATCTGCAAAGTACCATTTGCTCTCTGATAGATTTTGCAGCATCTTTTATCACAGGGCTTTAAAGTGTTATACGGCTACAGTTTACAATCTTGATTTGCAAATGGAGATTCAGAAAGGTGAAGTGATTTCAGATCCTATTCTTTGCTGCCCTCATTAAGCTCATAGGGCTCTGCCCAAACCATATCTGAGAAGAAAACAGTGACACAGATAACACTGTCCATCTGGGTCACTGCAGCAGCCCCCAGTGATCCATCTGCGCTGATACGAGAGACACGGGGTTGGCAACACCCAGGACTGTGCCGCTGACACCTCAGCTCACCTTGATCTCCTCTCTTCTGAACTCCTGCTACACCCATCCTTAATTCACCCATCGGGCTCATAATCATTCACGATGCTGCACAGTGTTTAATCATTTCATGTTCATTGATTCATCCCGCACACAATGACGAAACATTTGCAGTAAAGAAAGCACCATTCTAGATGTGAATTATGTGTTTTCTTTTTAATCATATGCAGGCAAATACCTCCATGTTATTCAAAAAGAAAAAACAGAATTAAAGGAGGTTTCATTTTCCATTGCAGTGGGGGAATACAGAGTCGCTGTTCTCAGGAATTCAAACCTAGAAAAAGAAGTTAGGATTTACATGCTGTTCATTAGGACTCTTCATGAATATCCTTACTCTTCTCTTCTCCTAGATATATGGAAGGAGCTGAAATATGGTTGAGCTGAAATGTGATATATGGTTGAGCTGAAATGATTCTCCTTCACTTAAGTTGAATGTGACCATAGACTTTCTTGGGCCAATGACACATGAGTTGAACTGATGCTTATAACTTCCAGGTGAAAATTTAAGGGTCAATAGGCAATTCACCATATTCCTTTTGTCCTACCCTAGTGATCATAGAAGTATATGATAATGCAGAGCCTCTATCAGTCAGGGTCTAAGAGTGTCCACTCTGAGCAGAGCCCCTCTCCCAGCCCTCAATGAATGTGTAGCACGGACGAGGGAATACATTTTCATTGTATGCAATTACTATGATTTCTTAACAGCTTTGTTAAGATATAATTTACATGCCACAAAATTCTCCCATTTAAAGTGTCCAGTTTGGTGTTTTCCAGTACATTTATAAAACTGCAGAACCATCGTCACAACCTAACTTCCAAATGCTTTCATCAAAACACCATCATTTAGAAGATTTCATCAACAAGAAATCCTGAAGCCATCAGCAATCACTTGTCATTTCTCTCTCATCTTCCTGGCCCTAGGCAATCACTAATCTGCTCCTGTCTCTATAAATGTACATATTCTGGACATTTTAAGTAAATTGACTTGTACAAAATGCAGTTGTTTATGACTGTTTACTTTCACTACGTATAAAGTTTTGGAGGATCACCCAGGTTATAGTATCTCAGCGACGTGTTCTCTCTTATTGCTAAATACATTCTGTGTAGTTACCACATTTGTTTGTCCATTCATCATGTGGTAGACATTTGGGGTTTTCCCACTTTTTGGTATTTATGCATAATGCTGTTACAAATATTTCTCTAGGAATGGAACTGCTTGATCATATGATAATAGTTTTCACCAGGTTAAGGTACTGCTGAACCATTTTCCAAATGAATACACCATTTTACACTCAGCAATGTATAAAAGTTTTTATCTCTTTACCTCCTCACCAACAATTGTTATCGTCTGACATTTTTATTAGAGTCAGTTCAAGTGGGTGTGCAATGGTACCTTACGTGATTTTGATTTGCATTTACCTACTGACTGATGATGTTGTATATCCTTCCATGTACCCACTCATCATTTGTAAACCTTTTTTGGAGAAATGTATACTAAATTCTTTGGTCATTTATAATTAGTATATATGTCTTATTATTGTGTTTAAAGAGTTCATTGTATAATCCATATACAAATCCCTTATTAGATATATAGTTTACAGATATTTTCCCCATTCTGTAGGTTGTCTTTTTACTTTCTTGATAATAGGTTTGCAAGACAAAGTTTTTTTAATTTTGATAAGGTCCAGTTTTTTCTTTTATGTTTCATGGTTTTTGTGCTATATCTATGAAAGCATTACCTAAGCCAAGGTTGTAGAGATTTATTCCTATGACTTCTTGTAAGAATTTGATAATATTAGCTCTTACCTTTAGAGCTATGATCCATTTCAAGTACATTTTTTAAGTCTTTTTTTTTTTTTAATAGAGAAAGGATGAGTAGGGGAAGACCAGAGGGAGAAAGAGGGACAGAATCTTAAGCAAGCTCCACACCCAACATGCAGCCTGACACGGGGCTCAGTCTCATAACTATGGTATCATTACCTGAGCCAAAATCAAGAGTAGGATGTTTAACTGACTGAGCCACCCAGGTACCCCTCAAGTACATTTTTATGCATGGTGTTAGGTAATGGTCCAAATTCATTCTTTTGTGTGTTTATATCTAGTTGTCTCAGAACCATTTGTTGAAAGGATTCTTATTTCTCCTGCTGAATAATCTTGGTACCTATGTTAAGAAGCAACTGATCATAGGGGCGCCTGGGTGGCTTAGTTGGCTAAGCTTCTGACTTTCGCTTAGGTCATGGTCTCACGGTTCGTGGGTTCGAGCCCCGCGTCGGGCTCTGTGCTGACTGCCAGCTCAGAGCCTGGAACCTGTTTCGGAGTCTGTGACTCCTTCTCTCTCTGACCCTCTCCTGCTCAAGCTGTCTCTCTCTCTCTCTCTCTTAGAAATAAATAAAAAACATTAAAAAATTTAAAAAAAAAAAAAGAAGCAACTGATCATAAACATAAGGGTTGATTTCTGGTCTCTTAATTCTATTCTTCCAATTCTATTCTACATGTGTCTATCCTATACTATCCTGTAACTATCCTGTACAGTATTAGTTACTGTAGCTTTATAATAGGTAGTGTAAGTCCTTCAACTTCATCATTCTTATTTCAAAATTCCTTCGGGTAGTATAAATTTTTTCATTTCCATGGGTTTTAGGATCAACTTGTCAGTTTCTGAAAAACACAGGAAAAAAAGCCCAGTTGGAATTTCAGCGGGGACTGCATTGCATCTGTAGATCAATTTGGAAAGTTTTGCTCTCTTAATGATATGGAGTCTTCTGATCTATGAATATAGGTTGTCATTTCATTTATTTAGTTCTATAAATTTTTTCAACAATGTTTTGTAAAAAGTATTTGGTGTTCAAGTCTTATACTTTTTTGCCAAGTTTATTTTTTAATAAGTCTTAATATTTGAATGCTATCGTAAATGAAATTGTTTCCTTAATTTCTTTTTTGGATTGCTCATTTCTAGTGTATAGAAATGCAGTGGAGTTTTGAATATTGAGCTTGTGTCCTACAAATTTGATGAATTCATTCATTAGTTCTAGTATTTTTATAGTGGGTTCCTTGGGATTATCTACATAGAAGGTCATATTGTTTGTAAATAAAGATAGTTTTACCTCTCCCTTTCCAATTTCATGCCCGCCCTTCCTTCCTTCCTTCCTTCCTTCCTTCCTTCCTTCCCTCTTTCTCCCTTTCTTTCTCTTTCTCTCTTTCTTTCTTTCTTTCTTTCTTTTTCTTCCTTCCTTCCTTCCTTCCTTCCTTCCTTCCTTCCTTCCTTCCTCTCTCCCTCTCTCTTTCTCCCTTTTCTTTCTTTCTTTCTTTCTTTCTTTCTTTCTTTCTTTCTTTCTTCTCCTTCCTTCCTTCCTTCCTTCCTTCCTTCCTTCCTTCCTTCCTTCCTTCCTTTCTTTCTTTCTTTCTTTCTTTTCTTTGTCTAATTGCCCTGTCTAGAACCTCCAGTATGACACTGAAGAAAAGAACCCCTGAGTCTTTGACATTGGTTGTTATTGAAACACCTTGCTGGGGTGCCTGGGTGGCTCAGTTGGTTAAGCATCCAACTTTGGCTCAGGTCATGATCTCATGGTTCGTGGGTTCGAGCCCCACATCGGGTTCTGTGTTGACTGTCAGCTCAGAGCCTGGAGTCTGTTTCAGATTCTGTGTCTCCCTCTCTCTCTGACCCTCCTCTTCTCACTCTCTCTCTCAGAAATAAATAAAACATTTAAAAAAATTTAAAAAAAGAAATATACTTGCCTTTAATGCACATATTAGAAGAAACAAGATAGAGATGGATTCCATTCTTACAAAAAGAAAGACTTTTTGTAAGAAAGACTTGGAGAGGCTAAGCCTTGAAGGATTGAAGTGAAGCCATTCAGTATGAAAAACCACAATATTGAGTTCTCTGCCTTTACTTAGAGTAAATCTGTACAGGAAGAGAGGAGAGAAGATGAGAAATACAAGATGGGAACAGAATCTTTGTGAAAAGCTGTACTGGAGAACTGAGAATGAATATAGATCAACTGGGAGGTTCTTGCAGAAGCCTTGAGAGGAATTAGCAAGTGTCACAGCTAGTTGTGCTGCCTGGTCCCTGATCTCTCTGGTGCTCACACTTAGAGCTCCAACAGTAGGTAGACTCCATCTCCTCAGGCTTCCACAGCCTCCCCACCCCCACCCCATCTCCAAACTAGAGGATATTTACTAGCTACTGTGTATGAATCTAATGGTGAGCCTTGTTTTTGTCTCTATCTTTTATTTTGGACCCCCATATCAGGAACAGCATGGCTTTTCCACTTTCAAACTGCAAGATTGCCTTTGACATTCTGTGATCTTTCTGGTTTACCAGAGGCCGAGGAATTAATGTGCTTCACCTGTGTTTTTCACATTGCTCTAGCTCATTCCTCACCTAGATTTTCTCATCTTAGCTAGACTGCCTGTGGAGTAAAACCGAATGTCCTCAGCTGCTACTGGTGGCCTTGCAACCCTGGTCCCCATCCTCATAAAAACAAGATACAAAGGGCCAAAATTCCTCCAGTGAGGTTTTGTTAATTGATTGGCTTGTTTGATTTTGTTTTTACTCCACCCTATAGATATAAACAAGAAATAACAAACCATAAAGTTTTAGAAATCTAGCAGAATTTTGCTGTCATCATCTTCTTTTGAATTAAAAAAATTTTAAGTTTATGTATTTTGAGAGAGAGAGAGCACAAGTAGAGGAGCAACAGAGAGAGAATTTCCAAGCCTGTCCACACTGTCAGCCCGGAGTGCCTCGGGGGCTCGACTCAGGAACAGTAAGATCATGAACTGAGCGGAAGTCAGACTCTCAACCAACTGAGCCATCCATGTGTCCCATGATCTTCTTTTAAAGCAATAATTGTGAGTCAAAGTGGGCTTCGTTTCTAATGATAATTACCACCAGTGAGTACCAGGCAATGTGCTGGTCTTCTGACATGGTTACCATTCACCACTGCAAAGTAGGCATCTTATGGCCTTTTCACAGAGGATACTAAGGCGTAGAGAAAGATTTACTATTTACAGCCACAATTAGTAAATGTTGGAGCCAATACTGGAACCCACATTTATCAGTTTGTCTCCAAAACTCACATCCTAATATCATAGCCTACTGTCTTTTTGAGTAGAATTCATCAAACCCCTTTCAGGTTCCTATTCTTGCATTGTTGTAACACTCTTTCATTGTGACGCTCCTTTTCCTGCAATCCATTTTTCTAGAGTGTTACCCAATGTCTCTTCAGGTATGTACTTTTCTTAATGAGTTTATCTGTATTTGAGAAACCTCTAAACTGATTGATGGTCATTTCATTAGAGTCTTTCCCCACATAGGTACCATCGTTTTTAGAGTCCCATATGAGGTTCCATTTCCTGAGAACAAGGTTGTCCTCAGAGCAAAGAAGTGCTTAACAAATGATGAATAAATGAAAATAAAATGAAATAGATGAATTTATGAATGGACAAGTTTAATAGACCATTCTTGCAACTGGCATTTGCACCGTTGAGAGGCAATGTCACCCTTTAGCAGAAAGAGTGTAGAGTCCAGCATGGAAATTGAATCCCAGCTTCATCACTTACAAGCTCTGTAAAGATGGATGCATCACTTAACCTTTCTGAGCCTCAGATTGTTCATTTATAAAATGAAAAATAATCATACAGCATATGAAAGGCCATATGAGATAATCAAGGTAATGAATGAATACAACACAGAGTAAACATTCATTGAGGACCATTTCCCTTCCCTTCTCTTCTTTCCTTTAAGACGGATGTTGCAACCTGAGTTTCCTTGTCTTAAGCTAGTTTTCTTTTGCCTGGTATGCTACTGAGCATCTACAGATGGAATATATCAATGTTTGAAACTCAGATTCTGGGGCCCAACTCCCTGCATTAAAGTCTACACCTCAACACACCCCACCTGTGTGATTTAGGTGAGTAGCTTCCCATTACTTTGCCTCCGTCTCTTCACCTGGAAAATGGGAATAATAATAGCTCCTCCTTTTCAGAGATGCTAAATTAGAATTAAGTGATATCTATAATTTCCATAAAAACCATGTTATTATTGTTATTGATGATAATAATACTATCACTACTTTAGGCACTTAAGTAAAAGACACCTACAATGCTCTCCTTGGAAGAACAATTCTAATTGAATCTCTGTCTACTTCATTTGCTGTTTATCTCCACCTCCTGGGTGTTTACTACTGGATATTATGAGTTCTAATTATTGTGGGTTGTTTGCTGCTGAAAATTGACCCTAAGTACTTGCAATATCCTAAAGTTAGTCTGTCTCAACTTCAGGATTTATTTATTTTTCATTTGTCCCATTTGGGGATATATAGAGTAGTACTGTTTCAAAATTAAGTTGCCCCTAGATCATAGAATTGTGCGCGCCTGTGTGTGTGTGCCTGTGTATGTGTGTGTTTGAATACTTGTCACCTCTGCTGTCATATGTTTAATGATTCTGCTTTGAGCAGTCATTTCTTACTTCCAGACAGCAGCTGTTTCTTTTCTAATTCATTGTCTTTAATCTTCTGTGGTTTTGCCAACCAGGAAGTCCACCTTGTTTGAATTTTGTACATAGCAAGTGTGAAGAGAACCTGACAGAGAGCCTCTAGGGATTTCCCAGGAGTCAAGTAAGAGAGGGTCAGTGTGTGTTAACACTATAACATGCTGTCTAGCTGCTTAGAGAATTCTTTTTAGCCCACTTTCTTATTTTTAGTTACGGTCCAAGAGACATGAGTTTTGCCAGGCATCTGAATCTGAGAGAGGTGGAGCATGATTATTCTAGTGTTATTACAAGGAATGCAAAAAGCATTCAATTCACCTCTTATCCATAGCATCCAAATTTCTGGGCCATTTAAGAGCACAGGAAGTGTATTTTGCTGGTTCGAGCCATGTAAGGGTTTGACAATCTAATCTCTAAAGCTCTTTCTAGTGTTTAGAGAATTCTACACAGCCTAAGTCTAGATGCAGGGCAGACAATATCTCTTCTAGGTTCCCGGCCCCATGAAGCCAGAGTAAAGAACTAAACAGGACAATAGTGATGGCAATGTATAGTGCCTAGTGGCAATGGAGCCATGTTGGGATCCGATAAATGGTACTGGTAGTGACAGTGGTGTAAATGCTCTCCCAGATATCTGTTCTAGCACTTTAAGTGTGGATCCAATGAGCTGGCCTCTTCCAATCTGCTCCCATTTTACAAATGTAGTTCTCCAGCACTCCCACAATAATGCAATAATTTTCCAGTAAATTGCTTATGTGCTTAAACCAATCAGCGCTAGTTCTGGTAATTTATTCAGGCAAGAAGTCTGTGTAGGACATATGGGTAATTCTTTATATTTCTATCTAAATTATATATAAAGCAAACACTTGATTTCAAACCATAATTTAGCTGTATACTTGATTATGGTCAGTTAATTTAACTGTTACATTCTTATTAACACACTCAGAGAAAGTGTCAAAATTCTGTTTTGACATACCACTTCCTGTTTAGTTTTACTCTTCTGAGTATCTGAGAACCTAGCAATTAGCATTTAGATCATTTTTAGAAAAAAAAAATCACTTTTTCCAGGGCTCCTGGGTGGCTTAGACTGTTAAGCATCAGACTCTTGATTTTGGTTGAGGTAATGATCTCAAAGTCATGGAATCAAGCCCTGTGTCCAGCTCCAAACTCCGCATGGGGCCTGCTTCAGATTCTCTCTCTCTCCCTCTCCCTCTGTCCCTCCCCTGAGCCTACATGCACATGCTCTCTCTCAAAATAAAATTAAAATTAAAAATCATTGTTTCTCCTATATTTTCTGCTATGAGTTTTATGGTTTCACATCTTACATTTAAGTCTTTAATTCATTTTGAGTTGGTTTTTGTGTATAATGCAAAGGAAGTTACAAATTTCATTTATTTGCATGATATCAAGTTTTCTAACACCATTTATTAAAGAGACTATCCTTTCCCCTATTTGTCTCCTTGGCACCCTTGTTAAAGATTAGTTGACTGCATGTGCATGGGTCTATTTCTGGGCTCTCTATTCTGTTCCACTGATTTGTTTTTATGCCAGGACCATACTATTTGATTACTGTAGCTTTGTAACATAATTTGAAATCAGGAAGTGTGATACTTCTGTCTTTGTTCTTCTTGCTCAAGACTATTTTGGCCATTTGGAGTCTCTTGTGGTTCTATATGAATTTTTGGATTCTTTTTTCTATTAGTCCTGGCAATGATATTTTGGATACAACTCCAAAAGCACAGGTAATAAAAGCAAAGATAACTGAGTGAGATTACATCAAACTAACAAGCTTCTGTAAGGCAAAGGAAACCACCAACAAACTTACAGAATGAGAGAAAATATTTGTAAAACATGTATCTGATAAGGGGTTAATATCAGATTAGGGGCACCCATGTAGCTCAGTTGGTTAAGTGCCTAACTTTGGTTCGGGTCATGATCTTGTGGTTCATGAGTTCAAGGCTGCCTTGGGTTCTGTGCTTGCTGACAGCTCAGAGTCTAAAGCCTGCTTTGGACTCTGCATCTCTCTCAATCTCTCTCTCTCTCTCTCTCTCTCTCTCTCTCTCTCCACCCCTACCCTGCTGTCACTCTGTCTCTCTTTCTCTAAAAAATAAACATTAAAAAATTTTTAAAAAATCAAAATACATAAGGAACTCATACAACTTAAAAGCACAAACAAAACAAAAACAAAAAATCCACAAATAATCTGATTAAAACATGGGTAAAGGAACTGAATAGATATTTCTCCAAAGAAGACCCAAATGGCCAACAGGTATATGAAAAAATGCCCAACATCACTAATCATCAGGGAAACACAAATCAAAACTACGAGATATCACCTCACACCTATTTGGGAGGTTGTTCTCTAAAAAACAGAAGATAACAAGTATTGGCAAGGATGTAAAGAGAATCTTTTGTACACTGTTGGGAATGCATATTGGTATAACTTTTATGGAAAACAATATGGAAGTTTCTTAAAAAATTAAAAATAGAACTACCATATGATCCAGCAATTTTATTTCTGTGTATATATCCAAAGCAATTGACATCAGGATCTCAAAGAAATTGCTGTATCCCCATGTTTATTATAGCACTGTTCACAATAGCCAAGATATGGAAACAACTTAAATGTCCATTAATGGATGAATGAAGAAAATGTGGTATGTACACATGCTGGAACATAATATTCAGTCTTTAAAAAAGAAAGAAATCCTACCATTTGCAACAACATGCATGGACCTGGAAGACATTACGCTGAGTTAAATAAGCCAGACACAGAAAGACAAATAAAGCATGATCTCACTTAAATATGGAATCTAAAACGGTCAAATTCATAGAAAGAGAGAGGGGGAAACAGGGAGAGAATGATGAAAGGGCACAAAATTTCAGTTATGCAAGGGAAATAAGTTTTAGAGACCTACTGCACAGCATGGTGCGAACAGTTAACAATACTGTATTGTATGCATGGTATGCTTAAAATTTGCTAAGAGTATAGACCTTACATGTTCTTACCACAGAATAATAATCATTATTATAAAGGGGGAAAGGAGAAACCTTGGGAGGTCATGGATATATCTATGTCCTTGTTGGTAGTGATAGCTTCAAGCTATGTACTTACCTCAAATTCACTGAGTTGGACACATTAAATACACACAGCTTTTTACATGTCAATCACACGTCAATAAAATGTTTTTAAAAATCACTTTTTTAATGAAAAGAAAGAATTCTAGAAGTCTTTTCAAGGAAAGGTCAGTTTAGAGGGATACCCATGATGTCCTCACTAGTAGGAAGTATATGAGAATTATTTTTTGATAATAGAAAAACAAGGAATTGAGAGAATTTTCTGCTACTTCTAAGACAATCTACCACAATTCAGCATTAGTATTTGTGTTGAGATATGGTAACTTCTCAAAAGAGTGGGAAGATCTATAGTTAAATATCAACTGAAAATGAGTTCAATCACCTTGTGTCCACTCATTTCTTTTATTTTTTTTATTTTTTCTATTTTTATTTATTTCTAGGAGCTAGAGAGAGAGAGAGAGACAGCGTGAGCAGGGGAGGGTCAGAGAGAGAGGGAGATACAGACTCTGAAACAGGCTCCAGGCTCTGAGCTGGCAGTCAGCACAGAGCCCGATGCGGGGCTCGAACCCACGAACCGCGAGATCATGACCTAAGCGAAAGTCGGACGCTTAACCGACTAAGCCACCCAGGCGCCCCAATTTCTAAAAGATTTCAAAAGAGTTGGTCACTCTTTCCATGACCTAAGGCCTGAGATGTGGCTTGACCAAATCCCAGCATGAGTATTAGATACCAAAAAAAAAAAAAAAAAAAAAAAATGTGGAGGGAGGGGAAGGAGAGAGAGAGAGAGAGAAAGACAGAGAGAGACAGAGAGTATTCATGATGCTAAGAGAGAACCAGAGATGAAATGTGGGAAAGTAATAATGTCTGTTTGCCCAAGGACATTTCCAATTCTAGGTTCCAGTTTTTCTTGAGATTCATTTCCATTTCTACCCCTGCAGTCTGCATAAGATCCTATATTCTTAAAAACAAACAAAAAACAAAAAACCGTCTCCTATATTCTTAAAAGAAATTCCTTCTTAGTTTCAGTTATTTACCACTAAAAAATTTTGTCTAATGCAGAATCAATCTGTAGCCTTTTAAAAATGTCACACAAACTTATATTCTTATAATAAAATATATATTATACTTATAAACAAGTACATAAATATAATAGATATTATCTTTCTACACCATAATAATTTTGAAGGGGAGAAAATAAGTCTCCTAAATTTCAAATTCGCTCCAAACATGGCAAATGATGGCAGAATGATCTTCCCATACTTTCCAAGAAGTGATAGGAGTACAGAATTTAAACTTGTTCCCGAATCATTTGATTTGTAAATGTTTCTCAAGACCTCAAAGCAATCATAAATAACTGCCTACCCTTAACTCTGAACTAAATGTAAATAGCCTGACAATTTCTGCTATTGTTTTCTAAATTTAGACAATAGGATTATTTACATTATATGACCCAAGCAGGCAGGGTGTAGCTCTGTCACTAATTCAGGCTAAAGGACTGTGATGGGGACCATTATTTTGTGTAGAAGCAAATTCAATCAAATAACAAATATAAAGCAGAACAGCAAGAGTGGAGAAAAAAGGGGAAAAGACAAACCACAGTATTTTTTTAGAAAATAGAATCCAAAGAATTATGTGTAGACAGACTGTGATAGAATTATCATCTATGTTCATTTTTACAGGAAAAATATCCAGGGAAAAAAAACACTTTGTCCCATTAAAACTTTGGATGACTAAGAGTAAAGTTAGCATCCGTTCAAGTTTAATACTCTTCTAGTTAAGTACAAGCATTTAAACAATGAGATGATTGACCCAGGCAGTATATTTAAGATATTTGGGCCATGTCAGTATGTAATACCATAAAGAGAATACTTTTTATCTTATTCATGTGGATTTAGAGCCCTGTGGTAGAAAGATCTCATTTAATATAACAGGGAGGTAAATCTGGTTCACATTCTAGCTTTGCCATTTACTAGCCATCTGAATTTGGACAAATTATTTAAATTCTCTGAGCGTCTTGTTACTCATCTACAAAACTAAGCTGTTAATAGAATTAGAGGATATAGAACTTAGCTTTTGCTCAATAAAAAATACAGAAACCAACGTAAATAAGCCATGTAGCTAACACTACAATCCAGGTGAAGTGTTTTATACCCTGTATCATTTGGCTTGCCTAACAACCAGTATAAATCCCAGAGAGAGGTACAAATGATGTCCATCAATTTGGCCAGATGGATTTTGTTATACATTGGTAGCCACGTGATATACTGTAATTAAATCCATGGTGTGGTGGTCAGAGATTTAGTTTTAATACTGGTACTGCCATCCACCAACTGAATGAACTTGGACATGCCACTCAAATTTCTTGATCTGCTTTTTCATATTAAAAAGAAGGAGGTGGCGCAGGGGGAGTATAGTTAAAGTAGAAACTACCTCTCAGGGTTAGAATCAAAATGACTTAACATGTGTGAAAGATATTTGTTAAAAGCAGTTCTCCAAACAAGTATCAGATGATGGAATAAGAGAGGAGAAGGTACCATGTTTAAGATTAATGTCATGAGGGGGCGCCTGGGTGGCTTAGTCGGTTAAGTGTCCGACTTTCACTTAGGTCATGATCTCACGGTTTGTGGGTTCGAGCCCTGCATCGGGCTCTGTGCTGACTGCCAGCTCAGAGCCTGGAGCCTATTTCAGTCTGTGACTCCCTCTCTCTTTGACCCTCCCCTGCTCACGCTGTGTCTCTCTCTCTCCTAGAAATAAATAAAACATTAAAAAAAAAAAAAGATTAATGTCATGAGGGGGAAAATATTTGGCAATCACATATTGAAAATAAAACATTTGATTCAGAAATATGAAATAAGCTACAAATTTTTACACAACTCACCTTACTTTCGTCTATTTTGTGTGGTATGCACAGTGCTTACAAAACAATGTGAGTATTTAGAAGGTTGTAAGAGGCAGACTGATCAAAAAATACATTAAACAGATTTGGAAGGGGGTGGATATAAAGTTAGAATTTCTGAGTCATGAAAACATCAGATAGCAATTTGAGAAAGGTGTAACTTTATTTAAAACCAAGCTGCTGTGAATTCTATTATGCCACAGACACCTCTGAATCAACCATCTCTGTTGGCAAATTGTTATGCTGACAAATTCTCACATACACCAAAAATTTCCATGTTGTAAACAAGTAAGTGGGTTCCTGATGGCCCTGCTTTTCTCCTGAGCTGGAACCTTGGAAAGCAGAGTCCTCATTTAAGTGGACCTGAATAATCCACTCCTCACATCAGCAGATTCAAACCTTTATCACCCACATCCGAGAGCCACCATGAACATTAATATGAAATTTGATATTCTTGTTCAAGTCTGGAAAACACAAAAACACATCATTGGCTTCACTGGCTAGATTTCCTGAGATAGTTAGAATAATAGGGTGTGATAATTTGGTCATTTTTATAATACTAGGGGCTCTATTTCCACTTCTATCCACTTGGACAAATATAGAACACTGGTCCAGAAGAATCCAGGATATGTGACATACAGAAAAGTGAATGTACATGCAGACAAATACAGGTTGACTGGTGGCTCTTCCTTCTGCTGGGTCGGAGTCAGTGGCCGGGGTTCTAGTTGTGGGCTTTATGACCACCAGCCCTGTCATCTAAGCAGGATGAATTGGCCACATGACACAACCATGCAGTTGGGTGAAAACTCACCATCATGGTAGGAAGGGAAGTAGGTGAGGTTTATTTCCATAACATGGACTTTGAACAGGGGAACCTGCACATAACATCACAAAGAGGACATATGCACATCATAAAAGGTATTCAAGGGAGAGTAGTGTCCATAAAGGGACATTGAGTAGGGATATTAGAGGTATTGGGCCCTGGCCCCAGATACAGTGTGATTTAAGGAATCTAACACAGTGTCTATCTTATAAGTGCTCAGTATAGCAATATAGTAGATTAGGTTTCTTTCCCCGTTTTATAAAACTACTTTATGAGAGGGGCAATATCATATATCAAGGGGAGTTGGAGTCCATGACCACAGCGTTCCTCCTCGTTCTATGAGTAGGAAGAACCTAGCAGTAATTGAACCTTTGAACAGTCCTGTTTTTATCAAGGGCTGTGACCATTGTTTCCTAAAGACCAAGCCTCTCTGTGGTCCTCTGCCCTGCTAACTGGGGTGTGTGGGAGGATGGAGAGGGGACTGCCTGTTCTTGGTCACAAGTTAGGTTCCCAGCCCATTTTTCATGTACTTTTATCTTCCAATTTCTAGATGCTTTAAGCTTTACAGACAACTGCAAGGATGCTATGGGTTTACCTGTGGTCTTTCGAGGAAACAACAGGACCCTCCTCCCAAAAAACACAAGGCCTCCTGTAATTATGTTGGAAGAGTCTAGTCTTGTGTGATCTTGTAGACATAGACCTTCTCTGCCACATGGAAGTAGAAGTGACAACCTGCCTTCCACACCTGTGAACACAGGCCTGGACATCTATTTTCCAGGTTACTAAAAATGTCAGCCAGGGCCAGACCCAGGCAAAATTAGAAAATACAAGAGGTTTGTTGCAGGCTGCTAAGACAGGGGCCACAATATCTGGATCCCATAGTTACATGACCTTGGACAAGTCCCTTCTCTTTTTTGAACCTTGGTTTTCTCATGTGTAAAATGGAAGTAATAATATGTTCAATATTTGATGAAGAGGAGAAAATGTTTGTAAAGTGTTTTAAACAGATATAAAAACAAAACAGACTCTAAGCTAGAGGTCAGGGACTGCCTTTCCCATTCAAACCAGCCCCTTTTTTTCCTTCCCTTTTCAGTTCTTTCCTCTTTCTCTCTCCATGGGTAGTCACAAGTGCCTTGGGGTGGGAAATAAATCTAGTTAATTCCTAGCAAAGTGTTAGTGCCAAGGGTGAAGTTTCCCTTATGCCACTTCCATGCTAATGAATGAATCTCTGATTTTAGGACATCAGATGTTAGCAAGGGACAGGAAGCTTCAAAGAAGATAGGAGAGAGATGTATGTGTGTGCATGGAGAAAGGAGGTGGCTGATCAGGTGTCCTTAGGTAGTTAGCTCCCTGATAACCCCAAAATAAGCGCTGGCACTACCTATGCGAAGCTGGCTGGGCAGGGAGCTCTTTAAAACACCGCCCCACAGAAAATGTGAAATTCTCTGTCCTCTACACCCTTGGTCTGCAGTGACACTGGCAGATGCTAAACTTCGGCCTGTCTAGAACAGTTAATTAGGTTATAGAGGCTGCCAAAAATCCCAAAGTCATCTTAAGAAAGTGCAACACTTTGAGATGTGAAGCAAAGGTCAGAAGACACAAACACGAATATGATTTTTAAGAGAGAAACCACCAACTAAGCAGGGGGAAAAGAAAGAAAGGAAGGCAGGACCCTGACAATCTGGCAACTTCTTATCAGTTTCTTATAAACAGCATTGAGATTAGGCATAAAGTGGTCCTGGCTCTTTTCTCCAGTAATAAATACTGTATATTCATAAAGGCTGATACTGTAATAGACACTGTATATTCATAACCTGTTCCAGAACTCTCAGTCCACACCTCCTGGGACATCAGGATATCTTTCAGAGACCTTCCTGCTAGAGAATGTTCCCACCTGGGAGTAATAAGGCTGGAGAGGGAAGGAGATAATTTGCTAAATGGAATCAATTGAACAAATGCCTGGGTATGTTCAAGGTTTATTGGCTGCATCAAATTATTACAGAGTAAGAACTGCTGACTGCCCCCTGCTTCTCAGTAGTGGAGAGGCAGCCTTAAACACCCAGAGACCCAATTTTTCCAAAAGGTTACCCCAGAAAGCATGTTTTGGGAATGGGGTGGGGTCAAAAATAAACAGCGGTGCGTAGGACTTCACTGCCCCCAGCAGGACCTAGGAGAAGTGCAAGCCAGGAGCTGCCCACAACAGAAGCCCTAGGTGAGAGGCCAAAATTTGCAGCTGAGCTGCCTGCACCGCCTGTGCCCGAGCAACCCCCTTTCCAATCTCAAGGGTCTGGAAAAGCCATGCTTCCTAAGAGCCAGGAGTTCCTGCCCCAAAGCTCACAGGGAGAGGTTTGGAGACCAAACTCCAATTAAGGTTGCTAACACACCCTCCTCCCTTCCCCCACCCCACAGTAGAATCACTCTTTTAATTCTACGAGGTTTTCTTTCTGTCCCGGAATTTGCAGTATTTCGGCAGGGGGAGTGAGCGTGGCCGGAGATGGTGACTTCACGGTTGGGTCCCGCCGCATTTTAAGGCACCCTGGCCGTAGACCAGACCCTCAGAGCTACGACCCCAACTCCGGGTGGCAGAGTCTCGCGACCGTTCTGGCCCCGTCGTATCAGCGTCAGGTGAAGCCCATTCACGCTTGTACGGACTTGGAAAAGCGGCCGAAAGCCAACTCTGGTCTCTCGCACCCCGCCTCCGTCCGTGGCCACGCGCACTTTGCGGGCACCTGGCGCCGAACGGCGCTCCGCGTAGCCCCCGGAGGCCTGCCGGGCGCAGGCGCGCACCGGGCGGCCCGGGGCTCCCGGAGCCGCCCGGCTGGCGGAGTGGCCTGGGAAGCCGCCAGGGCGGGGGCAGGAAGGACCCCTCTGGAGCCTTCGAGACCTCGGGAAGGCTTCCCGCGGAGATCCGCACTTGGAAAGGTTCCGCGACCACGCGGCGAGGAGCACGTGAGCGGCGCGGCTTCGCTATAAAAACCCCCGCTCTGCCGAGCGTGAGGCTAGCGGCGCGGCAGGACTCAGTCACCTGCGCCACCTGAGGCCGGGCGACGGTGACGCTCCCTCCAGGACGCTTAGGAGGGTCCCGAGTTTTGATGCTTTGGGCCCTCGGGGGCCGGGCTCAGTGCGTAGGTCTAACTTTGAGGCCGGAACCGCCGGCACGTAGGCAAAGAGGCGCCGGTAGGCGTGCGTTCCCCCAAAATGATGAGGGCTCGTTTGACCTTTAAGAGAGTTGGAGGAGTCGGAGGGATCTCGGGTTAGTTTCTGTCATGTTCTCCATCAAGGAGACCGCCACGAGCGCTCGGCAGCGTCCTTAGAGAAGCCCGAGAGGCCCATGGGCAGCCCGCGGCCCCCACGCCACCGCCCCTGCCGCCCCGTAAGCCGCGGGTGAGTCCTGCGCCCCGAGGAAGGAGGTTCCCATAAAGTCGAACGCCTTTAGCAGATAAAAGTTGGGACAGCTCTCCTCCGCTCGGTCCCCGCCGCCTCGGCGACCCCTCTTCCCGCGGCAGGCGCGGACGGGGAGATGGCCGCGGGCTGGGCGGCGAACGCGGGCGCTTCCCGGCGCAAAGACGCGCCGCGCGCGTAGTCGCCGGCGCCACGCGGACCTCCCTCGGCGGCGGTGCTGAGCCCCCGGCGGCGGCCGAAGGCGGACGCCCAGAGGGCCGGGAGGCGGCGGCGGCAGCGGCCCGAGGGTCCGTATGGCCGCTCTGCGCCGGCCGGCGGTGTGCGCCACGGAGCTCGCCGGCGGCGCCTCGGGGCGGCTCTGAGCCGCGCCGCCTGCGGGGATCGACCTAGTTGTTCCGCGGAGCCGCGGGCTGGAACCGAGGACCAGGAGGCGGCGGCGGCACTTCCTCCCAGGGGGCGATGTGGCCGGCCGGTGCGGGCACCAAGCTGCCCTGTCCCCGGGACTCTGCGCTCCGGCGGGCGGCTTTCTCCGGGAACCTCACCGCCCTACCGTCTCACCTCGTACCCGCCGGTCGAAGCGTGCGGGTCTTCATCAGCGCCAACCCTGAAGGTGAGTCCTTCGCTCGGATGTGCCCGTCAGTCCTTCTGTCCGTCTGCGCGCCGGGATCCGGACGGTGCCCGTAGCGCAGCCGGTACGCCGTGCGTGCCCCGCTCTCCCTTCCTACAGCTGAAAGCGTGGATGGCCTGAGCGCGTGGGAATTTCTTTCGAATCACTTTTATTCTCCCTTCGCTCGTCCCCTCTGCCCGCTGACTTCCCCTGGGACACCCATTCTCGCGCCCCTGCCCCGAACTGAGAAGCGACTGGAAGCGTAGACCTGCCACTACGACCATCTTTTCTTTTAGCGGTTTCTTCTCCGGGGTTATCGCGAACGCAAAGAGCAGTTCCTCTCGCTCCCGGCTCGGCTGCAGGTTCCTGACGGAGGGCTTCCTCCTTTGCTACTTGTTCGCGCCGAGGCGGAGTGAGCGTGTGGGGTGCCCTGAGACTAGCCTCCTGTGTGTGCGATGGTGCCCTTCGCTTTGGAGGGTAAAGGAATTCTCTGTGAACCCGAGGCCCACGGCGGTTGCAGAGGAAACAAGCCGAGGGGCCCCGGGATAGATGGGCGCTCAGCCGGGTGCTGGTTTCGTGGTGAGCGCTGAGGGGGAGTTCATCTCTGCACTTGGAGTCCGGGCTTGATTTCCCGGTTTAGAATCTGACCTACTCAGCCGTTTCTGCCCCAGGCTGGGCACCTGGTAGGCTCCGAACGCAAACTTGTTGATTTCTTGCATTCACAACTCACAGTGGCCGAGCGCTGGGTGGTTCATTATTATTATTATTATTTATTATTATTATCCAACACTGCCTTTAACTTATAGGACCTGAATATTAACTTCCCTTACTAGTAAGTGAAGAAAGTATGAAGCATTTGACTTAAGCTGGGTAAAACTGCAGGAATTGCTCTTTTCTAGAAGAATTAAGTGTGTGGCCTTAAGATAAATTTGTAGGAGACTTTCTTATGCACTCTAACAAGCCTGAGTCTGACAAAAAAAAGTAAAAGTTAAAAATCATTGGATATAATATTCTGAAAACCCAAGAGTCTAGCTGCTTTTTGAAAAGCATTTCAAGAGAACCAACAAAGATAACTTTATACTTGTTAAAAAAAAAAAGAAAAGAAATCAAGTCTCAGGGGAACTTTACATTATGACGGGATTGGGGAAAGAAATAGGTAAATCACAGTAATAATAGGAAGAATGTATACTTTTGAGATGGAGGTACAGCTGTGCTAATAAAGTTTGTAGCTCGTTTTCACAAAATTTCATAATTGAGGCATTTAGGAAACTACTGTGCACTCTTCTGAAATCCTTTTAAAATCCTTTTAAAATCTCAGATACGTTTTCCAGGATTTTCCTTCAGTCTAAATAAAGAAAAACATGGAGATATGCAGCCTATTTAAAGATTTCTGGTAATCTGCAGTTTAAGTATTCAAGGTTATTATTTTTTTAATGCTAAAACATCTTTTAAGTGGTTGGGAGGATTGTGTTAGAAGGTGTTGAGGTTTAAAAATTTCACTTCTCTCAAGCTTGAAAGAGATTTCATGAAAAATGTTTAAGTCTGATGTAGAACCAGAAAAATTATTGTTTTTCTTTAAACATTTTGCTTCAGAAATACCATGAATATGTTAATATAATCAGTAGGTAGTTTTTCCTTTAAATTTGTAACTGCTAGAAGAAAAATCAATGATCATGAGTATATGTTAAGCCAGGTTAATACTGAATATTTAAGGTTAATGTCATTTTTTTGTGTGTGAGCTTGTCCATGTGATTCTTCAAATTTTCTAGTTTCTTAAAAGCTTTGCCATATGTTACTCTTAGGAAAGCAAACAGAAGGGATATGTTCATGTCTCCTGCCCACTGTTTGAGCTGCTGAGCTTGGACATTGATCTTGAAGGACCTGAAATGTGACTTCTACGTGAGAGGTTGTAATAGGGGTAGTACTCAGATTTTATCAAATTGGGAGAGTCGAGGGTATATTGAATGGAAGAGAGAGAGAGGTGGGTATTTTTTCTGGACCTGTGCGTGAAACCTTGCAATCTTGGTAAATGCTCTATCAGAGGCAGCAGTTCACCACAAAATTTTTATGGATTCAATTCAGGACGCAAATGGTTGTGTTTTGGTTCCATCCAATATTAGATTTTTGGCCCATACTCAAGAGCCTCTCCACTGTCCAATTAAGACAAAGAACATTACCTCCTGCTTTTCTCTACAAGTGGAAATCAATTCATGCTCTAAATAAAAGCTGCTTTGTGTTCAACTCCTAGCAGTATCTTTAAGAATGCAGCAAGGGTCTCCCTTAGGTTATTGTGATAATGGGTATTATTTAAAAGGCTTGGATGGACTTTATTCATTAGTAATAAAGGTAATACATAAAAATACTTTCCCATATGTTAGGTCATTCAGTATTTTAATTTTAACTTCCACCCCCAAATCCTGTGAGGATGGTGGGCCAAAGGCTGTCTTCCCTGTTTTACAGATAAGGAACCTAAGGCTGTGCCAGGTTAAGCTACTTGCTTGAACCCATATAGCAGAACGAAATAACGTGGAGCCTTTGGGGGACTCAAAACATCTCTCTTGATACTCTCTGGACCAGCCTAGGTTTGTGCCAGATTTCTGTGAAATATCTCACCCCCACATAGACAAGGCAGTCAGCTGGGTATATAGTGGATAAATGTTCTTCTTACTCTTGAATCCTGATGGCCATCCAGAAGCTGAGGAGCCCGAAGGGAACATGGCTGCCCTGACCCACTTCACTTACACCAAAAGGTAGCCTTAAGGACATTCAAGGAAACTTCAGAATGTTCTGGACTCTAATGGACCTGTTTCTGTCTGAAAGTGTATCTGCATATAACCAGTCCACACCATGTTAAGAATACAGTGTGGGGGAGACAATAGCCTTGTCCCATTTTCTCTTACATGAATAGGCCTTGGACTTGATCTAGTCCCACCTTCCACCCAATGTAGAAATATCATCTGTGTTAATCCTTGGAAGTTTTCTAGTTATTTAGCCACTGCTTCTCTGCCAGAATGGCACTTACACCTCCTTGGAACAGTGATTCTAAAACATGTATAAAATCTTCCACTGCGATGAGTCTGAATTGTCCCTGGATATATGGAGAAGAGCCAGCATTATTCTCTCCCTGTATTGAAATTCATGGGGGCCTAATAAATAATAATTCTCTTTGTCTTAATTCCTTTTTTTCCCCTAAGTTTGTTTATTTTGAGAGAGAGAGACAGACAGACAGACAGACAGGAGAGAATCCCAAGCAGGCTCCATGCTGTCAGTGCAGAGCCTGACACAGGGCTCCATCTCATGAGTCGAGAGATTGTGACCTGAGCTGAAACCAAGAGTCGAATAGTTAACCGGCTGAGCCACCCAGGTGCCTCTGCCTGCCTTAATTCTTAATCAGTTTAAACTACAGAAATGTCTTAGCTCAGGCTGCTGCAACAAAATACCAGAGACTAAGTGGCTTTCACAACAGACCCTTTATTTCTCACAGTTCGGAGGCTAGGAAGTTCAACATCAGGGTGCTACACGTGTGTTTCCTGGTGAGGGACCTCTTTGTGATTTTCCAATGACCATCTTCTCACTGTGTCCTTACATGACAGAGAGCATAAGCTCTGGTTTTTCTTCTTTTGTAGGGATGCTGGTCCCCTAATGGAGGCCTCACCCTAATGATCTCATCCAAATCTGATTACCTCCCAAAGGCTCTTCCTCTGAATACCCCCACATTAGGGGTGCCTGAGTGGCTCAGTCAGTTAAGCATCCTTAACTGAACTCTTGATATCTGCTCGGGTCATGATCTCACAGTGCTAGAGACTGAGCCCCTATGTCAGGCTCTGCACTGACAGCTCACAACCTGCTTGGGATTCTCTCTCTCCCTCTTCTCTCTCTCTCTCTCTCTCTCTCTCTCTCTGTTGCTCAAATAAAAAACCATCACATGAGCTGTTAGAGCTTCAACATCTGAATGGGGGAGGGGGATAACATTAAGGCCATAGCATTCTGTCCCTGCATCCCCCCAAATTCACGTCGTTGCATACAAGTGCTGTTCCTTCCAGACCAGCCACTCCAAAAGTCTTGATCTGCTCCAGCATCAGTTCTAAAGTCTGCAGCCTCAAGGGCCCTCTAAAACAGGCTCAGTCAGATATGGGTGAAACTCCAGATACGGTTTATCCTGAGGCAGAATTCCTTTCCTGCTGTGAGCCTATGAAACCAGAAAAGTTATGTGCTTGCAAACTGGAAAGGTGGGACAGGCACAGGGTTGATTTTTCTTATTCCAAAAGGAAGAAATTGGAATGAAAAAGGACGAAGGGTCCCAAGCAACTTCAAAACCTAGCAAGACAAACACCATTAGGTCTTGAGGCTCTAGAATAATCCTCTTTGGTTTGATGCTATGCTTTCCATACACCCTGGGGGTGGCAGTTCTACATCTGTAACTTTGGGAGGGAGTTACGTACCAGAACTCCAGGAGGCGCTGCCTTCAAGGCTTTGGACAGAGGCCTTCTGCCCTGTTGAAGTCCAGGTGATGCCTTCCTCTACCTTTAACTAAGGATGGAGCCCTGATGGTCTCCAAATCTCCTTTGGGGTCATTCACCCTTTGTGTTGAAGAATCACCACTCAATCGCCTTGTGGTTCCGTCCTGCAGATTGGAAGTCTGCCACTCTTCCTTTCAGCCTCTGCCTTCCTCAGTTCCAGCTCAGCCTGGTCTTTGCTGGGGTTGTCCGTGGTTTACAGCCATTCTCCTTTCCTTTTCAAATGGCTGTTCCACTATACTCCTGGTTTACAGAGCAAGCTTTGTCCTTTTGTGTCATAAGGATAAGCTGAGAATTTTCCAGATCCTAAAGTTCTGGTTCCATTTTGTTTAACAATTCCTTCCTTGGTTCCTCTTTTTTCTCCCCCCAAAATTTACTATAAGCACAAAAGAGGGACAAAGCCAACCCCTTCATCCAGTTTCCTTTCTTACCAGTGCTGCCTTCCACAAAACACTAGAACCCAGTTCAGCTACGGTGTTGACCACTTGCCTCTGCTCTGTTGGGTAATAACATGTTCCTGGTTTGGGTCTTAGGTGTTGAGGGGTGGCCAGTTCACCAGAAGGGACATACTCTCTTCACGATTTCTGCATTCTCCTAAATGTTTGTCCACAGCTCTCTTTCCTTTCTGAGCCCTCCCCAGAATTGCCAGTAACCGTCCCTTTGTGGCCACTCTTGGCTATTTCTTGCATGTACCTCCAGTCTCTTCCGGTCTCTACCCATTACCCAGTTCCAAAGCTGTTGCCCTGTTTTAGGTGTTTGTTACAGTTGCACCCGCTTCTTGGTACCAAAATCTATTTTCGTTTCCTAGAGTTGCCATAACATTTACCACAAACTGGATTTTAAAGAACAGGAATTTATAGTCTTGTGGTTCTGGGAGCCAGAAGTCCCCAGGCAGGGTGTCAGCATGACCGTGCTCCCACTGAAGGCTCTACGAAAGAGTCCTTCCTGTCTCTTCCTAGCTTCATGTGGGTCCCAGCGGTCCTTGCCACGTGGACCTTGGCTTGCAGCTTTGTCATTCCAGTCTCTGCCTCCATGGTCACGGGGAAGAAGGTCATGTCCTTATGTGGTCGAGAGAGAACCATTGTGTCTCTTCCTCCTCTTATAAATAAGACAGTGTTCCCATCATGAGGCCCCACCTTTGTGACCTCATCTATACCTAATTACTGCACAAAGGTCTCACCGCACAATACCATCACATTTGGAGGTGGGGCTTCAACATATGAATTTGGGGGAATATAGCCATTTAGTCCATAACTGGTAATGTCTAAAGCAGAAAGAAGGCTAGAATATTGCTTTTATTACTGGTAAAAACTGATGCGGGCCCATACTTCTTTATCATCTTTTATGCCAGATATGATTTTGGAATATCCTATGTTTTAGATTTGAGAAGAAATGGTACACCTGCTGTTTATTACGTATGGTCTGGGGTCATAGCCCATAGGCAAATATGAGTATGTGTATAAGGAAACATGACTTCACTGTAAGTTGTGCATTCTACATTGCCAGAAGATTTTTATCTGCCTTGTCCTGTATGATAGTACTAGTTAAATACAGCTATTGAGCTTTTGATATGTGGCTGGTAGGACTAAGAATCTGAATTTTTAGTATTATAACTAGTTTAAATAGGCATATGGGGCTACTGACTAAGACATGCAACATGACACTCTACGGGGAAAAATAAGGATTTAAATAGTTTTGTGTCAAGGTCATGTTTTGCCACTGGTGACTCAGGTCATGTAAGGTTTTGCTGCCAGATGCATTGGGAAAAAAAAATTGTTTTCTTTACTTTGTGTATTTTGGAAGTGCAGGTAAGGACTGGACCTTTGGTGGTGGTGGGGGGGGGGGGTGCTTTTAACTTGAGGCAAATAGGGTTTTCCAGTGCCAAACCTCAGAATTGCATAAACTTATCCTCCCAGACACTGTCAGCAATGGATCAGGGCATAAACCTGCCCCTTCCCCCAGCTGGTGGACAGAGTTGGCCCTTTGAAAGGGCCAGAAGAGCCTGGAAGAGCAGAGAATGATAGGTTCACTTACAAGAGAGAATGAAGGGACTGGACTATTTGTGCTCAGATTTTTCTTCCAAATGCATTCATCTGATTAATCCATTTTTGCCCTAAATGGTATAATGGCCCTGTCCAGGGCTCCTCTGCTGGTGGATCTCCCTGTGTGTGTTGGAAGACCTCAAGATTGGAGAAGAAGCTACTCCAGTACCTATTTTTGTCTGTTTTCCCACCCGCTCCGATTTATGGCCTGGTCTGCTTTGAGAGTCGTGCACATTTGTCCACAGTATTCATGGTCAGTTGCTTTGTCCATCTCCATGTAGACTTTGTATGTCTTTGCATCTTACCAGACTCTCTTTTCCATGTCTTTGAGGTCTTAGTAGGAAACCTTGTTCTCCATTTTGGCAGAAGCCACAGCAAAGAGAGAAGTATTTTCCCTACAGTTGCTGCAACCAGTGTTTATTTTAATTTTACTTTAGCTTGTGCTCCCAAGCAAGAGGCAGAAAGATGTGCATCAAGAAATTCAGATGAAAGCTACAAATATTCTTCACAATAGTTCTTCTTACCTTCTCTACAGTGTTAATTATTTCTAAGTCTCCCTGGTTTTTCTTTCTTTTTCAATGCTTATTTTTTATTTTTGAGAAAGACAGAGCGTGAGCGGGGAAGGGGTGGAGAGAAAGGAAGACACAGAATCTGAAGCAGGCTCAGGCTCTGAGCTGTCAGCACAGACCCCGATGCAGGGCTTGAACACCTGAACAGCGGGATCATGACCTAAGCCGGAGTCAGATGCTTAACTGACTGGACCATCCAGGTGCCCCATCTAAGGCTCCCTGTTTTTTCATTGTTTTTGTGAGTAATCAGAAAAAAACAATCAACATAGCAAAAAAAACCTGTGTGTGTGTGTGTGTGTGTGTGTGTATACACACACAGCTATTTGAACCAGAAAGGTAATAGTTTTAAAGGAGAATATACTGAACTGCTACTTTATAATAAATGTACATAGAGCATTTATACTGTGTTCTGAAATTTTAGTAGTTACATCATCATGTCCTTGAGCAAATAGCATTCGGGCAGGAGAGAGTGTTAGGTGCAGGTGTAAGACTGGACAGCCAGGCTGCCTAGGCTTGCCTCCTCAGTCCACCTTTTAATGCTGTGATTCTTGAGCACGTTGCTTAACTACTTTGTTTCAGTTTCCTGATTTGTAAAAAGAGGACAGTTATAGTGCTTGCCTTGCAGGGTTACTGAATAAATAAGCAAATGTACAGAACTTAGAACAGGGCTGGGCCCATAGTAAACATGAAATAAAAGTTTGCCATCATTACCCTTGTCCTCTTTACTATTCAGTTTTCACCGTGGTCTAGACCCTGTGAAGGTATGGGTATGGAAGGATGAACTCTCAAGAAATACAGCCTGTAGAAGCATATCAGTTAGAACTCCATAGGAAAAAAAGAAGCACTCCAGATACTTCAGGGAACTCAGCAGTCCCAAAAATCATTGTTAAGGGTCTGAGGGGTGAAAGGCAGTTGCCAAAGGCTGTCACCTAGAGAGCAGGAAACTTCAGAAGCCACTGTCAGTTATCCCAGCTGCGAGCCGTGAAGCTGGCCAGTTGGTACAAACGCGCCCGTCTGCTGAAGCCACATGTCAGCCACCACAACTCCAGGCAGAAAAAACTTGCCCTGTTCCCCTGGCGTCCATATCTCATGCAGGTGCACCCCCCTGGCAGAGTCAGAATTGCACTTGAACCCTTGCAGCGAGGAAGTCTCGGAACTTCCAGGCTTCCAGCCCTTCTCCCACAAGGGAGAGAATGAAAGGAAGCGGTGCTGGACACTCACCACCGAGACGCAGTACCTAGTCCAGGGAGAAGTAGGCACATTGATGGACTTATTCAACCAGGAGATATTCGTGGGGCACTAACTCCATATGGAGGGCTGTTCTGGTGCTTAGGATACAGCAGTCGCAGAACAGGCAGGTCTCTGTTCTCATGCAGTTTACATAAATAATATATGTGATGAGCACTGTGCTAAAGATATGAGCAGAGCATTAAAGAGACACTGAGGAGGAGTAAGCCAGCGTGGAGCCCAGAATGAGGGTTGGGAGGGCTTCCCAGAGGAGCCAGTGGAGCCAGGGTATAAACACTATCCTACATGGTAATCAAATATGAGGCAAAGCGGTGATGGGATATCTGGAGTGAATAGAAAGAGATGATCATTATTATTCAGTGAAGAGCTTTTATCCCTTTGAACAGAGAATGGAGCCGATGTCTTGAGGTGATAACTATGATTTGTCCCTTAAGGGTGGCCCATTTAGAAAGGCATTTAAAAGACAGTGCGACTTGGAGTATATAGTGCGTGCTACAAAGAGATTGTGACTTTATGGTTTAGTGAATCATCTACAACTCTTAAAATTCTTGTCACGCTGTAGCAATGACACCATTTACTGTTTTAAAGGGCGTGTGCACATTTGCATTTTACGTTTTTCATTTGTATACCGCCATGTATCATGCCCACCCCGAAACTCAGTGACTTAAAACAACAACGATTTATGGTTTCTCACAATTCTGTGCCTGCCTGGGAATTCAGGCAGGGTGTGGCCTGCAGAAGACAGGTAGCTCCGTTGGCTGGAGTCCCTCACCTGATGGCACTCAGCTAAGCCTGGGTGGAACTGGGATGTGGAAAGTTCAGGAAGACCTCCTGTGTCTGGCTCCTCAGCGCTCCTCCAGGAGGCCTGGCTCTCCATCTTTTCTCCTTACTCAGAAGTCTAGCCCAGGATTCATTTAGGGGATTGGCTACTCAAGAGGAAGGAAATGGCAGCTACCAGGGCTCTCAAGGCCCTAGAAGTCCCAGGATGTCATTTTCAGTGTGTTCTGTCCATGCAGGTCCTAGGCTAGTCTAAATTCAGAGGGAGAGGAATAGATCTTCTCTCTTGAGATGAGCGGAGGCATAGGGGGAAGGGAGGGATAGGAATTAATAATGGTGGCCAACTTCAAAAGCTACCAAAACCCCAGTTGTATTGTGTGGTTTCTTTGGCCTATTGTTCCCATAATTAGGTTAAATGAGTAAAAGCTTGGAAAGTAAGCAAACTGGTAGCCTGGCACATAGCACATGCCCAACAGGTGTTAACAGTTGTGTTGATCACAATGAGTTGTTGAACATTAATGGTGATTCCGTGCATGGGACCCCTTGTAGAACCTTCCAAATTCTAAACTGAGAAACCAGAGTCTGCAAATAGATTAAAATACCACCATTTTTACTGAAAAGGTAATAATGGAGAATACTTTTGGGCTTCCTGATCCTAAACACCAGAATTAGACTTTTTTCTATCCACACACTGGCAGTGATTGGCCACCAGCGGGTCTTGCCCCACAAGACATTGAGAAGAGAGCATGACCTCCCTGTGGAAGGTCAGTTCCTGGGGGGAGGGAGTGAACAGGTGGGCTGAGCTTGCCTAGTTTATTTTTCCCACATTTTCAGTCAAATAAGTCATCCCCTAAACCTTCCCACCCCAGTTCCAGGAAGTAAGGAAGGAGGTAAAAGGAGCCCAGGAGTCCCATGCTCCAGAAGAAACCTCCAGTTAGGAGAAGAATGGCATCTCCTCTGACCTGAATACTTACCTCTTTCAGTTTTAACATTTATACACAGGATCACTTACATTGGATACCTAGTTTAAAATAGCCCAAACTATATCCCAGCCAGCATCTGACACAAGATGGTAAGCTATAAGGTGTGGCACGCTTTGTATGTAATAGCAGGAACTATATCAGTATCAGATACTTTCCCAAGGTAAGTGCTTCATGTTGCCTTGGGGTAAGTCATCTCTTCTCTCTAGAAACTACTGTGTTTTGGGGTAGATTAATAGGTAGCATTAGACAACCCCCCCAAAAAATACAAACTCACAAAATGGGAAATGATGCAGCTCCTACATTGTGGCAGGAACTCATCTACAGGGTAATTGGGTTTGATAAAGTAGGCGTAGAGTTCTTTGAGTAAGAACTTAACTCAAAAAAGTTCTTACAGGTTTTGCCCTTAATGGTCATGTGATTTAAATAAATGTAAAACTCCTAGCAGGTGGTTCAAAAGTATACATATATACTGAGATATGGACGGTCAAATTAAAAGAAAGTCTGGTGCTACTAACTTAAAGACAGATACCTTTCTATTGCTTCTTCAAAGCTTTATCTTTCATCATATTTTTTATTTGAAATCAAACAGGATTCATTCTGCAAATTAAAGTAAGTAGGCTGATGTATAATTAGAAAAAGGATATCTGATAGAAAGTTAATAAAGGGATAGAAACTACAGCTTTGGATGCCATTCAAAGGGAATAATACCCACTTCTAATGAAATGCTTCCTTGAAATCTCATTTTCAATCCAAAATATTTGCTAGGCTTTGACATGGGTACAATCAAAACAAAGAGCAAAGCCCAGATGTCAGGTGTCTTATTCCAAGAGTGATTATAGAATCTAACTCAGAAATGAAACCACAAAATTAAAAGGCTATCTTTCATAATGCTTAATCTGATCCATTATGGGTAGTGTCAGAGATTTCTTGCTACCGAACAGATTTCCTTCAGAGTTTATTCTAAGTGTCACCTGCAGTATTGATTAAATACCCTCTGTGTGTAGCCAAACTCCTAACTGCTTGGTGTGATGAGTTAAAGAGAAGTAAGAGATACAGACTATCTTCATTTTTAAGACTCCAGCAAGGAAATAGTACAGGTACAGCTAACAAAGTATACTGTGCTTAGGGTGACCAGATGACTCAGTAGATTAATTGTCCAACTCTTGGTTTCAGCTCAGGTCATGATTTCATGGTTTGTGAGTTCGAGCCCCACGTCACGCTCTGTGCCGATGACATGGAACCTGCTTGGCATTCTCCTTCCCCCTCTTGCTCTCTCTCTTTCCCTCTCAAAATACACACACACACACACACACCGTGCTTGTGAGAGAGGCTTTTTGCACAAAGCCCACTTGGAAAAATTGGAATCAACCTGTGGTGTCTGATATCCCAGTCAGGCATGAGCTGATCAAATTTAGTCCAAAGGGAAAGACCAGGATGTGTCAGATCTGAGAAACAGACCTTTCTGCTGTAGTGGAGTGGCCAGCAGGGAACTGGGCCAGTTGTAGATGATGAGAACAAGTCTAGATCCAAGACAAAAGCACAGTTTTTGAAGAGAAAGCATTTGTTACCAAAGAGGCATAGGGAGCACGTGTATGCTGAAATTCGTTTCATTTCCTTAAGTGTCAGAATAGCTCTGGAGTTTACTCAAATAATAATTGGGCACAAGATAGGGACTGTAGGGAAGACGTTAGTAAGAAGTATCTGGCAAAATCAAGGCAGGATCCCAACTCCTCATCTTTAGGTGGGACCCTGGTCCTGGACAAGGTGCAGGCTGCTGTCAGTACTGGGCCACAGCTGCTCTCTGAGTGATCTGTCCCTGAGTCTCAAGAGTTGGGAAAGTGGGAAGTAGGAAAATAATAGGAAACATTTCCTGGCTGAGAAGAGCCAGCCCTGCAGGAAGTTTGGTTCAGATATCTCAAGAGAATACATGCGGGGCCTGGGCACAGGAAGCCTTATTCGATACAAATAAGGAATTCAGAGCACTGTTTGAGAGATTTGAAAGACTTGATTGGCCTCGTTGAAGATGATGAGGTATTCTAGAGAGACGGAATAGTATATACCCTGGAGGGCAAGCTATTCTCCTTGCTTAATCATTAGTGGTCAACTGAAATGTTTTGCAGCCAAAGATGCCTTGGGGCCACATCCATGCTCCGTGAGAAGGGTAACAGGGATTGATTAGTAATGTCTCCCGTGGGTACGGAATAGGGTATATCCTTGCTCGTGCAGTCAATTTGCAACTGCGAACCCTGAGTGGGGAAGGTGTAAGCACCAAACAGAAGGCTTTAGTTTTGGTTCATTTGGCCAGAGCAAGGAGAACAAGCCAGACTGAAACAGGAAAAAAATTGCTCAAGAAATAACAGGTGAGAAATTTTCTCTCCCAAGTGACGAAACTGGGTGAATCACTGCCTTGCAAAGGAGGAAAGATGTGTTAGCTGTAAAAGAGACTGAAAACCTACTTATACGTGGTGGGACCTGCACACTTGTTAGTTCCTAAGCAAAGGGTGTAGCTTTAAGCAGAAGACTGTGCTCAGTTGACAGTGTTCTAGAAAATTCTCTTAATTAAAATAGAATTCAGAAACTACTGAGGTCACTGATTAAAAAGTGACAGAGTTAATCAACGATATCACATGTTAAAGGAAAAAAAGAAAATCTGAGAACACTAAAAAGAATACGTGAAAATTAAAGTTCCCTTTTAAGCCCAGGGTCTCTGTTCAGAAGCCTGATTCCACATAGAGAAGCAATTGCACAGCAAAGAGAATATGTAGCAAAAATGGGAAAAGACCTAGACCTTCCCACCTCAGAGGAGTTGCCTCTGGGGACATTCATCTACAAAGTCATGGGGAATGAAAGCATTCATAAAAGAGGAGCGTCACAATTTAATCAAATCATCATTGAACCTGAAGTCTTCTAACGTGTGGGGGTTTTGTTACACGGCCCTCAATAGTCTTATTGGCATGCATCCCACTGAGAGGTGGAATCTATGACTTTTCTCCTTGAATCCGGCCTCTCCCAACTGTTTTTGGCCAGTAGAATATGGAAGAAATGGCATCGCACCAGTTTCTGAGGTCAGGCTTCTGGAAATTGGCTACTTCCACTTCCTGTCTTTGGAAACACTTGTTCCTTAGAACCCAGGCATGCCCTGGAGAGACCCCTCTGAGAAAAGCAAAGGACCAGCATCACCTTGCCAGCAAGGTGCACCCCCTTGAAAGTGCATCTCTGCCCACGAGCATTGAGTTCTCCCAGCCCAGCTGAAGCTGTGGAGCCAACAGCAGCCTTCCTTGCTGAACCCTGCCGAAATTGCAGATTCAAGGGGAAGATGAATGTTGTTGTATTAAGCCAACAATTTTGATATGTTATGCAGCAATAGAGAAATGAGTGAAATAAAATAAGTGCATTATGTACTGGCTAAGATGAAAGAACTTGGAGGTTACAGTTGGTTTTGAATCCCAAGATTTGTTGCAAATTTGTGTATTTAGTCTCCTCAGACTTCATTGTTTCTTCTGAAAATCAGGCACACTAATACCTACCTGACAAGGTTATTGTGGGAAAGAAGTGAAATACACAGGCACCTAAAACAATGCCTGAAAGATATCAAGGACTCAAAAGTTCTAGGTCCAAATTTGCTAAAAGCCCTAGGAGATTAAAGAATGAGGTATAAAAGTTTCAAGAGAATGACGTTGTTCTAGTAACTTTTTTGTAAATTGCAGCATGAAATGGTCATTATTCCCAGATTATGCTGTCCATGTAATCACGTATGCTTTTAGCTAGAGGCAACTACATAAAAACACCATTTTTAAATGATGGTTTAACACATAAATATGAATTCAGCCCAAATTATAAGGTATTAAGTGACTCAATCCCATCTCTAAATAATAGAGCACATCTACTCAAAACCTGCTTTTAAAAATTAACCCCCAACTCTCTTTTAAAGCCATGGATAACAAGCAGATTTCAATAAAATGACATTCAGAAAGAATAAAAAGATAGCACTTCCACCTTTTAATGTAAGGTGTGCTATAATCTTAAAGTAAAAACCATAATGTCTTTCACACGTAAAGAATCCCTTTAATGTTGCTTTAAATCTACATAAAGTCTTTCTTCCAACCCGTTAATCTTTTAGACCTAGTTGCATAGTTTGCTACAATGTTTCAAAGCATATTTGGTGCCCACATTCATTTGAAAAGGACCACTCTTCACGAAAAAGAATAGCCTCCTCTAGGGAGGATTCAATATAGACCTCACATATCTTTGAAAACGATTTCATTCTGTATGGCCATTGTGGTAGAATGACCTCATTGCTATGTCAATTGATAATTCTTAAAAAAAATTTTTTTAATGCATATTTTTTTATTTTTTGAGAAAGTGAGAGTGTTAGTGGGGGAGGAGCAGAGAGAGAGGGAGACAGAATCTGAAGCAGGCTCCAGGCTCTGAGCTGTTAGCACAGAGCCTTACATAGGGCTCGAACCCACGAACCATGAGATGACGTGAGCCAAAGTCGGACACTTAAACCACTGAACCACCCAGGTGCCCCACATCAGTTGATAATTCTTATTGTGTGTATGTATTGGTCATTGTAAGCCCACGTTATACTAAGCAGATGATCCAGGTATTCCTGTGTGGTGGTGTTTGGGGTGGAGGAGGGGAGGGAGGAGGTGGGTGTCCTGACTGAGTCTGTGCAAGGTCCAGGGACCTGGATGTGAACTTGAATCTGGAGAGTGCTAATCGTTTGTTGATTCTGCTCTCCAGGTCTCAGACTAGAATGAAATGAGGAAGAAGTCTCCAAAATCTGAAAGTTTTGAAACCAAAACAGTTTTATTTCTCCTGTTCGGAGTTTGGTTATACTAGAAACAGCCTAGATATTTAATCTGGTCTCTCTCGAGACAGGGGAGCCAGAGTGTTGGGTAGAGGAAGGCTGGCAGCCTGCTACCGTTTATGTGCCCCATAGGATTATCTGAAGAAAATGAAATTTAGGGCTTAGCCAAATGCTTTCATTCTTTAACTGAGATTTTAAAAAACCATTTGAAACTCATTTTTTTGGATTCAGTATGTGCTGTATAATGTTTTGTTTTTCCTTGTAATTCTTTCTGAAATTAGTCTATGTCAACCTTGTCAGGGAGGAAAAAGCAGGTTTCACTTTTGCTGATCCCAGGAGCAGTATCATAGCAGACCTCTGCTGTGGGGGCAGCCCCCCCGTGGCTGTGTGAGCAAGCGGGTCTGTAAGCTGACCTCGGACGGACGTGTACGCACATTTCCTGTGTGCCCGCCCGCCCAGCAGTGCAGACTGGGAGGCTGTGAGTTTCATGTGACACCAGGACATCCAGAAATCCTACATGACACCAGCATTCTCGAGTCAGCGCTGCCCCGGTGTTTACCAGCGGTGTGACCCGAGGCAGTTTCTAGAACCATGTTTCATTTCTACAGAAGCAAAACCCCTCTATTGTCTATCTTCAGACTTCTGAGGATTAAATTCTGTTGTAGTCAATAAACAGTGAGCCCTGTGCAGAAACAATGACTCTTTTCTTAAGCCCCTTTCAAACACATGAGTTGGATACTGACTCTTAAGTGACCGTGTTACAGTAGCGCTCACACAGAGTAAATGCTCAAGAAATGCTTGCTGGATTTAAAGACCCCGAAGAGGAACGGAATTGGAGAGGAGTAATGAGGTGGGGGCAGTCTTCCTCATGTCCCGGCCCTGCTGGGGATTTCTGCAGGTCTGACTGTTGCCCTGACCGCCTGTGGTTCCCAAATCCCATACCCTCTGTGGTGGCTCTGTCCCTGGTGTCTCCAGTCGCTCCCCAGTGAAGTAACCCTCTGTCAGTAGCCCCAAGCCCCTCATGCCTGTATGACTCCCCTACTCTTTCATCCACAGGCCAGCTAGGTGCCCGCGGGGCTGGCCATGGAAGGCCCAGCCCTACAGTCCCCAAGCCCTGAGGCCCGAGTTCCCAATAAGCCACATTCCATGCATATAGCTCCCCGTCTTCTGCTGTAGCCACTGAGGAGGGAAGTGAGGAGAGAAGGCTGCCTTCTAGAAATCAGGAACTGGGGATAAGGTGGAGAGAGGTCTCTCGTGAACCTGGACTGGGGCCATGCAGCTTTATGCCCCCGTGCATTTCTCACAAGAACAGTGAGAAATCAATACTGCTAGTGGTATGGTCTAGCTACATTATATCTTTGGGGACCGGTTAGGTACCTTGCCACTTTCTGAAACATTATTTTTACGGCAGATTTCATTTTACGTTCCATTTAAATCGTGCGCCATCAGACTTGCATAACAGCCATTTAGAAATTGGAGAGCTGTGTTTTCACCAGAGACCTTCTCACTTTCTGATGGCCTCGTGTGTGCATGTGGGAGAATGTTTTGTCTTTGAGGCCTTGTGAGGTGGTAAGGGGTGGGGGTGGGGGAGCAGAACATGGACTGAAATGCCTGGTTTGGACGGTCTAGTGACCTTGGGAATCCTCTCTGGGACACCTTCCTCATCTGTAGAATAAAGTGGCTGAAAAACAGGAGTTCTGAGACGTCTTCCAGCTCCGGTATTACATTATCCCACTTCTTTGAAACTCCCCAGCAGTTCTGTTTTATTTCTGTTCAAGGAGAGGGAGTGTGGAGTCTAGCCCTTTCTCCTGACTCTGTGAACATGTTCATTTTATCTCTTGAAGCAGAGTAATAATAGCACCAGGCTCCTCCTTAACCTACTGAATTGAGTGTGGAAAGTCAAACAAAGGGCACAAGTCAGTGGACAACGTTGGTGGGATTTAGGAACTCTGACCCAAGTTTCAGTATTAAGCTGGAGAGCACGAACAGGATGAAATACACAGAAAGGGCCTCTACAGATGAGACTGACGGCCAGCAGATGAGACTTCAGGCTGATAAAATCATTGGACTTTGGGGTAAGATGGTTGTATACAAACTCCTGGATGGAAGGGATTGGCCCTCTACCCTGAATTTTGTGGTGGGATGCATTGTGTGTGCCCGCACACACACAACGCCTATGGGGGCTAGTGAGTAGTAGAGGTTAAAGGGTCAGAATCTGGAGTCGGAAACACTTGGGTTGGAGAACTCACGGTGTGCCATTTTCTGACCTTAAATCAGTCACTGCCTCTAATCTTAGATTCACTTATCTCTAAAACTGAAACTACCCTGGGATTTTTATGAGGCTTGAATGAGGTAAAGCTTGTGAAATGCTTATCACATGCCTGGCACCTAATAAGCTTTCGTTAAATGTTAACTAGGATTATTACCATTATTAGCTCCATTATCTCTTTACCTGGGAGTTGCTGGCAGCTCAGCCGGTAAAGAAGTGACATCAAGTCTGGCTCAACTAGCTGGCAGTCATTTAAAACAAACAAACAAACAAAAAAAAAAACAGAAAAAAACCCGAAAACCACTCATCTGCAGTGGTATCTTCGTTGCCCACTCAATAGGAAAAGGAAGATGTATGACATGATGACACACTTAGGAAGCATTTATATTCCGTTTATTTATATTAAGCCAGAATGTTTATTTCCAACTGCCTGTCAAGGTTGACATCTTACGAGGCCATAGTTATTATAAACATTTTCAAAAGCACTCTTGTAGAATTATCACCAGAAGGAAGATTAGAGCCGCAACAATTGGCATGCCTTCTTCCTTTTACCATCAGACCCCATTTTTAATCAGAAAGTCACAGTAGTCATTTAACAAGTATTTATTGAGGGCTTTCCGCATACAAGCCACTATTCTGCGCCTTGAGGATGAATTTAGCAATGCTAAATAAGTACATATTACACCTACCCTTTGTGGTTATCACATTCAGATGGAGGGACCATGAGATAAAAAGGCAAATACATATGTTTGTGAAGTTTATGGAGGTGATGGTATGCATTATGAGGAAAAGTAGAGTGAGGTAAGGAGAAAGCATTTGGGGCAGGTACTATCTCCCAGGAATGAGTGGTCAGAGAAAGTCTGTCTGAGGAGATAATATTTCAGCAGAGTCATGAATGAAGGGAGCCAAGCATTTCTGCCAACAAGTAAGTAGAAGGAGAAAGCAGTAAGTACAAAGGCCCTGTGGCAAGTCATGCCTTTAGAGGTTCAAGGAGCAGCAAGATCAGTGTGGTGGGGAATAGATGGAGGCAGGGCAGTTTTCACAAGTGTATAGCTCCATATTGGCAAGTACCAGCCAACCAGAATAGATGCCATCTAGAAGCAGCCAGTAAGCTGTGCTTGGTGTGTCTCTGCTGAGTCGCAGTCTTTGTATGAGAGATCAGGGAACTTAGGGAGGCCAGATCGTGTGAGGCCACCATGTTCTCTTAGCATAATATCTAGGCTTAGTTCCAGAAACCAACCTTATCCATAAAAGATTAGGATTATTCCTATTTATTTGAGAGGAGTACATTTATTCATTAACCTGGGATATTTTTAAAAGTGAATGTAAGGGCACCTGGGTGGCTCAATCGGTTGAGTGTCTGACTTTAGCTCAGGTCATGATCTCACGGTTTATGGGTTTGACCCCTGCGTCGGGCTCTGTGCTGACAGCTCAGAGCCTGGAGCTTGCTTCAGATTCTGTGTCTTCCCTTCTCTCTGCCCCTCCCATGATCATGCTCCATTTCTCTTTGTGTTTCAATGGTAAATACACGTTAAAAAAAAATTAAATAAAAGTGACTGTAAGAAAATGTCAAAGCAGATTTGTTAAAACAAATATGATCTGTATTTGTTTTTAACTCATCAGTTCCTTCAGCATCCTATTAGGGTAAAAAGATGTGAACCCTAACTTTCACCCTCAGCCTACCCTGGGCTTCTAGGAACTAAAATAGGAGGGGATGAGAGACACAATTACTGGATTTTTCGAGGTAGCTGGTGGCAGAGTGCCTCAAATCTTGGGAATCAGATTCTTAGAAGAAAAGCCACCTTGTCATATGTGACCTGGGCGGAGTGGAAATCCTCTCTGCGGTGGCAGAGGGTGGGGTCAGTCCTAGTGGCTGGGTGCTGCCAAGTGGCACAGGCTGCTTTGCTCTCAGCAGATCTCCAAGTAGAGCCCTGGCATGTGTTTGCACTAAAGCCCTGAGGAAGCCTTTGAGAGTAGACACTGAGGTAGCACTTCAGGAGCCTGTGATAAAGTTGATGGGGCGAGGACCATCAGCATGACCATGTCGGCCTTGGCGAGGGCGGTGGCAGCAGCTGTGAGATTGATGGTGGTCAACGTTAGAGGCCTGTGTGAGTGTCGCCTAGGGCCCCTGGCAGCTGTGATGTGACCCCCATCAGGGACAGCCAGGGGCTGCAGGGTACAGCTTTCACAGCTACTAGGACCCCAGGGCATCTTGCATCTACTAGACCTATCACTGCGGCAGGAAAACAGAACATCCCAGGAGGAGAACACATAAGCCACATGTTTCATAGCAGATCCCCAGGGTGACCAAGAGTCTCCTTCGTGGGTTCCTTCATTAAAGAAATACTTACCGCATGGCTGGAGCTGTCTGCCACTTTCCCTTCCCCAGTCGGGTTTCGAGGCTGAGGGAGCTTGGGTTACAAAAGCTTTCCGGATATTAACAGTGACAAGTAATTGTGTGGCTTCAGGCTCTGGGATCAGAAAGCAGTCTGTCTGCCATCTGGACTCCACCACTTTGTAGCAGTGTCTTCCTCCTCAACCTCTCTGAGCATTGGTTTCCATATCACTGAACCAGGCTGAAGATAGTATTTGACTCAACAAAGTTCCTGTGAGGATTAATGACACAATGTATGGAAAGCACTTAGCACTGTGCCTGGCATAATAGACACACTAATGCTAGTTGTTGCTTTGATAATTCAGAGTGGAAGTAAAATGAGTGTGTGTTTGCGTGTGTGTGTGTGTGTGGTGGGGGGTGGTCGGGTGGGAAGGAAGAAGAAAAGAGGGGAAAAGCACAGAGGGAGGAAAGTAGAAGGGGAGAATATTCAGGAAAAATACATCAGGGAGGGAACAAATCAGAGGAATGGCAAGGAGTGTGAAGACAGAACATTCAAGATCCCTGAATGATAGGCTGCAATGGGCCCTAAATTATCTAAAATAAAAAAGGAAGAAATGATTTTAGCAGTAGGGCTTTGGGTGATCATTGAAGTGATTAAGGATGGCCTTTATTCCTGACCGTTTACTGAGTTCCCAGATACAGTGAGATGAAGAACACTTTCTGAGCATTCCAGAAGCAAGACAGCAATTACAGGGAGTCTCCGATTGTTATTAGAATGGAGACTCCAGAGTGTGGCATCAGGGCAGTTAATAGCCATTCTGTTCATTTCTGATTGAAATAACAACACCAGACCAAAGAGTATTTTAGACCCAGACTCCTTCAATCTGTCTATCCACTCCCAATGCTAACAGATAACTGTCAGTTTTAATTTAGTGCCTAGCTGAATTCAGATGTGATCAGTGATTCTTTTTTTTTTATCAGTCTGTTCCTATAATATAGGAAGACGTGGGAGAATTTGAGTGGCTCACTGAAGGTGAAATAGCTGGCCAAAACCTCATATGCTCTCAGCATTTCAGAAGAGTTTGCTTTGATGTTTCTCTCTCCTCCCCCATCCTGGAGTTATGTTGTTTATCATTTTGATTTTTTTTTTTTTTTATAACCAGCTGACCTTTTTCCTAAATAGGTCATTTTGTGTACAGTGAGTAAACCCAGTGTTCTGGGGATTTTTGCCCAAGGAAGTTGAATATATTTATGTCTGGATGTGTCCATATGTCAAACAGATATTTCAATCTATATTTGAAAGCTAGTGAGGTGGTTGCATTTTAAAATTCCCTGCTTTAACAAAATACAATGAAAACAAATACTCTTAACATATAACCAGACATTTTCAAAAGTTCAAACGATGTAAAAATTAGACTTCATTAAATAAGAAATTAAATCAGAAGCAAAAAACAAAGGATCTAGCCCTTTATCATTAATGCAACTAGATTCTATGTACACGTGTAAATATTCTCATTTACGTTCTAAAGACTAATCATATTTAGATGTGTATAGTAAATGTTTTTTAATGTTTGTTTATTTATCTTCACAGAGAAAGTATGGTGGGGGGTGGGGGGGATCCCAAGCAGGCTCCATGCTGTCCGCATAGAGCCTGACGCAAGGCTTGATCCCATGAACCGTATGACGCAAGGCTTGATCCCATGAACCGTATGATCACAATCTGAACTGAAATCAGGAGTTGAACACTTAACCAACTGAATCCTTAGGGGAAGTGCACATGTCTTTCTCATTTTCACCCCACCTCTCTAACCTGGCACCTAGTACCATGCAATACTGATAGTAAATGTACAGTATATGTGTTAAATGTAGTTGAAAATAACACAGATGAAGAAGAGAGATCTTGAGACTGCTCCAGCTTAATTAAAATAAGTGCTAAAAATTCAGAGAAATTAAGTATACCAGGGAGCTTAATGACTTGAAAATGTCATAGCTTGATTTGGAACTTGGAAGGTGAGTAGAATTCAGGGTAGAAAAAGAAAGACCTATAGCAAAGAGAATGAATTGTTACAGGATGCACATGACCATAAAGGAAATACAGAAAGCAGAAAACTAAGTTTTAGGTGGAGACTGTATCCTGATTCTGACACCCCTTTTTATGACTGTTGCTATAAATCATAAATATTTCATGTTCACATTAATTAGAAATTGTCATTGCAGGAGTTTTTCCATAACTTGCTATGATTCCTACAAGCAGTCATCCATTTAATTATTTACTGAGGGTTTACTATGATTCTGTATGCATAGTAGGAGCTGTCACTCATATTAAGGAACCTACTGCTGCTTCACCGAGGGAGGTAAGGAGCTTCAGGAAAAATGCTGAGGAAAAGGAGAAAAAGCACTGCAGACCTTGACGGTATCAACGCCATCAGAACCTATAGCTTTTAAGAATTCTTATGAACCTATTAATCAGGACAAAAGGAGTATCTTACCCCCTACTGCAGACATCAAGGGGCCCTGTCCAGTTTTTTGGATGTGCCTCTTCTCTAGGAAATGTAGATGACAAGACTGTGACCTTGAACTGAGCACCTCATCTAGGGATGCATCTAGCCACAATCTATAGACCTACAGAAGTTAAAGACTATAAGTTTGGAGTAATAAAGATCCTGGGACCAGAGTCCTGCAATCATATCTTTTGGTCTTAATGTGTTCTTTATAAATTCTTTTAAAGTTTATTTATTTTGAGAGAGAGCGAGCAAGCAAGTGGAAGAGGGACAGATAGAATCCCAAGCAGGCTCCACACCATGAGTGCAGAACCCGACATGGGCCTCGAACTCACAAACCATGAGGTCATAACCTTAGCTGAAGTCAAGGATAGACCCTTAACCAACTGAGATACCCAGGCACACCAATATGTTCTTTAAAATAAGAGTCAAGTCCCTACTATATGCCAGGATTAATATTGTAACCATAATTGGAACCACTATAACAAGTAATAATAAATTCTGCTTCCAAGGACTTTTTGTCTAATGAGGGAGAGAAACAAAGAAATAGAAAATAATATTGGCTGTAATAAGAACAGTGAAAGCCATTTGACCCTAGTGTCATAGACCATCTATTCTTTATCTGCTTTTATCCTTACCTGTTCCTATGACTTGTCTTACTTCCTATAAGAGTCCTCTGGACAAAGACGATAACTTTGTATTCAACAAACTATTTCCGTATTCTTGGTCCTCCTCAACTCAGAAACCTCTAAATTACCCCTCACCACCTCTGTAATAAAGTCTGAACTTAAGAGTCTGATTTACTAGGCTTTCATAATTTGGCATCATACTACCAGCTAGCTGATTTCTTCCTGTACTCTACGCTCACATATTCCCCCAAATAAAGCATTTGTGTTTCAGTTTTAAGGTCTACTCACAGGAAGCCATTCTGAATGAACTCCTAGGAAAATTATTGCTTAAGTACTGCTTTTTTAAATCCTAGCCTTTCACATTATTGCTTCACTTTAATGTCTATGCTTGTTTCCCAAATTCATTGTTAACTTGTAAAGAACTGGGGCTGTTCCATGCATCTGTTGATTCTTAGCACCATGGACAGTACCTTGCCAGAAAGGTACCCAGTGACTATGCAGTATTACAATACGTAGCTTGAATGTTGATAAAACTATTATAAATGTGGATTGACATATGATACTTTTATGAAGTACGATCACTCATCAGGATTAGTGATATATCCTGTAATTGGTAAGAGCTTGTAAAAGGCTATTTGGTAATATTTAAAGGAGAAAGCAGACTGTTGGTATGAGGAAGTCCAGTTTTAAGAAAATTATTCAGGTAGCTATATGCACAGTGAGTTGATGAGGTGAGGGAGACTGAAGGCAAATAGAGGAGGCACAAGACAGGTGTACTATGCAATATAGCAAGCATAAGAGGCAAGTTAGGCTTCTCCTGGGTGACTCAGTGGGTTGACTTCTGCTCAGGTCATGATCTCATGGTTCGTGAGTACAAGCCCCACCTTAGGCTTTGCGTTGACAGTGCAGCAAAATTCTCTCCCTCTCTGTCTGCCCCTCCCCCACTTGTGCACATGTGTGTGTGTGTGAGAGAGAGAGAGAGACAGAGAGCTCGCTCTCTGTCTCTCTCTGAGTAAATACATAAACAAAAATTTTTTTAAAAAAGACAAATTAGTGTCTGGGCCCAGGATATTCCAAAAACCTAGTGTAACCCATCACATCCAGAACTGTTTAAATATTGTTAAAGCATAAATCCTCAGGATTTATTTCCATTAATTGTTAAAAAAAAAAAAAAAAGGAAGTCTGTTTTTAGCCAAGTAAGATCAGTTAGAGTGCATTCCAAATTTCTCACAGCAGTGATTTTTAAGCAGAGTGTTTGAAGAATTCCTTTGCCATAATGGGTTTTATTTTTTATTAGTATTACATAGACGTGTGCATGGATGATTTTATAGGAATTAAATATAATAGCCTGTATCTGTGGCTAGAATAAATAACATGTGTTTTACAATCACTAATAAGTTTTTAAAAAATTGGAGCATATTGAAGTCGATGATGCTAGTCACGATTTGGTTTGATCGCAGGACATCCAGATGCTTGTCACCTCTTGTGCTGTTCTTAATGGTTGATTGTACTTTTTAATTAAGGAGAATCTGAGCTACACAGGACTGAGGCCTAGAATATTAAAATAAGAAGAGGAAGTTTAATCTACCGTCTTATCTATGAACAATCAAGTAATCTCTCAGGAAATTTATATACATTAAGATATGTAGATGTTAAGGGTACAGTTTAATGAATTTTAACAATGTATTCACTTGTGTATCCACACCCTAATGGAGCTGTACATATCCCTGACTCCCAGAAACTCTCCATGGATTCTCACCCATCAGTTTCCACCCTTCACGACCACTAGCCTTCTTACTTCCTTTGCCAGTGATTAGTTTTGTGTATTTTTGAGCTTCATTCAAGCGGAATCATACAAACAGGTACTCTTTCATTTGGGTTCTGTCACTCAGCATAAGGTTTTGGAGATTCATCATTGTGGGGTATAGTTCACTCAACAATAGCTGAGTACTATTCTGTTTTATAAACATATTATTGTTATTCTTTTGAAGACATTTAGGTTTCCAGGGTTTTTTTTCTCCCTTTTATGAATTGAGATGTTAAGAGCATTTTTTGAGAGTCTCTCGTATATATTTTCATTTGTTGATTAAATACCCAAGAGTGGAATTGCTGGCTCAAAGGCTGTCAATTTATAAAAATGGTTGCAATTTAGATGCTTTACATCACAGGATTGTCAGTCTTCTAGTGAGTGTGATGTATCTCATTGAGGCTTTAATTTGTATCCCTCTGAGAAGTACTAATATTCAGCATATTTTCCTATACATATTGGCCATTCATACATCTTTCTATGAGGTATATTCTAAGTCTTTAACTGCTTGGGTTTTTGCCTTTTTATTGATTGGTAGAATTGTTTATATATTGTGGATACAAGTCCTTTGTCAGATATATATACTGCAAATATTCACAGTCTACAGCATGTACCTTTCATTTTCTAAATGATATCTTTTGTTGAGCAGAAGTTTTTAATTTTGGTGAAAAATTACCAATTTATGTTTAGTGCTTTTTTGTCCTAATCAACCTTTTCCTATTCCAGGATAGCAATTATTCTCTTATGTTTTTTCTGGAAACTGTAATTTTTGCTTTTAGGTTTCAGTCTCTGATGCAGGTTGGATTGATTTTTTATATAGGGTATGGGACAGGGGTTAGGATTCATTTTCTATACATTATCCAGTGACCCTGTGCCATTTCTCTAAAACACGTCCTTTACCCCCACTGAAATGCTTTAACAGCTTTGTTGAAAATCTGTTGACCCTGTATGTGTGAGTATGTTTCTAGACTATGTTCTGGTCTTTTGGTCACTCTGTCCTTATTCCAGTACCACACTGGCCTGATTCCTACATCTTGATACTGTCGTGAAAAAAGGTAATGTAAGTTTTCCAACATGATTTTCTTTTTTGGGATTCTTTTGGCCATTTCAGATCTTTCTGATTTCCATGTAATTATTAAAATCAGCCCATTTTTATAAGGCAGTCCACTGAGATTTTGATTGGGTTTCTGTTGAATCTACAGATGAATAGATGTTAATTGACATCCGAACATTATTGTCTACCAATCTATAAGCATGGATATTTCAACAGTGTATTATAGATTTCCTTGAAGAGGTCTTGCACATTTTTTATTTTTTTAAAAAATGTTTGTTTAAAGATAGAGTGTGAGCAAGGGAGGCACAAAGTTGTGTGTGTGTGGCGGGGGGGGGGGCGGGGGGGCTAGGGAGAGAATCCCAAGTAGGTTTCATGCTGTCAGCACAGAGGCTGACTTTGGGGCTCAATCTCACAAACCATGAGGTTATGACCTGAGCCAAAATTAGGAGCTGGAGGGTTAACCAGCTGAGCCACCCAGGTGCCCCTCAGTCTTACACATTTTTAAAAATTCTTTCTTAAGTACTTAAAAATTTAGTATGCTATTTTAATTGGAACTGTTTTATATAATTTTCTAATTGTGGCTAGTATATAAAAATACAATTGATTTTTGTGTTAACTTTATATGCCCTATGATTATGCCAAGTTGATTTATGAGCCAAATAATTCTTTTGTAAATTCCTTAGCATTCTCTGGATACATAACCATATCATTTGGAAATAAAAAGTTACACTTCTGCCTTTTAGGTCTTTACACATTTTATTTCTATTTCTTGCTTTATTGTTCCAGTAGATTATACTTGAGTAACTTCCTGAATAAAAATGATAAGAGAAGATATTTTTTCCTTGTTCCTAATTTTAGGAGAAAGTGTTCAATATTTCACTATATAGTGTGATGTTAGATGTAGATTTTTGGCAGTTGCCCTTTATCAGATTGAAAACTTTCCAATCAGGTCTTAATTTTCTGAGGGTTCTTATTATGAATGGGTTTGAATTTTATTAAAGACCTTTCTGCATCATTTGAAATCTTATGAGTTCCCTATTCTTCTGTTGTTGTGGTTAATTATATTGTTTATCTTCAAATGTTAAATCAGTTTTTCCTTCCTGGGATAAACCTAACTTGGCCCTCATATGTTACCTTTTAATATATATGGCTGAGTTTGATTTGCTGATATTATAAGGACCTTTAGTCTGCTCATGAAGGACACTGATCTGTAGAATTCTTTTTCTATAATGTATTTGTAAGATTTGAGTATCAGTACTGCTGACCTTAAAAAGAATTAAGAATTATTACCATCACCTGTACTTATTTAAAGTAGTTACAGAAGATTGGTACTATTTTTTTTAATTGGGTGTGACAGAATGTATTATTGAAGTCATACGAGCTAGTGTTTTCTTTGTGAGAATATTTTATAATTCAACTCTTGAAAAGATACAGGACAATTTAGGTTTTCTACTTTATCTTTTGTCAGGTCTGGTTGACTGAGGTTTGCAAGGAATTTGTTTTACTGAAGTTGTTGAATTTATTAGCATAAAATTTTGATCTCTGTAGAATGCCTAGTGGTATGACCTTTATTTTCATACTGATAATCTGAGTTTCTCTTCTTTTTATCCTTAATCAGTTTTGCTAATATATTCATTTTAGTATTATTTATTAATCTTATTAACCTTTTTAGACATCCATTTTTTTTAGGTATGTTAATTTTCTCTGTTTGCTTTCTGTTTTGTTCCTTTCTGCTCTTATTTTCTATACTCTATTTACTTGGGATTTAATTTACCCTTTATATATCTGTTTATAATGAAACTGAAGTTATTGATTTTAAACTACTTTTCTAATCCAAGCATTTATGGCATAATGTGTGGCCTGTTCCAGAGAATGTTCCATGTAAGTTCAAAAAGAATGTCTTTTGTAGACATTGGGTAAAGTGTTCTGTGAATGTCTGTTGGCTTGATGATTGTGTTTTATATTCTTGATGGGTTCTTCCTAGTTATCTTATCAGTTACTGAAATCTGGTTTTCCCTTTAATTCTGTTAATTTTTGCCCTGTTGTTAGGTAGTATATGTTTATCATTGTTAAGTGGTCTGGATGTGTTGACCCTTTTATTCAAAGTATCTCTTTGTATCTGGTAGAAGTTCGTATCCTAGAGTGGCTTTTGCTTGATATTACTGTAGCCATTCCAATTCTGTCATGGTTACCACTTGCATTCGTATCTGTTCACGCTTCCTTATTGGACATAGTTGTATCCTTGAATATACAGTGTCTCTTGTAGACAGCAAGCAGTTGATTGAGTCTTGCTTTTTTTAATCAAGTCTGATAACTGCCTTTCAATTAGAGTTTTTAGACCATTGATATATAATAATAATTAATGTAGTTGATTTAACATAGTTCAGGTTCCCATTTTGCTGCTTGTTTTCTATGTGCCTCCTGTCTTTTTGTTCCTTTGTTCCTCCTTGACAGCCTTCTTTTGTTTTAAGTAAATATTGTAGTATGCCATTTTAATTCCTCTGTTGATTTTTTAAACTGTATTTTAAAAATTGTTTACACTGTATTTGTTCTAGGGATTATAAGACAAATCTATTTTTCACAATCTCTTTAGATTACCACTAACTTAATTTCAGTAAAATGTAGAAAATTTACTTGAAAATAATTCTGTTCCCTCCCTTTTGCAATAATATTGCCATATGTAGTTATATTTCTATAAGTAATAAGCTTAATAAAAACTTTATTATTCTTGCTTTATATAACATGTATTTTAAAGTGGGTAGATACTGGGGCGCCTGGGTGGCTTAGTCGGTTAAGCGTCCGACTTTCGCTTAGGTCATGATCTCACGGTTCGTGGGTTCGAGCCCCGCGTCGGTCTCTGTGCTGACTGCCAGCTCAGAGCCTGGAGCCTGTTTCAGTCTGTGACTCCCTCTCTCTCTGGCCCTCCCCCTGCTCACGCTCTCTCTCTCTCTCTCTCTCTCCTAGAAATAAAAAAAAAAAAAACAAAAAACATTAAAGTGGGTAGATACAAAATGAGAAAAAAACTACCTATAAAGTATTTTATATTAACACACACATTTACCATGTCTAGTGCTCTCCATTTTACTCAGTGGATTTTAGTCACTTTCTAGACTCATTTGATTTCTTTAATTTTTAAAAATTTTTATTTATTTTTAAAATTTCAGCATAATTTGGGGTGCCTGGGTGGCTTAGTTGGTTAAGCGTCAGACTTTCGCTTAGGTCATGATCTCGCGGTTCGTGGGTTCGAGCCCCACGTCGGGCTCTGTGTTGACTGCCAGCTCAGAGCATGGAGCCTGTTTTGGTCTGTGACTCCCTCTCTCTCTCTGACCCTCCCCTGCTCATGCTGTCTCTCTCTCTCTCTCTCTCTCTCTCCTAGAAATAAATAAAACATTAAAAAAAATTTCAGCATAATTAATCTACAATGTTATATTAGTTCCAGATGTACAATAAGTGATTCCACAGCTTTATATAGTACTCAGTGCTCATCCCCTATTTCACCTATCTCCCACCTCCCCTCTAGCAATCATCAGTTCTCTATTTAAGTATGGTTTTTTGCTGGTCTCTTTGTTTTGTTTCTTAAATTCAACACATGAGTGAAATCATATGGTATTTGTCATTCTCTGACTTATTTTGCTTACAACATTACACCTTCTAGAGCCATCTATGTAGTTTCAAAGAGAAATATTTTATTCTTTATATGGCTGAGTAATACTCCATTGAATATATATGCTATGTCTTCTTTATCCATTTATATGTGAATTTATGAACACTTGATGGCTTCCATATCTTGGCTATTATAAATAATGCTGCAATAAACATAAGAGTACATATATCTTTTTCAATTATTATTTTCATTTGACTTTGGTAAATACCCAGTAGGGTACTCATCATCAGGGAAATTCAAATCAAAACCACAAAGAAATATTACAACTGTCAGAATAGGTAAAATCAGAACCACAAGAAACAACAAATTTTGGCGAGGATGTGGAGAAAAAGGGACCCTCATGTATTGCTGGTAGGAATGAAAACTGGTGCAGCCAATGTGGAAAACAGTATGAAGGTTCCTAAAAAATTAAAATACAATTACCATATGATCCAGTCAAAGAGATTACTACCTGTGTTTTCTTCTTGGAGTATTACGGTTTCAGGTCTCACATTTAGGTCTCTAATCCATTTTGGGTTTATTTTTGTGTGTTGTATTAGAAAGTGTCCAGTTTTATTCTTTTTGAGATAGCTGTCCAGTTTTCCCACCACCATTTGTTGAAGAAACTGTCTTTTTCCTATTGCATGTTCATACCTCCTTTGTTGTAGATTAATTGACCACATAAGCATGGGTTTATTTTTAGGCTATCTGTTCTGTTGATGGGTGTCTCTTTTAGCGCCACTACCATTCTGTTTCTATTACTACAGCTTTGTAGTGTATCTTGAAATCTGGAATTGTGATACACTCAGTTTTGTTCTTTTTCAGGATCACTTTGGTAATTTGGGGTCTTCTTAGGTTCCGTATAAATGTTAGGTTGTTCTACTTCTGTGAAAAATACTTTTGTTGTTTCGGTAGGGATGGCATTGAATATGTAGATGGCTTTAGGTAGGATGGATATTTCAGCAGTTTTGTTCTAATCCATGAGTGTAGTGTATCTTCTTATTTGTGTGGTCTTCAGTTTCTTTCATTACCGTCACCATCACTTGTTTTCACAGTACAGGTCTTCAACCTCCTTTGTTGAATTTATTCCTAGGTATTCTTTTTGATGTAATTATAAATGGGATTGTTTCCACCATTGTCGGAAAACTCCTTATCTCTAATTAAATTTTTAAATGGCAACCTTCCCAGGTGGAGTATATTTGGTTGTAGCATTTTTTTTTCTTTCAGCAGTTTGAATATATTATCCCAATACCTTCTGGCCTGCAAAAGTTTCTGCTAAAAAATTACCTGGTAGCTTTATGGAGTTTACCTTGTACATAACTAGTTGCTTCTCCTCTGCCTTTAAGATTCTCTCTTATCTTTAGATCTTGGGCATTTTAATTATTATGTGTCTTGGTGTGGACCTCCTTTTTTAATGTTTTATTTATTTTTGAGAGAGAGAGAGAGAGAGAAAGCTTGGGCAGGAGAGGGACAGAGAGAGAGGGAGACACAGAATCTGAAGACAGGCTCCAGGCTCTGAGCTAGCTGTCAGCACAGAGCCCAGCGTGGGGCTCAAACCCATGAACCATGAACTCATGACCTGAACTGAAGTCAGATGCTTAACCGGCTGAGCCACGCAGGTGCCCATGGACCTCCTTGAATTCATCTTGTTTCGGACTCCCTTTGCTTCCTGGACCTGGATAGTTGTTTTCTTTTTCAGGAAGTATTTAGTTATTCGTCAGATAAGTTTTCTGTTCCCTGCTTTCTCTTTTCTCTTTATGGGATTTCTATAGTGTGAATGTTTGCATGCTTGCTGTTGTCTCACAGGTCCCTTAACCTATCCTAATTTTTAAAATTTATTTTTTTGTTTTCCTGTTCAGCTTGAGTGTTTTCCATTTCCCTGTCTTCCTAATCACTGATCCATTCTGCATCTTCCAGTCTCCTGTTGATTCACTGTAGTGTTTTTTTTCTTAATTTCAGTTATTGTATTCTTCCAACTCTGGTTCTCTTATATATATATATATATTTATCTTTATATATATATATATCTTTGTTGAAGTTCTCGCTGAGTTCATCACTTTTAAGTCTTGTAAGCACCTTTCTAGCCATTACTTTGAACTCTTTATTAGGAATATGGCTTCCTAATAAAGGAAGCAGTTTCATTTAGTTACTTTGTCTGGTACTTTTGTTTGGGACACAGTCCTCTGTCTCCTCATTTTGTTTGTCTTCCTATGTTTGTTTCTATGAATTGGGCAGAACAGTTGTCTACTGGTATTAAGGGAGTGGCTTTGTGTAGTAATGTCCCTTGTATGGACTGTGCATGCTTGACAGCTTTAGTTGGCTGGCTTGAGTTATAGTGGCCACAGGCAGTGGCTTTCAGGGCAGCCTGCACTAGAACCGCCCTGGCAAGATGGCTGAGGCTAACACAGGCCAGACTTAGAGGGTTCCAGGGTGCTTCATGCAGGGCATGCCTGGTGGGATGGCAGGAACTAAAGCAGTTTAGACTAGGGGTTCCAGGCACTCCACAGGGCCACCCTGGCAAGATGGATGAAGCTGAGGCAAGCACAGGCCAAGGGATCTCAGGAAGCTCTACACAGGGGTGAAGGAGGGTGCCTGGTGGGACCGCTGGAGCTGAAGCAGGTGCAAGCTAGAAGGTCCTGGAATTGCTTTGCACCTTGATGAGATGACTTAAGCTGCAGTGCGTGCTGTCCTGGAATGTACCAGTCAGTGCCACACTGGGGCCACCTTGATGAAAGAGGTAGAACCTGGGTGGCACAGCCTGGGGGCTTCCTTGAGGAGCAGCTGGGGCTGGTGTGGGCTATGGGCTCACTGAGATAGAAAGAAGATTAGGACACCTGGACTCTGCTCCCATCTATTATCAGGGTGCAGGGGGAATGTAGACAGTGGTGTTCATCAGCACCTCTGATCCCCTGGAAAGTGGTTTGGCAGCTCCTCTCTCCTCTGCTGTTTGGGAGACTCTCTAAGGTTAGTTCACGTTTCTGTGGCCCAGGATGAGTGCATCTGCTGATGGTCCCTTAGTCCTATTCCTCCCTACCGCAGGTCACAGTGCTAGGCGTGAGTTTACCCATCATTCCCTTGTGTCATCTCTTCTGTAATTCTCTGTGTGGTCACTCTCTCCTTTGTTGTGCAGAAGCTGTTCAGTCGGCTCTTCATTCTTCTTCAGGAGCTATTGCTTTATATGTACATGCAGATTTAGTTGGCCAGTGGAGGAGGTTAAGTCCATGGTGTTCCTATGTCACCATTCTGGACCTCCTCTCCATCAAGCTTTTCTGTAATTCATTAACTATGGTTTCTTTTACTTCCTGGGGCTTCTTTATAGTAGCTGCTTTGAAGCTTTTGTCTGCTCTAGTATCAGGGGATGGTCAAGCATTTCTAATGACTCCCCCCCCCTTTTTTTTCCTGGAGGATGAGTCACACTTTCCAGTTTCTTTGCATGTCTCACAATATTTTTGTTGAAAACTGGATATTTTAGATAATATTAGCAACTCTGTATTTTGATATTTTCACTGATAATAATAACAATAATTGTCTGAAAATTGTTATTGTCACTGAGTTTTATTTTATTGTTTAGTAATTTACTGGAGCTGATTTTGTGAAATTTGTCTCCTCTGTCACATGCTGCCACTGATACCTCTGCTCAGTTTGTATGTATACATGGGCCATAGGTATTCTTTTGTTTTAATTTTTAAGTTTGCTTTTCTGGGAGTTGTTCTATATATCTTTGTAGCTTGGTGGTGAGAAGTTATGCTCAGCCACCTTGCCAGTGAGTCCTCTGTCCATGGTCACTGACTCTGTGTATGGCATAAGTAATGCATTTAAAGCTGATGCTATTTCTAATTCCGATCTGACCTTTACTTTTTCTATGCCCTTTGAGGTTTTTTATGTACATTTGCTTAACCTTAGGTTTGGTTAAGAGTATGTGGATAGCGTGGGTCCTGTCGTATTCCCAGCATGCGCATGGAGCTGTAGCCATAGTTATGCTTCCTCCAGCCATAACTTTCCCTAACCGTTGGCCCTTCCCACTTGCCTGTTGTTGAGATTATCATTTCCATGAGACATGCCACTGGGAATGGGTACCACTCAGCACTCCAAGTTAAGCAATCCCCTTTACCTGCAGCAGACAAAATGTCATCCTCATGGCCTGCCGCCCTGGCAGAACCTCTGTGTCAACCTTGCTGGTCAACAGCAATTGTGAGAAACCAATAATTGTAAGTGACGTTTTTTGTCAAACGTGCAACTTAAAATTGATTAAACATGGCTATATGAGTGGGGAAAAGTGTACTTAAGTGAATCCTTGTATGCATTCCTGCCTTTGTGAGGGTTTTGGTCATTCTGACATTGTCCGACTCTTTATGGAAACCAACACTCACTTCCTTGACCATTCATAAGTGTAGTGAAATTGACCCAGTCATGGCCCAAGAGAAATGGGCTATTTTCCAAAACACATACACCTACAAGATGAACAACACATTTTCTGATTTAACTAACATCCTCATACAACTGGCTTTAGAGCCCTCTCACCCAAAATAGAAGGGCATGTTCTTAGTAAGTTTTGTTAAGTGCAGCATATTATTATTAAGATTTTGGCTTCCTGAATCTTCTGTTATTGTGAATTCTGTCTAGACATTAGGACAAACCAGACTAATTAAGTATAGACATTTACCTCCATTACAATTGGCCCTTTTATATAGTATCAAGAATAATAGTCACAAACGAGGAAGACATAATGCAAAGAAAGATGAAAATAATACAGAGAGACACACATGGTTAATATCAGACTATATGTTTAAATAGAGAAGATGTAGAATTCACTGCTAGTGTTTTCTGGGTTTTAGATCTATTTGTGCAAGGAACTTCATTACTATTTGTTTTATAGATTTCCAGCTCCGTATTTCTCTGCTTTCCTTTTGAATACCTATCCCTTTGGAAGCCAAAATAAACAGAAATAGGACAAAGCCTTTGCTGGAAAATGTTCCTCACCAAATGGGAGGGTTGATTTACCAATAACAAAAAAGAATTATATAATACTAAGACTACACCTGCAGAAGAAAAAAAGTTAACATAATAATTAGCTGTTCATTTCACAGTTCAGTAGTGGAATTTCCCAAAATGATATGTGGAGACAGAAGTTTATTGTGAATAAATATCTGTTGATTATTCCCAAATGTGTTTTAAAGTTGCAACAACATCTGGACTAGATTGGAAAAAAAAAAAAAAGTGAAAAATAGAAGCATCTCTGTTGTAACTGAATTATCTTTAAAATAATTCATTTTATATTACTTTTCTTGTTAATGACACGTTCGTAAGTTTATTTAAAACTCTTATGATTCACTGAAAAAATTCAGCTATTAAGAGCAAAATTTATCTTGAAAAACTTACTGTTTTACATTCAGATTATATTATCACCTGTAGCTAAATTTAAACATCGGTAGCAGAGTATAATCAAGTGAAATGATGCCTCTGAAACGTACACAACTAAAACTAAAACCAAGATCTGGAAAATTATTCTGAAATTATAGCAAAGATGGTTTCTCCAGAGTTTCCTAGAGGGATAAAAAAGAATGGAGAAACCTTGATCATTTTAGAATTCACAGAGGTATTTGTAGGAATAGGTGGTAAACAGTGAGGGGGAGGTACCTGGGTTCTAAATAGGAATTAAGAGAGGAAATGTAGTTGCTGTCTAACTGCATAGTTGGAGGAAACAAGATGGTGTTTTTTTTACTTTCTCTTTGTACACATAGAATATTCTAGCAGTCAGGGTTCCAGCAGAAAACAGATGGCTCACACTAGAGCCTTTCTACAGGGCTTACAAAAGGCAGTTTTAGTATATGTGCTGCCGAAGCAAGCACAAAAAGGCAGTTTTAACAAAGCTTTGGGAGGAGCGGAGAGAAATTATGAGGAGTGGGGCAGCACCCTGGGGCCAATGGTAATAGAGCTGTTACCACCCCTCGTCCGAAGGATCCAGGAGAAAGCATGTTTATAGGATCATGGCTTTGCATGAAGCCCCCCTTCAGAGGGGACTCTATGGGGCAGGACTCTGCGAAATAAAAACATGACTTCTCTTTCTCCTCTCTCCCTTTGGCTTCGTGCTGCTGCTCCCAGTGTCCACACATCACAGGAAGCTGGAGGGACCAAGGGACCTACTGAGAGTCTCTACAGATCAACCTCCTAGCCTGGAGAAGGATGCGGGGTGGGGGTGGGGGGCACTGGAGGACGGTAGAGGAAGGCTGCTCCTGTGGAGTTTCTCGTCCCATGAAAAGATGGTTTCTTTTCATGGGTGGTTAAAAACAGCCACGGTGCAATTAAACACAAACGCCCAAGAGCAGAGCAGAAATGTCTTTGCAGGACTATGATTAGATGTATTTACAAAGGGTTTCCTTCCTGTTTACCTGAGACTGTGGATGTTCCCATGGGGCGGTCTTGGCCTTCTCTGTTTTGAACCACACTAAGTATTTCTGGGACCAGTTGAGGGATTTGGTAGAATTTTACTTTTTTTTTTTAAAGCTACTTTGTTCCAGACATTTTGTTAAAAGTTGATAATATAAAGTTGGCAAAAGAAAGACTCCATTGCAGCTCGCAAGTCCTGATGGGATGAGAAGAAAGAAAAGCATCTGTAATCATGTCTGGATGACCCATCAAGGGAGACTGGAGCAGCCATGTGGGGGTGGGGGCAGAGGATACAGACCCATTTCTCCTCTAAAGTTCTTTATTTTTTAAAGCACTATGTGTATTAAATCATGATTTCCTTGCCTGAACCTATGGAATTCATTCTGTTATCATCCTTGAAGTTAAGTAATGTGCGTGGAAGGTGACACAGTAAGCAAGGGAGGTACGATTTGAGTTGAGTGGTGTCGCCCTAGCCCCTCCCCACCTTGTCACTGCCCTCCCGCCCACTCTTCAAGCCTGAAAGGTCAGATAGGAAAAGAGGGAGAGTAGTAGGAGTGTCCTTGATGATAATTGCTATCCTGATGTGAGGAGGAACCCATGGCTGACTTCTTGAGTAACATGGGTTTGAACAGTGCAGGTCTACTCATATGTGGATTTTTCTGAATGAATACGGGACCAGTACTGTAAACATATATTTTGTTTTCCTTCTGATTTTCTTAATATTTTTATTTTCACTACCTTACTCTAAGAATACAGTATATGATACACATACAGAATTGTGTTAATCAACTTATGTTTTCAGTAAGGCTCCCTCCCAGTCAACAATAGGCTAATAGTTTGGGGGAAGTCAAAAGTTAAATGCAGATTTTTGACAGTGCAGGGAAGGGGTGACGGGGCAGCACCCTATCCTCCAGGTTGATCAGAGGTCAGCTGTACTATGCCCCCAGCATTGTGTTAACATTTTTATACTTTGTAACCCAACAAGAACTTCCAGAGCTAAATAATCAATGTTTGCTTAATCTTGTCAAACCACTTACATAATAAAGAGGCTAAAAGCATGAAGTAATGATTCACTCATCTCCTAAATCTCTGTGACTACTTTGCATTGGGTACCTTTTATACATCATATGTGATGATAAAATGAGATTCATCATTGCTTAATGATAGAAATACTAGTAATAAAATACTAAGATTAATATAAAAACTATCAACTTCCGTTACAGTTTTAGTCTATACTGTTATCTCCTATTTTAATCATCACTGTTCATGGGAGAAATAAGCTCACTGACCCAATCAAAGGAGGGTCTCAGAGCACAGTGAAGTGAGGCTTTAATCAACATTCTTGCAAGCGCGAGTGTCTGATGGACAGGACAGGCACACTCGATGCAGTTACAGCAGGCGATTTATCCCCTACCATGCAAGTCCCTCCCCTGGTTCCTCGCTGGCTGGGTACTACAGAGGTTACAACCTTTTCCAGGTATCAGCTGTGCAAAAAAGTAGTCTAATTGGAACAAACATACATTCTCTGAGGTGATGCAGAGACTTTCAGTCCCTCCTCCCTTTATTTTGTGGTGCGTACTCATTGCAAATGAGCCCATGAAAATAAGCCTGCAAAACAGAGGGGAAGAAGAACCAAAAGTGAAGCGCCTAAAGGTTTGGGACTCCATTGTGTGTGGGGGGGGTGGGGTAGGGGAAAGGGGGGTTGTACATATTTCCAGTAGGCTGTAGACTACTGGACAGCACATTTTTTATTTAGTGTTTTTGAAAATCACCTCCCAGTTCCTATGAAGAGATTTTTATTATTTTTTAAAAAATTTATTTATTTTGAGAGAGAGAAAGCATGGGAGAGGCAGAGAGAGGGAGAGAGAGAATCCCAAGCAGGCTCTGCAAGGTCACCGCAGAGCCCAATGCAGGGCTCTTAACTCATGAACCGTGAGATCATGACCTGAGCCAAAATCAAGTCAGATACTTAACTGACTTAACGGAGCCATCCAGGCACCCCTGAAGATACTTTTATTTTAAGCGCATTTATGAATGTAAAAATAATAACTAAAATTACTTCCTTTACATATACATACACAGTAGTGTTCCAGTAGCTAAATCAAAGTAGTTGACTAAATGTAGCTTCCTAAAGTCTCCACAGTGTTTATAATTCCCTAGGGAGAAATAGAAAGATCTGTCTTCATACTTACACTGTCTTCAGGATTTCTCTGCATAACAGTGAGTATAACATTGCTTTCCTCAGGCAGTATTTTAGAGCAGCTTTGTATAGACTTTTAGTGGTCAATAACATAAGTGAATAGCCTCAGGTTAAAATCATTAGCATGTCTCTTGTAGAAATTGCAGTTCTTTCAGTGGCAGACTCTTAAAAATGAAAAGCAAAAAACAAAAACCCCAAACATTCCCAGGACCTCAAGTATAGGGTATGCCGTCTATTGCCTAGGCTGGAAAAAAAAAATGCTGCTTAATAGTGTATACAGTGTAGCCATATTTAATTTCTAAAGTAGAAAGAAACTTGTTAGAATAACAATGGTTTTTCTCCCCTGAACTTGCTTTATTTCCTGGCCTTGAAGTAATTTAGCTGCTTAGGAAAGCACGTTAAGACTTTAGTCTACTCAGATACTATTTTCTGCATGGTGAATGCAGTTTGGGACTGTAAAAATAGTAAGCCCTCTCCCTGTTAAGCATTGGTAATTCAGTAAGTCAGACCCACTGACCTTCCAGTCAGTCTGAATCCTTGTGCAATCTGAAGTGTAAAAATATTCAAGTGCGATTCCATCATTTATAGTCACCACTTACTGAACTTAAATTTGGCCCCAGCTATCATGCTAGGCATGTTCTCGTAACATATCTCTATTTTCGGTTTTGAGGCAGGAGCTCTTCTTTCCCTAGGTCTGCTTATTTAGCATTTACTAAATATTGTGGGTAAAGCTATACCATAAGCATCCTTGGAGAAATTACTTAGTCTCTCAACATTCCCATTGTCATAACTATAAGCGTCATATTATAGTTTCTCTTTTAGGGTTGTAAGAAATTAATTGACAAGTGTCAATACTGTCATTACAATGGGTACTGTTTAGTTAAATCCTAGGACATTACATTGAGTACTATAGTTATTTACGGAGAATAAGAAAGACAGTACTATTAACCCTGTTTTGCTGATTAGACCAGAGCTCAGAGAGGTTCAGTAACTTGCCCGAAGTCACACAGCTAAGATGCGGTAAAAATAGGACTCACATACTCATAGTATGTATTCATACTCTGAAGCTCCAGGCTATTTGTTGGACTCTAGGCACTATAGAATCACCTACTGATCTAGCCTCAAATCCTGCCTTCTGTGAAAATACAAAGGCTCACCTTACCTAAAATGTGTTTTCAGAATTCTTATTGGTAATATTTTAATAGGCAGCAATCTGTTTTATACCATTCTGGAGGAGTATTTGGCTCAGTACATAATGGATTTAGGAAAAAATTCTCCGTGAGAGAATTTTCTCCAATCTGCTTTTTTTTACAAAATAATTTCTAAAACATAGCTTTTAGATTCTCTTGAATGTGTTTGCTTAATTTTTTACTAATTCACAGTGCTTTTATAGGTCATCTAAGGGCTCTTAATGATACTAGAAGATTTTAGTTCTATCTTCTGGTAATTGTGGCAGTCCGTGTTTTAATCAATTACAAATGTAGAGTTGTATCATTATCCCAGTTTATTGAAATCCTAAGCTTCCTGAACTTAGGAGTGTCCCATCTTTCTAAGCAACCTTGTATATTAGCAGAGTGATTTGACACTTAACAGAAGAAGACTCAGTAATGTACAGGTCTTAAAATTTGTGTAATACTTACAAAGAATTGGAACTTAAATTTCATTAATGTGAATCACATGGAAATTTACATTGTAGTGGGCAAGTCAGATAATTTGACCAATATTTCTCTTGAGATCTGAATAGTGTCTGAAAAACATGAAGTGATGAAGAAAACTGTCATCTTTGGAAAGTGTATCAGGCACCCTTCTATGTGTTTATTGGTATGTGCTCAGGAGACCAAGAGTCTGGGGAATGCCCCCAAAGCTCTTGGGTCTTCAGTTTTTTTCACTTAAACTAGGTGGTAGGCTCTTGATTCGTTTACTGAATGTACAGTATGAAATGGAAGGAACAGTGCAAATGGTTTATACAAACTCCTTCAAGAAAACATTCTGGCATTACCCTCTGGAAGGTCATTAGCATTGAGTTATTGTGAATCGGTATAGCACCTGTATTCCAGAGCCTAGAATGTTTCACCAGCCTCGAGCTCACAGTCCATCTTGAGGACCTCTCCCCTCCTTCACTCTGCCGGTTCCCATTGGATTCCCTTACAGAGCCCCAGACCTCCACAGACTCCTTTAGTGCGAGTAACCCCGTGCTCTCTACAGCCCATTTTTAGGAAACTTTCTCTTTACATGAATCATATAAAATTAGGGAATAAAGGAAGACCTTATTCAGTTGGAAATGCAGAATATAGATGTGGTGTACATCTACCTTTTTGCCCAGCCCCAGTGAGTATCTGGTCCTCAGGATGCTTTGATAGCCCTTGTGTTGACTGTACCCCAGAACCAAGGCTGCAGATATGTATCTTTGCATCTGTGTACTCTCCTCATATCCCTTCAGTGACTGGAGACTGGGTGACTGGGATATCACAGAGGGTTGTGGACTGAAATGCTGGTAGCCTGTTTGCCTTCAGGAATGATGTTCTTAGTAGTTGCCTCACCAATGAAGTACCTCTCTCTCAGCCAGTTCCACAGTTAGACATTTACTTTACTATCTAAAAATGGATAGGACTGATTTAAAAAAAATCTTGGAACTGTATATAGTGTATTAATATGGATACCATATTAATTTAACATTTCTTCTTCCACATACTACCTCCAACCCTCTCCCACCCCCACAATTCTCGCTCTTTACCAGTGAGGAACAGAAGCCTGGTCAAGCTACAGTAATTATTGGCAGAACTTGAATTTAGTCCATGTGTCTTCCTTTCTGACCAACTTCATAGCATACTATGTAACTTTTAAGAAGGTAGAGTTTTTATTTTGTGTGCCTTTTTAATGATTTCAGATATGTGTTCCTGTAATTCAAAACCTTTGGTTATTTTTCTAAAGGTCTGGAATGTTACAAAAAAAAAAAAAACCCACTGGGCTTGCTAAAAGAAATTTGTAAATAATTGTCCAAAAAGTTTATCCTGTATTTTGAAATATGGCTTAATTGGCTGATCTCTAGAATTTTCTGGTAATGCTCAATATAATAATATCTTTATAGTAATATACAAGGAAATGAGATTCTGATTTATAATTTTTAGAAGTATGCAAGAACTTAATGAAAAATAGGCATTGTTTGCACACATTCATTTCTATTACCGATTGCTTTACACATGAAGGATGCGATTTCCTAACAGTTTTCTTTAAGAAAGCATATAGATCTTGGTTTCATTTGGACTGGACAATGTCCTTTCTAAATTATCTTTTGGTAGCAATATATTATCACTTTATTTGGGATTCTAATTTCTGATATAGTTATATGTATTTATCTTTACATTATTCTGTTGGAAGTTATATGCATAAGTTTACATAAGCTGATATTTTTCATCCAAAATTCCATGTGCAGGAAATTCTCTTTAGTACTCAGAATACAGGGTACTATTCTGTTCAGTGGTGTCACTGTTTGTCATTCAAGTGATAGGACTTTTTTAAAATTACTTTTTAGTATCAAACTGATATAGAAAAGAATTTCACACCAATTTTTTGGAAGCTTATCAGATGCATGTGAGGATTTTGAAGCAGCTTGGTGTTAGAATCATGTCACCAACTGGCCTTAGGCCATATGTGGGGAAGCAAGTCATTTCAAGGTATTGCCAACAGAAGTTTACAGAGAACAATTTTCTGTATTTAGTGACTGAACAAATAGAATATTGCATTGCAGAATATCATTTTATGCATGATGGTTATTTTCAAATAAGACTTTTATTGCCATCTGTGAAAAAAGTTAACTTTCTAATATGATTGGGCAAGTCAGTCATTTTTATGTAGTGTTTTCTTATCTGGCATCCGCTTTAGAGGCTCTTCTTCACTTAGCACTTTTGTTAACAATAACAGCTGTGATGATGAAATCCCCAAGATAGTCTAGTGTTGAAATATCATCCAAATTAGACTGTGCTTATTGGGTCAGGCTTCTGCCACTGTCTCAGATGGAGAAGCACCTTAACTCTTTCTTATTGTGAATGCGTCCTTGCACCCTAGAAGGGGAAATTACCTACATGAGATTCTAACCAGAAGCCCAATTCACACTGCAGTATGCACTTGCAAAGATAATTACATGGGGTGGAAAGGGTAAAGAATTCAAATGAATTTGTGGGCTATAGAAAGAACGTGGACTCTGAAGTTGAGACCCCGGATTACAACCATGAATTGACCAACACAACTGGTGTGCACTCGGGCAAGTTGATTAGCAACTTCGAGTCTCCTCATTGTGAAATACAGACCATGATACCTCTTTCATATGATGACTGTGATGTTTATGTCCTAGTACCTGGAGCAGTCACTGAGGAGGTCTTAATAAATATTGGTTGAATCATTACTGCTTGTATTTTCACACAGCTTAACTGAAACGACACTGAAAGAAAAAAAAATCAGTACAAAGAAGATAGGATTAGTGTGCACTGTGGATCCTTTATGTCAACAGGAATAAAGCCACTGCAAGGAAAATTAATTTCACACACTTAGCCTTCTGCAAATGCCTCATGTTCCAGAATCATTTTAGCCAGTATCACTTAACCCCAAGGTGAAAATGAATACACCAAGAGGGAGACACAGTTGTTCAATTTATTACAATAGCTGAGCTATCAAATTAAACCTGTTATTTATAGTATTTGTAGTTGTCACCCTGATTTATGTAACAGTTTTTCAGGATCACATGTGCAGAAATTTAATCGGCAACCTGTTATTTCCATGGAGGTTTAGTGGTTATATTCTGGAGTAGAGTTCAGGCATTGCAGTCTCTTCTGCCTCCTCTGGCAGAGTCCGTAGGCACAGCCGTGCAATGTGTAGAAAAGTAGAAATTGGTGTGAGCCATCCATTTGTTATTGGGTGTAAATTAGTGGTTGGTTTCTGCGGGATTAATGGAACCCAGTTGTTGTAAGAACATAAAGGAATGGGCCTGATGATACTGGATGAATCATTTGTTATTTAAATAAAACAGCTTTCAGGAAACAAAGGGTTATTAAATTTGTGCTGGATTATTAGTAATGTTGTTTTATATTGTGTTTATGTTAATTCCATATTTGGTTTACATCAGGATTTTAGCCTCGCCTTATTTTGTTTTCATCCCTGAAGTTTGCTATGATTTCTCATGATAAATCTCTCAACCTAGAATTCAAGCTGGTGCTTAAATGTTGATGGAGTTTTGGACAGATACCTCCAATGTGGTTGCAGTGTTCCAGTTTTACTACCCCAGAGAATAATCTAGCTTGTGATATAGAAATTGGAGACTTCGAATTTGGTATCTTTTCATGAGTCCCCCGCAGTCTCATTTGTAATATACTGATATCCCATATCTGCACAGAAGCCCTATTTTTCAAAAATAAGCAGTTTACTGACAAATTACTTATTTGATTTTATTCACTTAGTAATGTCAGAAAGCACAATACTAGTGATTTGTGCTAGTGATTATAGTTTTCCTAACTAAATAGAATCACCTCACCCATTCCCCCCCCCAGTATATTGCTCTGTATGAAGGAATACTTTTGTAAATGAATCTTTAAAAAAAATCATAATGTTATTTTGACAGCTACATTTTCCTTTCATTTTTTCTTCCTCCCTTCCCTCTAAAGTGCATTCCAGAAAACCCCATAGAGTGTAGTTAGTTGGTATCATTGGTACTCCCATTCTAGTTTATCAACTTGTTTTCTTTAATTATGACATTTTTAGTTCTGAGACATTTTATTTTTATTTTTATTTTACATTTATTTTTTATTTTTAAGAGACAGAGTAAGACAGAGCATGAGCGGGGGAGGGGCAGAGAGAGAAGGAGACACAGAATCTGAAACAGGCTCCAGGCTCTGAGCAGGCATTCAGAACAGAGCCTGACGCAAGGCTCAAACCCACGAACCGTGAGATCATGACCTGAGCCGAAGTCGGATGCTCAACTGACTGAGCCACTCAGGCGCCCCTAATTCTGAGACATTTTAAACATGAGGCAAATGTGCCACCCAGATTTAATAAATGTCTTGCTACATAAGCTTCAGATTTTCTTTTTTATTTTATTTATTTAAACAAAATTTTTTAAATGTTTTATTTGTTTCTAAGAGACAGAGAGAGGGAGACAGCATGAGCAGGGGAGGGTCAGAGAGAGAGGAAGATACAGAATATGAAACAGTCTCCAGAGTCTCAGTCTCTTCTGAGCTAGCTGTCAGCACAGAGTCTGACACGGAGCTCAAACCCATGAACCATGAGATCATGACCTGAGCCAAAGTCGGACGTTTAACCAACTGAACCACGCAGGCGCCACAGATTTTCTTTTTTAAAGAAATAAGTCATCCATGTGCTAAAATTCTGATTACTACTCTCTGCCTTCTTCCTGTGAAGGAGCAGAACATGAGTTTGTATATTATGTAGTTCTGTCTAGATTTAAAAGGTTGCAACACATAGCTTTCTATCTATATTTACCATTATGAACAAAAAGGTGGTCTCACCTGAAAGCATTACTACCCTCAGTGAATTGCCAGTACATTCTTCATCACGTTGCCTGGATCCATTTAATGTCCTTGTGTGGTATTATTCCCTGCAAAGGATAGGCAGTCCTGAAATAGGAACAGAACTCTCACCTTGTCTGCAGCTAAGCCCCTGCCCCTCCCCTACTTTTCTCCCCGTCTTTGAAGGGGATCCCCTTGAAATCATGATGAAAATTGAAACTCCCAAGAAGATCCTTATGTTTGTCTCTTTTCTTTAGTGTGTCTAAAACAGTTTCTGGTGCATACTAGTGTCATAGACTCTAAATTCTTTCTTGTCCAGCAAGAAAGCAGGACACGGGATTAAAACGAGAGAGATGGCTAATGTCTGGGAAAAAACAAGAGCCCTGAATAAGGGTTCTTGCCCTGTATTTATTAAGATTAGAAGGCTTACAAATGTGAATGGAGTGTACAAAGAAACAATGAATCAGTGAATGTTAACACATGGGCTGAGGGAAAATGGGTTTTGAAGATATACAGCGTTTGGGGATTGGGTCAATATAAAATAAAATCCTGCAGCCTGGCAGATGGGCAGATGGTTGTTAACGGCAGACAGAAGGCACTGTCTCTGTTTATCTGAGCCTAGGGGATAAGAAGGATTGGGCAAAACACTTCAGGGGGTAATAAGGCACCTATTCTTTTGTTAATCATCTCCCCTCTGGGCAGCAGCATCCACAGCTCAGCTATAGCCCTATTTACCTGCTTACCTAATTTGGTCCTTCCTCCCTATGAAAGCAGTTTTCTGCTATGTGTACTAAATTAGGGGACATTTCCTCCCTGAATGCCTAATCTTGCTTACCTTATATACCTTTGTATTGGGGGGCTTTTCCTCCTTCTCTATTCTTGAGCCTTTGCCCCCCCCAATTCTGGGTGCCTTTGCACTATCCCCATCCTGGGGTCCTAATCTTGTTTACCCAAAGTCGGGTGTGAGCATCCTATGGCTTTGTATGTCTTTATGCCTTGTTAACCCATTGGTGTAAGCCCAGGGAATTCCTAAACTTATTCCCCACAACCAGGAGTTCCATAAATATTTATTGAATGAGTGAATGAGTCCATCATTCACCAATAATGAGAACTTTTCCTATTTCCCTGAGAGTTTTAGAATTTCTTCATTAATCCATCTTAACCTTTCATCCATGACCTTAATTTCTGCCTTCATAGCTGAAAGACTCCCTGAAGACAACTCAGTACTTTTGGGTGCTAAGGTACCTTGATCTAAATGAGGCCGAACAACCATTTTCCTCCAGCATTTTGTAATGAAAAATTTCAAACTTACAGGGATGTTGAGAGAATGGTATACTAAAAATACAGTATACCTACCATTTTGTTTCTACAGTTACAATTTTACATACTTGCTTTCATGTATATTCTTCTGTCCATCTTTACTGTTATATGCATTTCAAAATAAATTGACATCATCCAGGCACTCCACCCTTAGCGTATCACATTTGGTGTACCATTTCAGTTCAATATTTATTGACTTTGTTTTTGTGAGGTAAAATTAATATACAGTGAAATATACAATTGCTAAATGCACCATTTGATGAGTTTTGACAAGTGACGGCATCAGTATGGGAAAAATCTTAAGGTAGTTATAGAACATTGCCAAACCCTAGAAGTGTCCTCATATGTCTTCCCAATTAATCCCCATACTCACCTTCAGAGGCCACCACTATTCTAATTTATTTCACTGTACATTAACTTCAAGCAACCAGTTATTAACAAATGCTTTTTCTCTCATTAAGAAAAAAAGGCTTTGTATGGATTTGGCAGCATGCACAGGTACCCTGCCTAAAGGTTGAATGAACAATCCATTCTCCATTTTCACATCGGAAATGTGAGCCTCTAATTTTTGAGGCTCTTATTTTCACTCTCCTGATGGCTTACTTGTTCTTCTCCCTAATAATCCAGTCATCTTCCAATTCCTTCCTTAATGGGTAATCTAAGGGAGGAAGAAATTGTCCTTAGCAAGTTCAAGAAACCATTTCACCTCTTCTTTATTAATCTATTTTTTAAATGTTTACTTTTCAGAGAGAGTGCTAGCGGGGGAGGGGCAAAGAGACACTCACTCACTCACTCACTCACTCACTCCGAAGCAGGCTCCCAGCTCTGAGCTAGCTGTCAGCACAGAGCCCGAGGCAGGGCTCAAACCCACAAACTGTGAGATCATGACCTAAGCTGAAGTTGGATGCTCAACCAGCTGAGCCACCCAGCTGTGTCCCTCTCAAGACACCTTTTCTGAAATAAATTCAACCGGTATATACTAACCGCTCGCTTTGTGCCAGGTACGGGCTAGACATAGCAGATACTAAGATGAATAAAAAATGGAAAACTCACAGTACAGGTAAACTATTAATTCATTTACTATGTTCAGAAGATACTTACTGAATCTCTCCTTTGTGTCAGGCAATGGGGATACCGTCCTGGACAAGATAAACATGGTTCCTTCTCTCCAGAGCTTCAGCCTGGAGTCCAAGGCAATCCTTAGTGATTGCAAGTGTGCCATGTGTCACAAATCAGAAGTGCAACGTGTTGCGGGAGCTTACGGCAGGCCAATATAGCCTTCTTAGCCCTCTGGGAGGATGCAGGCAGTCAGAAAAGGCTTTATGGAAGAAATTGCCTTTAGGCTCATCTTTAAAGAACAAGCACCAATAAACTAGGGGAAAGGACTATGCAGGAGTTTGATTACAGGTATGTGGAAATAGCATGGCATGTTGGAAAAGTGGAATTAGAGTGTAAGAGCAAGGAGGAGAGGAACAGAAAGTGAAGGCTTGAGAAGGAGATGAGGCAAACCTGGTAGATTCTTACAACGTTCATTCATCACGAGAAGGTGTCAGTATTCGACATGTTGAGCCATCATCATTGTCTCTGTTCATACCCCAGATCAATTACTGATTTATTGGATTAGCTTCTGAGCATCATCTATAATTGGCTGTAAGTTGTTTGAAAAAGAAGCAATGCCAAGAGGGAGAGCTAAAGAGTTCTAAAACTAAGGAATGATATGATGAGATTTTGGTTTAATCTTGCTTCTTACAGTAAGCTGCTGTGTGTTGACTCTGGAACCTTGAGAGCAAAGTAAGGGACAGCAGGAATCCCTAGACCAGAGCCCTAAGTTTAGCCTTCTCCTTCAGAGGCCAAGAATCTGCCAAGGGTATGGGGTAGTGATCACCACATTTGCTAGCAGGCGCTACCTAGGCAGATAGTTCAGCAGTTTGAAAATAACATGGCCAAGTTCTTAATTTTGGATCACTTTTATTTTCTTGCATTATTTAATACCTTATAATAAAATTAAGTTTCCATAACAAAAATAATAGTTTAATGTAAGGATTGTCGTGAGGCTTTAAGAAAATACCTTAAATGCGATGTTTTGTTCAAAAGATAAGATCATGTGGGAAAAACACCTCAGTGATTGAGCTGCTGCATTGAATTGTGTGCTTTTCCTGATCAACTCTCCATTACCTTTTTGTGAATTTAATTTTAATTACATCAGCCTAGTGGGCTCCATGAGGATACTTTTAGTATAATGGATTTTTAAGGGAAAATGCTCCATGAAAGCCTTGAGCGTTGAATATTTTATTTGAAAGCAAATGGCAAAAATATTTTTGTAACATTCAATATTGATACTCCGGAGAAAAGCAAAGTGAAAACATCCTTTAATGGATTATAAAGAAACCTCCACAACCTCTAGCTGGGAGGAGTAGTTAGAAGTTCACACTTAATACTAATACATTATTCATAAATGCATTGGAGTGAGGGGGTAACTTTACAAAAATGTTGTTTTGCTGTTTTCTTCCATGTAAAACTTTATTAATGTGCTTCATGTGGTGTGATGGGACCAAGACCACGCGCCCTTTTAGTGATGAGACCAGATAAACACATCCATAAATAAGTAATGATCAAGGTAATTTACACTTACCAAGGAGAGCCTGGGTGGCTTAGTTGGTTGAGCATCTGACTATTGATATCAGCTCTGGTTGTGATCCCACGATCATGGGATCAAGCCCTGCATTGGGCTCAGTGCTGAGCAGAGGCTTCTTGGGATTCTCTCTCTCCCCCTCACTCTCTGCCCCTCCCCTGCGCCCGTGCATGCACGTGCGTGCACACACACACTCACATGCTCTTTCTCTCTAAATAAGTAAACTTAAACATTATCCTTTAACTGGTTTTGATACTTCATAATGGAGAAGAATGTTCACTGACAGGCTTCCTCCAGGTTTTCTGAAGTTCGAATCTTTTTTTTAATGAACTTTTGGAACTCATTTCATGGTTAGAAGGATGTGGCCTGGGCCCCAGATGTCCACCTCACCCAGTGCCTTTCCATAAGATATGAAACTGAGGGGTGAGGTGGACAGCTTGGTGAAGATGTGGCTTCTGCCTCTTTTCTCTGTGTTCCAGATTATCCCGTGAAATGGATTATGGTTTTGTCTATGATACATTTTTTTTGCTTAATTTAACAGGTTTGACTATTTTTAAGGGTATCAGACCTGCTTAAGTATGGGAATCCTTTGTTAGAAAACCAGAGGGTCAGCAAAAAAAAATTAGTCCTTGAAAACTAGAATTACACAGGTCTTGATAATGATCCCAAGTATTACATAGAAGCTTGGTTTGCAGTGATCCTCCACCTTGTGTTTGAATACTGCCACTAGGAGTAAGTCCATCTCTAAGGAGCCTTAAGCATCTGCCTCCTGATTTCGGCTCAGGTCATGATCTCACAGTTCGTGGGATTGAGCCTCATGTTGTGCTTTGTGCTGACAGGGCAGAGCCTGCTTGGGATTCTCTCTCTCTCTCTCTCTCTCTCTCTCTCTCTCTCTCTCTCTGTCTCTCTCTCTCTGTCTCTCTCTGTCCCCCCACCCCTTTCTTGCTTGTGTACACACACTTGCTCTTTCTCTCAAAGTAAATAACCTTAAAATGAATAAAGTAGCCCATTTGACTTGGAAAGCTCTAACTAGTCAAACTTTTCTTTCTTTGGATGGAAACAATCTAGCTGAAATCTATCTGCCATTCCTCATCCAGGGTGTGTATTTTAATAACATATGCACGACAAAGGCAGGTGTCACTGTGCACCCCATTCCTGATTCATTAGCCTTGATTCTGCCTGTCTTATTATCCAGTCCTCATTTGTGTCACTGGTGAGGCACATAACCTGACTCTTCCCCTTGTTCATGACATCAGTTATCTCTGTGACCAATAATTCCCATAAACTTCATCTTCTACCCTTTCTTGGCCTACATCAGTTCATGGATTTCCAAATGTCCCTAAGGCACTGCGGGTCAACCTTTCAAACCTATCACATCCTGATGAAATAGTATCTTCCCTCCCAGAACAACTCCCCACCCCAGCGGCCATAAATTCATTTTATTATACTACCATGCTTCTAGTCTCCCAGGTTGAAAGCATATATTCTTAACCGTTTATTTTGATGTATATATAGTCCCCATTCAAAGATTCCATATTTACAAATCTGTTCACTTACTAAAATTTATTTGTGACCCCAAAACCAATGCCCACAGTGCTTTTGTGACCACGGTGGACCCGTGTGGAGCAGTGAAGGATCTGCGTCCCTCAGCATGCCCCACTTCCCGCTGGGGTTGAACAAGGTGATGCCATGTCTTCCTGTTTCAGCTCTTCTACCAGTTCTTTCCACAGTTTATTTAGTGCCACATTTTCCACACTTCCGTGGGTTTTTTTGGTGGTGTTACTATGTAAAAGGGCCCCAAATTATAGTGCTGATGGCTATATAGTATTACTTAAGCAGAGGAGAGCTGGAGAGTGCCTTAGGGAGAACACTTATGACCCAGATAAGCTTCACTGAGACATGAGTTCTAGTGCTGTTGGCCAGTGTGAATGAACCAACAATATATATGAAATAAGGTGTCTTTAAAGAGAAGACACGTAAAACAAGGTTTTGTATTGATTGGTTGATGAAAATCATGTGGCCAGCAGCTCCCAGGAACCTAACCCTGTGTTTCTCTTAGGAGCGGTGCTTTGATAGTTTTTGTTTTCACAACAACATCATAAAACATAAAACTACTGCAAATAATGAGAATCCACTAAAATTTCAGGCTTTAAGAAAAGTTGCAAGAAGAGTAAAAAGAGTTTCTGTATAACCTTCACCCAGATTCCCCAGATGCTGATAGTTTACAACATTCACTTTATACATCTGTCTCTCTGTATGTGTATATGTGTGTATATATACACATAAAATTATGATATAATGTATCCTTTGTGCCAGAATGCTTCTATGTGTATTTTTTTTAAATAAGGACATCGTCTTATATAGTTAGTATTTTTATCACAATCAGAAAATGAACATGAATTCAATATTGTCTAATTTATAGGTCTTATTAGGATTTACAGGTTGTTCCAATAATATGGGATCATGCGTTGCATTCAGCTGGTCTGTTTCTCTAGCCCCCTTTGATTCAGTCTAGTTCCTTAGTCCCTGATGTGAGTATCTCATCAATTGTTTTGTAGAATGTCTTCAATGTGATTTGATGTTTCTTCATGATTAAATTTCTAAAATTTTTTAATGTTTTATTTATTTTTGAGAGAGAGATAGAGACAGAATGAGTAGGGGTAGGTCAGAGAGAAAGGGAGACACAGAATTGGAAGCAAGCTCTAGGCTCTGAGCTACCTGTCAGCACGGAGCTCAACATGGGGCTCGAACCCATAAACCATGAGATCATGACCTAAGCTGAAGTCAGATGCTCAACCAACTCAACCACCCAGGTGCCCCATCTTCGTGATGAAATTTCTATTGTACCTTTTTGGTGGGAATGTTACAAAAATGAGTGTTCTCCCCTCAGTATGCCATATCAGGAGGAATATGATGTTGATTTGTTCCATTTCTGGTAATGCTAACTAATTACTTGGTTAAGGTGGTGTCTGCCAGGTTTCTCCACTACAGATTTTTGTTGATGTTCTCCAGCCTAACACTCCCAGGAATACAGCTGTGGTTGAACAAAGCTGGGTTTATTGGCTTAAAATCAACTTCCCAGTAAGAAGGAGAGTGCATACCATGAGGAACTTTAGGACATCTCAGTAAAAAGGTCTCAAAGAGTGCTTATTATTAGGTTTGGACTTACATTTGATTACTCGGGGGAAGTTTCAGGGAAGTGAGGTTTTACTCTAGAATGGGTGCTTTCAGAAAAATGTGCTTTTTGGCCGAAGTGTGGAGAGAGCACAGATGTCTGTGGACTAAAGATGTGGTATATGTATACAATGGAACATTACTCAGTCATCAAGAATGAAATCTTGCCATTTGCAACAATGTGGATGGAGCTAGAATGTATTATACTAAGCAAAATTAGTCCATCAGAGAACAACAAATAGACAATTTCACTCATGTGGAATTTAAGAAACAAAACAGATGAACATGTGGGAACGGAGAAGGGAAGAGAAGAGAAGGAAACAAACCACAAATGACTCTTTATAGAGAACAAACTGAAGATTGATGGAAGGAAGTGAGTAGAATGGTCTAGATAGGTGATGGGTATTAAGGACCACAGTGGTTGTGGTGCGCATTGGGTGTTATATGTAAGTGATGAATCACTGAATTCTACTCCTGAAACCGATATTGCACTGTATATTAACTAACTAAAATTTAAATAAAAATTTTTAAGAATTTAAAAAAGACTAAGAAAAGAAACAGATAATTTCATTCTTAGTATTATTAATAATTTGTATCTAGGAGGCAAGAGAAATAAAGCAAAGTTAAACCTGTATTTGACAAGCAGCCGTCACTGTCAGTGGCAGGAATGGGGGGAGATTGGTCATTTTTTGTAATTTGCATGATACTTTTTTTCTTTTCCTGTGTCCATCTATGACTAAAGAGTGGTTTTGTTTCTTTTATTCCATCATGGTTGTGGGGTAGCCATGTCTAATACTGGTGTTAGGTGAAATTATTTACATTCACCAATTTTTTAAAAAATTTAAAAAAAAATTTTTTTAATGTTTTATTTATTTCTGAGAGAGAAAGAGACAGCGTGAGCAGGGAAGGGGTCAGAGAGAGAGGGAGTCACAGACTGAAACAGGCTCCAGGCTCTGAGCTGGCAGTCAGCAGAGAGCCTGATGCAGGCTCGAACCCACGAACCGCGAGATCATGACCTAAGCGAAAGTCGAACGCTTAACCGACTAAGCCACCCAGGCGCCCCTACATTCACCAATTGAACCCCATCATCTAGCTTTGAGAAATAGGTCAGCTCCCATTTGATAACAGGTTCAGGGATAGGTTGTTTTTTTTTTTTTTTTTTTTTGTTCTCGTTACCATTTTTTTCTCTTTGTGATTAATGTAAGCATCCTGTGTCACAGACTTTGAGTCTGTCCAGCAAGAGAGTTGATGCAGAATTGAATATGAGAGAGACTACTGTCCAGGAGGAGACAAGAGCCCCAAGTAATGGTCCTTGCTCCATGTTTATTAGGATCAGAGGCTTACAAATGTGATGGATGGGGGCGCCTGGGTGGCTCAGTCAGTTAAGGGTCCAACTTCAGCTCAGGTCATGATCTCATGGTTCATGTGTTCGAGCCGTGCTTTGGGCTCACTGCTGACAGCTAGCTCAGAGCCTGGAGCCTGTTTCAGATTCTGTGTCTCCCCCTCTCTCTCTGACCCTCCCCTGCTCACACTGTCTCTATCTCTCTCTCAGAAATAAATAAGCATTAAAAAAAATTTTTTTTAATGTGATGGACATGCAGATAAAGACCATGAAATGGTTATCATTAACTTGTGTGTGAGAGAAAGGGAGTTTCAAAGATATGCAGTGTTAGGGGTTAGGGTCAATACAAAACAAAATCGCAGCACCAAGGAGATGGCTGTTTGTGGCAGGCACCAGGCACTGTGTCTATTTATCTTAACTTGCCTAGGGGATAATACAGAGCATGCTTCCTCAAGGTCAACAAGGCACCTTTCTTTTGCTAAATAGCTCCACTCCAGGCAATTTCCCCGATCACCCTGTTTACCTGTTTACCTATTCTGGATGCTTCCATCCTATGAAAATGGCTTCCCACTCTTAGGCTCTTGTTCTTTGCTGGGGGCGCTTTTGCCTTGTTAACCTATTCTGGATGCTTTTGTCCTAAGCCTTGTTGACCCACTGGTGCAAGCTCAGGGAATTCCAAACTTACTCTTCACAGGTGGGTGAATGAAAGTATGGATGGATGGGAAGGGAGAGAGTTCTTCCTTAAAATAGGAAGGTAATTGATAAACGTGAAAGATGATGGAAATAGAAAATCATTATTCCCAACTGTAACAGTTTATTCAGGCAGGGATCTTCATTGGACGCTTTGGTGGGTGAAAGGTTGAGGAGCCAAAGGACAGTTATATAGTCTCAAAATATTTCCCTCACAAGATACTTGTTGATTACAAGATACTTATCAATTACAAGAAAAAAAATTTAATCCCTCTCGTATGAGGAAGATGGTGATGGTGCAGCCAACTTTTACTGAGAAGTTAAACATTGATTGAATCCTGATGAGTAGGCAGTATGGACATTCTCTGAGGTTTATAAAGGCTTATGAACTAGCCCTTGGACATGCACCTTATATTTAACCAAGCCAGTACTCGAACCCAGGGGTTTTCTTAAAGAACAGCCATATTAGCCATCTCCTTTTTGTTTATCTAATTTATCTTGCACTCCTTTTCCTCCTGAAATCAAGGTATAAACTCTCTTCATCTCATGCATGGTTTACTATACCTGTTTCCAGTAGTTCCCCCTCAACTCCCAATTTCTTCTTTGTCCTATCTGCCATGTGATTGTTTCCTTTTGTACCTTTCCTTTCCATGAGATCACATTTACTGCGTTCTCGCCCTGCCCCTTGGTCGAGTCCAGACCCCTCAGTACCTGGGGCCCAATGGCACAACTTCTTTTCCCTATTCCATTTGGAAGTTTTGTTCACTTACTCCCCACCCCTTCCTATAATAAACTCTAGGTCTTTTTCTCCATTAGGAAGGCTCTCTTTTCAACCCTACTTATTCTGAATTCTACTTATTTTTAAGTCATAGCTACCCTAAAGGCTTCACCACCTTGGGCTTCAGTGTCAGTCTTGGGTCTAGAATACATTCTATTCAGTTTAACGTGGAGTCCTGTTTTTGGTTTTCTTAGTTTCAATACTCTGTCTAAAATGCAAGTTCCTTTGCGCTGGGGACCATGTGGTGGTTCTGTTGATTCCTTGGCACCCAGTGGAGTACTGGGTACATGATGGAGTCTGGGCACATGGAGGACTGCTGACTGATAAACTGCTCTCAGCAGACAGGTCAGTGAGCTGTAGGCAGACCCCTTTCAGAGAAGGATCAGCTGCATTTTGGAAATGGTATGAAAGACGTTTTTCTCATAGTTGCCTGAAATGTGTAATAAATTGCTTTCATTATTTATGCTCCTCTGTGTGTACTACTCTCTTTCCCATTTGATTATGAGAAAGAATTGCTGTTACGTTCCCAAATTTCCAGCACACAGAAGAACCACAAAAGATTTGTAACTAATAGACTAATTATAATACACCTGTACGTTGTACTCCAGCAAACCATACTACCTGATATTCATCAGCACCTGTGCTTTGTAAGCCTTCCTCATTTGCTTATGCTGCTACCTCTTCTGGAAGATATTTCTCCTTTCTGCCTTGGAAAATCATGTCTTATTTCAAGGCCTGATATCGTAATGGTTATCTGCTCTGATAAACCGTCTCTGATAATCAAAAAAAAAAAAAAATTCTGCCTTTCAGCATTTTGCTTAGATGTCTAGTCTAGAACTTTCTGTGCATTATTAGGAATCTCATTCTAAACGGACTGTCTGCATCCAGTATGTGAGCAATGAGAGCATGGCTGTGCCTTCCCTCTTTTATTTTGAAAGAAACAACATAGCAATACATTTTAATGTGGCCAGCCCTTGTTGAGAACTACATTTGAGTGAAGTCATTCTAGTGGAGTATGAAATTCAAATTATGTATTATTTGAGGACATCTGAGATGCCACATATAGTTCTTACTAAATGTTCTTTAAATAGACTTTGGCATGAAAGGAAGAGAATAATTAGAGATGAATTATGCCAATTTGAAGAAAATTTTTTTTAATTACAAAGAAACTGACAACTCTGAAGTCACCAATTTTGCAGTAACTCTGTTTACTACAGAGTTACTATGGAATCATTTTGTAATAAATATGAACTGTTTTTGAATAAGAAAAAAACCTTATTTTGTTATAATAAAACACAAAGATGTTCTTCAACAACATGCATGGTTGTAACTTTAATATTCAGTTTAATGGCTCTCTTAGAAAGTTTAACAAACAGACTAAATGAAGTACAGAGACACTCAGAAAACGTGGAGAGGGAATGAAGAAGGTTTTAATTTTCACCATCTCTGATTTACATGCTAGTTTAAGATCGTAACTCTTTTTAACTCTATAAATTAAACATTTTTATTTTATGCAGCTAATTTTTTAGGCTTAGTTACATATTTACCACTTTCTTTGTACACCAACATTTTTTACGTCTCAAACTGAACATTTGGGACAGTTATTTTTTCTCCCCATCTGAAATAGAGTCTTTACAATTTCTATTTAAAGGAAGATGGCAGACCTCCCTTTTTGTTATTCTGAAAGTGTTCCCCTTCTGCCCTTTTTCTTGAGAAAGAGTTTTGTTGGTTACTTCATTCCAGGTAGACAGTTGATTTTTCTCTCCGCAGCGTGAAGAAAATATTCCACGGCCTTCAATACTTTTGCTGGTGTCGTGTCAGCTACAAATATTGTCATTCTGTTGTAGGTAATGTGTTTTCCTCTGTTTTTTGGGTCTCGCTTTTGTTTGGTGTTCTTCATCTTCACTATGACATGAAATTCTTTATACTTATCCTGCCTAGGATTTTTTGGCCTTCCTGAGAACTGGTATCTTTCAACAAATCTCGGAAACACCTAACTGTTGTCTCTGCAAGGACTGCCTCTCCTTGATCTCCCTTGTCTGTCCTTCTGGGACTTGAGAGATGCCTGTTAGATTTCAGTATATCACCCTTATCTGCTAATCTCCCGTATTTTTCTTTATCTCTCTGTACTACATTCTGGATGATTTATTCACACTTTTAGGTTCACTTACCTCTCTTCAGTTGTTTAACTATTCCATTAAGTTTCAAATTTAAATATTGTTTTATTTTTATTTATTGTTAATTTTTAAAATTCTTTTCAATGAACTTTTTGAGAGAGAGAGAGAGAAAGGGGAGGAACAGAGAGAGAGAGAGAGAGAGAGAGAGAGAGAAAGGGGAGGAACAGAGAGAGAGGGAGAGAGAGAGAATTCCAATCAGGCCCTGCACCATCAGTGTAGAGCCCGATAAGAGGCTCAAACTTTCAAACTATGAGATCATGACCTGAGCCAAAATCAAGAGTAGAATGCTTAACTGACTGAGCCACCCGGGCACTCCAAATATTTTTCATTTTTAGAGATTCTTTCTTCAATATTACTGTTTTTCTTGGTTTCGTACTCTTATTCAATGCCTACTTTTATTTCTTGAAATACATTAAGTACTTATTTTGTGTTCCAGATAGTTCTGTAGTCCTGTTGGATCTGACCAGCTGGGTTGTTTGTTTCAATTCATGGTGCTTTATTTATGTTTTTATTGATTTTTGTTTGCATATGTGTTGTTAGGAAATGGGTGGGACTTAATATTCCTTGGAACATTTAATTTTCTGGATTTCATTAAGACATTATTAAAAAGTATGCTTCTCAGGCACCAGGGGTCAATATCAGAATAGGACTATTTAAAAATAAATTACATATAGACCTGAGATTTATTAGACTTTAAATAAGATGAATTTGCACTACTAACCTGTAGGAGGCCCAGCTTGTGATTACATGCATTTGGGAGACTGCTTTTTCTTTTACCTTATGCAGATATGATGGCCACAGGTTTTCTTGCTGATGAAGATTTATTTTTGCTGCACCCTTACGTTGAAGATATAGGCCTATGGGGTCATGGCCTTTTGCATGGTTTTCCTGTTAGACCCATCACTTTGGGGCTCTGTGCTTTGTTAACCAAATACCCACAGAAGACAAAATCAACAGTAGAGATGACTGTGATTTAACAGAATATAACTAAAAGCTGGCCTCAGGAACCCTTAATTTCTGAGATTCACTATGTCTTGGATCTCTGTGCATTGCTTAGTTTTTTCCAACTGTGTGACACATATAAAAAGATTTTTAAGTATTTTATGCTCTATTTAGTTGTGTGTACTGTGTTTAGTTTACAGATTTTGCCAACATAATCAGAAACAAGTCTAGCATTATTATCTTTTATGATTTCTTTTTTCCTAAACTGTATTGAGGTATAGAAATAGGAGTGAATTACTACTGGAAATTTTTAAGAGTATTTTTATAAACTGATAATTAAAAAAATAAGTTTATACATTTTTAAAAATAAATTTGTATTTTAAAAAATCTTATATTTAAAAAATTATATTTTAATGTTTTTCTCTAAAGTTTTGAAAAATGCCTTCTTTTTTTTTTCTTTTGAGAGAGAGAGAGAGAGCGAGCGAGTGCATATGCAAGCAAGGGAGGGGCAGAGGAAGAAGGAGAGAGAGAATCTCAAGCAGGCTCCATGCTCAGCACAGAGCGCGAAACGGGACTTGATCTTGCCAGTTCAAGATCATGACCTGAGCTGAAATCAAGAAACGGATGCTCAACCAAATGAGCCACCCTGGGATCATGACTTGAGCCGAAATTAAAGAGCCAGATGCTTAACTGACTAAGCCACCCCAGCACCCTGAAAATTCAGTCATTTTAAGTAATAAGATGTGGGACAAGATATCATGATTGTTGTGGCTACTTTACCATTACTCTTTCAGTACTGAAAATTATCGTAAGTTTAAAAATGCTTTAATAAAATTTGGTCCCCAAATTGTGTGATAAAGTAATTGCATTCGTTTATTGAGCATTTATCATATGCCAGGTGTGCTTAAGTACTCCAACATCTCATAAGGCTGATATCCGTAATGTTCATTACATGTGACAAGTGAAAAATAAATGGAAGCCCAGAAAGACTTAGTAATTTGGCAGAGATCATACAGCTGGTGCATGGAGGAACTGGGATTCAGACATGGGATGTCTGGTTCCAGAACCTCACTCAGTCTCTCCATTGTCCTCTGTTTGATACCAGTTGGTGTACCTTACAGAGCAGGTAATGGGCCAGATGGACTAAGGTTTACCTTTTATTTCATGTAAACAATGGTACTCAAAAAACAGTTGCAGAGTGTGCTGGGATTTTGATAGGGAGTGTGTAGGATCTGTAGCTGATTACAGAGTCTCAGGCTTGTAACTGGTCAGGATTGTCATTCTGACAATATTGAGTCTTCAGCCCATGAAGATGAAATGTGTCTCCATTTAGATTGTTCTCTCAGCAAGGTTTTGTAGGTTACAATGTATGTCTTAAATTTCTTTTCTTGTATTTATTTTTCAGTGTTTTATTATTTTAATGCTCTCGTAAGTGCAGCTTTTATATTTATTTTTGGATTGTGGGGGATATAAAGAAATAACATTGATTTTGTGCAGAATATCCAGCACAAACTTTGCTGAACTTGTTTATCAGTTACTGAATTTTTTGTCTGGATTCATCAGGATTTTCCACATACAAGATCTCGTCATCTGGGAATAAAACTAGGTGACTTTTTTTCCCCCCCACTGCACTGAATAGAACCAGGAAAATGCAGAAAAGATATTGACAGGAAAGGGTTCCTGATCACTGGTGGAAGCCATTCAGTTTTTACACCATGAAGCATGGTGCTAGCTGTAGGGTTTTGTGCAAATACTCTTTACCAGAATGCGGAAGATTCTTCTCTGTTCCTGTCACCATGTTTTTGTCCTGAATGGGTATTAGATTTTGTCAAATGGATTGTTTTCCTGCATCTGTGGAGTGGTCATATGGGCATGTTCTCTCTTTGTGTGGCATATTACATTCATGATTTTCAAATATTAAAACTAACCTCACCATCTTGCAACAAACCCCAGTGGGTCATGATATATAGGTTGCTGGACTGTTTGCTAGTATTTTGAAAAGGATTTTTGCATTTATGTTCATGAGGGTTATATTAGTGTGTAGTTTTTGTTTTGTGTGTTTTTTCTTTTGATATCTTTGACTTTGGTTTAGGATCAGACTTAGAGACAGAGTTGAAAAGCATTTTCCTTCCTCTGTTTTTCTGCAGGTGTTTATAAAGGATTTTATCTCATCTAAATATTGATATAATTTACCAATTAAACACTGTAGAATGGTGATTTTCTTCATGAGATTTTTAAGTTTTAACTAATTTAGTTTTTTTACTTCTTATAAATCTCTTTAGGTTTTCCTTTTCTTCTTGAGTCTCCATGCTTTGTGTGCCTCTAGAATTGTTCATTTCATTCAACTTTCTGAATTCATTGGAAGCAAAGTAAATGTTCTTAGTGTTCACTTACAACCTTTTAAAGTTTAGTAGTGTCAGTATGCTATATGCATGGTTTCTCCTTCATTCCTATTTTGATCATTTGTCTTTTTTGTCTTAGTCAACCTAGCTGAAAGTTCATAAATGTTACTGATCTTTCAAAGAACCAACTTCTGACTTTACTGATTCTCTGGAGGGAAAGGGGGGGGGTGTTTTTTTCCCCTCTGTTTCATTGATTTTGATGCTTAATTTGTTTTCCTTCTCCTTGCTTTGGGTTGAGTTTGCTCTCCTTTTTCTGGTAAGGTGGAATCCTGAGTTATTTATTTGAGACCCTTCATTTTCGTTATGGGTATTTTTTTTTTAAATGTTTTATTTATTTCTGAGAGAGAAAGAGAGACCGTGAGCAGGGGAGGATCAGAGAGAGAGGGATATACAGAATCTGAAACAGGCTCCAGGCTCTAAGCTAGCTGTCAGCACAGAGCCTGACATGGGGCTCAAACCCATGAACCATGAGATCATGACCTGAGCCGAAGCCGAACGCTTAACCAACTGACCCACCCAGGTGCCCCTATGGGTATTTAAGCATCGAGATTTCTTTCTAACCACTACATTTCATAGCTTTTAAGATGTGTTTTTATTTACTTCCAAATATTTGTTTCTCTTTTTGCATTGTTCTTTGATACAGGAGTTTTTTAGAAGTGTGTGGTTTAATTTCCAAATAGCTGGAAGTTTCCAGGAGTGCCTGGGTGGCTCACTCCATTTAGCATTTGACTGAATTTTGGCTCAGATCATGATCTCTAAGATGAAGCCCCACATCAAACCCCACATCGTGCTCAGTGCTGACAGCACAGCCTGCTTGAGATTCTCTCTCTCCTCTTTCTCTACCCCTAAACCCTACCTCTCTCTCAGAATAAATACATAAATTTAAAAAAATACTCGAGGGTTTCTCAAAAATCTTTGTTACTGATTTTTTATTTAATTCTATTACAGTTATAGATCATAGTTGTTACAATTTTATGACCTATCATGGGAGCACTAGAAAAAAAATGTGTGTTTCGCTGCCTTTGGGTGGATAGTTCTACAAATGTCAGGTCAAGTTGCTTGATAGTGTTGTTGAAATCTTCTACATCCTTGTTGATTTCTGTTTTGTAGTTTTATCAGTTATTAAGAAGAGACCATAGAAATCATTAGCTGTTGTTGAAATGTCTCTTCTGTCAATTTTTGCTTTATATATTTTTGGGCTCTATTTATAATTGTTATATCATGGCTCTTTTTTTTTTCTAGTATTCTTAAAATTTATCTTGTCTGATTTTATACAGTCAATCTGCTTTTGGTTACTGTTTGCATGTTATTTTTTTTCTATCCTTCTACTTTCAACCTGTTGGGGGTTTTCTTTTCTTTTTAAAAAAATATTTATTTATTTTGAGAGAGAGGAAGTGAGCAGGGGAGAGGGGCAGAGGGAGAAAAGAAAGAGAATCTTAAGCAGGCTTCATGCTCATCAACACAGGGCTTGATCCCATGAACTGTGAGGTCATGATCCGAGCTGAAATCAAGAGTTGAGCATTTAACCACCTGAGCCACCCAGGTGTCCCTCAACCTATTTGTGTTTTCAAACCTAGTGTGTCACTTGTAGATAGCATGTAATTGAATATGGTTTCATTATCCATACGTAATATCCATATCCAGAAGACTGACAGTCTTTTTCCATTTGAGCGTTTATTCTTGTTTAAAGTAATCAGTGATGGGTTGGGTTTATTTCTCCTTTTGCTGTTTGTTTTCTGCATATCTTATGTCCTTTTTCTTCATCTGTTCCCACTTTACACTCTTCTTTGTAGAATATTTGAATGTATCTTTGTATTTTCTTTTAAATCTACTTATTTTTAGAGAGAGCACATGGGGGAGGGGCAGACAGAGAGGAAGAAAGAGAATCCCAACAGGCCCTGTGCTGTGAGTGCAGAGCCCAGTGCGGGGCTCAGTCTCACAAACCATGAGTCATGACCTGAGCCAAAAATCAAGAGCTGGATGCTTAACCAGCTGAGCCACCCAGGCGCCCTTTAGTGTATCATTTTAATTCCTTTGTTACATTGTTTTTTATTTACATTTTTAATGCTTTAGGGATTATAAAATCTATCTTAATTTATTACACTTTATGAATATGAACTTAATTCTGGTAAGACGTACTTTGTGCCACTATAGCTCCGTTTTCTCCTCCCTCTTTTGTGTTCCTGTTGGCATGTGTTATATATGTATGTTTGTTAAAACCAAACAGTGCAGTTACAGTCTTTTTTTTCCAAAAGTATATAAAAGAGGTAATGGACTAAATAGAAGATATTTGCAAATAATGTATCAGATAAAGAGTTTGTTTCCAAAATGTATAAAGAGCTGTTACAACTCAATACCCAAAAAACAAAAAATTCAATTAAAAATAGTCAGAAGACACGAACAGATACTTCTCCAAAGAAGACATACAGATGGCCAACAGACACATGAAAAGATGTACAACATCACTCATCATCAGGGAAATGCAAGCCAAAACCACAGTAAGATACTACCTCACACCTGTCAGACTGGTTGAAATAAAAAGCACAAGAAACAATAAGTGTTGGCAACAATGTGGAGAAAAAGGAACCCTCCCGCACTGTTAGTGGGAATGCAAACTGGTGCAGCCGCTCTGGAAAACAGTATAGAAGTTCCTTTAAAAATTAACAGTAGAACTACTTTACAATCCAGTAATCACATTACTAAATATTTACCCAAAATATACAAAACCACTAATTCAGAGGGATACATGCACTCCTGTGTTTATTGCTGCATTTTTACAATAGCTAAACTATGAAAGCAGCTAAGTGTTCATTGATTGATGAATGGATAAAGAAGCTGTGGTACACACACAAAATGGAATATTATTCAGCCACAAAAAAGAATGAAATCTTACCATTTGCAACAGTGTGGATGGAGCTAGAGAATATAACGCTAAGCAAAATAAGTCAGTCAGAGAAAGACCATACACCATATGATCTCACGCATATGTAGAATTTAAGAAACAACAAGCAAAGGAAAGAAAGATGGACGAACCAAGAAACAGACTTTTAACTATGAAGAAAAAACTGATGGTTACCAGGGGAGATGGATGGGAGGCTGGGGGAAATAGGGACTGGGGATTAAAGAGTACACTTATGTGATTAAAAAAGATAAAATGATTAAAAAAATTTTTAAGTATATAAAAAACAGAAAAGAGATATATAATATTGTAATCTTTTCTTTTACATATTTACCTTTTTACAGTGCTTTTCATTCTTTGTATAGATTTGATAATGTCTGACGTCATTTCTTTTCCATTTGGAAGACTTTCTTTAGTAAATGTTTAATGTTTACTTATTTTTGAGAGAGAGAGTGCAAGCAGGGAAGGGGCAGAGAGAGGGACACAGAATCGGAAGCAGGCTCCAGGCTCTGAGCTGTCAGCACAGAGCCTGATACGGGCTCCAACTCACAAACCGCGTGATCGTGACCTGAGCCGAAGTTGGACACTTAAACTACTGAGCCACCAGGCACCCCTCTTTTGTAAATTCTTAATGCAGATCTGCTAGCCACAGCGTTTCTCAATCTTCTGAAATTTGTTAATGTTCTGATTTCACCTTTTCTCAAGTTTATTGAGGTATAATTGACAAAAATAAGTTGTATATATTTAAGGTGTACAACCTCATATTTTGATATACATTGTGAAATAATTGCAATCAAGCCAATTAATATATTCATCACTTCACATAGCCTTTTTTTTCCTTTTTTTTTTTTTTTTTTGGTGATTATACTTCAGATCTCTCTTGGCAAATTTAAAGCCTACAATACAGTATTGTTAACTATATTCACCTTTCTGTCTATAAGATCACCTTTTTCATCTTGTCTAAATGCAGTCTATACCCTTTTACCAACACTGCCCCATTTCTCCCTTCAGCCTCTGGCACCCATCATGCTATTCTCTGCTGCTATGAGTTTGATTATTTTGGATTCTGTAAATGAAATCATGCAGTAATTTTCTGTATCTGATTTGTTTCATTAACATCATGTCCTCCGGGTCATTTTTTTTTTTTAAACATCATTTTGTTAGATATGGAATTCTTGGTTGACCTTTTTCACCCATTATTTGAGTTTGTTGTTCCATTGCCTTCCAGTTTCCATGCCTTCTCATGAGAAGTCAGCCCTTACCTGTATTGCTGCCCTTAATGTGGGGAGTCATTTTTTTCTTGCTATTTTCAAGATTTGCTCTTTATCATTGGTTTCAACTGTAGTGATCGTGGTGATGGAGATGGTATGCTGGCTTCCCAGGGGTCACCCATTTTCCTCCATAGCTTAATGTCTGTCAGTGACTTAAAGAGTTTCTTCTCAAGTTCCTCAAGCCAATAGGGCTTCTGTTCTCTGCCAGTTGTCCGTGTGGGTTGGGGAACACATGCAACACTTAGCTAGTGTTTTAAATCTGTCCTAACTTTTACTTTCCACCTGATCTTATGTTTCCACTGCTTACATACACAAGCTCAAAGTTAGCCACAAATACGAGGATAGCTTTTAGTCTGTCCTGTGTTTGTGAGTAGCCTTCCCACCCGCTAGGAATTTGCAGACAACTTAACAAGGCCCTCCATGACTGTTTATTTCCTTGATTTTCTTGTTACATTTGGGTGAAACTCTAGGTTGACTGAGCCACTGGACTCCCCCACAGTTGTCTACCACTACTGTTACCAACAGCACGGATGGCCCTAGAGCGTTGCCCATGCTCCGCTCCAGATCAAGCAGGTTCACTCTGGCAAGGAAGTTGTTGGTATTCACAGCTTGACCTTCTCTGACATGGAAAGGGGTGTGGCAGTTAAAGGGGAATGGGAGAACCCCATAGATTCCCACTGTTCTCACCCAGAGTTCAGTAGTTTTTCATGAACAGTCACTTCCCAATTTGGTTTATGCCTTTGGTCTTTAGTGGATTTACAGAGAATTTAAATGCTTATTTTGACAATTTTGGTGAATTTTATTGAGGAGCTAATAAATTCCCCACTATACCTAACTCTGTCATATATTTTGTAACATCACCCCACCTTCACACATGACTAATAATGCTGTAGATGTAGTTGGTTATTACTTGGAAATGACACTGCAATTTGATTTGTGTTATCTTTGTGGAGACAAACTAATTCTTTAGCTGGGTTTAATTACAGTTTTCATTGTGTATAGCATCTATTTGCCCATTCACTTACTGACTATGTGCCAGGGTCTGCTTTAATTTCCATGATGCAGAGATGAATGAGAGAGTTCCAGCATTCCATGAATTCACAAGTCTAATAGGGGGGACAAATTAAAAATTATAGTAAAGTATAGTGTATGATGATAGATAGGAGTGAGCACAGTGCTGTGGGATGAGCTAGAGAGAGCATGCCTGTCTCTGAGTAGTAAGAATTCACTAAGTATGCTGCCTTTGAGGAGGGCTCAGAAAGGTCAAAGTCTGCCTAGCAAAGAGGATGCAGTGATAATGAATTCTGAGCATGGAAAGCAGTATGTGTTAAGGACAAGGTTTGGGTTCAAGTAGTACCTGAAAAAGTACCCAGGAGGGTACATGGTGCAGAGCAGTGGAAGATGGAACCTAGCTGGGAAACGCATTTACATCTGCTGAACGTTACGGCCTTTATCTTCTGGGCCACCAGATGCCAGGCAAGACCTGTATTCATCAGATTAGTTATTGCTTTAGTTTTGTCTTGAATTTCTCGCCAGCAGCTCTGTGGAGTATAAGACTACAGTGAGGAGGGACCGATAGCAGGTCAGCCACATAGGAGACTTTTGGACCCATAGGGTTGAGAGATGGTGAGTGCCAAACTAGAGCATGGCCAAATTCAAAAGATGTTTGTGATAAAATTGACAGGATTTGATGATACTGACCTAAGGGTAAAGTGTGGCTGGTTGAGCTCAGAGGGCTTAGAGGGCATAAAGAGGAGACAACTTCTGGAAGCCATCAGACAAGAAATCAACCAAAAAACAACAAAAGCTAGGTAAGGGGTCCAGATGAGTTAGTGGCTCACAAGTCAGGGGAAGAGAGAGAATCCAGGCAATAGCAGATGTACAGAAACCTGGGAGGCTGGGCCAGAAGAGCAGTTGTAGCAGAGGGTGTGTGCTGGGTCCTCGATGAATCTCCTGAGCTGCCAAGATGGAAGTGACTTAATCGAACGTCCAGGGCCTTAAGTTTGGGTGACACAGGGGTAGTAAGAAGTCTCAGTGCAGTGTGGTCATTTTGGCATTTTTATTTATTTAGTTTTTATTGTTTATTTTTGAGAGAGAGAACAAGTGAAGGAGGGCAGAAAGAGAGGGAGACAGAGAATCTGAGGGGGGCTCCTTGCTGTCATCGGAAAGCTGGATGCGGGATCAAACTCTCAAGCCTCAAGATCATGACCTGAGCTGAAGTTAGACGCTCAACCGACTGAGCCACCCAAGTGCCCCTTGCCACTCTTATTTTTAATAGAAATTGTAATTAATCTAAATCCTTGAAGTGGGATAAATGGTATTAATAATTGTCCCTCAACTAAGGCTTTTCCTGGGGGTAGCTCAGACATGGGCAGAAATTGTCATTACTTCTGAGATCATCAAGGAATTAGAGAAAACAACTCCCTAAAAACCGAGTAGTGCTGCCCAGATGTTAATGTGTCTTTTCAAAGCGCTAAGGAGCCAGGCAGATATAAATGGATGTGGTGACTATGTAGAAAGAGTGGATGATGACATACCTTGTGTCTGATCTACACTTTTTTAAAAGGTCCCTCTTTATGTGTGACATTCTGTAACTTAATTTTTCCTGTTTATGACATTCTAATGTTTTTTTAATTGCCAGCCATCCGGATTTGCTGTTAGTATGAATCAGTTTTTTAAATATAATTGAGCCAGCTTATCTGTCACCCATTATAATGAATCCATTCTATCTTAATTACTTTCCCATTTCCAGAATCAATCATCACCTATTAATACAAATATAGGAAAACCTGAGACTTTTTTGTAATATAAGTAATAACACCGAATGTCTGTCGAATATACGCATATGTTTCCTTCATATTTTTAGGAAAGTTCAACCTGACTTGGTAAAATGTATTAGTATTTAGCCAGAAACACAGAAACCAGAAGATAAACCAGTATTTCAGCTCATTCACTTACCTCATGAAACCAACTTTATAACCCCATTGTTTATTTCCCAGAATTTCCTGTAGTCTTGATTCTGGACCCATCCAATGACAAATTGTGATGTAGGAAGCTCTTCTGTTTCTGGAGGTAATTGCAAGGAAGCATTGCCTCTCAGCTCATTTTGGTCACTGGAGCATGTGTGGGTTTTTTTCATTCACTCACTTCTTAATTGAGCACAAGTTGATTACTGGGGATGTAGCTGTAAGTGAGACAACAGAAGGGCTCTGACTGTTTGAGCTCAGTGGCGGGGTGGGGGTGGCGAGGAGACAGATAGTAAATGAATAGCAACATAGTGATGAGTAATGTGCAAAGACTTGAAAGGTGATGTGGCAGAGAGTGGTTCGTAGATGGAGGTCTCAGAGAGACCTCCCTGAGGAGGTGGCTCTAAAGCTGACACTTGAATGATGGGAGATGCCTTGAGATGATCACAGGACTAAGCATTACAGGAGGAAGTCCCAGCCAGCGTGAAGACCATGAGTAGGTGTGTAAACCAGTAGTGGAAAGAGATCCCATGGGAGAGGGGAGAACTTTCAAGGGAAGAGGCATGGATTTCATTCCAAGGGCCTTGAAGATTCAGCTCCTGGAGGGCTTTCGGTGATCTGGTTTGTGTTCGTAAAAGATGAGTCTGGCTTCCCTGTGGAGGAGGTTTGAAGGGGGCAAGAATGAGAATAGAGACAGTGAGTTCAGCATTCCTGAACCATTCTACAAAGTTAGTCTATGTGTCATTTTCAAAGACTGATTCTGTGCACTGTTGCATATTGCCTATGGTTAGAGCAAATGGTAGTGTACGGCTCTCTAGATTCAAATCCAGCTTCTCCAACTTAGTGGTCATATGACTCAGGCCAGTCTCTTAACGCCTCTGTATTTCAGTTTCCTCATATAAAAAAATGGAATAATTTTTCCTATTTCAAAGAGTTGTCAGAGTGACTAAGAAAACACACATAGAAATACTTAATACAGGACTCTAGTAAGCATTTGGTAAATATTAGAGATTAGAGACTATATATCTGTCTTACCCTCATAGTATGGCACATTCAGATGGCTGTACGTAGTGATGAGTTACCATAACATATTAAATCATTTTTGCTCTTTATATCATATCATAATTTCTCATGTGTTATTTTGATACTGTTACTATATCTTAATCCTTGTATATTTAATGATGTAATAGTATAATCATATTATGAATATTATTTCCAACTTCCACAGCTGGTAGTATTTGTTTAATTTTAATTTTAATTTTTAAATATTTATCTTGAGAGAGATAGAGAGACCCCGCATGCACATGTATGTGCTAGTGGGGGAGGGGCAGAAAGAGAGGATGAGAGAGAATCCCAAGCAGGCTCCATGCTGTTAGTGTAGAGCCCAGCACAGGACTTGATCCCACAGACCATGAGATCATGATCTGAGCCTAAACCAAGAGTTGGACACTCAACTGACTGAGCCACCCAGGTACCCCAATATTTATTTTTAAAGTGACTGTTGTTACTTGTGTTTTAAACATCCATAGCCTTTTAGAGAGACTGGTTGAATGTTAATCAGCTTTATTGTGAAGTTAGTGTTTTCAGCCCTTAGAACGGGGTGCAGAGGTATGGGGCTCGGATCCTGAGATGATATTAACCCTGTAAAAGCTTAGCATACTGCCTCGGTGAGTGCCTTAGCAGCACGTGGGCGCTGCTCAAGTGTACCACTCGGTCCTCCTGCTTTCCCTTTCGACTTTGCGTCCACGCTGGATCTGTCGTTAGAAAAAACCCTGACCGTTTGGACCATGTGGTAATTTAGCAGCCTTGTATTGAGTCTCTGGTTTCCCTGTAAACACTGGTTTCTGTCACTTTGTCGGCCTCCAGCTGCATTTCAGACTCTCCAGATTGGTTATTTACATCTCAAAATAGTCTTGAGAACAGTAGGAACGTAGAGTAGGTCAGCACAGCATATGGTTGAATTTGCACACGGACAGATAAACTTGAGAAGAATAAGGCAAGGCTTTTAGACTGGCTCTTAGTTATAAATGTGGTTTGCAAATGTTCCATAGTTATGGCTGGGATTGAGGTACATTTGGCAAATGGTAATCTTTATGAGATGATACATTAACCTAATTTTTAAAATCTCTGTTATCCTCTTTCGCTGATGTTAGTTGGGCAGGGAACAGCTTCTCTTTGCTGTGAGCATTTTACGGTGTCATCATTAATGCAGAACATCACCTAGCACAGGTGGCTGTGGAAAGCCCTTTCTATGCAAAGCATTCAGCATTAAATACGTACATATTCCGTGGTTCTTCCGGCTTCAAGTTCTCTGTTTCTTCTTGTATGTTTCTTTTTAATGACATAAATTGTAAAACCTGATTTTGAAGTTTTCATGTGGTGTGGCACATGTGAAATGATTCCTCTCTCTGATTAAGAGGCAGCCCCTGGGCCCAAGGTGGCAGGCCTTCCCTTGCTAAACCATTGGCCAGTGGAATCTACTGAGTGTTGAATCTCCTAGTTTGGCTGGTGGCTCCCACAATTCATTCCTCCTCACTGTTGTGCTGATTGCATGGATGCCATACTGAATTCTCTAAGAGTCTATTTCTAAGTACTGTAGAAGTGATGATAGAGATTGAATACTTTCGGAAATTGGTAACTAACTTGTTTGTGTATGTGTGATTTTGTAACTTTTTCTCTCACTGGGCTAACACACCTGATGGCCGATGGCCCTGTGATTTTTTCTTCTGTCTCTTCCAAAGATAGTGTGGTCTGGCTATTTAAGAGATTCATGTGAGGGTCTGTGTGGGCATAAAGGCTCAAATATGAATTTGCACACACAGAACCAACCACTGGGGCTCCCTTCCCTTCCTCAGGCTTCTTGTGCCTGTCTGGCAGAGGGGTCACTGCTCCCCCTCCCCTGTTAGGAGCAGAGCTCCCCGGCTGGTCAGATACCCCATCATTTCACAGTTGGCACCCAGTTTGATTATATTGATGTTAAAATTAATTTGTAAGCTTACCTTGTTTTTCCAGAAATACGTACGTGTGGACATAATTCCCTCTTTATGTGTTTGTTTTTCTACCACAGACACAGGAGCAGAAAGACAGGCACTAAGAGAAAATGTGTATCCTAAATTGAGAGAATTCTGCAGAGAAAACTACGGATTAGAATTTCAGGTAACTCTGATCTTAATTTCATTTTAATTATGACAGCTAAGTAGTGTTTGTGCTTATTGACTGTTACAGCCTTGGTGTTACAAACAAGTTTTAAGCCCCCCAAATTTGACTTCATTAAGCATGGGTAAAAAGGAACACTGGAAAAGGGAAATAAAATATTTAGTTATTTTTGATGCTTTGCACTTTTATGCTGTTTCTTGGACCCTGCCTGGTATTGGCTCATCTTTTCCTTCTTTTTTTTTTTTAATTTTTTTTTTGTTTTATTTATTTCTAGGAGAGAGAGAGACAGCATGTGAGCAGAGTCAGAGAGAGAGGGAGTGACAGACTGAAACAGGCTCCAGGCTCTGAGCTGGCAGTCAGCACAGAGCCCGACGCGGCGCTCGAACCCACGAACCGCGAGATCATGACCTAAGCGAAAGTTGGACCTTTAACCGACTAAGCCACCCAGGCGCCCCTCATCTTTTCTTTCTAACCATGTTTATTTGCCTCTTGGCAATCTCCACTATTCCCTGAAAGGTGAAGGTTACTGAGCACCTGCCTTAGGCTGTGGTCTCTGGGAAGGTTTTGCCTCTAAAAAACTGGGACCAGCTTTCTCACAGGTGTTTTCTTGTAGCAGCCTGGCCAGTCCTTGCCGTCTATCTTGCCTTTTAGTTTTTGTTCATATTGTAGAATGTCGTTTCTTCTATTTCAGGGATTTGCCATTTACAAAAAAAAAAAAAAATTACATCAGCCTTTCAAGAGACAGTAGCTCTGCATGTCATTGCTGAAGTTCATGAACACCCTGGCATTTGTAGGCACTGCCGATGTGCCACTAATAGAAAACTACTAAGAAATATTGGACATATCTTGAAGACCCAGAAATTTTAGAAGTCAATGACTGCTGCAACAGATAATTTTTCAGCCTCTTTTACAATGGATATCTTCACTCTCTAGTGCTATCTTAACTACATGTTTCCATTGCTAAGTGAGGAATATGTACCATCAGTGTGCAGTATAACAGTGCAAAATGCAGCTCTGTTAGTGGAAGAAAGTTTCACCCTTCATTTATTTCCTCCTGAATATTTTATCTTGGTACCCTTAATAATGCTTTCTCATATGATGTACAAAATAGTCGGTCTCGAAATGACTTCATTCTCTGTGCCTACTGTCAGTCAGCAGCAGGCCATTATGACACACATATCGGACAGTTACTCATAAGTCATGACTTGCTAGATAAATTGTGAGCCTAAATTAAATTCCTTGTTGTGAATTCAGCACTGCCTTCCCTGTAGAATCTGGTTCTACTGATAACAGGGTCTCAACTGTTACAAAACTTCTGATCTGTCAAGATTCCCAAAGACTCAAACACTCCTTGGGGACTCCATTACTATAGAGAAAGAGATGTGGCCAAGCATGGTAATCCCATCTTTGAGTTTGTTTGGATTTGCATTACTTTATTTTGTAGAGGGAAGGAGTTGTTGAGCTACAGACTAGCCTGCATACAACATGGTATTAAGATTAGCTGAGTGGGGAAAGATGAAAAACATATTTTCTAAATTACAAGCTGGCCCAAGAAAAGAGAGATAAAGTCAAAGGAAACTGTAGAAGGCGGCAAGGTCCATAGAGTCAATTGACAGCAAGGATCATTCAAGGCAGGTGCATTGAAAGGGTCTTTGAGATGCTGGGCAGCAGTGGAAGCCACACTGGGCACAGAAGGCTGAGACTGAAGGCCAGCTTCCTACTGTGACTCCTTTAGTCCAGAGACTGAAACGGGGGTGGTGACCACTTCTGGGTGGCTGTGTTTGGAATGAAAATTTCCTAGGTCACATTTGCTTCCCATCTTCTGAGCTTAACAGAAACTCAAATATGTAATAGCTGAATCTTCCAACAATATACTTTCTAGTATAATCTCTTCTAGTAAGTTGTTTATAGATATTCCTAAGAATATGTTTTCTAATGAGATGGTTTTCTTCTCTCAAGTGCAAGAAAATATGATGCTAGAATCTTCGTGAAAACAAAAACAAAAACAATCTACCTGTATAGGACTCTGGATTTTGTCTTTGGCTGTGCATTCAAGCCAGAAGAAATGAATTTCCTAGATTTACTCAAATATACACCGATCTCTTTTATGCTTCCTTTTCCTTTGTTTATGCTGTCCTTTTCACCTGCGGTGCTCTGCAACACGCCTCTTCCCTTGCTTCACCCGCTAAGTCCTACTCATTAAAAAAAATTCTTTTTAATGTTTATTTATTTTTGAGAGAGGGAGACACAGTGCGAGTGGGGAGGGGCAGAGAGAGAGGGAGACACAGAACCCAAGCAGGCTCTAGGGTCTGAGCTGTCAGCACAGAGCCTGATGTGGGGCTCGAACTCAAAAATGGTGAGATCAGACCTGAGCTGAGATCAGACACTTAACCGACTGAACCACATAGCCAGGTGCCCCGAAGTCCTACGCATTCTTAAGACTGTTCCTATAGATCTTAAGTCACTTGCCCCTCTTTCTGATCACAGCCCGGTAGCTATGTGTCCTCCAGGTGGTTCCTTGAACACTTCAAGCCTACTCCCATTTAAGGTTTTTGCCCTGGCTGTGCTTTCTCTGTAAGAATTTTCACCTCCTCATCTTCACATGGGAGCTTTCTTCTTGCTCTTCAGGTCTCCACAAAAAAATGCCACTTCCTAGTGACGCAGTCTAAAGTAACCACCTAGGAAACTTCTTTTATATCACCCTATATATAGGGTGTTATTTGCGTAGCATGTCTCAATACTGGGCATTCTCTTTTTTTCACATATTGGCTTGCTTATTGTTTCTCTCCTACTAGGTTGTAAGTTTCACAAGAACAGCAATTTAGCTGCCTTCATGACTGCTACACTCCTAGTTCTAGAATAGTGCGGACACATAGTAAAGCTCTGTAGGAATGTGTTGAACCAAGTGAGAATGCCTTTCTGAGCATATGAATGAATGAAGTCTCAGGCCAAATATTACTTATTTCAAGAAGCTTTCTCTGATCCTCTGGCCCCTCCTAGGATATGCCATGTACCCTCCTATTTGATTCCCTATAATCCTAGGAATAACTCTCAATAATGCATTCAGTTTGTTCAAGAAGAATTTGTTGACCATTGAACACCTGTCAGCCAAGTGGTGGGAACACAAACCAATCAGACTCTTGTCTTGTGGAGCTGCCAATATTGTTGGGGGAGGCAGACAGTAACTGTAAATCCCAGTGGTTACAGATGTGTCTTCTTGAGTAGATAAGGGGGTTAGGGAATGCCAGGTAGCCAGAGAAGGACTCTGGGATAAGACAACCTTTGAACAGAGGTCTATAGAAAATGAAGGAGCAAGTCATGCAGATGCCTTGGTAGGAGAATTCCGGGCATAGGCAACCAGGAAAAGTGTCTGAGGTGGGAACACATGTAGAATATTCTAGGAACAGTAAAGAAGCCAGGTGTGGGTAGAGAGGAGTAAGAGAAATAATTGTAGGAGAGGACATTAGATGCAAATCATATGGGACCTTGTGGGGCAAGATTAAGGACTTTGATTGTACTGAGTAAGAAGGGAAAGGAGGACGTTATAGGACTTAGATGTAAGAGAGTCACTCAAGGGGCTCCTGGGTGGCTCAGTTGACTAAGCGTCCGACTTCGGCTCAGGTCATGATCTCACAGTTTGTGGGTTCAAGCCCCACATTGGACTCCGTGCTGACAGCTATGTCAGAGCCTGGAGCCTGCTTCGGATTGTGTGTCTCCCTCTCTCTCTGCCCCTCTGCTTCTCATTCTGTTTCTCTCTGTTTCTTAAAAATGAATTAATGATCAAAAAGTTTGAGAGTCACTCCAGCTCTATGAAGAGACTGGAATGGGGGTGGGAGAAAAGGTAGAAGCAGGAGGGCAGTGCAAGTTAAGAAATGATAATGGCAGGAACTCGAATGAGCGATGGAGAGAATGAGACATCTGGTGAGGTAAAGTTTTCATCATCTGTCTGTACGCTCTGCAAGTTCTCAGGATTGGAATTGTGTCTTACTCATCTTATCCCAGTGATGAGTCAGGTGTCTGGCACATAGTAGACTGTTGAGTTAAATATTTATTAAATTGGTAGAATACAGTTACATTTTACACAAGGCGCATGCGCTCTCGCTCTCTCTCTCACACACACACACACACACACACACACGCCTGTTGGGCAGCCTTTTCTCTACTGTTTCCTTAATTTTTTCATTTAAACTAAGATATTCATTCATTCATTCATTCATTCATTCATTCATTCATTCATTCATTCTTAGAGCATGCCCATGTGTGCAAGCAGGGGAATAGTACAGGAAGAGAGAGGGAGAAAATCTTAAGCATGCTCCATGCCCAGTGCAGAGCCAGATGTGGGTCTCAATCTCACAAAATGTGAGATCATGATCTGAGCCTCAATTAAAACCCGAATGGACGCTTTACTGACTGAGCCACCTAGGCGGCCCTAAACTAAGGTAATTAATGAAAAAGATGGACTCTCTGATTGTGAACTCCACTTAATTCTTTGTGTGATATACACAAGTTGGTTGCTGCTCAGAGACAGAAACAGCTGAATGGAAAGAACATCAAGCCCACTCAGAGCAGAGACACACACATGGCTTCAGCAGAGGACAAGGTGTTTAAATTATACGTTATTTGATTTGCCAGCATTAAGTAAATGCTCCCTGTTACAGAGAAGAGGATAGAAAGGGAGAACAAGGGGAATAGACTGGGAAAAATACAGATTGGGGCAAAAACTAGGTGGTGCAAGACCCAGGGATTATAATCATATCCTCTAGTGCCATCCATTCTTGCTTTCTCATGTCTCTGCTTCATTCCCACCGCGAGGACCCTGGCTTGACCCTCGTTGCTGCAAAAATTGGCTGAATGAAAAGCATCTTCACTGAGCTTGCTCCCTGCTTACAGCCAATTGGTTGCACGTCCTGGCGGAAGAGACTCGTTCCCACTTGTTTTTAAGTCCGCAGGGCCTGGAAGAGTGTTTAACGTTTCCTGGGGTTTAGCAAAACACTGTTGAGAACTGCCTACACCATTGCCCTGCGTGAGGTTTTCTGTTCATCACCACCAGGGCAATCTTCCCCAAATGTCATATCATGGGTTCCTTTGCTGAAAAGCTTTTTTAATGGCTCCCGGTGGCCTGCGGGGGTCGCTCTTTACTGTGACTCAGCTGTGTCTCCAAGTTCATCTCTCATGCTCCCCAACACACACATGTGCTCCAAGCCTATCCTTGGAGCACATCCTACAGGGTGCTCATTCTTGACTTTAAAGTCTCATTTGCTAGATCTCTTTCAGTTCTCCCTCTTATCAGAAATACCCTTTCTCAGGGCGCCTGGGTGGCTTAGTTGGTTAAGCGTTCGACTTTCGCTTAGGTCATGATCTCGCGGTTCGTGGGTTCGAGCCCCTCATCGGGCTCTGTGCTGACTGCCAGCTCAGAGCCTGGAGCCTGTTTCAGAGTCTGTGACTCCCTCTCTCTCTGACCCTCCCCTGTTCACGCTGTCTCTCTCTCTCTCTCTCCTAGAGATAAATAAAACATTAAAAAAAAAAACAAAAAAACCCTTTCTCTTCCCCACTCCTGCCTTCAAAATGCAGCTCAAGGCCTGCCTTTCTCAAAAAGTCTTTCTTTCTGATTTCCAAATATGCCCTGCTTCTACTCTGTGAACTCCTAACTCCGCCCCGCCCAGCCCCCACTGGGACTCTGAGACAGCAGGAAGCCAGGTTAGGGCAGGAACCTCTGGAGGGGGTGCTTGACTCATAGAAACGTAGGACACCTCCATTTTGAAAGTGATTTTCGTTGGGAATCCAGCCATTCAATTCCATATCATTTTCTCAAGTATATCTCCTCACCTAGGTGGCTCAGTCAGTGAAGCATCTGACTTAGGCTCAGGTCCTGATCTCACTGTTCACGAGTTCAAGCCCTGCATCAGGCTCTCTGTTATCAGCACAGAGCCTGCTTCAGATTCTTTGTTCCCCTCGCTCCCTGCCCCTCCCCCACTTGTGTGCACACTGTCTCTCAAAAATTTAAAAAACAAAACCTTTCTGATAGCCAGCTTCTTCATGGCATCTAGTATTTATCTCACTTCATCTTATTCAGTAACGTTTATAAAACTGTTCTTTTTCTTCACCTTTAACATCCAGTAAACCCTGCGTGTTTTTCATCCTTTGGCCCCCAGTAAGAGTGCTGTCTTCTCCCTAAGCTGGTGCCTGTGAGTGATGCCCCTGTCCGCATATCCTGCTCTCTCCCCTCCAGAGTTACTTGAAGATAAGTCTCTCTTTTTAGAATGTTAATATATGTGAAATGGAAGCCATCCCTCCCCCTTTTTTTTTCCAGTTTCTCAATTGCTATTGTTCTCTCATCTTCAAAACTTCAGAATCTTACCTTCCAGGACATCATTCACCCTTTATAATCTACAGACTGCTCCCGTTCCTGTTGATTTGCCTGCCACAGTGTTTCTTACAAGTTCAGCTATTCCTGCCATTTCACAAGGCTCTGTCTTTATTCAGCCTTCCGTTTCTTAGTCGCTGAAGGCCTATGGCATTTTCCCATTCCCTTCCAGCCCTGGACATGTGTCTTCTGGTCCAGACTATCCACATCTGCTCAGATCATCTTTTGGACGAGTAGATTTAATTCATTCTAAGATGTATTTTTTTTTCCACATTTTTACTTCCCAGAAATCAGAAATCACCTTACAAATAAAAGGTGTAATTGACCTGGTGTAATTGACAGTGCATTTCTTTCTTTCTTTTTTTTTTTTTAAGGAACATACAATATTGGAGCAGCCTACAGCTCATGATGTTTTGGATTCAGTAAAATACAGTACATTGTGTCATTGATGGAGTGTCATGGAAACAGCATGGATTTTTCTGTTAGAAAGACTAGGATTCAAATGCTGGGTCTGCAGATGACCAGTTCTGTGCGCCTAAGCAAATTGCTTGATTTCTTTGACACAGTTGACCCTTCTGTAAAATGAATGGGGTTGGTATTTATCTTCCCAGATTGTTTTTGAGAGATCATGAGCCCCTGGCATGTGGAAGGCACTCTGCCAATGTTCATTTGTTCCTGCCTCCCACCCTTTTAAGTCTTTTCTCCACATTAAGAACCCAGTGTAATGAAATTATTTATGTACATTTTCTTTTGCCTTTCTGGGTACAGTAGAAGACTTCTGACCAGAGGCCTCTATCTGTCTGAGGGGTGCTCAGTGTCTGGTGAAGAAGCAATGTAAGTGGGAAGAAGAGTCAGGACATAGTGTGTTGCATACAAGAAAAACCAAAAACTTTAAGATCAGGCTGTTGGCTTGAGAGAAGACTTTGCTAAATTCGTTTAGTCCTTTAGCACATCAACCAGCTCTGTGGGACTCTGAGCCTGGAGATCTAAAGTGTAGAGAAAAGGGCCCAGTTTGTCCCTAAGGCAGACCCAGAACCTCCCCTTTGCAGTCTCTGGGCTGGTGGCAGAAGGAGAGAGAAAAGCGGAGTCAGAAGACACACTTGTCCCTTCCTTCCCCTGCGTTCTGCTTCAGAAAAGGGGCCGGGGTTAGATAGGTGAAAATAAGTGGGCGGATAGGTGGCACTGAGGGTACTTGCCTGTGCTCTCTACTTGGGACTCTGGAAAGAGATGGCTGGACAGTAACTACCCTTCCCTGACCTGGGCATGTCCACATTATGGCCATGGCAGCAAGGGACCATGAGGCTTAACTTTCCCAGGCTGCTCTCAGTTATTGCGTGTCCCATACTCTGAGTTCAGAGCCAGTGCTGGTCTCCACGACGGGAAGAGGAGGCCACACAAAAGGCCCATGGTGAAGAAACTAGATGGAGTACAGGCCCGAGGCTCAGGGCAGCTCCTCCACAGCAGGGAAGCGGGGGAGTCGCCTGAGGCTCTGACCAAGCTGAGAGGGAAAGACCAGTCCCTGGGCGACCTGATGCCAGCAGCCAGCAGGCATCACCTGGGGGCCATGCCCACACACTCATGTTTCCCCTTCAGGATAGGAGGTCACCTGGATATTAGCATAGGGAAAAGAAGCAGGGGAACAGGGAAGCCAAGTCTTTTGAGAGACTCGGCATTTTGATCCAAGAGAGAATAAGCACTTAATAGAGTCTCGGAAAACATCAGTTTAGACTAAGGTTTAAATTGGGTAGAACTGAATACTCACTCTCTCATGTAGCCAGAGAGTGCAGACTTGAACAGGAGGCACAAACTAGTCTTAGACAAAATTGAGAAGCAGTGTTCTCTGTGCACATCCAAGTTGTAGGTTAAGTGTAATTCCGGGAGTCTTACGTTGCCTTCACCTCACTAATGATTACTGAACTGAGCAATCGCTTGGTCTTGCACTGAAGGTGCATCCACGGTTGCCTCCACCTTCTCTCCCTCTGCCACCTCTGTCTCCACCACAGCCCTCCCTATTCTGTTGATCCCAGTCTCCTCTGTGCTGATTTTTTTTCTTTCCCACCGTCCACCTGCTCACAAATCTCAAAATGTCTTTGCCTCCCAAGTTGCCAGAATACATCATCAGCTTTATAATTGACAGGCTATGTTGTGATGCCCCTGGTTTTTTCTCCATGTTGTCAGCTGATTGCCCTTTTCCATTTCCTGTTAATCAAACGCATGCTTCTTTCTCAAGTGAAATGCATATCCTCTCATTGAATTAGACGTCGTTTCGCTCAGGCCAGCACTTCAGTTTGTCTGGCTCACTTCGCATTTCATTTCTGCCCATCAGTGCCTGGACAGGTCTAAACCAACTTGCTATTCCATGAAAGTATTATAAGCGTGTGACATCATCCTCCCATCCATGAGCCAGTTGGTTACAAGAGGGAAGGAAGATAATAGAGATGAGAAAGAGCAGGAAAGGAGTATGTCATAACTGACCTTCATTGTTCCAGTGTGATTGTAAGTGTTGGCTCGCCATTTCTGCAGCATGGAGCAGCCCTTCTGGAATTCTCCTGCCTGACTTCCCAAGACAGTATTATCGTTCCTCCTGTACCTGGTGTGCACAGACAGTCTTCTGCCTCATATTTCTCCTAAATATAGAGCAGTGGCACTGTGGGGAGCTCCAGAATTTACTGGAGGAGCTATACTTTGCTGAACTTTTAATTCTGCTAAATTGTGGCTGGCTGATTACCCCAACGCGGAAAATCACCCAGGAAGATTAGTCCTGCAGTAAGCAGAATGAGAGATCCTCATTTGCAGGTGACATTTATGTGTCCCAGTTGGGTACAATCACCATGAAGTCTTTCTCAAATTCTTAAGGCACCTATTTCTTCCCATCCTCATTTTTTATTATACTAGAGAGAGGAGACCTTTAAATAAGACAGGACCGTAGAAAGAGCACTCTTATTTAAGAGTTCTGATTTGTCAGTATTTACTTATAAACCATTGAAACAGTAACTTGAGCTCAGTTTTCTTTTCTGTAAAACGAAGCATTTCTTCTACTTGATCTGTATTTTCTTTTGTCTCCCACAGTTAATGATGCTGTGACCTCATCCTCATCAGATGGACAGACTGTCACATCTGTTTTTGTAGGGCTGTTCTATCTAGAAGTCCCTCTGAAGAATAGCCTCCTGTGTATTTTAACCTTCAAGTCCAGATTTCCTCACTAATGTCTCACCCTCAAGTCCTCAGGGGCAGATGTAGGTCGTTGGTCTCATGGGCCTCATTTATTTATTCACAGACATTGATTGAGCCCTTGCACTGCACTAGGCACAGTTGTGGGTGCAGCAGATACCATAGTATTGAGAAGGAGCCTAGTCTCTGCCTTCGTGGAGTCACGAACAGTAACGAACAGAGTGATGCTGGGTGCAAAGGAAATAACAGGGTGCCCTGGGCATGCGCAGTGGGAGGCTTCGTCAGGCCTTGAGGTCTCAGTCCAGCTGCTGAGAAGCTGATGTGTAAGCTGAAGGATGAGTATATGGAGATGCCTACGTTGAAAAGAAGAAATTTTCAGGCAGAAGGAACATATTTTCATGGGCAAATTTGGAAAAGAACTTTAACATTATGTTGTACTCACTGCCTACCAAGCACTTACCCTAAGTGCTGTGTGTACATAAACTTGTTTAATCATTGCTCTGAGTCTAGTCAGTAAATTCCGTCTTCTCCATTTTATTGCCTGAGGACACTTAGAAATCCAGAAGCAAATAACTGCTAGAGATCTCACAGCTAGTAAGCAGCAGAGTCAGGATTTGACCCAAGGCAGTGTGGCCCCAGTGTCTACGCTCTTAATCACTGCACCAAAAAGCCTCTTACGTTCACACATTCACAAAAACGTATATGGGTAGGTACAGGTATGTAAATATAAGCATCTATGTAAATATATATGTATGAATGTACATTTCAGTATATACTTACACACTTGTACAAATGCATGTGTGAAGGGCATATACATAGCTAGAACATGAACAGTGAGGGAGAACATGGTATGAAATGAGGGTCAGGGAGTTAGTTAGGGACTAGATCATGGAGGATCTCATAAAGCAGGCCAGGGATTCTAGAGCCTATCTTCAGGCTGATAGGGAGCATGGGAAGTACCATAAAGTTAACAGCCCAGGTTCAAATCCCACCTCTATACTTGTGACCTGGGGCTTTGCACAAGTTACTTCTCTGTGCCTCAGCTTTTTCATATATAGAGGAGAGATGGTATCACGTCTATCTCATAAGTTTGAGGAGTAAATAAGTTACCCTATATAGTGTCTGGTAGAGTAGGAGGAAATCTTCGCTCTGGTGATCATATCTGCATTCTAAAAAGCTCCCTCTGGCCCCATGTCAGGCTCTGTGCTGACAGCTTGGAGCCTGGAGCCTACTTCAGATTCTGTGTCTCCCTCTCTCTGCCCCTTCCCCTGCTCATGATCTGTCTCTCTCTCACACAAAAATAAAGATTAATTTTAAAAAAATCTAAAAGCTCCCTCTGCCCGCCATGTAGTGAATAGATTAGAAGGAGCAAGGATGGAAGCAGGAAGATAACGTAGGGAGTCACAGTAGCAAGACAGGCACAGGTGCGCTCAGGTGTGGTGCTTGCTGAAATCCCAGCGACGGGAAGAGCCGCCTTTGGGTCTTTCCCTTAGGTACCTGCTTTGTGGCCAGTTTCCTGCCACCAAAGGACCCCGATCCCTGGTCGCAGCCTTACTGCGGTTCCTTTATGGAGTGAGCTGCTGCTCCATGCACACTGCATTATAGCTTGCAGCTCTTTCTCTGCCTCCAACAACCCCTGGCCACTTCTCTCTGCCTCCACATTCGTTAGGCCCGAAAAGTTAGAGGTGCTGCTTACTCCATGGTCTAGTTTTCTTCACTATCCCATCGTAATTGTTAGGGCTGTCCAGAGGCTCAGTCTCCGAGACACAGAGGCCTCAGGTGTGAGCACTTAGTCCTCACGAGGCTTTGGCTGAGGCGTCATCCTATATCATAGTATTGGAGCCTCTTGCGAATGTGTATGACCACTTGGGACAGCCAGTCCTCCTGGGACTTGATTTAGCACCTGACTTTCCCAGAAAAGTTCCATCTTAATCACAGCACCATATGTCTTTGCCCTGTATCTCACAATCAACAGAATAATTGCAAAGTAATGTAAAGTTGCTATAGTTCTAGTAAAAGTGTGGCCAAGGATGATGTGGAGATGAAGAGGGTTGTTTTTCTTGTATCTTATGCATCTTGGGGAAGTCATTCTAACCAGAGCAAGAATAGCCATACCTGTACACCACACCTCACCACAGATAAGCAGTATCTGGCAGACTCCTCCCTATTTACATTCTCCTGCAAGATGAACATTCCAGTAACAGGACACAACTAAATCCAAATCAAATGAGTGCTATATTGACCTTGGAAGTTATGTCCACAGCACAGTAATGTTGCCCTTGTTCAAAACTTTCTGACCTGCTATGTGTTCTTTTGAATATTTTTGGTGATAACAGATTTTAATCCCTTTAATAGGTTTGGTTTTTTTAAAAGAGCGTAAGGTCTTTTAAAAGCCATGTCTTACAACATAAAGGCCAGTAAGGCTGGGAAAATACCATTTTTAATAAAAACAAATCTGAAGATAGAATGACAAGAGTTTTTCTCAGTATGAAATAGGATAACTCCTACAGAGGAAATGCCTGGGCACTGGCAGAATCATTGGAATGAAATAACTTTGAGAAACTGCCTTCATTTCGGTTCTTTGTTTATTCAAAACCGAAATCGGTCGTATTGTCTCAGTAGTTACATTCTTGTTTTGCATTCAGGTGGTGTCATATGATAGCATGGGAAACTCGAGAAAGAACCTATTTTGGAAGATATTTAAATTCAAAGGTTGTTTCTGAAGAAGTGATAACATGAAGCCATTGTAAATGCCAATTTGACCTTTTTTCTGGTAAATCATAAGGTGATCGTTGGTTTCTTACAGGCTGCTTTAGTATTTGTTTGGCAGTCTAGGTATTTAAATGGTTATGTCTGGTTCAAGCAGCCACATTTGTTAGGACCCTTATTTGCCGGCTTTTTGTTTTCAGACCAATTCAGCACATGATAAATTAGCTTCCCTAAGAATATTTTAAAGCAAGTTAGATGGTTTTAAGTACAAAAAGATAAAATCAAATTACTTTCCTGTTTATACTTCATGATGAAATAAGTAAAGGCACATAAAATGTGCTGTCAACAAGTTAGTATTCCAATAAATAGTAAATTAGATTCAGTGTCTGCAGTGCCTGGACATTAGGCTAAAAGCTAAACTAATTTCTGTAAGTATATAATAAATCTTGTCTTGGTTGGGCACTTTGGATTCCAACCACTTTTTGCCAGTTATTGATCATGCGGATATGTGGCAGATTCGCCTGCCCAAAATGGTGTTTTGTGTTGTGTAAGTTGGATGTTTCCTTTATTTATTTCCTCTCTGCCTTCGTGGTTACTTGATTTTACCTTTTTTCATCATTGTCTGCCCATAAAGATGTTTGAGAAAGAATAATTTAAGGGAGAAAAGCTGGAAGGAGTAGAATTTTAAACAAAGTGACCAAAGTAAGGAGATGTGGCATTAGACAGCCCTGGATGAGGGCCACGGTGGCCAAACAAAAGACTTCCATTGGTGGCAAATAAGTCATGTGTCTCTTAGGTTTCTATTTAAAAATACAAGCAAAAGCCTTGTTTTGACTCTTACCTGTTGATTTGTTCCACATATTTTTATTTAAATCTTATTGTTGACTCTTAAATAGGTGCTTGATTTAGACACCTGTTGTTGCACTTAGTTGTGCTGTGAGTTGGGGACAGAAGACCTGTAGAAAATCACAGTACTAAAGAGGTGCACAAAGTGTCATTGAGACATAATTCAGTTCACCACCACAAAGTTCTCCCACTTAAAGTGTGCAGTTCAGTACTTTTTAGTGTAGTCAGAGTTGTGTAAGCATTACGATTTTAGAATAGTGTCATCACTTCAAACAAAAGTCCTATGCCCTTTAGCTGCCACTCTCAAATCAGCCTATTTCCCTCCCTCCCTGCACTAGGTAACTATTAATCTATTGTTTTTCTCTGTAGACTGCACATTCTAGACATTTCATATACCTGGAATCACACAACAGATTTCTTTGTGGCTGGCTTCTTAGAGTGTTTTCAAGTCTCATCCATGTTGTAGCATCAGTATTTCACTACTTTTTATTTCCAAATAATGTTCCATTTATAGATCTGTTACATTTATCTGTTGATCCCTTGATGGACATTTGGACTGTTTCTACACTTTAGCTATTATGAATAATGTTGCTATGAACATTTATATGCAAGTGTTTGTGTGGACATGTTTTCACTTATCCGGGAGAACTTATCTGGTAGATCATGTGGTAATAACTCTGTTTAACTGTTTGAGGAACCGCCAGGCTGTTTCCCAAAGTGACTGCACCATTTTATATTCCCACTAGCAATGTATGACACTGTTCCACATTTTCATTAACACCTGTTAATTATCCATCTTTGTTAGGACAGCCATCCTAGTGGGTGTGAAATGTTATCTCATTGTGGTTTTGATTTGCATTTCCATGATGACATTGAACATCTTTTCATGTGCTTCTTGACAATCTACATATTCTGTGAAGAAATGTCTACTCAGATCTTTTGTCCATTTTCAATCAGCTTGTCATCTGATTATTGAATTATAGGAATTCCTCATGTATTCTAAATACAATTCCATTATCAAATAGGGTCCTCATTTTTTTTTAATGTTTGTTTATTTTTGAGAGAGAGCGAGCACACATGAGCAGGGGAGGGGCAGAGAGAGAGGGAGAGAGAATCCCAAGCAGGCTCCATGCTGAGTGGAGCCCCACATGGGGCTCGATCCCACAACTGCAAGATCATGACCTGACCCCATATCAAGAGTTGGACACTTCACTGAGAGACCCAAGCGCCCCTCTTCTCACTTTCTTGCTCTTATCTTTTGAAGCATTAAACTTCGATTTTTGAAGAGGTCCAACTTCTCTCCTTTTTATTTTGGTTGCTTGTACTTTGCTATCATATCTAAGAAACCATTGTCAAATCCCCGGTTACAAAAATCTAACCCTATGTTTTCTATAAAACTAGTTTTAATTCTCAAATTTATGTCTGATCTATTTCAAGTTAATTTTCATATATGATGTGAGGTAGGGTGTCAAAGGTAATTTTTTTCTATGTGGATACCCAGTTGTCTCACTACCTTTTGTTGAAAATATGATTCGTTCTTCATTGAATTATTTTGGCACCCATATTGAAATCTGTTGACCTTAAGTGTGAGGATTTATTTTATTGCATTGAATATCCTTATGCCAGTACTACACTGTCTCAATAATTGCACCTTTGTAGTGAGTTCGAATCTGGAAGTGAGAGTCCTCTTACTTCGTTCTTCCTTTACAAGTTGTTTTAGCTATTCTGGGTCTCTTGAATTCCCGTACGGGTTTTAGGAGCAGCTTGTCAATTTCTGTAAGTAAGCCAGCTCGAGTTTTATGGTGATGGCAGTGAAACTAAATATTAATTTGGGGAGTATTGCCATCTTAAGTTTCCCAGTTCGTTGACTTGGGATGTCCCAGTTTGTCCAGATCATCTTTAATTTCTTTCAATAGTGCTTTGTAATTTTGAGGGTATAAATTTTACATTTCTTTTGTTAAATCTATTTCCTACGTTTTTTTTTTTTTTTTTTACTCTTTCTGATGCTCTTTTAAGTGGAATCGTTTGCTCATTGCTAGTGTAAAGAAGTACATTGGGTCTTGGCTCAACTCAATGGTTCCAACACTTTTTAGTGGTTTTTTTTTAAGGATTTGTAATATATAAGATCATGTCATCTACGAATAAAGATATATCTACTTCTTCTTTTCCTATCTGGATGCATTTTATTTCTTTTTCTTGCCTAATTGCCCTAGCTGGAACATCCAGTACAGTGTTGAATAGAAGTGGTGAGAATGGATATCCTTCCCTTGTTCCTAATCTTCAGGGGAAATCTTTCATTAGTAGGTAGGCTGTTAGATAGTTTTTTCATATATGCCCTTTATTCGGGTAAAGATAGTTAATTTCTATTCCTAGTCTTTTTGTGTTTTATCATAGTAGGGTGTTAGATTTTGTCAAATGTTGTTTCTATATCTGTTAAGATTGGTCATTTGATTTTTTTTCCCTATTGATATATAGTGCATTGTATTAGTTAATTTACTGATGCTAGGCCCACTTTGCATTCCTGGAATAAATGCCACCTAGTTGTGTCATGTAATATTTTTTACATGTTACCGGATTAGGTTTTCAAGTGTTCTTGAATATATTTGAGTATTTTAGAATCTTTTCCTTTTGTTTTATATTCATGAGATACTGCTCTGTCATATTTTTATACTTTTGTCTGCCTTCAGTACAAGGATCACACTGGTCTCCTAGAATAAATTGGGAAATGTTTTCCCTTCTAATTTTTGGAAGACTGAAGAATTGAAAGAGTTCACCTGTGCATTCATCTGAACCTATTCTTTTCTTTTAAATTCCTATTTAATCTCTTTTCACATTTCTGTTCACACTTTCTGATTTGTCTTGAGTCTATTTGCATGACCTTTCTCTCTCTAGGTATTTTTCTATTTCATCTAAGTAATCTAATGCATTGGCATATAGTTGTTCGTAGTATTCTCTAATAATCCTTTATTTCTATAAGGTCAGTAGTAATGCCTCTCACTTGTGATTTTGGTACTTTGAGTTTCTTTTTTTTTTTTTAATCCAGCTAAAGTTTTTATCCATTTTGTTCAGAGAACCGACCTTTGGTTTCATTGGTTTTCTCTTTTGGTTTATTATTTTCTTTAATAATTTTTTCACAATATTTGTTATTTTCTTCATAGTTATTTTAAGGCACATCTTATCCAAATCTACTTATGATTTATACCAACTTAATTTCATTGAGTTTACATACTCCCTTATAACTATTCCCTTTTTGGACTGTTCTATATGTTCCAAATCCAATTACATTGTTATATTTTATGTAATTGTACGTCATTTAAAGATGAGAAGAAACAGGTATACACTGATAGCATTTGTTACATCAACCTTTATATTTACCATTTCTTTTTCTATTCATTTGTTCTAAATCAGACCTTTCCTCAGACATATACAAATAGTGTCAGCCAAAAGGATAGAGAACAGATTCTCTGAATGACTATCAGTCTGTGCGTGGCACAACGGAGAGTTATTCACGTTGCAGATCTCTGTGTTTGACAGTTTATTGGTAGATGGCAAAAAAATGTCCTGGTAATCTCAATAATTCACAGTTCTGCCAAATTAAAGTGTCTGTTATGGTGAAGTATTCTGTATCTGTGCTTTCCAACATGAGAGTCAGTAGCCACATGTGGCTATTGAGTATTCAAACAGAGTTAATTTTAATTTATATTTAATTTTAAATGGCCAAAGCTATAGGCTCTCATATAGGACACCAAAGTTCTCATCTCAGATGACCCCTTCCTCATTACTGTGATTATACTTTGTAAAGTAGATTAAAGGGAAGAAACCCTCTCCCCCCCAATATGATAGTTTCATTTATTATGAAACTTACAGACTGAACCATGAGAATATTTTTTTAAGAAGTTATTACATCTTTGTTAGCCATCTAAACACTCAAATGCACAGAGACAAAGATCTGGTGCAGGCACATGCATGCAGGGCCACGGCCAGGAGACAGGAGGTACACAGGTCCGTGAGGTCTCCTTGGAGCACAACTGAGGACCGTCTCACTGAATGCCATACAAGGAGCCAGTATGGAGGGGAGGCTCTTTTTCTGCTGTGGGAAACAAGGGAAAGGAAATCTTCAAAGCTACAATTGGAAACATTTACCTTATGCAGAACAACGGTTGAGTAAAGGGAATGAAACCCATAATGCTCTTCATAGCAGATTTTTCAAAGAGTGTGCTTGCACAAGTTTTTACAGACTCTCAGAATCTTCCCTCATACTCTTTGAAGTAAGGAGATAGAGGATCCTATTATCCTCACTTCTCATTAAGGCATATACCGCCTTTCATTGTTTCCAATACACGTTTCTCAGACATATATTGATGAAAGCCAAGCTGCTTTCAGACAAAACAGACATAAACAAAATGTCTATTCCAGTGGGATAAAGCATGATAAAAAAAAAAAAAAGTAAAAAACCTGTTAAGAAATTTAGATGTTTCCCTCTAGGTCAGTATATATTAATGCCCATTATGGTTTTTCCCTTCTCATATTAAAATACACAGTAACATTATACACTGTATTTTAATTGTCTCAAATCATGCCATAACCCAGGTGCTTCCAGACACTTTTTGAACTCCAGTTACCATTTCAGTGTAAGGAAAGTTTGTTCCACAAAACCTCTGCTGACATTTAATGTTTCACTTTTCTCTGGGCCCATGTCTATAATAAAGAACAAAAGATGTTATAGTATGCACACCCAGCCCATCATGGGATAAAACAATGTATCTGTTTGAATGGATCTTAAACATAATTTTCCCCCTTAAGGGAAAACATGCAGCGAAGAGGAAAGTTAAAAGTCCTGTTAGCTTGACACTGTAACTAAGAACAAAGGTGACTTAAGGTTTCCTGCAGGTGAATTAATGTTGCATCATCCATTGGTCCCCAGGTCATAGATCTCTACTGGGGCATTGCTGAAGACGAGTGGGACAGCCCCGAGCTCCAGAAGACTCGCATGAAGCAGCTGGAGGAGTGCTTGAAAACTTCTGCAGGTCCATGTTTTGTTGTGGGTATAAAAACACTAATGCTTTATATTAAATTGTAGATGACTGTGAGAATTGTTGTTTGTGATTCTTAAGGGACCTTTCATTATTTTAAATGAGGAACAAATCCTGGCTTTTCTCTACCTATTGAAAAACTGTAAACTGTCTTCTTGCCCTAAATGTGGGAGCTTTTCTGTAAGCAGCACTGCAGAGTCATGGTGAATAATTTGCAGTGGTGATCGAAGGGTGACTTGGGCTCGACAGCAGGTTCTCCCACACCTTGTGATCATCAGTAAGAATTACCGTGTCCGTGTCCAGTAAGTAGCCCGATTTTCCTTACATGGGGTAATATATTACACCAGTGCCTCCCTCTCTCAACACCAGAATTGTTGGCAATTTTTTTTAACACAGTAACTGAAACATTATTAAAGTAATTCTATATAGGACATCAGATCCAGCAATAGAAAGTGATGCCTGATTGGGGGTGGGGGTGGGGGGGCGGGTGGAATTCTTCGGAGTGATTTTTAGTTAGGTGTTCATTAAAAGCTACAAATTCACAGATTTTTCAAGTGGGACATTATTTTCCAAAATATACACACTCTTGCATGTAAACACAGTGTTAGCATGGGAAGTAGGTCACTCTGCGGCAGGTGATTGTGTAAAATCACTGCCTTAATTTAGCTTAAGAAAGAAGTAGCTGATCCTGAATCCAGACAGATTTTTGCAGTTGATATAGAAGTTGCCCTTCTCAACACAGGATGTTCTGAGGCTAATGGATAAGTCTTAAACTAGCAAATGCTTCAAAGAAAATATACAGTTAAAAGCCTAGGGTTAGTGTGTCAGCAAAAGTTTTTAATATTTATATGCATTTCTATTTATATTCAGCTCCACAAAGGATTAGGAAGATAGAGGTGATATCAGATATCCGACCACTCGATAGTGAAGTTCTTACTAAGGATAATAAAGCGCATAAAGGCTCTACAACATTTTTAGTATCAGTTTGTAAATTATTTACTTATTTACCAACTACTTTATGGATGCTCCTATGCCAGGAACTGCTCCCAGTCCTGGGGATATGGTAGGTTGGTCCATATGAAATGGTTATTTTGTCTGCCTCTTAGGATTTAACCTTAGATTTGAACTAGAAAGGTAAAACTGCCTGCCCTTAAGCAAAAATAATATAAAACGAGGGAGGAGGACAAAACATGAGAGACTCTTAAACATACAAACTGAGGATTGCTAGAGGGGTTGTGGATGGGGAGATGGGCTTAAATGGGCAAGGGGCTTTAAGGAGGACACTTGTTGGGATGAGCACTGGGTGTTCTATCTAGCGGATGAATCACTGGATTCTGCTCCTGAAATCATTATTGCACTATGTGCTAAGTAACTTGGTTGTAAATTTAAAAAATATATTAAAAAGATATTTCTACAAAGATGACATTATCTCAGCAGATTGATAAAACTAACCACTTCCAAGAGTTTTAATAAGTATTGGGCAGATAGAAATAAAGAATAAAATGCAAAAACCAAACAAAAAAGTCCCTGCCCTTTAGAGAGTTTGCCTAATGTTCTTAGGTGGGCCCCAGGGGAGAGGGTAGGCAAAAATGAAGGAAATAAGGAAAACAGTAAGTGGTACAGAGAAAAATACAAAAAGGAAGGAGAAGAGGGAAGACCCATGAGGGGAGAGATGTGTTATTTTCAGTAGAGTGGTTGAAGACCAGCCTTACTGATGGTGAGGGGAGATAGGAGGAAGGAGAACCAGGTAGATTTCCAGACCAGGGAGAGGAGTCAGGACCATGCTTGGCATGTTCAGGGAACAGTTGAGCAAGAGGGGAGAAGACAGGAGAGGAGGCCACATCTTGGCCTGATCATCTTGAACTTGGCTGCAGAGATTTTGCTTTCCATGGCTGGAGAAGCCAGAGTATGTTGAGAAGACTGAAGCGATCTAACCTATCGTTAAGGCGCAGCACGGCTGCCAGGTGTAGCACAGCGGGCAGAACATGGAGCCCCCCTCAGAGCGCTAACGCTGATGCAGTAAGCCAAATGAAAATACATGACTTACGGGATTGAGGAGTGGACATCTAAAAGGTGGCCTGTGGTCTGAACACAACACAGAAAGCCCTGAAAGCCTTGTTAGATATCTGAAGATCTAGTAATGGAAAAGGAATTAAGACTTTTTCTGCGGGTCTTCAGAGGACAAATTAGGACCAGCAGCCAGAAGGAACAAGATGACAGGCCTCAGCTGCAAGTGAACGAGTTGGAAGATACAGCATTCGCTGGTTTCGGGGGTCACCTGTCCCTGGGCTCTGACGTTTCCTAGCTGCCTGAAAGTGGAGGAGTTTCTTTACTACCCTAAGCCTCAGTTTCTTTATCTATGACATGGAGATGATGATAATAATTGTCTGTCTCCTGGGGTCATTTTGAGGATGAAATGACATCCCGAGCACTTTTGTGGTGTCTCTTATGTGGCAATCCATAAGAAGTATTGTATTTGAGTTACCTCTCAAAACTATCTAAAAGATGAAATCGTCCAGCGCAAGTTGTAATGAGTGCACCGTTAAGAAACTTGCAGGGGTGCAGTAGAAGAGACTCAGACAGCAGAAGGCAAGTTAGACCAAGTTCGTGATGCCTGGAAAGCCCGACTGGGGAGGTCTGCCCTGGAGAATCACCGTTCTCATGCTGTCCTCATCCACCTCAGAAAGTCAGGACTGAGAGAGACATTCTCCCCTTTTTTCCCCTTCCTTGCAGGGCATCGTACCCAAACTACTAAAATTAGTCATGGCCATTAATTCTCACGATTTGCTGGTAGGGGTGAATAAAGACTGCTGGCTTCAGCATGTTCTCAGAGTAAAGGTTAAGTGAGAGACCATGAGGGACAACTTCATCGAGTGTAAACAAATAATTTATCCCTTCTCCTGCTCCGTGTTGAAACTCAGGGTCACCAGGATGGAACCCTGTGGATACAGCGAGGATTATTTCCCCCCCCACACCCCCCCAGTGATCCTAAACCAAGCAAGACTTCTCTCCCTACTTATAAGAAATAGCACATCTCTTATGGCCTTTCCATAATTGCAACCATGGTAACAGCAGGCAGGTATGTGTCGCTTTTGAGCTCCAGTTTCCTTGCCCGTTGCTCCCTTGTGTTCCTTCTAGAAGTCATCGTGACCCCTGTGGCTCGCAGAGCATGGCACATTATTCTCCTTAGTGGTCAAGTCTTTGGCAGGAAAATTCGCTATTGCTAAATAACAAAGTTTTTTTATTTTCAAAGGCTTCACAAATATCAGCCTTAGGTTAGATGCAGATAAATTCCACAACCAAACAAAGCTTTTTTTAAGTACCTGGGGAACTGAGGCCCAAAGGGAACTTGGACTTAAATGTTTTATGTGCTTAGCTCTTTCCAACTTCCTTTCCTAAAGGTTGTCCTTTGGGATCTGGCCTGAGGCCCTACAGGGAAGAAGGCTAATCCTCCACACCTGTCTGTACACATCTGATCACAAGGACAGGATGGTCTAAGGTGCCTACGCATGTGTCCATTTCCTAGCGGATCTATTCAGGAGACCTGTCATACTGAGAATACATCCTTTCTTGTAGGAAAGCACATACAGTGGGAAAAAGCCACGCTTTTTATTTTACAACCTGAGTTAGGACCCTGGTTCTGACAGTCATTAACTAACTTCACCCTGGTGTAATTACCAGATCCATAAAATGGGGAAATAATAGGGGTGCCTGGGTGGCTCAATCGGTTAAGCATCTGACTTTGGCTCAGGTCATGATCTCACTGTTGTGGGTTCGAGCCCCACTTCGGGCCCTCTGTTGAAAGCTTAGAGCCTGCTTCAGTCTCCCTCTCTCTCAAAAATAAACATACATTTAAAAATGGGGAAATAACTACAAGCAAATGTACAATAAATATCAAAGGTTTGTTGCAGGAACCAAATGTGATAGGAGTTCTTTATAAAGCGATACACAACCGTTAGTTATTACTAAAGCAGGATTTCTTTTCAAATGAGAATGAAACGCTTTTGCCCATAATGTACGGTTATGTGATATTGGACATTTCCCCCTTTGAAAATGGTGATGATAGTCTAAATGTAGAAAAGCACTAAGACTCGATTCACACCACCAGGTAATAAAGTCAAATATTACAGGGGTTTTGAGTTCATTCTTAACAAACGCTATAAAATGTAGAGTATATATTCATTTGCTAGATGGGAATTTGCTGGAATTTACTTAGTTGGACCTTGACCTGTTCCCAAGGGGTGGGGTTTGACCAGGACTGCACTGTTTACAGGAAGACAGCTTACACTGGAGTCCAGAGTCCTCATCTGCAGAGAGTTGCCTCAGCTCCCACCCCGTGTGGGAAGTTTAGCAGAATCTTCCGCACCAACCTGTCCTCCCACTTAGCCCATAAAAACTCATTATAAAGGGGGGGAGATGGATGCCTTTGAGCAGAGTTCCCGCATCCCCAAACCGCTTCATGATGCATGTTTATGGAGAGGAAGCATTTTCTTCTTGTCATCCTTCCAAATTTGGAGTACCCAAGAGAATTGGTTGTCACATTTGAGCATTGACTCTGGCCCTTAGGTGAAGGCCTGTCTCTTGGCCAAAGCAGCTGCTGGCTTGAGGAACTGGGAGTTTGAGAAGCTTCCTTAGAGGATTAGAGGAGCCTCCCCCAAGGGTGGCAGAGCTGTATGGGATGCAGACGGCGTCGCACCACCTTCCCTCAGTCCAGAGTGGGTGACGTGGGGATTTCCTGAGGGAAAGGCATTGGCAGGCTACCCTAGGGGAGTCCCGCCAGGCCTGTGCAGCCAGAACAGGGAGCTCCAGTTCCCAGCGACTGAGACAGGTAGGAGGTGATTCCATGACTTCACATTCAGAGGGTCATTCCCCGTATCTTAGGACAAAGAGAATGTGGCATGCTTTGTCAATTCCCAGAAGTCTCAGGGGGCCAAAGCCCATATAGCATCCTCACTGGGGTACCAGATACAAACAGGCATAATCTGTCAGCAGTGGACAGAGAAGCAGATGAGACCAACAGAACGGAGCTACTGCCACCATTCTTACCTGAGCGTAAGTGGATGCCATCCCCATCTGCCACCCCCGACCCCTGCATACACACCCTGCCATCCCTGACACCAGTGCTACTTGCAGAGAGCACCCTTGCCCGCCGCAGATGGTCCTGGCAGCGGCACTTGAGACTCTGTGCGAAGTGGGAAGAAGGGAGCTCGGAGACAGACGTTTTCAGCTGGGCTAAATTTCAGAACAGAAATATGAAAACAGGGGCGCCTGGGTGGCTTAGTCGGTTAAGCGTCCGACTTTCGCTTAGGTCATGATCTTGCGGTTCATGGGTTCAAGTCCCGCGTCAGGCTCTGTGCTGACTGCCAGCTCAGAGCCTGGAGCCTGTTTCAAAGTCTGTGACTCCCTCTCTCTCTGACCCTCCCCTGCTCACGCTGTCTCTCTCTCTCTCTCCTAAAAATAAATAAAAAACATTTAAAATTTTAAAAAAAAAAATTAAAAAGAAATACGAAAGCAGAAAGGGTGGGACCGAGAAATCTATCATTATTGAGCAAATTTAAGTGTTTCTACCAGGCAGAAGAATAAAGATGAGACAGAGCAAGGTCCATGGTTGTTACTGGTAAAAATGAAAACTTTCCATATTTGTACATCACCGGGGGACATTACTGAATGAAACCCACAGCATACAGATCCATTCTTTATCACCTGCCCCCACTCCCCTCCAGCGTTAAATTATGCCTCCATAATGCTTCAGATTCAGGTTCATTTTTGTTTTTTAATCATTTTCACTAAGGAAAACTGTACAGTGAGAGTTATGACATCACTGAATTTGAGAGATTGTTCTTACAATATTAGAAAGTATTTCATTTTATCCACATTCCAGTATATGATTGATTTACCATTTTAGGTATACTAAATTAAATAGAAATATGAGGGGTGCCTGGGTGGCTTAGTCGGTTAAGCGTCCGACTTTCGCTTAGGTCATGATCTCGCGGTTCGTGGGTTCGAGCCCCGCGTCGGGCTCTGTGCTGACTGCCAGCTCAGAGCCTGGAGCCTGTTTCAGTCTGTGACTCCCTCTCTCTCTGACCCTCCCCTGCTCACGCTGTCTCTCTCTCTCTCCTAGAAATAAATAAAACATTAAAAAAAAAATAGAAACATGGAAAAAGAATACAAGTGCTCTGTTTCAGTTTGTGCTATAAAAAAAATGCAGAGGTTTTATATGATTTAGTTCGTACATTTATAAGTATAGGTTTACTAATCAAAATGTATGAAGAATAGAAAAATAGTCATTGATCTGAGCTGGAAAATCATTTAATCAATCTAGTTTTTTTTAGGTCCTTCCTTTAAAAAATTAAATAAAAATTAACCTGAAACCTTAGATTTTTCAGATAGTCTTTTTTTTTTTTTCTTTTTTATAGGGGCACCTAGGTGGCTCAGTCAGTTGAGCATCTAACTCTTGGTTTTGGCTCAAGTCCAGGGTCATGGGATCAGCCTCATGTGGGGCTCTGTGCTGAGTGTAGAGGCTGCTTGAGATTCTCACTCTCCCCCGCCGCCTGCCCCTCTTCCTGGCTTGCATACTCTCTCTAGAAAAAAATTTTTTATAAAGTCTTTTTTATAAAATTAAGCTTATCCAGTTGAAATAAACTAGTTATCATAGTTCTAAAATAGGTTCCAGCTAGATTCCATCAAATTACTTGATTATCACCCAAGGAATGATAGAATGAACAAACATTGAAAAGTATTATTGAAAAGGAAGCTAGTTAATCTTGGTTTTAGAATCCAAGAGACCCCTTTAGTTCACTTTTGCTAATATATATAGTTTAAGCCACTGCTTCACAGTAAGAGGAATTATGGACAAGAGAGAGAATGGGAAAGCAGTCAACCTCTGTATAACTTAATTGGTAAGAAAAAATATTCATTAGAAACTGTAGTCCAAGGGACTTATGCTTCCAAGTGGAATTTCAACAACTTAAAAAATTATAAATATCCTGTTTTTAAAGAGATAGTAGAGGTTTGAAGACATAGATTAGACAAGCTAATTTCCAGAGAGAAAAGCCCTTTCTTTTTTTTTTTTTTTAATTTTTTTTTAATGTTTTATTTATTTCTAGGAGAGAGAGAGACAGCGTGAGCAGGGGAGGGTCAGAGAGAGAGGGAGGCACAGACTGAAACAGGCTCCAGGCTCTGAGCTGGCAGTCAGCACAGAGCCGACGCGGAGCTTGAACCCACGAACCGCGAGATCATGACCCAAGCGAAAGTCGGACGCTTAACCGACTAAGCCACCCAGGCGCCCCGAGAAAAGCCCTTTCTTGATGAACTGACATTACATATGGAGGAAGGCCAAAAGTATCAGCAGTTTTCTCCATGAGCTATGTGCTGATCAGTAGGCAACATGGAATAATGGAAAGCTGGGATGGAAAAGCATAGTCTTTTTTCAGAATCTCTTAGTGTTTAGGAGACAAAGTCCACAGAAACCTAACATGAATATTCAAGTCTTGCCATTGACACATTTGAATTCAGAGTCAATTGAATCCAACTAAACCTACAACCTAGTTGTACCCAGTTCAAATACTGAGACTGATGTGATCAGCCTCCATTCTGCCTAACGTAGGAAAAGGAATCCATAAATAGCAGCTCTTCTAAATACAATACCCAGAGAAAAATAGACACATAAATAAACAGAATAGGGAACCCAAAAATAAACCCACACTTACATGGTCAATGAATCTATGACACAGAAACCAAGAATATACAATGGAGAAAAGATGGTCTCTTCAAAAAACAGTGCCCTGGAAAACGACCACTTTCTTTACACCATATGCAGAAAATCTAAATGGATCAAAGACCTAAATGTGAGACCTGAAGCCCTAAAACTCCTATTAAAAACCAAACAAAACACTAAAATCATAGGCAGTAATCTCTTGGAAATCAGTCTTAGCAACATTTTTCTAGATATGTCCCTCAGGCAAAGGAAACAAAAGCAAAAATAAACTATTGGGATTACACCAAAATAAAAAAGATTTCACAGCAAAGGAAACCATCAACAAGACAGACAACCCACTGAATGGGAGAAGATTTATGCATATATCTGACAAAGGGTTGATATCCAAAATATATGAAAGTTTTACACAACACCAAAAAAATGTGATTTTAAAATGAGCAGAATAAAAATAAAATAAAATGAGCAGAATAGGGGCACCTGGGTGTCTCAGTTGAGCGACCAACTTCGGCTCAGGTCATAACCTCATGGTTTGTCAGTTCGAGCCCCACATCCAGCTCGCAGCTGTCAGTGCAGAGCCTGCTTCATATCCTATGTCCCCTCTCTCTTCCCCCTCCTGCTTGCACAGTATCAAAAACAAACATAAAAATAGGCAGAAGATATAACAGATATTTCTCCCAAAGAAGACATGCAGCAATTGAAGAACCATATAATCCAGTAATCCCAGTGGGTAGTTACCCAAAGAAAACAAAAACACTAATTCAAAAAGATCTATGCATCCCTGTATTGCAGCATTATTTACAGCAGCCAAGACATAGAATCATTGTAAGTGCCCATAAATGAATGAAGAATCTGTGTTCCAGCTCACGATGGAATATTAGCCATAAAAAAATGAGATCTTGCCGTTTAGAGCAATGTAGATGGACCTTGAGGGTATTATGCTAAATAAAATAAGTCAGGGAAGACAAATCCTATATGATTTTCCTTTTTTTGTAGTTCCAGGTTTTTATTTAAATTCCAGTTAACATACAATGTAATATTAGTTTCAGGTATAAAACTTAATGATTCATCACTTACATACAACACCCAGTGCTTATCACAATGTGTGCCTTCCTTAATACCCACCACCCACTTAACCCAACCCCCCTCAACCTTCCCCCACCGCAGCACCCCTCAATGTGTTCTTTTTAGTTGTCTGTTTTATGGTTTGCTTCTCTTCCCCCGCCTTGTTCATCTATCACATTTCCTAAATTCCACTTATGAGTGAAATCACGTTGCCATTCTTGGACTTATTTCACTTAGCATACTACTCTCTAGCTCCATCCACATCATTGCAAATGGCAAGATTTCATTCTTTTCAATGGCTGATATTGTATATATATATCCCACATCTTCTTTATCCATTCATCAGTTAGGGGACATTTTGGATCTTTCCATAATTTAGCTATTGTTGATAATGCTGTCATAAACTTCAGGGTGCAGGTTCCCCTTTGAATCGGTATTTCTGTATCCTTTGGGTAAATGCCTAGTAGTGCAATTTCTGGATCCTAGGGTAGTTCTGTTTTTAACTTTTTGAGGAACCTCCATACTGTTTTCCAGAGTGGCTACACAAGTTTGCATTTCCACCAGCAGTCTGAGAGGGTTCCCCTTTCTTTAGCCATTCTGACAGGTGTGAGGTAGTATCTCATCATGCTTTGTGTTTCCCTGATGATGAGGGACCCTGAGCCTCTTTTCACATGTCTGTTAGCCATCTGGATGTTTTCTTTGGGAAAACGTCTATTCATATCTTCTGCCCATTTTTTAGCTGAATACTTGTTTTTGTGTGTTCAGTTTTATAAGTTCTTTATAGATGTTGGATACTAACCCTTTGTCATATGTGTCATTTGAAATTATCTTCTACATGTGATTTCACTTATATGTGGAATCAAAAATTAATTTGAACAAATCAGCCAAAAAAATAAAGAAAGAAAACAAAACAAAAAACCAAACTCTTAAGTTACAGAGAACTGGTGGTTTTCAGGGGGACTGTAGGTGAGGGCACGGGTGAAATGGATAAAGGGGGTTAAGAGGTATAAAATTCAACTTATAAAATAAATAAGTCACAGAGATGAAAAGTACAGCACGGGGAATATAGTTGACAATATTTTAATAGTGTTTGGTGGCAAATAGTGTCTACACTTACTGTGGAGGCACCAAGTATAGAATTGTTGAATCTGTATGTTGTATGCCTGAAACTCCTATAACATTGTATGTTAATTATGCTTCAGTTTAAAAAACTAATAAATGTAATTCCCCGAATACAATGAAAATTACAAGCCATGCAAAGAATCAAGAAAATATGATTAATAAGCAAGAAAAAAGTAGATAATAGAAGACAGACCCCCAGATGACCAAGATGATTGAGTTTTCAGGCAAAAGCTGTTGCATAACTATTTTTAAATGTTAATAAAAATAGATGAAAAGGTAAAATGAGTGAGAAGGTGATAATTTCAACAGACATGAAGTCTATAAAAAATATAAAAGAATCAGATATTTTAGAATTAAAATATACAATGCGTAATAAAAGTTGAAACTTGTTTGATGGGCTTAATAGTAGACCCAACACGATAGAAGGCAAGATTAGTGAACTCAAAGAGAAGTCAATAAAAAGATATCTAAATTGAAGCATAGATTTTCTTTAAAAGAGTAAGAGAAACAGAATAAAGTAGATGAGATATGTGAGCTCCAAATCATCTCACAGAAGTGTAATTTGAGTCCCAGAAGAAAACACTGAGAAAAAAAGACGTGAAAGAAGTAACACGTGAGAATTTTCCAAAACTATATGAAGACATCAACCCACAGAGATTCAAGAAGCTCAGTAAACTCCAAGAAAGAAAATTACACCTAATCACATTTTAGCAAACTGCTGAAAAGCAAAAATAAAGAAAAAAACAAACCTCTTAAAATCTATCAGAGGGGGAAAAATTATTACCTTTAGACAAACAACAGAGTCTATCAGTTAACTTTTTACTAGAGAAATTCTAGGAGTCAAAAGACAATGAAATAACATCTTTAAAGAGCTAAAGGAAAAAACAGCCAAGTTTGATGGCTATACCTAGTGAAAGTATCCAGCAAACATGATAAATAAAGAGGTTTTCAGACAAAAACAGAAAGACCTTGTTATCCATATTCAAAGAAAAACTAAAAGATGGTTTTCTGCCTTAGAGAAAATGACCACAAAGAGAAACTCAAATCCATAAAAAGGAATTAAGAGCACTGAAAAGGATAATGTTACAGAGTATTGACTGTGCTAAGCAACAGTAATAATGCTGTGTAGGGATTGTAACATGAAAGGAAGATACAGGACCATTATAGCTCAAAGGGCAAAAGGGGCAAATGTAGTTAACCTCTTTTAAAGGTAGTCTTGCATTTCTTGGGAAGTGATAAAAGTAAAATTTAGAGCTGATCTGTAATTAGTCAAGGATGAAGATTATAATAGCCCTATATAGATTCTCCTATACATAGGTATATAATAATATTCATTCATTATAATGAATGATAAAAAAAATTTCATGTAAGAGATTAAATAGAATAATAACTCCTCTAAAAGAAGGCTAGAAAAGAATAGAGCATGGATGCGATAAATAGATGAAAGCCTTAACCCCAAATTATTTCATTAAATGTAAATAGACTAAACACTCCAATTAAAATACAGATACAACTATGTGCTGTGCACTAACAAAAAGAAAGTTTTATCAAGACCACATACACTAGACTTTAAGAAGATAAAGGGACATTTCAGAAGATAGGAAAGTTCAAGTCAGTGGGAAGATGTAATATTCTTATAAGCACCTACTACTATGCTACAGGCACACTTCGAGATATTGCAGATTCAGTTCCAGACCACCAGAATAAAGTGAATATCAAAATAAAGTGAATCAAATGAATTTTCTGGTTTCCCAGTGCATATAAAAGTTAGGTTTACACTGTATTGTAGTCTATTCATAATAGCAGTAGGTCTTTAAAAAAATGTATAATTGTAATGTACAAATATAATTTAAAAATACTGTATTGCTAAAAAAGGCGAACCATCATCCAGCTTTCACTAAGTCGTAACATTTTTGCTGATGGTCTTGTCTCGATGTTGTGGTTGAGAAGGTTAGGGTGGCCATGGCATTTTCTTAATTGACAACATTGACATTTGCTGTATCAATCGCCTCTTCCTTTCAGACAGAGACTTCTCTGTAGCATGAGGTGCTGTTTGATAGCATTCTACCTTTGGTAGAAGTTTTATTTAACGTTGGAGTCAATCCTCTCAAACCCCGCCAGTGTTTCATCAACTTGGTTTATATCATGTGCTAAACCCTTTGTTGTCATTTCAGTAGTCTTCACAGCATCTTCAGGAGCACATTCCATCTCAAGAAAATACCCTTTGCTCATCCATAAGAAAGAACTCATCATCTGTTCAACTTTGATCATGAGATTGCAGCAATCCAGTCACATCTTCAGGCTGCACTTCTCATTCTGGCTCTCTAGTTATTTCCACCACATCTGCAGTGACCTCCTCCACTGAAGTCTTAAAGCCCTCAAAGTCTTCCATGAGGGGTGGAATCGATTTCTTCCAAACTCCTGTTAGTGTTATTTATATTCTTATGTTTAATTTTTCCTTGAATCATAAATGTACTTAATAGCACCTTGGACTATGAGTCCTTTCTAAAAGGCTTTCAGTTTACTTTGCCCAGATCCATCAGAAGAATCACTATGTATCACACTGTGGCTTTACAACATGTATTTCTTTAATAAGACTGCAAGTCGAAATGACCCCCTTGATCCATTGGCTGCAGAATGGTTGTGTTAGCAGGCATGAAGATGACATTAATCTTGTTGTCCATCTCCATCAGACCTGTTGGGTGGCCAGGTACATGGTCAACCTGAAGTCATATTTTCAAAGGAATCTTTCTGAGCAGTAGATCCCAACAGTTGGCTTAAAATATTCTGTAAACCATGATGTAAACAGATGTGCTGTCATCCAGGCTTTGTTGCTCCCTTTATAGAGCACAGGCAGAATAGATTTAGCATCATTTTTTTGTTTGTTGTTTTTTTTAAATAGTTTATTGTCAAGTTGGTTTCCATAGAACACCCCATGCTCATCCCCACAAGTTCCCTCCTCCATGCCCATCACCCCCTTCCCCTCCCACCCCGATCAGCCCTCAGTTTGTTCTCAGCATTCAAGAGTCTCTCATGGTTTGCCTCCCTCCCTCTCCCCCACTATTTTTCCCCTTCTTCTCCCCCATGGTCCTCCATTAAGTTCCTCCTAATCCACCTATACATGCAAACATATGGTGTCTGTCCTTCTCTGCCTGACTTATTTTGCTCAGCATAACACCCTCAAGGTCCATCCATGTTGCTACACATGACCAGATTTCATTCTTTCTCATTGCCATGTAGTATTCCATGGTATAGATAAACCACATCTTCTTAATCCATTCATCTGTTGATGGACACTTAGGCTCTTTCCATGTTTTAGCTATTGTGGAGAGTGCTGCTATGAACATTGGGGTACATGTGCCCTATGCATCAGCACTCCTGTATCCCTTGGGTAAATTCCTAGCAGTGCTATTGCTGGGTCATAGGGGAGTTCTATTGTTAGTTTCCTTAGGAACCTCCACACTGTTTTCAGAGGGGCTGTACCAGTTTACATTCCCACCAACAGTGTAGGAGGGTGCCCGTTTCTCCACATCCTCGCCAGCATCTAGAGTTCTCTGATTTGCTCATTTTAGCCACTCTGACTGGCTTGAGTGGTATCTCAGTGTGGTTTTGATTTGTATTTCCCTGATGAGGAGGGATGTTGAGCATCGTTTCATGTGTCTGTTGGCCATCTGGATGTCCTCTTTGGAGAAGTGTCTGTTCATGTCTTCTGCCCATTTCTTCACTGGGTTGTTTGTTTTTCAGGTGTGGAGTTTGGTGAGCTCCTCATAGATTTTGGATACTAGCCCTTTATCTGATATGTCATTTGCAACTATGTCATTACTACCCAAAGCAATCTACACATTCAATGCAATCCCAACCAAAGTTGCACCAGCATTCTTCCCAAAACTAGAACAAACTATCCTAAAATTTGTATGGAACCACAAAAGATTTAGCATCACTCTTAAGGGCCCGAGGATTTTTGAAATGGTAAATGGCCAATGGCCTTACCAGGAAGTCACCAGCTGCACTGGCTCCTAACAAGAGAGCCAG